>CM065052.1:188358327-189058327 GCA_032883995.1 Coronaproctus castanopsis | reverse complement strand
TACTCCTGCCTCATCTATTCCAATACAATCTTACAGTATTACAACCGATTATAACAGACTAACATTATCTAGTACAGTTTATTCAACAACAGCATTTGCAAAAAGAACAAATGCAGCAACAACAAATTGTACAACAACGACTACTACTTACACACTCGGCAGAAAATTTTGCTACTATCAACACAAATAGTGAAGTACCTATGGATAACCATGAAGGTGATCAGCATGATCTGAATCACTGGTGGCAACAGTTTACCGGGACAACAAATATAAAGAAGAAAAATATATCTAGCTTAGAGACAACTACTGGTAGCAGTCATATTGTGAATAAACCGAATAAGTTTTTCATTCCGACTAACAATCGGTTTTCCGCTCTAACCGCTACTAATGATAATGTAGATGATTTATACGTTTCACCCGATAATGAAACTTCAGTTTCCTATTACAGTTTATTGTGTTATAATAATTATTGAAAAATGTTTTCAGATTTTTCCGCAATTTTACCGATAGAAAAAATTAAATGTAAATCACTAACAAACAAGCGAGTACAAATCAAAACGAATGAAGTAGAGGATTATAGGAAACTTGTAACATACTTAAAGAGTTGTAATCTTGAATTCCATACCTATCAGATTAAAATTGAAAGAGCCTTCCGTTTAGAAATCTACAGTCCACAGCTAAACGATATAACTTCAGCTTTAGCGGAGGAAGGACATGTCGTCAGAAACATCGTCTAAACACCGATTAACTAAATCGCCATTACCACTGTTTGTCGTTGACATCGGACCAAATAACGATAATAAAGAAATTTACAAGATTCAGTATTTACTGAACATGAAAATAAGTGTAGAAGCTGCACATGTTAAACATGAAATAGTTCACCGCTGCCAACTGTATGGGCACACGAAGAAATATTGTAACCGACAAGTCATTTGTGTAAAATGTGCACAAACTCATCTAACTCGCGAATGCACCAAGAACAGCAGATCTCCGGCTATATGCGCAAATTGCGGTAATAATCTCCCATCAAATTACAAAGGTTGTGAATTATATAAACAGCTCCAACAAATCCGTGACAATAAGAACCTAGGATCACTTAAACCATTAAATAAATCAACACTACAGTCACCACCAAATCAAATACAAACTACTCCATCAATAAACCAGAAGTCGACACCGAGTGTACAAAATTATCATACGTCGAAGCAACCTCCTCAAACGTCCACAACTCTACATCTCCTTTAGATGTCCAGCGAAGCTTAAATGCTTTTCTTGTAGAAATAAAATCTTTATTCAAAGATACGATTCAGCAACAAAGTACAATGATAAATAATATAATCTCTACAATCATGTCTGTTCCTAATCAACAAAAAATGATTGTTAAAAAATGTTTCAATAATGAACTTAACACAGCACTCTTGAATGCAAACGGATTGCTAGAACGTAGATTAGAACTAGAATTTTATCTCAATGAAAACGACATTGATATATTGTTAATTTCTGAAGCTCGTTTTACAGACAAAAGCTACATCAAGATTCCAAACTACAGCACCTATTGCATTTTACATCCGGACAAAAAAGGTCATGCTGCAACGGCTTTAATTATAAAGCAATGTATTTCACGTGAAGTTATGGTAAACCGTCAAAAAAACCATTTGCACTCTATCAGAGTAAGGCATAGTAATAATATATTAAATGTGGCAGCGGTTTACTGTCCCCCGAAGTACTCCATAAGCCAGCAACAATTCACATACTTTTCGAAAGAAATGGGAAGCCGATTCATCATAGGAGGAAATTTCAAAGCGAAAAATACATTTTGGGACTCTCGCTTAATAACTCCTACAGTCAGAAACCTTAAAGTGGCTATAGACTTAACTAAATGTGACATATTGTCGGAAGGCTTACCTACATATTGGCCGACAGACAGAAATTTATAATAAAGGGAATCTCAAATAACTATATGAAAGTTATGAATGATTCTTTATCGCTATCTTCTGACCACTCAATCGTTATATTAAAAGTCAGCGAACAGATACAGATGAGAGAAAGAAGACCTGCGCTATTCAACAAGTTTACAAACTGGGAAATAGAATACGTTAGAAGAATGTCAAAATCTTCTCACTTAAAACGAATGAAGATATCGATAATAGTGTCAACTTATTTACTAATCAAATAATAAATGCAGCGTGTAAAAGCGCTCCTTTGATCAAAAGTACAATAAATTATACTACGGTTTATCCGGATTATGTGCGCCAGTAGCAATAAACAGACAACTAAGAAGACAGTGGATGAGAACGAGAAATCCGCGCAATAAAACAGCGTTAAATCGTCAAACTAGGAAACTGAAAGCATTGCTTCAAAATTTCAAAAACGATACATTTACAGAATATGTAACCAATCTATCTTCCTCAAAGATTGGAAATTATTCGCTGTGGAAATCTGTTAAATATCTAAAAAAAACAAGCGATCCTTTAAAAATGAACGATGGTGACTACAGATGATTACACTAAAGCTGAACTATTTTCCATACATTTGGCCGAAACTTTTCACACAAATAACAACCGATCAAAAGTTGAAAATCTAGATCGTGAGTATCTAAACCAATCTTCAAGACCAACAGTAATCAAGTTTTTCTCTCCTGCCGAAGTTAAATCCGCAATCAAGAAATTGAACAACAACAAGGCTCCTGGTTATGATTTAATTACTAGTCGAGTTCTAATAGAATTACCGAGAAAAACCAATAGTAAAATTAATATACATATTCAACGCAATCATGAGTTTACCATGTACTATGGAAATTTTCAAATATAATTACGGTTCAGAAACCTGGAAAACCTCCTGAACAACTGACTTCCTATCGACCAATTTCCTTACTTCCAATACGCTCTAAAGTGTTGGAAAAATTAAAAAAAAAAATATTCAAAAGATAATTGACAAAGATCAAACAATTCCAAATCAGCAATTTGGCTTTCGAACTGGGCACTCATCCAGGGCTATTTCACAAATGTAAGAAGGCTTTGGCTGCTCAATATTATTATCAAATCCTATTTGGATCAACGATATTTTCGAGTTGTGGTACATGATAAACAAACATCTATACGCAAAATACAGGCAGGTGAGCGTACTGGGGCCTCTCCTGTACTCATTGTTCACCAATGATATACACATAAATGAAAACGTATTTGTGGCTACATTTGCAGATGATACGGTAGTGATGGCATCTCATCGATGTTCAAAAAATTGCACTGAATATGTTCGAAATGCTATTGACAACATAGTTGAATGGTCGCATAGATGGAAAATTGTAATCAATGAGCAAAAATGCAATCACATCATATTTACCAAACGACGTATTGCGCGCGATAAATATAAAATTACGATAAATTCTAAATCACTAATACGAAGTGAGTCTACTAAATATCTTGATGTTTATTTGGATCAAACGTTAACCTGACTGAAACATATAAAAGCTAAGAACATTGAACTAGAACTCGTGATGCAACAATTGTATCGGCTGATAGGCCCTCGCTCGCAGTTGGATATCAATAATAAATTAATATTGTATAAAGGTTATATGCAGCAGAACTGTGGGGGGGATTCGGCAACTAACGTAGAACGAATTCAGCGCAGGCAGAATAAAATACAACGGTTGATAGTTGATGCTCTATTGTACGTCTCCAACAGGACATTACACACCGACCTACATGTGCGATATGTCGCTGAAGAGATTAAATCGGCTGTTCATAGACACTTATCAAGACTTCAACATCATTCAAATCCATTGACAGCTAGCCTACTTAATGAAGAAATGCCTAAAAGATTAAAACGGAAAAGAATCATAGATATGGTTTGAGTACAATCTAATAATATTACTCTAAGGCGATTGGATTTGCTAATTGGCAAAATCTCCATCTCCTGATATATACCTACATAAAATCCAGTAGATGATTGCGTTTTAATCAGTTCTGGATTAGAGGAGGGCGAATGTTATACAATTAATAAAAAGTATCAAAAATAATTGAAATAAAAACAAAACGTATAAAAAGACACTTAATATAGATACCCAATATAATACCAACAGCTCGAATGAGCTGTATCGATAAATAACTTGATGGTGAAAATGGTAAGCAACTCGTTTGACCAATCAGTGTGTATAACAATATAAACTTAACCACACCCAACAACCAATCAGAATGATTCGTACTCTATGTCTTGTATAAAGATGATTAAATTTATAGTATACTCGTTAAAACTAATTTTTCTCCAAAATTTTCGTCGAATTGAATAAATTTTTTTTCGCTTTCTATTATTTACATTTACCGGTAATTTCTTTTGTTTATAATATTTTTTTGTACGTAGAATTTTATAATTTCGGCTGATATCGATTTTAATTTTTCGTAATGTTTTCAGAATAATCATTTCTCATCATCGTTCGTATACAAATTTGAATTTAAATGCTATATCGAATTATCTATTTCTCATATATATGTTTTTTTTCACGTTTATTGTAATTTAATTTACATATTCCCGAATTTCTTAATATATTTGTCTTTTATTTTTTGTTACCGATCGATTTCGATAATGTACTATTTTATTTTTCATTGCTCAATTTACGTCGTATTTATTGAATATTGTTATTATTTTTTTTTTTTTTTTAAATATTTGCTAATTTACAACTAGCTCTATAGGCTATTAAGTAAATGTAATATCTCAGTATCATATGGCTTGTTAAAGATAGGTATGGAACTTAAGTAATTATTTTTATCTTTTTCTGTTTTTTTTTTTTATTGTATGATTTTTTCCATATTTAATCAATTATAATAAGGTTATATTTATTATCGATTGCTATTTATTTTATTATGTTTTTTTCTCTATAGGCTATTAAGTAAATGTAATATCTCAGTATCATATGGCTTGTTAAAGATAGGTATGGAACTTAAGTAATTATTTTTATCATTTATTATCGATTGCTATTTATTTTATTATGTTTTTTTCCTTTATTTAGTAGATTAATATCTGTTAAAGTTGTTTTCGCTCTTTAATAAAATTCCTTAAACTGGCCTATTTACGCATTTTTGGGTGAAATGAATATATCGTTGTATCTGTTCTTATATAAATATCTTTATCTATTTTATGGTTAATAATGTCGATTTTTAAACGTAGAAAAAGTGTTTTTCTCTTCCTATTTTCAATTTGAGTGTTTTTATTATAGTTATTTCGATTAGATAAAAAACTATTCAACATATTACCATTACATTATCGTCCATATATCTTTTTCCATTATTCAATCTTCTTCGTAAATATATTATTATTTTTAATATTATTCCGTAATTTGTTTATATATCAACTGGTATAATCTCGAGATCCAATCAATAATTAACTTTTTTTGCTCATTTGAAAATAATCTTTCTGGTCTTTTAACATATAAAATTTTAAATAGGCTAAAATTTTAAACGATGAATTAATAATAAAGAAATTTAGAATCACCGAAAAAAGAAGTTTAGTAAATCACTGAACCGCAGTTCATTACAATGCTATGCCGCATAATTGCGCCCATAATGTTAAGGTATATTAAATTCTGTTTTATCTCGGATTAAATGGAAAATATTATAAAATATTATTATTTCGCAACCACGTCAAGGCTGCGCCGGAAACGTCACTTATATCTTGAAATGTCCCGGCAAAAATTTTCTCCGGATAGTTGCCGATGGTATGTTCCGTATAGACTGTTGCGAGTTACTATAGTCGCAAACAGCGTCGTTCTTCAAATTTCCACCTCGTTAGCAGTTCATTTCGTCATACTTTTTCCGCGCTATGGCTTCATTTTACCCAATCTATTCGAAGAAGTTCGAAACCTTTTACCGTGATGTGTCAGGATGACTAGTTCACGATGGTCGGGGTTTGACATGTTCCACTGTATTTGTTATTCTTGTAGATTGAGTCATTGAGTCATCTGCTGCAATAAATGCTGCTTAAGCGTTTCGTTGTGAAAACATGATTATTTATTAGGAGACCCGGATTATTTTTTTGTACTTTAACATAGCAGCTCTTTTTCCGCGTATTTTAATAGACGTAATGTTACTTAATACAGACAGCCGTTGAATAGGCGTTGATAGGCGTTGACACGACCGTTCCAGTAATTAGCCTCATTGTTGTATTTAAATGTGTGTAAAGTTTTTTGGTGTGATAACTATTTAGCCTAAAAGGCGCTGTGCATATTCCGCTACAGAGTAAATCAATAGCCTGTTGTTCTAAGTAAGAAGCGCCTCACGATAAATTTTTGTATGATGTTATTCACCTAGGCAGTTGTATTTTGTAAGTGTTATATTTCAGCTATTTCAGGTGTTAGAGGATTACGGTTACAATAATTAATCCCGTTCGAATACCGTAACGAAAAGAATAAAGGGAACACAATTGATTTATAACCGCCGCTGGTATATTCGTTATTTATTATTATCGTTTTTTTTTTTTAAGCTTTAATTTCGTTACTTAATTCTGTCTCTCTCTCTCTGTCTCGTATATAATAGTCGTGTGTTTTATCTTTTAAAAGCTTGTTGCTCGCTTTTTAATATACCAGCTGGTCCTAGTATTTTTTCCGGTTTTTCAGACTTTAGGTTTTGTTCTATTATGAAAGAAATAAAAAAAGACTAAAAAATAAAAAGTAAACAAAAATAAAACATATTTTTCTTCTTGGAAAAAAAATGAAAAAAAAAGAATAAAACATATTCCTACTAAATAAAGAGAAGATTATCTTTAGTTTTTATTTCGTTTTCTCATTTTTATATTTTTTTCAAGCTGAAAAGGTAAACAGCGTTTACCGTTTCTGGGAAAACGACTATCGTGTAAGCATATAATATTGCCCGCACATTTCTTTTAATATTATCAGATGATAACCGAACAGTTTCGTAGCAGTACAGGCAATAGTGCCGATGTATGTTACGCCGGAAATGCATCACTTCGTGCTCTCGATTTGCAGCTGCAGCCGGTACACTATCCAAATCTCACCGTTCTTTAGGCCCGGTTCACCCTGGCGCGATGCGATAAAACGATAGCACATACGATACGATAAGCAACGAGACCTCGAATCAACATGGACCACTCATAGTAGTGCAAACGTTATGGAAGCAACTAATCCAGTACTATGAGTGGTCAATGCTGATTCAAGGTCGCGTTGCTTATCGTATCGTATGTCCTATCGTTTATCGTTTCGGCTCCAGTGTGAATTGAATTCATTGGTATATTTTAATTCGTAGCGTTTAATTCGTTCGTATTGATTCATTCCTATCGTTCAATAATCATGACGGTTCGCAAGACCAATCGGGCAATTCTTGTCTATAGGTCACCTCAACGTCTAGAAAAACTGATTATTCCGTGTCTATCGCTCATTTTACACACATACGCACACACAATATATATATATAAATGCATCGTTAATCCGATTCTTATTATATTCTGCTCCGTTTCTTCGGACTTTTGCTTGTATCATTAGTAGTAGTTTCCGTTCATTCCAAAATATTTTATTGAGTATAATCCAAACGATGCGTAATATTTAGTTCCCGTACAGAGCACGATGGATAGTCGATGAAATCTTTTGCACTCGGAAGTGCGAAGTAGGTATTATTTAACGTGCCTGATTTCGATCTACATAGCGCTATCGAAATTATCAGCTTACTAACGAGGATCCGTCCTACTGCATCTCGCGTTTAATTTAATCACGGTCTAACGTCATTTGAATAACACGCTCTGTTACCCCCGAAAGACGTTAATTATTCCGATAATAAAATTACGAAAGCCATTATCGTACTAGCAGTTATTTCCAATCTGTGATCAAAAATTTTTTTTATACGTTCGTTTCTTGACGATCACGTATTGGTACCTCTTCCGTTCTATTCATAAAGCGCCATTCTCGTGGTTCGTTCGTAAGAAGTATACTTAAATATATCTATTCAGAGTCCGGATATCTAATGGAGAGCGAGCTATTTGTGATGTTATGCACATCGTGTCTGTTAATGTTATTTTTATTCGAAGAGAAGATTTTGCAAATTATACAAATGATCGAGAGTTTAAAATTCCCACATTCACACAAGGGATTTAAAACCATTTTCTATTTATTCAATGTATAGCCACATCTATCTAATTCCATACCGTTCCCGTCTAATCTCCAGAGGTTCTATGCTATTACTTTTTGCCAATTCATCTTTCCATCGTTCCTTTCAGTTTCTTGACGTATTCTCAATATGCACTGTTGTGTTATGTCTGTCTAGATTTCAGTTCCCTGATCGATTTGTAGTCTTTATCTACTGTATTCTGGTGTCGCATTCTTAATTTGCGATAATATGATCCATTCGGATTACAGTGTTACTATTTGTACAGGCGCTTTATGGTAGAACACGCATCATAAAATAAATTTTACCGATCGCGTGTTACTACGGGAAAAAAAATTTAACGGCATATTATATAATTTTTCTATTATTCGTTTCTAGTATTTGTTCATCCTTTCACACGCATTCGGTTTGTTTTCCGAAAATTTGTGTTTTTGTTAACCCGTTTAGACGGAATATTATGTTGCTTGTAAGTTGTAAGCGATAGAATTAAAGTAGTTGTGTAGTTTTAAATAATGAAATATATACACCGATATCGTACGCAATTTTTCACAGTTCTATATGGAATTACGTAACGAACGTAATTCATCGTTTATCATTTATCTCGGGAGATTTTGTTATCCGTATAGACCTATTTTATCAGTCCCTGTTGTTCCGTTATATTGTTCCCGTTTTTAATTTTATACTTCCCGAGTGATTAGAGATTATTCGATTGCCCATCAGAAGAGACTTCATCCGCATATTAACGTTGAAGCTATTAAACTTCTGAACACAGGCAAAGATATACATCGTTTAAACTGTTCGAAAACGCAGGGGGCCTTTCGCATTCTAGCTGCATTTGCTCTTATAGAGGCTTTAGTTATTGAACCGAATGGCCGTACGCATATTTTACATAGATTTATTAAAATTAGCATTTAATTTTTATTTAAGCTAGCGCTATAAATATAGTATATAAAAAAAATTGATACTACCACATATTTACCTTTTGATGTCGAATTTCTATTGTCGCGTTGTATATAGTGAGTTAACCCGTAAAACGAGCGAGCCGATTCGTATTCTTATTCTAGCGCATGCTATCCGTTATTTCGTTCAAATCTTCGCCGCACAAAGTATGTATGTGCGACATAAATTCGAGAACGAAAACATTTGAGTACATTCGAGTCGTCGCCACGTAAAGTAAATCATAGTGGACAGTCTGTTCTTTTTCTTTGTAAAATTTATACGAAATCGTGAGTTTATTAAATAGGTGCGTTTTCATTGTGCGCACGGCTACTCGTTACTTCGTTCAAATCTTCGCTGCACAAAAAAGTACGTATGTGCGACATAAATTCGAGAACGAAAACATTTAAGTCGTCACCACGTAAAGTAAAGCATAGTGGACAGTGTGTTCTTTTTCTTTATAAAATTTGTACGAAATCGTGAGTTTATTAAATAGGTGCGTTTTCATTGTGCGCACGGCTACTCGTTACTTCGTTCAAATCTTCGCTGCACAAAAAAGTACGTATGTGCGACATAAATTCGAGAACGAAAACATTTAAGTCGTCACCACGTAAAGCAAAGCATAGTGACAGTGTGTTCTTTTTCTTTGTAAAATTTGTACGAAATCGTGAGTTTATTAAATACGTGCGTTTTCATTGTGCGCACGGCTATCTGTTACTTCGTTCAAATCTTCGCTGCACAAAAAAGTATGTATGTGCGACATAAATTCGATAACGAAAACATTTAAGTCGTCGCCACATAAAGTAAAGCATAGTGGACAGTGTGTTCTTTTTCTTTGTAAAATTTGTACGAAATCGTGAGTTTATTAAATACGTGCGTTTTTCATTATGCGTAATATACACGATGAATTTAATATTATCGTCGTCATATTGTTCGTTGCCGAACATCGTGACTAGCTACTGTACGTTTATTTTTACATACAAAATAAGCTAGAATTCAAGGCACTATTTTTAGCGCGCGCATATGATGTTATACAGAGTGGAGTCCCACTGCCTTCTCAGTGATAATTAAGAATTAAATAATGACGAAAACTTTCTATGTCGCGTGTTGGTTTCGAACCCGTCGAACGTCGAGTTGACAGTTGAGCAGTCTAGCAACTATGCCAGCGCGTCGCGGTTTAATATGTTGAATTTGAATTTATGTTCTATGCGCATTTTATATCGTCTTTAAGTTTCACTTCTTCCTTACGTCCCGAGGCACACTTTATTATTATTATTATTATTTTGGGTTCTTTCAGATGCATGGTTTGAATCATTTTAATTTCTTTCGAATCGATATCATCATATATAATTTTATAGTATTCTCTCTAGAAACTAATTTCTGAATATCATGTTAAGTTTTATATACATATATATATATATATATATATATATATACGCTGACGGCACAGAACGTTCAGTACGGCGGCTTTCCATCTAATGGCCGAAGTTAAGCAATGGACTTGGATGGGTGACCGCCGGTTCAGTATGTTGTATGTTTGTTGGTATCTCCCAATTTGCTTGGCCTGCACGGAAGATTAGGCTATTTTCTCCCCAATTTATTGATTGGGGAGACCTACGTTCAGCAGTAGATCGATGTAGGTAAATATATATATATATATATATATACGAAGAACAACCGGAAGTACTAATAAACACTATTCAAAAACAAAAGAAACATATTATATTCGGCATCAAATCAGACACTCGAAATGGTGTAGAAAAAACTCGGAAGAAAAAAGACAAACGGGAAATTAGGAAAATTGAAGAATGAAAACTGCATTTATAGACGCAAAATCTATGTGAAGATTAAAGATGTTTATCTAAGCTAAGGGTAGGTTTAATTTCATAAAAATTGATCGTACGTAGTAATAAGAATTTAAAACTTTGAAAAAGTGTTTTTACATTTCTGAAAAAACATATAACGACTTCTGTCGACTATTAAAAGGACGTGTACTTAATCTGATTTTCGGTTGTGAAGTGATGTATCGTTTATTATATCTTCATCGTCATTTTCGAATATAATAATGGGCGTAGATTAGAACAAACTGTAAATTTGAAGAACTAGACGCTGTCCGCGAAGATAAGACAGATGGAGGTTTTAAGAAATCTCGACGATGAGATCAAAACGACCTATTGCAGCTGATGTTGCTAAGAAGTGTATACGACGACAATTTAGAACGAGATAGAAAGAAAATGCTGTAAAGAGTCGAAATTGGCGACTAGCTGCGGTGTCGGTCACACGACTCGAGGATGCGTTAATCATTTCCACCTTTTTTGGCACTTGGCCTCGTCTTTTGTTGACATTTGACAAACGAGCTCATTCGTGTACCACTTACGAACCGTTGTTAGTTCCAAAAAAAAATCATTCTATTTCCGCAGTATTATACTCCCGACTAAAGTAGCTATCAGTTTTATTTGCGGCCTGTTACCTCCGCTTTCGGCTACATTATCAGAATGTTAACGTTCCAATTTATTTAAATCTTTCTTTCCTCTTTTATTATCATTATTATTATTATTATTATTTTGCAAAAAGCCAATAATGAGACTAATTTTTTCAGCAACCTGGAACGAGTTTACAAACATGATCCTTTTGCTGTTCACAATTTGCACAATAACTGCTCCATTCGGTCTAGATGATTTCGTTTTTTACGCGACTTCTCCTATTCGTAAACGGAGATGGTTTTCGAGAAAGTGTTAAGAAGTACATTTACATTGTAAAATTTTAATACGCAATTATATATATTTTATACGGGTGTTTTTAAAAACTACATTTTTAAATGAAATTTCATTTAAAAATAAGAAAACGAGAGATTAACTTACAATTATTTGTGGAAAACAATGTCGTTCAGATGACCGCCATTTGCAACGATACATTCATTCGGTCTTTATAAAATTTTCGAAGACAATTTCGATTATTTTGAAATTTCTTCAGAAATCCGAGTTTTCAGGACTTCCAGATCACGTGTAAAGTATCCCCACAAAATGAAAAAAATCGCGTTGAATTCTTTTCGAAATTCCTTTGCACTAGCGTGAACTGTTCGGTTCACGCCGAAAATAGCGCGTTTTCTCGTTATAGAATGTCGTGATAACTGAAACTAGACAAAAACGAATCTCTTATGTGTACACTAAATGTGGAGCACGCGGATTGCGTTGTAATATATCAACTATTCAGAGAACAAAACCGTCCGTCTTCTCTGGGTATACAATACGGCTTCTTAAATGAACTGTAGATAATTTTTTTAAGATTTATATAAATATTTTCAAAATTGCGATATATCACGTCAACCGGAGAATAAAAAATGTTGTTAGCATTAACACTTCGCCTACTATAAAGCGGACATCGGGATTGAAAAGAAAATTTGTCGAGAACCTTAGGTTTATAGTGAGTTTTAACCGAATGAAATTGCGCTGGAATAATCGGCTGGATATTTATTTATCATATAACTTTATTTCTACCTTTATTATTATAATTAATTTTCATCTTCTTCTTCGGTTGAAATCCTCCGAAAGTATGTCATGAACATTATACTGTTAGTTTTCTCACCACTGTCTTCGGCTATTCGTACTTTTTTTCGCATATTCTCGATCATATCCGTCCATTTGGTATTTGACATACCCCGTGGGTGAGTTCCCTGTACTTGGTCCTTCAACTAATAACTATAGAGTGTATTACGGACAGTGTAGTCGAAAAAACGTAATATAGTTAATGAAACATCTCTGGAAAATCTACGCTTGATGTCGAGCAAAATGGAAACATTTGTTTGCTTTGCTGTCCGAGGTATTCGTAAACGTAAAATCCACATCTCGAAATTTTCGATATGTCGTTTGTCTCTTTTCTTTACCGTCCACGACTCTGCCGCATAAGTGAAGAAACATCGCACTAGCTGCTTTTTTACCATATTTGTGACGGAGCTATATTCTATTTCGGCCCAGCTAGATTTGTCTATTTCTCCCATTTAAGTGCATTTGTGAGTACTGGTTCGTAGTTTTAAATATTACTTTTTTCCAGTTCCGATATTAAGTTGCCCCGATCTATTATCTATTACTTTCAATTTGATTTTTATTTATCCGTAATCTACATTTTGAGCTTATATTATTCAATTTGCCAAGTAATAATCTCGAACCGCCAACAGAGCCATGAGCGTCATATCATCGGCAAAGCGTAGGTTATTTTAATACTTTTTTCCACTAATAACATTTAAACCGTCCTCAACTTATCTCACGATGTAATCACCCTACATGTTTAAAAGTAGCGGAGATACGTGTCTTACACGCTTTTCCGGTTTAAATTCTTCCGACTGTATATTGTTACTGTGTTTTTATATTACGTTCGTTTAGTTGATTTATTAGGTATACTAGATATCTAGAAATATTTCAATGAGAACTGGTCAAAGAAATTCTGCTAATCGTTCATTTAAAATTCGAAGCATTATTTTACTAGCGCGGTATCAGTTAAATAATTCTCTAATTCCA
This sequence comes from Coronaproctus castanopsis, assembly GCA_032883995.1. Taxonomy (NCBI): domain Eukaryota; kingdom Metazoa; phylum Arthropoda; class Insecta; order Hemiptera; family Monophlebidae; genus Coronaproctus; species Coronaproctus castanopsis. Next base: position 189,044,772 of record CM065052.1, on the reverse strand, counting down.
GCACTTTGTAACTTATCATTTTAAAAAGAAAGGTGTGCAGACCGTCTTACACTTTGCGGTTTAGTGCGTTTGATGTATTTTTTTCACTTCTACATTACCTAATTATTTAACCCGTTGTCTTATTATAGCATCTTTTATTCCTAATTTGACTATATTCGGTTCAAGCATGATAGGTTCGATATTATTTTCTCTGCCCTGTCTATTACGTTCTTGAAAATATTCCCTTCAAACCTATTCAATTTTCAGTTTTTCTCTTCGATGTTTCTTTGTTTGTTCTCAATAAGTTTTTCATTTGAAACTCGCTAGTAGTAATCCAGCGAATCTTTTTATAGAAATCCCTCGGTTCATTTTCCTGTTCCTGAATATATTGACGAATGAATAATAATAAGTATTTTTATCCATGCGAAATTATTTACGAAGATAATTGAGCTATTTCTTGCTATCATTTTGTACAAATACTATTTCTTCATTTTCTTTTTTCCTGTCCACGGTTTACATTTAATCTTTTCTTCCTTCAGTTGAGTTTCCGGTACGGTTAAAATACGGCACTTACTTCTCAGAGACATTCATTTTATTGTCAAATCACCTTTTTCCTCGAATGGTACTCGTCAGCTCTCGTGATAGATTATATTATCAACTTCGTCTCTTTACCTGTTCCTTTCCCTATCATTATGCCTTTCCAACCGTTCACCGGAAATACTGACATTTACATTTGTTTATGTAAGTTTATTTTTTTTCTTACCAGTAGCTAAGGCTATTACTCGAATTATCAACTACTTAGAGATAATTACAGAGTTTAGCATTTATTATAAAGTTGGTGAGAAGGTGAAGATTGTTTACATCCGGGATACTTGTTTTCAACTGATTGAATATATTTATGGCACATTACAACAATGTGATAGACCGTTAGTGGTAAACAACAAACTTCACATGTTGGCGGTGGTTGGACACTCAGTAGATACGAGTGCGTACTCAGCGTGTGACCAATATATATATTCTGTCGACAGCTGTTTCCAACCTCGATGAACAGATTTTACCAATTTTTGAAGGCCAAATTGCTAAATCCTTCTTTATATTTCCACGTATACTTGGCCGGATATGAAAGGACTGATTCCACGCGTCTATAAAATTTTGCGTTGTCTTCTCCTAGCGTTATCGGCAAATAAATTTGGGTAGGTCCTTGTGCCACATGGTGTACCTCATCGTGGCCTATTATCCTCGATAACTTGGAATCCAGATGAAAGTGATTTCGGTGTTACGTTCACTTAATTCTATAACGCTGTGCAATATTTGGTCCACCATTTCCACAGTAATATTTCTCGTTTCATGCACTGTAATGCCAAAGCTAAGTCAGTCAGTATCACATACTGGCCAGCAGGCAAATCTGCGATTCGTAGCAAACACTGAAGTAAGGCTATCATCTCAGCTGCTAGGACTGACGACATGATTGGTAGACTGAAAGAATGGAACTTGCTTCCGATTGAGAAGATACCTCCAATATATTGTGATGTTTTAGATACGTCGGTGAAGCAAATGACTGCGATTGGCTGCTGTTGCAAGACAATCAAAAGCTTCCTATGGATTTCCACATTCGGTTTCATTTTAACGTCTGTTGAAAACAGATTCCTACAGATACCGGTGCTAAATTGGCTCCAAGGCAGTATCACTACAGGTAAATCGGACAGTAGGCAGGCAGACAAAAATTAAAAAAAAATAGATTTTCTGTTTATGTGTGATAAAAATTGCCTAATGTAGTGATTATAATGAAAATATTCGCAAATTACAGACACTACAGTTTTAATATATATATTTTTTTTTGGCCTGGTGTTACCCATTTAGCAAGTTTTATTTGTATTTAGATATTTCCATTAGTTAACAAGGTTTATAACAATTGATGTACTTTATGTTATATCTTAATATTATTAATCTTTAGAAACCGATATAACTCCCCAGCCACTCTTGTAGCCGGCTCATTTACTGGTAATGCATTGTATGTTCGAACGATTTCTTTTTCTAGGTCTTCTCTCCCTATATTTGTTATTCTGCGGTTCCATATTATATGGTCAATAGATCCTTCCTCTTTTGTACATTCACATAAATCTGAATTTATTATTTTAATTTGTGTTTGTTTTTTAGGAGTTAAATTATGATTCGTCCGTAATCTTATCATTGTTTTAATATAATCTCTATGCATGTTATTCGAAAACCAGGTGTCTTTACATATTTCCTTTTGTATACTGTAATAGTATTTTCCACAATGTGTACTAATATTTCTGTACCTATGGTCCCAGTCTATTAAACTTTGTGTTTTTAATTTACTTCTAAATTCTTTCCAAGGATATTTTATATTAATTTGCCGCTGGTTTGTTGATACATTCTTTGCAAGTTTATCCACAATGCAGTTTCCCTGTATTCCACTATGCCCCGGAATCCATTTAAATACTACTTTAGTATTATATTTTTTAAGTTTACCGCATATCTTCACGATATTCCACAAAATAGTATCCTGCTTGTCTGTTCTATTACTGATTTTTTGTTTTGCTGACATTGAATCTGTTAATAACAATATATTTGCATTTCTTGTTTTGGTTTTATATGATATTGCTTTATAAATAGCTGTCATTTCTGCTGTACAAGATGAGCCTACTGGTGAATTTTAAATTTTCTTTTATCATTCAGAGTTTTATTATAAATAATTTTCTTCTCTATTTATTGAAGCGTCCGTATATATACATTCGTATTCCGGGAATTGTCTATTATTTCTTTTAATATTGTGTTATTTATACTGACCGTATCATTTATGCAGAAAACATCGGTAAGAAATCTGTATTCATATTGTTGATAATTGTATCCATATGGTGTATTATAATACGGCATCCTAATATTTTGTACAACCCTAATTTCTTTATAATTTTTATAACTTACGACTAGAGATGTCTTATTATGCCAATATCGACTGCCTGACACATATGTGTATAATTTTGGAATAAGTTTATTTAAAGGGTGGTTTAGATTAGATTTACATTTTAAATAAAATTTATCAGTAATTAGTTGTAAATATAAATATATTGGTAGTTCTGTCGCTTCAACCTGAATTGAGTGGTTAGGACTTGATCTTAGTGCTCCTAAAGCATTTTTTAGAGCAATAGTTTGTAAATGTTTTCATTTTTGACTTACTGATTTATGTGATAATTGGTCCTGGATAGTCTATTTGTGACCGCACCAGCGCTTTATATATTAAAATATTTGTTTTAGGATGACTTCCCCACCTTGTTCCATTTAAGGCTCTAAGAATATTTAGACCACCCTGGCATTTTCTTTTTATATAATTTATTTCGTCTTTCCACATTAACATTTCGTCCAATATCACTCCTAAGTATTTTATAGTTTTGCTGAATTGGATCGTTTTACCTTTAATTTTAACATACGTACTTTCAATTACTTTATGTCTGGTAAATATCATGCCTTTAGTTTTTTCACTCTGCACTTCAAGTTGTAAACCTTCTGTATAATTTTCAATATTTTCTATTGCTTCTGTGATATACTTGGTAGCCGTACGCAATGTCGCCGCTTATGCATATATCACCACGTCATCAGCGTATTGAATATAATTCGTATTTTTTTCGAATATATTTTATTAAATTTTCCTGTGTATATTGAGTATAAGATTGGACTTTGGAAAAATCACTTCATATGTCCAATAATAAAACAGAATAAGAATCCGCATGACTTTAGATCGTACAGACCAATAACACTATTGTCATGTCTGGCTAAAACTATGGAACGTTTAGTGAAAAATAGATTGGAATGGTGGCTGCAGAATACAAATAAATTCCCTAAAACTCAATTCGGTTTTAGAACTGGTTATAGTACAAAAGATTGCCTAAACATTTTAAACACTGAAATTCAGATTAATATATCTAAAAATTATTCATTGATTTTAAAAATGCATATGATAGTGTTAATATAGAAATATTAAAGAAAACACTAGTAGAATATGAAATTTCAAGTAATATTATAAGATTGGATTACAAATTACTTTACAGACAGGAAACTAAGCGTAAAATATATGGGAAAATTATTGTGTGGCACAAGATGCAGTAAAGGAATATGTCAGGGGTCAATAAGTGACACGATATCTCATTTTTAACTTAAATTAAAAATTAATGCGAAAAGTTAAATACGTTTTGAGCATAAACAGTTTTTTTTTTTTTTTATTCAAAATAATTTTTAATGCGCGTATAAATCTTTATTGAACTAGAACGTTCTCTCGAACGTCAGGATACAAGCCGAATTCTTCGGCTGAATGATGTCCAATATCGAGAGGGGCGAGAAACGGGTGCCCGTTGTCGCAGAGATTATTTAACGCATACACAGAAGAAATCATGAATATTGCGATGATAAAAAATGACGCCTTTAGGATTAACGAATTTCATTAGTTATTGCAAAATATGTTGATTAAGTTAAATCGAAGAGGAAATTAGGATTGAAAATCAACTTTGGAAAAATTAAAATAATCATGTTCATGCGAACCCCTCTAATGGCAAGTCACATTTTAAGTTAAACATTGAACGGGAAACGGCGGATCCGGTAAAAGAGTTCAGATATTTAGGAACTCTGTTTACCGATGACGGAAGAGATATTAAAGAAATGAGATTGCGCATCGGAATGGCGAAACAGGCATTTATCTGCAAGCGATAATAAAAGATTTGAAATTAAAAATGGATTCGAAAATGACAATCAACGCTATCAAAATATGAATCAGCGACGCGCGAAATGTATAAAACGATTAAATGCATTCGAAATGTGTACGCTCAGACGTATGTAACGAATCTCGTGGAAAGAGAAATAAACAAATAAAGAACTGCTCCAGAAAACCGGAATAGAAAAGATGATCATGGTAGATGACATCGTGAAGTGGAAAGAATATGTGGGCCCAATATCAAAGAGGGAGGATTATTCACGTCAGCCACACAGGGGAAAACTCGCAGGAAGGCCTCCGCGGGGAAAAGAAGACTGGAAATGATAACATCAGGAATTGAGTCGAAAATCATTAAGGACATAGTGTATGCCACGACTAGCAGACGATTATAGGGACAGATATTCGATTTAACCGCATATTAGTGTGTATGCAATCTTCGGAAGTCGCAGTTGCAACGTGATGACGCTGATGTCGATAAAATGCTCCTTATTTAAAAACAGGTAAATTTTTTTAGCATTAAAAGTTAATTAACCCTACCGGGCGAACACTATGAAAGAAATAATCGTATTAAATTTTAAATTAATTATTTCGCTCGTCCCGAGTAACTTTAATATTCTACGTCGTGGCGATTTTACGATTTCCCCCTTTTAAAATATAATAACGCCATGCTGTAGATAATGTTTTTCTTTTTACAAAATATTTTTTTTTCTTTTATCTATATCGATATTCGCGATAGAATTATTTTTCTAGTTTTATTCCGAACATACAATTATATTATACTTTCTTAATTAACCCATCCGGTTGTACATTATCAAAAATTTTGACACGAAATTAGAAATTTCAATACCAGCGTTTATTAATACAGTACTGCTTTTTAGGGGTGAACTGTCGATAATTTTCGATATATTTATGTTAGTATTTTTGAAATCGAGACATTTCGCGTCAATCGGAAGATAATTTTATTTACATTAATGTTTTTCAATATAGTGGATATGGTGATTGAAACCGTTAAGGTTCGACATATGGCTCTATTTGAGAGAATGTGTTTATTTGGGAATCTATCTTTTATATTTTATTGTTTTTATTTTTTTAAGAATATGGAGTGATTAGACTGTCAGATTGTTTCATTAATACTGTTCTTCATTATTTTATATTTTTATCATTTTAAATATTCACTTGATAATGGTCTAACAGGCGAAAAGCTTTACGATTTTTTATAAAGAAAAAACCTTTAGTGATTTTAACTTATGTTTTGTTGTTTATTTCTATTTTCGTTCAATTTCGTCAAATTTTCTCGGCACTTGTTTTCAAATCTCAGATTGCACGTTGTGATAAATCTGATCTTTTATAATGTTCGATCGTCTGGTCGATGTAATCGTTAAATAATATATCGGTGAAATGTTACGTAGTCTAAACTTTACACGTAACCTACGCATTTCCGACCTTTTTTTTCAAACAATCATAGAGGTTCTTCGTTGCTTTGTTTCTTCTTGCGAAAACCAAACTGACGAATCTCATTCCCTTATTTTATACATTATTCTCGTCGGAGTTACTAATACTCTGATCTTTGCATTCCTGATAGTTAGGTTTAATTTATAAAGACAAACTTTCGAAATCTTTTCTGAATTACATCGTATATATTTCTTATCGCTTCATTCGCGAGGTTAGGTGAACTGTCTAAAAATATATATTTATAATAAGGAATTTTTTGACGACATTAAAAGCTTCAATTCTAGAAATATTTATATATATTCTTCCTTTTTACACCATCTTCGACCGAAATTTGGCGATCAACATATCTCGTTCCGTCTTTATCTTTATCTGCCAACTACGTACCACCGATGCATATCAGCTCTCCGTGACATTTTTCTTCTCCCTAACTGCCGATGTAAATATTTATATAACCCCTTAAAATATCATATCAAATCGTCTAAAAATTATACTATTATTAAGCATTTGTCTCCGAGCTATTTGTCATAATTTTATGTCTATGCTTTTTATCTATTCCTTGGCTGTACCAGAACGGTCTGTCTGACTTCGTGCCATTCGCCAGCTAAAGCGTAGAACTCGGGTGAAATTTAAGGCGATTACTAAGTAATAAACTACAGTAGAGACAATTAATACCGAAACTTAAGGAAATGTTTTATTCGATCATATTTCGAATGCAAATGCTTGTTGAAAGGTTAAAATATATATATATATATATATGCTATATTCGAAAGATAATTTCAAAAGAACCCTGGCTTAAACGCGGAAGATCTTGACGAATATTTTGTTATTTATTATATTATAAAGTGATCGTAATGTCTAGTCATCTTGTCAGGTTAGGCAAAAATGGATTTTGTAAGGTAGGTAATATTGAAGATCGAACACCGGATAATGTAAAAACAGAATATGTCTGAATTTCTACCGACAAGGAATACGCTCAAGAACTAATTACGGACCTTCTTGAACACGTTAAAATTGTATAATTTCACTACTAATGAACAGCCTACTGAAAATGAAAAATTGAATAAAAAGAAGGAAATAGTTTCTATAGTGGTCGACGGTCAAATGGTTTTATTCCAACTCGCGGGATCAAATTTTTTACCATCACCATATAATTCTTAATCATTAAGGACACAATTCGTATGGCATTATATGCGTGCACACCTGCATTGTATGTAATTAATGTCTTGAATAGTAATCCATTTTATATGCACGAATAACGTTAGGCTGGTTACTGTGTTCAGCAGCGAACAATTGAAAATGATACATACAAAATATAGTTTACACACGTAAGTTATTTGTAAATGTTGTGTGTGTACGTGTGCATATAAACGTAAAGAAGCAAACTGGTTAATTAAAAAAGTTTTTATTCTTTAAGTTGGCAAAAAGAAATAAAGCACTTTATCTCGAGGGAATCATCATTTATGTTAAAAGTGAGTTTTGTTCATATATATATATATATATATATATATATATATATATGTATATATATATATATATATATATATATATATAAATGTGTTTATTTGTCTATGTGTGTGTATTATGTGCTTTTTTGAAAAAGTAATTATTTCCATAATGAACCGCTACGGTCGGTTTATTTTATTCTATTCAATTTTTTTCCCCTTTTCATTGTCTAAATTTTATTCTGTTGTTATATTTTTAATATTTCGATTCATGTTTGAAAATTCTCTTTCGTATTATACCGAAATGGAAACTGTAAAAAACCACCAGACAGAGAAAGAAAAATAAAATTTCAAAATGGGCAAATAAAAATTTTTGAAAATAACAATAAACCAAGTAAAAACGAGGAACGACGGGTACAATCCGAATAGTTAGAGCGTGTGGTATCTCGGTTAGAGCGAGACAACTTGGAGGAAGTATGATGATGATAATCCGCGTAAGGGAGAAATCATTAGTATTATCGTCATTCTGTGCGGAGTTGCTGTTGTCGTTAGTTCATATTATTCCATTGAATGCCGGATGAAATTAATTAATTTTTAAACAAATAGCAATTCGGATTCTTAAAAACTGTCCCTTTATCCCGTTCATTCGTAAAATGTACTTAATCCCAAGCGGTTGATTTACTAATCGTCAACATCCATCGCGACTAGAGCCTATTATTTTCGCGTAGAAAATAGGCTAGCGTTAGAGGCGTTAATTATACACGAAGCGACTAGTCGCGTATAGTTTTCCTCTTGCAACGTTTAAACGTAAGATATTCTTAATGAAACGTAAGTTTTCTGATTTGATTTATGGCCGAGGTAAATTTTGTTTTTCCCGGCATTAATAGTTTTATAATGTGAACAATTATATAATAAAGATGTTCTTCTTCATTAATGAGGTGAAATCGTTATTAAATTAAAAATAGAAAAAGCACATTTTCGTTAAAAAAAATTCGATATGTATATATGTAACTTGTATATAATGTAATATATATATTTTATACATATACGTATAAGTATGTGTTTATGTAAGCTACTGGACAGTGAGCGAGTATTAAACGATTGAAATAAATTTACTCTGCTACATAATAAACATGTCTAAAGTAATAAGTTGAATTTATTTTCTATACGATACATCGCCATCCAAACTAGATCAGATTATTTGATTTTAACGTTTTTTCTTCGTAAATCATGTTTGACGAATAAATTTCACGTGAAATAATATTACGGAAAATTGGAATAATTCCGATTAAGATCGTTGAACAAAAACAAATCCGATAGAACGATGCCCAAACAAATATAACGCGTACGTTCAGAATTGAGTGTTGAAATAAGTAGCTAATGCGTGTTATGTTTAAAAGTTTGACAGGAAACAGCTTAATACAATGGATTTTATGTTGGGTAGAAGTATGAACTCGATATAGGTTCTATTAGGTTTAAACTCGAAAAATGTATCAATATTGAAATAAACGAATTTCACCGCGCGATGTTCTAAAATATTTTTCTTTCTCTTTAACCCACGGCTCGTAATAATAGATCTCAAATCACGATCGACAAATCTTGTGATTAAGAGAATATTAAAATCTACAGCCTATTTACTGTCGGTTCATTCGCATATTACATTTCAACCAGCTATCCTGTTTCGGACGCTTGTTTGATAATAATTTGCTTAAGAACTAGGGGTTCTACCGGTGTCATTTTTAGTCTCCGCCGATAGGACGATTCTATACTAAAAAATTAAGTTTTTCACGTACTTGCACATCCTTTGTATTTGCAGGCACAATTGAATCCAAGCCTTTTCTTTTAAAAATTATGATAAAATTATTTACTACATTTTAGATCTCTTCTTTCGAGGATTAAAAAACGATTATCTCTTTCTCCAGGAATAATGGTTTGGGCTGGTGTCAATTATCGAGTTAGCTCCTATTTTTTCGACAGATCGGTCAATACAAATTTCTATTTACTGTTTTTACAAGAACAACACGCCACTTTGAATGAAGATGAGAGATTCGAAGGACGAGATATAATTTTGCAGCAGGATGGCGCTCCGGCGAATTTCAGCTTAGAAGTTCCCATTTAACTTAATTAGTATTTCACTGATTGCATTGGTAGAGGTAGCCGCATCACTTGACCCCCCCAAGGTCCCCAGACCTAATCATGTTAGATTTATCGATTTGAGGCATGTTGAAGCACCCGGTTTTTAGACATCCGATATAAAATGTCGAAGGTCTCAAACACTGGATAATAGCCGAGTTTGACATCATTAATGAAGACCACGTGATGTTCGCACGGGAAAGCGTTATTTAAAATGTATTGAGATGAACGGTAACCACTTCGAACGCTTATTGTGAAAATTGTTGTGATATAATTAAATAAAAGTTGAATTCGGTAAACTTGATTTTTTTAATTTTTAAATTTTTGAAATTTTTTTTTTTAATATTTGCTAATTTACAACTAGCTCTATAGGCTATTAAGTAAATGTAATATCTCAGTATCATATGGCTTGTTAAAGAATCGTGTCCAGTGACAGGATCTCATACAATATGTATACGGAATGTATACTTTATACTAGATCCATAAATTTTGTTCTCTTTAATCTGCGAATAACTGCAGAGTTATCTAACAGTGCAACTGCCATATTATTCGGATGTGACTCCAGTCTTGCGGCATAATTTTTAGCTCTTTGCACGATTTCATCCTTTACGTAATTTATCTTTAGGTCTGTGTGCAGAGTTTGATTGGTCACATACCATGGCGCATTTGTAATGATTCTTAGAAATCTATTTTGTAATCTTTGTATAATTGCTATGTTACTCTTTTTCGAGCAGCCCCATAGTTGACATCCGTATTTCCAGACAGGTTTGACGACCTGGTTGTAGAGCAGTAGCTTATTTTCAACTGCTAGTTCTGACTTTCTCCCTAAAAGCCAGTACATCTGATTAATTTTAATGCGTATTTCAGTACGCTTCGTTACGATATGTTTCTTCCACGTTAACCGTTTATCCAAGTATATTCCCAAATACTTGACTTCGTCTTTTAATGGGATAATATTTCCATTCATCATTACATTACTATCGTTTAATCTCCGATTAGTAAAAGTTGTGTGTACCGATTTGTTTTCATTTACTTTGATATGCCATGTCATAAACCAGTCCGATAATTTGTCAATCGCTAGTTGTAGACGCGTATTTGCCTTTATTGGGCACTCGTCTGAACACAAAATAGCCGTGTCATCTGCAAAAGTAGCAATTTCAACATCAGGCAGAGTGGGAGCATCAGCCGTGTATATGAGGTACAACAGCGGCCCCAGCACACTACCCTGGGGCACTTCTGCTTCTATTGAATATATTTATGATTCTTCATTGCCATATTTTACAGAAAAGAATCTTTCACTGAGATATGATTCAAGGATTCTGAATACTTGAAAAGGAAATTAACATTTGATTTTATGCAATAAGTCGTCATGCCAAACTCTATCAAATGCTTGACTAATGTCCATGAATACAGTGTCGCAAACTTTTTTCTGTTCCAAAGATGTTTGTATCATATCAGTAATGCGATGTACTTGTTCGATGGTACCGTGTTTAGCTCTAAAACCGAATTGGTGTTCAGGGATAATTTTTTTGTCTTCGACTATAGGCATTAAACGTTTGACCATGATTTTTTCAAACAGCTTCGAGAGTATTGGTAACAACGAGATTGGTCTATATGATGTCAGTTCACTTGGTGACTTTGATGGTTTTTTCACAATTATAATTTGGGAAAATTTTAGTTGAATGGGAACATATTCAAGCCGAATTATAGCATTAATAATATATGTTAATAAAACTAAGCCTTTCTTCGGCAGTTCTTTCAGGATTTTGGCTGAGATTAGATCAGAGCCTGGAGATTTATGAGGATTCATTAGATTAATTATTTTTTTAATTTCTGCCGGAGAAGTTGGCCTTATTGGTTTCGATGTATCAGAATTGCTTGACATAGGGAGAATATTCAAAATGCCTGCATTAGGTTTGAAGGTATTTGCTAAATGTTTGCCAAATTCCTCTGCTTTATCAAGATCTGTACGAGCCCAGTTACCGTTAGATTTCCTAATTGGATGTGCTGCTTCTTTAGGTTTTCTCAAGGTTCGTACAGCTTGCCAAAGAGAGTAGTCACTTTGCTTCAGTGGCGATAGATTAGATAGATATTCCTTTTTGCAAATTTGTAAGCTGACTTTTGCCCACCTATATATGTATATATATATATATAATGATTATATATATATATATAATCAATACTAGCAAAATTGGTGTTGATGTTGGATTTGTAAAACAGAATAAACGGAAAATTATTATTGGTATTAAAGATAAAAGCCAATTTGAAACTTTAAAACAAGAAGTTTAAAAAAATATCGCAGATATAAAAACAAAAACGACAGTAAAAAAAGATCCTATGGTCACAATCGTCTGTGCTCATTCGACAACCACAGATTTGGATATCAGCATGGCGATCAACAACAAAACCGGCAAGAACCCAAAATCTGTCAATTTGAAGAAAACCAGTGATGGTAAAATTCGCGCATACGTAAGACTTGAGTCTGATGCCTATCATAAATTAATAGAAGCCAATCATATAGTAGAAAATTGGATAAAATGTAAAGTGTATGATTGTACATTTAATTGATTGCGTTTCGGTCATATGAAGAATGAATGTAAAGCTAATTTATCTACCAATACGTATTCACTGGATGATGGCCAGATTAAAGTGAAATGTAATAACTGTTTTTCGCATGCGTGTTTGCAACATGTGAAAGAAAAAGGTAATGTTACACTTAATGACAGGAAAAATATTATTATTAATAACATGACGCATAACACATTTTCGTATTCATGCCCGTTGTATATTCAAATAGTAAATAAAGTAAAACAAAATATAAACTATGGGTATAGTATTAAATTAATTTTGCAAAATGTAAATCATTGTAAGGATGCGCAATCGGTACTTAACTTTAATAATCCACGAATTAGTATATACTTATGCGTTACATGCGATCCTTATTTATATAGTGATGGAAAACATTTTAACTTTTTAATGTATACCAAATATGTTGCCATCACCAGCAATATGAAACATGTTAATTGCACAAAAATTTCGGAGTATATTACTAAAATTAACGTAAACGATATTATTATTTTTGGAATTTATTTTCCACCTAACTCGGATTTAGGACCTCAGTTTGCTTTATTGCTTAAGCACATAGAGAAAAACTGGAGATAGAATATTGTAATATTGGGCAACTTTAATTCACGATTACAATTCATGGAAAACAAAAAGTTGTAATCCACGCCCAGGAGTGCACAATTTGAACATCTTGTATACTTAGGTAACTTAATAATTAAAAATGAATTTAATGTTTACACTTTTCAAAATCACAACGGGCAAAGCTTGATTGATTATGCTTTAATAAGTTATAATTTTAAATATAAGTTGTTTGGAGTCACCGTTCATGATTTCCACTTAAGTGATCATAAGAATATCAGTATTGATATTTATGATATGAATATTGATAAAAATGATACGATTCTTATCTTAGAGACAGATTTATTTATTAATAATCTGAATGCCGACTTAATGGCAAATTTTGAAACCAAATTATTTCTCGAAAATACTAACTCTGCAGTAAATAATATTGTTAAACAATTTAATGATAACTTAATGGATAACGTAAACAACTCTAAAGTTGAACGACCTAAGACAAACAAATCATGGTGGAATAAAGACTTGGAACCTTTAAAATTACTTGTTAGGAAGCTTATTAAAATTAAGAATAAAAATTTTATAAATAATCTTATATATAAAGTAACCTTAAAATTGTATAAAAATAAAATTAATTTTTTTAAGAAACAGGCTTGAAGAACCTTATGTAGTTCATCCGGGGCCTGGGGTAAACCATATAACTTTTTAACGAACTTAGATCATTTCAAGTTTCCAGATTTAAAAATTAATGTACAGCAGTATCCAAAATTTTTCGATAAACTACTGTTTAGCTCAAATCCCCAATATCAATCGAATACCTTCCCAAGCGATTCAAGAAACGGAAATTGTGTCGTGATGCCTTGCCGATCACTTGAACAAACTGTTAATTTTTGCCAAACAGCACTACTCGTTGTACTTTTTTTAGCCTCATCCTCGATCTAACTTACCTCAGTGGAGATGTTAGCGCATATATTTCTTCCTTTTCCCTTCCTTCCTTGCCTCTTATTTATCTTTCCTACTTCTTCTATTCATCACCGTTGGTTGTGGCATATAATTGTCGGTACAACGTAAACAAAAAAATTAATGGTGATGATGATTATTCCCTAATAGCTGACAATAGGGAGAAAATGAGTTTATTAATGAAGTCATTTTTTAATTCTAAAGAAGCTGATCCCATTTCACTTACGAAAATCACAGATATTAATAAAAATATGCAGCTTGAAGTGACATATCTGGAACTTAAACTAATCATACAGCGTCTTAATAATAGAAAAGCACCATCCTCGGATGGTATAACTAATAAAGTTATTCAAATTATATTATTTTATTACTCATATTTGTTAGTTACGCTTTATAACAAACTATTACAGCTTAATATGTTTCCCGACATTTGGGAACGTGCTACTATAACTATGTTAAACAAGCCTAAAAAGGATTGGACCAAAGTAAATGGCTACAGGCCAATATGTTTATTAAATTCATTTAGTAAAGTCCATGAAAAAATTATCCTCAAATTTTTAAACAGTGAAATTATTTCAACATCTGTGCTTAATCCATACAAATATGGTTTTAGAAAATATCCCTCGGCAGAACTTGCTATTGCAGATGTAATGTACAATTTAGTTCAAAACAAACAACGTAATAACTTGTCGCTTGTTATCTCCTTTGATATTGAAGGGGCTTTCAATAATTATGATCGCCAAATAATAATTGATACATTAATTGTCAACGGTTTCAGCTTTACGTAATTAACTTGATTCGTAATTACTTAACAAATACGTCAATAATGTAGTTATATCAGAAGGATATTATATTTGTTAAGAATGATTTTGCTGGTTACGGTTATAATTAATAAACCTAGTGAACGTGATATATAAACTATTCCAATTTGAATCTTTAAATTATTTATGCGCATAAAACCTGAGATTATTAAATTGTACGTTATTAAAATTAAATAGTTAAAAAGAAGAAAGTAATCAGTGAAAATTTCGACATTCCGGGGAATTTTTAAAAATGTTTATATATATATATATAATTATAAAAATTTAAAAATTTCATTCCGGATGAAAAAGGTAATTTAATAATTCAAGATTCAGAAATAATCAGAATTTTTTACTTTTATTCACTCGTTTCAAATTTAAATGTTTCTCTACCAAATAAAAATTAAAAATATTATATTCAATAACATATTGGCATTACTGGAATTTGAAAATTGCAAAATTACTTCTTCTTTTTATCAGACGACGAATCATATTTATCAACATTACTATCAACATGTACAAGAGCATAAAAATTTAAAATACTATGTCTATTGACTCTGTATTAGTTTTCCCTCAAGAAGCTTTGCTTAGCCGATTCACTGCCGATATTACACATTACTTTACTGGTTAGATTAGAATCATCACACAGCGCTTCGGATAAAACTAGGAGCTCATGAAACTACACCCTCCTTACCTCTCTGACACCTCCCCCTTACCTCTCTGACACTACTTTACCTCTCTGACCTCTAACACTGGAGAACTTTTTTTAAATCATCGTAGAACTTATCTCAGGCCCAGTCGTCTACTTCCTACACTTACCACAGCGCCTACCTCACACTTTTCGATCAATTCCTATTCAATACAAAGAACTAATCGAGAGGGTTTCAAGAATGATAAGATAACTTTTTTAAAGAAACTTATCCAGATCAGGGATTGCATGTCACTTATAACTCAAGTTCTTCTCCAACTAAACTTCTTCCATGTGCTCCTATATTAACTTTGAACAGTCATTATTATAAACAGCACACATCTTAAAAAATCACCTTCTTCTCTAAATGGAGTCTGATAGCTTAAGACAGAAGTATATATCATATATATCACGTAGATGAAGCAAAATCACTTAAAAAATCTATCAACATCCCACCTGACTGCGCTTTTATTATAAATAATATATCGGATTCATTCCATATTCGTGATTTTTGCACAATTTATGATGCTCAACTATATATATTTCATGTTGTCTCCTCGGAACTGTCTCTTGGATTCGGATTGTTTCCGATTCTTGGTCCGCAGTATCAGCTTTATCCTCTCTCTCTCTTTTCGAATAATCCTTAATTTTAAAACTTTCAAGCTGATTTTTTGGAATGAGCATACAATTAACCATTCACTAACTTCTAAGTCAGATAGGAATAACAGGCAATGAACAACCTGACAAAGAAGCATACTCTGCACTATATTCTTTAATGCCATCGGTACCTTGCAAGATATTTTCATATTCTTTGGGACTGCGAATGTTTGTTAAATACAATTAACTTTCTCGTCAACATTAAACATAATACCGAGCTTTGATTTCATCCTACTAACATCTCTCGGGGAAATTTCCTACACTTAATTCGACTCCGCACAGTTCTCATTAGCTTAGCACGCAACCACTTCCTGAGTATTTACTCTTCTAAAGCAATGCCTATTCTGTCTTAGCACTACTCCCTTCACAGTCACAATTCCTACATTGTACATCCTCTTTTCGGCAACCCCTTCAAAGTCAACGATAACGAAACCATCCTGACTAGTGGCTAACAAAATACACATATCATCTTAGTCTCTACGATGCTATAATAACTTCGGCAGTGAAAACAGAAAGATTTTAAATTTATTAAATCACCTCGAGTTCATTGTAAAAAGTACCTCCGTTAGTGTACCTTTTCACTCTTTTACACTTAAACGCATCTATAAACACCATTCGCTGACCAAAAAATGTTGTAATTCATAAATTATTTAGATGACGTGTGCTTATATTTATTTATGTGAAAATATTGAGTCTTAAAACTTTGATGTTTTCTTACGAAAGAAAATTAAATTTCTGACCTAATACTTTATAAATTCATAAGGACAGTGACACATTTCAAGAGTTAAAATAGAAAAATCGTTATCAATCGCCCATTATTTAAAAACAAGAAACATTTTTATACTGTATCACAATATGTCTACTAGTTTCATTGGCTAGAGCATCACGAGGACTCGTGTTTATTCAATAATATTGCTAAATATATTTATTTAATTTAATTTAAATATTTATCACAAACAAAGCACTGTAGAAATACTATTTTGTAAACTATAATAAAAAAAACAAACTATTTGTTATTGTTATATATATACATATTAGTTTTGTAGGCTCATGAAACGAAATGAATCTGAGAACATATGGAAATTAATTAGAAAAATTGCATTGTTAAAAAATGTATATTTCAAATAAAACATAATTTTAAGATTTGCTATGAAAGCATAAACTCCATTTGGAAAAACTAACTAATATTAACCTAAGAATAATTAACGATGTTTATTTTTGTGTATATAAAAATATAGAATATATGCACAAACGATTGACTCCAAATTTCTTTCAAAATATTTTATAACTTCAACTTCGAATTAGACTTCACTGACCGAATAGATGTAAAAAACAATGTTCGTATAAATATTATCTTCGAAACTGAAATGTATTCCGCATATTTCGATTAAAAAGTGTAATTATTGTTTTATTTATATAAATCCGTTTTTACTATTCGCCTGGAAGTGATATCTATTGTTTTTGATGTATTTTCGAAGCTTATTTATTTATTATCACAACCTTCTTTCTTGTTATTCCACACGATTTATGATATTTATATTTTGATCAAAAGATTAGAATTCGATTTTTTTTTAATTATTTGAAACAAATTTACAAATTAACCATTCTTTTTGCATATGTGTTAAGTACTACGATCCTTTAAATATTTGTTTTCTTTTTACAAATAATTATGATTAAATTAAATTTACTTCAGTAATTGTGATATTTTTAATCTTTTTGAACTGTAATAAAATCGAAACGTCGAGTGTGATAAATTTATTACGTTTATAAATATCGTTGATGAATTATGCAAATTTTTAATTCTGTGAGAATATAGTTTTATTTATTAAAAAGGAAACAAACAATAAAACTTGAATATTTACGCGTTGCGCAGAAGTTTTTATTTTGTTGTTAAGGGTAACGTATTTCGGTGCTCGTATTTCAAAGTAATCGATAAATTCTTGTCGACTTTCTACTTGACAACATCCTGTGTATTCCGTCGATGTCGATGGATTTTTTTATAAGTTTAATGTGATATGTAGTAATTGTTGGTTTGTTTATGTTATTTATTATTAGTAATTAGTTGTTAGTTACCGTTATTTAGTTTGTGAAAACTATTTAAATATTTATTAGCGGTTAAGCTTCAAAAATAGCATGCATTGCGTACATAAATTAACTCTTGTATTATCAGCACGCTAATTAGAAAGATGGTACATCATTTCGATCTGCATTACACGTTATTGTAAGTATCGTTATTTTATTTTTGTGTTTTTTTTAAATAAGTGGTTTCGTATTTGTATCTGCACACTTACATCTGAATTAAAATCCTTTATCATGTTATTTGTGCAATTAATACGTACAAACGTTTTTTTGAACTTGTTTAAAGTATTTGTTGTTTTTCTGATTAATTGTAGTGTATTTGTTATTAAACATTTGATGATATATTTCCAAATATACTTAACATAATTGTATACTTTACATGAAAGTGGGAATAACTCTGTTTTTATTATCGCAAATTACTAAGTCGTGCGGTACTATATCTAATAATTTGTTTTATGATGTTTTAAAAATTTACTCTAAAAAAACGCTTTGTAAAACACAGCCTGCCTGTTAATGTGTTTAAATATCTTTTGAATTACTCGTTTCTAGTAAATTTTTAACGATTATTTTGATTCACAAATGAACAAATATGCTTTTAATTTTTATAGTTAATAACAATTCGGATTCATATAAATGAAAACTGTTTTATACAGTAAATCGTATTCAGTTGGAAATAATCGTTCGCATCTTATAATTTTTCATTGTGTATAAATGTTGTCGAATGAATCGTGTAATTTATTTTAATTTTGCCAAATTTATTACGTTGTACTAAAACATATTACAAATATTACAATTTCTATTATTACAAAAATGTCCTCAGTGTAAAAATTATGAGCTCGCAACGTGAATGTTTCGCAGAAATGCATTTTGCTTATACCGGCGTCTCCTTAATATTGGAAAGTGTAAATGAATGTTAATATACTTTAAAATGTTATTACAAATATATGTGATACATGTGTGCTCTAGTATCATGTTTAACAAACACGTCATTTGTCTTATAAATTCTACTTTAAGAATATCAACTAAGTATTTAAGAATACGGTACATTTTTACTTGGAAGAATTATATAAATTACCTTGTATCGGAAAATAAGATGACTTTCTTGGTCTGTCGGTCTGTATAATAGTGATTTAGGAAAATGATAACGAAATTTTAGAAATATTAAATAATTTATATTATACGCGTAACTATTGATTAGTTTTTAAATTTAGCTCCGTAATATGTTTCAAATTGTTAGTTCTGAAAAAAAATAATGTTGTTAATAATCAAAAAATAATAATTTTCAGCGAGATTATCAAAATAATTCAATATCGTCTATATTCAGATTTTTTGTACCGAATTTGATTTTTTACATTCTAAAAATTAATGGAATCGAATTTGAACTACTGGAATAAGTCTGTCAAATTTTCTTCGAATTTCTTAATATCCATGTCTAGCAGATAACAATTGCATGTTAGCCTCTTTTCACATATATCTTTTAAACAAAAATAAATCTATATAGAAAAAGGAATCTCGGCGATTCAATAGTCAGCGAAACTAGTTTACTGTGCTTATAAATATAATTACTGTATAAAAAGTATTTTCAATTTCAATACATATGGTCAAGGAAGAGCTACAGATAATATACTTTTATCATATATATGTTTTTTCTTGTTTTATATTCTAAGTATGTTGTAAGAGAAGTGTAATACGGTCACCGTGTTAAATTTGATTAGGAAATAAATGGTATTATTAGTCAAATAATTTTTACGACTTTACAAAAAACTTAAATGTTCTTTTTTTAAAAAAAATTTTATACGCAGTTATTATCTACTAGATATCGATATTAATAGGAAATTACATCGTATGAAAAAGATTTGATAGACTAATTCCAGTAAGCTAATTACGTTCCATTCAGTTTTAGGAAATTCGTATCGTGAATTGTATTTATTTTTCGCTTGACTAGACTGTTTCGTATCTTTAATTATATTTCCGTCCGAAACATGTAGAAAATTATCAGCGGAACTTTTTAATAATTTTTTATTTTTATCGACGAAACTTTTATAATATTTTTTATTTTTGACAACGAAACTTTATAATATTTTAAATTCGACTATCATGATTTAAATATGAGTGTATCAAGTCGTTCTGATCTATTACGGTACGTACTGTTTGGTTCGTAACACGAAGTTTAGCAAAAAAATTGGTTAATTGATCGCCATTATGTTTTGAGATATAATTCCGTCCAATCAGAAAATTACTATAATTCATTTATTTTAAACCTTAGGAACATAAATATGACGTCACGAGTATAGTGAACATTTGAATTGTTCGTCTCGTGTCCAGGCTATTCTATAATATCTCGTTAAATAGTATGCTGATCCGCGTTCATAAAATTAGTCATCCGAAATCCGGCGTCTGCATTCCAATAAGTGGTCCATCGACTGAATTTTTGTTCAACCGCGACTTGGTTTCTCTGTGAATGACCACTTCGACATATTCTTTCTTGTTCGAGCACACCCAGTTCGTATCCTGTTCAGTATACTCCGTATTACCAATTCTTGATTGAAACCTGGTGCAGGGATTTCTTGTACATCTTATGTTTGAATACCGTTCTTTCTCTAATTACACGTTCGCGCTATATATGTCTTTGGATTTTTTTTTTGTGACCTTAAGGAAGCTATTTATCGACTTTAAAAGCGCCTCTGCTGCAACTTGCCCATACATTGGAAGACGAGAATCGTGGATTTGTTTGGTTCTTTCCAGACTTTCCTTCTTATATCAGGTGGCGCTATTGCATTTAAAAGATATAAGTTGTGATCTTTCATAGGTATAAGACAATCAGTAACTAAACTCACTCTATCGTCCTTTTTTTTTGCATGTGCTGAATGTGCCCACACAGGGCAAATATATTCCGCTATCGAAATAATGCCATTGCTGATGTTCGAACTACTTATGGTTTTGCTAGCCACGATGTTCCAATTAATTATTTTTCAGGATATTGCCTACAATTTTCATAAATGTGAAATCTGTTCTCATTTCATATATCTTCTTCAACAGTAATCCATGATTCACTGTGTCGTATCCTGCCTTCAAATCGACGATCACAGTTCCAGAGGCCTTTTTGATAAATTTAATAAAGTCGCGTGAAAAAAACCCTCAGACATTTCCGTTTGATCCAAATTCGGTGGAATATTTATATGTGGTAAAAAAATACATTATATGCGTGTATAAATAAATATTATTTACACTTATATAAAGTACATTTTACATCGTATTTTAGCATTTGTACGTATTTAGAAAAATATCGGTTTACAATAATTCAAATCTCTGTTTTTAGCGCGTATATTTAAAATAATTGAATAACTTTGCATCGTATTAGAATATAATTTTTGAAACTACAACGTTGCTTATTAACTTTATTCAAGTCATGTTATAGCAAACTTCATTTTGTTAAATGCGAAACTATAACTATATATATGCGCGAATGTTTGAAGTACAGTATTTATGACGTATGTAAGAATGAGACATAAGCATACACATAGCTGAAGTGCGACAGTAGTGTATTCCTCGGTATTACTAATAATAATAATTATCACGCAGGGCTCGTAGCAATTAGTAATGCTTTTTTTTTTAAACGGTTTTTACGTTGACAGTTGAGTACGTGTACATATATTAAACCTACACTACATATACATATGGTGTTTCTATACGGTACTTGGTATCTGTCTGTTGATCGATGTATGCGAAAAAGTATGCCGCGCGCGTCAGCTTTAATGTAATATTAGTTCGCGTGTAATTGTTTTCAGCGAAAATAAAATTCTTCCGCTAGACGAAAAAATCATAACGACAGGATTGTTGTCAATCGCTGCAACCGCTGTTGTAGAAACGAATGGAGAACGGATATGCGACGCAATCATTACATCGTTACGGCGATTTTCGTGACTTTCCTATGGATCGTCCTATTGAATTATACTTTGATTAAACGAATAACTAGCGTTAAAGATAAAGGAGCCGGTCGTTATTTGGAAAAATTCGAAAACGAAGTAGATACGGCTATTAACGAGAGCGAAATTTTAATAAACGACCTGAAAAACTATCTACGTCCTAATAGTAATATAACCGTTCTAGTCGATGATAACAATAATAATAATACTCTCGATAACGATAACGTTACTATATCGCGCGATCCGGACGCTACGGCTGTACTGGTTTTAGCGTGTGACAGAATTACCATATCGAAGTGTTTAAACGGTTTAATCAAATATCGTCCGTCCGCCAAACAATTTCCTATAATCGTGTCGCAGGATTGCGTTCACGAGAAAACTACTCAAGTGATCAAATCGTACGGAAATAACGTCTATTACATGCGACAACCGAATCAACAGGATATTACCGTACCGCCGCGCGAGAAAAAATTCAAAGGATATTTTAAAATCGCCCGACACTACGGTTGGGCTTTGAATCGTACGTTTATTCGTTATAATTTCGACAGCGTTATCGTGGTCGAAGACGATTTAGAAGTAGCTTCAGATTTTTACGAATATTTCCGCGCCACTTTACCGTTACTTCGACGAGATCGTTCGCTTTGGTGTGTTTCGGCGTGGAACGATAACGGTATTCTATCGTTAGTAGATCGTACGGCTAATACGCTACTGTATCGTACGGATTTTTTCCCGGGATTAGGTTGGATGTTGTTGAAGAATATTTGGCTAGAACTGATGACGAATTGGCCGAACGGTTATTGGGACGATTGGATTCGAAAATCGGAACAGCGACGCGATCGTTCTTGTATCAGACCGGAACTGTCTCGGACGAAGACGTTCGGTAAGGTAGGCGTTAGTAACGGTATGTTCTACGAGAAACATTTAAAGTATATGTTTCTAAACGAAAAATTCGCCGAATTTTCTAAAATTAATTTAACCTATCTGACGAAAAACGTTTACGATCGCGATTACGAGAACGTCGTTTACAGCAGTCCGTTAGTAGAACCGGGAGATTTAAAAAAGTCGGATATTTCCTCCTTTAAACGAGTACGTATCGCGTATCGATCTTTACAATCGTATAAAAAAATTTGCAAATATTTCGGACTTATGGACGATCTCAAAAGCGGCGTTCCCAGAACCGCGTATCGAGGTATAGTCAGTTTTCTATATCGTAATAGAAGAGTATTTCTAGTTCCAGAAGGCGGATTTAGCGGTTACGAAGAATCGTAGCATATAGAAAGTGAACAGAATCTCTTCATATATATATATATCGACTTTCGATTCTGTCGAACAAAATTTTAAACAACTAATAAAAGTCGGTTTATGTACGATTACCATTTTTTTAAAAATCTTTATTTATTTATTTATTTATTCATTGATGATGTTGTATGATTGTTATTGCATTTTTCCACGTGCGTTATAAATAATTTCGATTAAATATTATTCGATATTTGTTATTCGTTCGTATATAATCTATGTTGAATTGAAATATATTTCTATACAGAAATTTTGATGACTTTTTTGAAGTGAAACTTCTATTGGCACACTGTATTAGGGAGTTAACCTGTAAAACGAGCGAGCGAGCTGATTCGTTTTTTTATTTCGTGCATGCGCGCATAGTTATCCATTATTTCGTTCAAATTTTCGCCGCACAAAAGGCGTATAGGCGTTGTAGATTTGAGAACCAAAATATTTGAGTAATCGCCGTATAAAGTGAAGCAATCTAAGAGTGCGTTTTTTTTCTTAATGAATTTTATACGAAATTGTGATTTTATTAAATAAGTGTTTTTTCATCGTGCGTAATGTACACCCGTTGTTGGGTTTATTAAAATTTATGCTCTATGATATGCATTTTATATCGTCTTTAAGGTCCATTCGTTTTTTTATTATTTGTAAAATATGTTTAAAAGTAGCGATTTGGCTAATGTATCCAATAAGCAATTAATATAAGGGTCCTTAAAGAGTTGTCATGTAATATAGCGATCTAATCGGTGCGCGTTATTTTTGTAATCTAGCAAAATTTTTCGTCAGCTAATTCGAGTGGCTTTCTAACCTGCGCATATTTGCTGTTATTACAAATTACTGTCCCTATAGTTCTCGATGTAGGTTATGCCGTGGACTATTCAGTATTTTATACAATCTGTATATTTGATACTAAAGCTAATACACCCCTATTGACTCGATTACTGGATTATACAACGATTTCAGTCCGAATGTAACGATGGTTGGTTTTTTTGTAGAAACCAGTACCTAGTTTTATGCGCGTTATCGATCTTTTGAATAATATACTTCAGGGAGTAAGTGAACTTCTAATCGGATTCGTTAATTGATAAAAGTTATGTAATTTCAAAATTATACAAAGTCGCGTTCGAAATAGACTGAACTGAAACCTTGTTCAACACGTTTCTTAATCGAATTATCCTGTTCGTTTATCGTTGCTAATTGTTTGCTATTTACGAAGCTTTGTACCTAGTTAAAGATGTGAGGAAAATAATATTCTAATCATCTTTGACTCTGTAAGTGTCCTATTACAATTATCCCAGAACTCAAAATGTCCAAGTTAGAATTTGATGTTAGACATCATGCTATTCAGCTTTATAATCGTGAATCTAAAGTAAAGTTGTCATTGTGGTACTACTGGAAACGAGGTGGTCGACGAATTAACGTGTTATAATTTATCAAGTGTCCCTTGCGAGAACAAGAAATACAATTGGACTGATATGTTATCAAAGATTAAACAATTATTACCAATGGATTTTCAACAGTATTACTCTGCCGAAAGTCAGAATAAAAGGAAAAAATACTTCGTTTTGGTACGTACGGTTTCCAGTAAGCCGTAGTTTCAGTTATACCAGAACGTTTCGAGGGATTATATATCAACTTTATTTCAACTACGTACTGGGCATAATCTTTCCCCCCTCATCTTGCTAAATTGTGAATAATTTCGGATGGTACAACATGTGCCATGTTGCCGACTGTATTGCGCATCAAATTTGAGTTTTTCCGAAATTTCTAAAACATAGAAATGAGCTGTTCTATAATATTTTACAAAAGTGGCACACATTACCTGTGAGTATTAAATTAATTGTTTTTGACCCATTGTCTTCTGTTACAATTAGTTTGTATAAATTTATCAAACGTAGTGGCATTGAGATTTAAAATACACTAACTAGATAAATAAACTGGCCAAATGGCGCAAGCCGGACCAAAAAAAAAACACATAATTTTACAGTTTTTTCGAAAATAATTTTTTAAAAATGTACTACGGATATTTATTACAAAAATAACCCTTATCTAACCGGATATTTTTTTTTTTATATATATATATAAAATTACAGAATTGTTATTATGTGATGTAAATTATCAAAAATCTGCTTAAAAATAGTGCGAATATTTAACGACACGTGTAAATTTGCGAGCGTATGCTATATATACTATCGTCTTTTATCTTTATTACGTGTGTGATTACGAATAAATCAACATTGTTCGATAAAGTCAAACGTAATTAAATATCGACGCCTCTTTGATGATAAATCGGGTTCATAATAATACGGGTCGGACACAACAAATTCGCACATTTTTTATTATCGTGTATTTTTAAAAAAGAAATAAAGTTTTATCTTAAAAACTAATTTTAAAAAATACTGACGTCATTTTTCTCGAATTTAAAATATTATTTTACAATTCGTTTACATAAATTATAATGGAAACCTTCGCTAGGTGTTTGCACATTTTTAGTAAAATCCGCATTAAAATGAAATTATAAATTTAGTAATATTATAAAATGTATTTTAATATGGAAATCGGAATGAAAGAGCCCACGTTCCGCATTTCTAACTTACACGGTGGGACGAGTTTATTTTGTAAAATTGAATATATAAAATTACGGAGAACTAATGTACTTGTAATTAAATGTTTATACAGTAGAATCCGCTTAATGTGAAGCCGGATATTGTTATCATTCGGTTAATGTTATCAAAATGCTTCGGTCCCGATTTCTTGTCCTTTTTACACACAAATTTCCCCCTTTTATGTGATCAAGACGTCGTTTATTGTTATCGCAATCAGAGCAGGTTTTTCAATAAATCTCGTTTCTTATCTTCTTTCATTGAATGTGTACCTACAATTATGCATATAACGAAGTTGATAACAAATCGTCTTCGTATACAGTTGTTTCATCGCTTTCCTTATGATAATGTCGTCGAAACCAAAACGTCGCGATTGCAGTGTTTCGGAAAAAGTAAACATTTTACGAAAGTATGACGCGCTTGTACCCATATCTCAACGTGAAGCAGCATCAAAATTAGGAATTTCGCAACCGCTATTATGTAAAATTTTGAAGTCGAGAGAAGAATTGGAAACTGCGACGATATGCAACGGGAACACTTCGCGTAAAAGAAAACGATTCGGTAAAGATGAACAAGTTGAAACAGCTTTGGTTGGATGGTTCGATCAGGTACGTGACAAGAACGCGTCAGTTAACGGTCCGATTTTACGTGCAAAAGCGGAAAGTTTAGCGAAACAGTTAGGCAAAGAAGATTTCGTTGCTACAGAAGGCTGGTTTCGTAGATTTACGAATCGGCACAACTTAGTTTATAGAAAGCCGTGCGGCGAACAAGCTGACGCTGATGTTTCTGCGGCTGAGTCGTGGATCAAAGATGTTTGGCCTACCTTAATTGATCAGTATTCTCCTGATGACATATTTAACGCTGATGAAACCGGGATTTACTACCGAGCACTGCCTGAAACCACGTACGTGTTCAAAAGTGAAGCGTTGAAGGGGTTTAAAGTAGCCAAAGATAGAATTACAGTGCTATGCTGCTGCAGTATGTCCGGTGAAAAAGAAGAACTGCTGGTTATCGGTAAGAGTAAAAATCCAAGATGCTTCAAGAACGTAAAAAACCTACCAGTTTCATATTCGGCTAATAAGAATGCCTGGATGACGTTGGAAATTTTTAAAGAATGGTTGGTGCAATGGGACCGACGCTTAAATCGAAACATTCTTTTGCTGGTGGACAACTGTACAGCTCATAATGTCGACCTAACTTTACGCCACATTAAAATTGTTTTTATGCCGCCGAATACCACCTCATTAATTCAGCCGTTAGATCAAGGCGTAATTAGGACCCTAAAGGCGTACTATCGCAACGAAATGAGACAACGAGTTTTGGAACAGATCGAAGGCAACATGCAAGGCTTATCGGCGGCCGAATTAAGTACGAAAACTGATCTTCTATCAGCTCTCCATCTCTTGAAGCATGGCTGGGATTCAGTTACTAAATTAACAATTTCTAACTGCTTCAAAAAAGGAGGATTCGTTCCAAAATCAGAACAGGTCGAAGTGCTTTGTGAACTCCCTTTTCCCGATGACTTGTTGCAAGTCGAATTTGAAGAATGGCTCGATATTGATTCCAATTTGACTACTGCTGCTCCTGTGACTGAAAAAGATGTATGCGACAACATTTTAAATCACGACGACGAAGAGCTTTCATCATCAGAGGAGGAAATGGAAAATGAAAATAGTGTACCCTCTCACAAAGAAGTTATAGATGCCCTCGCAACCATTCGACGATTTGTGCAGTGCAGAGGCACTGTTGATAATTTCAATGATACTTATGCGTCAGAAAAACTTGTTAAAAATTTACTCGTTCAGAATTTGAAACAAAGTTCTTTGACACGTTACCTTCCGAAGGGTAAGTAATGCCTAATCATATTAACCTACGTATCTATTTTATCAAACGCACTTTGTGGTATGTACTTCAAAGCTAGAATCAAGTATGTGATATATGTACGTGCAATAAAAAAAATTTTTTCAACTCGATTTTTTTTTCGCTTAATGTTATCAGCCGCTTAATGTTATCGATATCCCCTCGGACATTTGCGATCACATTAAGCGGATTTTACTGTATATAGAAATTGTAATAGGAACACAAAAGGTGTGAATTTTTTATAAATAGAATGATAAAGGGTGAAAAAATATATTTAACCATTAAAAATGTGAGTAAATGAGTTTGTATTAATGCGATGAAAAAATTAATTAAATAAATTTTATACGTTGAGAGGAAACTAATGTTTAAAAAAAAAAAGTTATAACGACGAAAAATAAAATAAGAAATATATACGTATATACAATTATATAAAGGAAATAAATATATACATTTAAGTGAATGTGATGTATGAGTATGACGTAATAAATTAAGTAAATTTTATAGGTTGAAATTAGACTAATGATAAAAAAAAATCATGTAATGATGAAAAGTGTTATATACATTTATGTAAACGGAATGAATATATATATATATACATTTAAGTGACGGAGTAATGAATGTATATGGACGTAAATTATAGTAACTAAATAATAAGTAAAATTTTCTATTTTAAAACTAGTAACCAGCAGGAAGTAGTTCAGACCATGTCACGGTTGAATTAATGATTTAGAATTAAGTCAACTTGGTCACTTCTAAACTTCCTGTGTGCTTATGATTTATTATCGGGTACTTTTCAAAGCTTAAACGATGTTTAGAAATTATTATCGCAATTATTAAATGAGATTAATGTTTCGTACGACGTGGAGAGGAAAAATGGATTATATTAAGGAATATAATAAAACATCCGGGATACGGGAGATTTAAATGTGAAGAGAGGACATTGGTAATAATATAATCCGAAAGAGTAAAATCTCGGATATTCGAGAACTGGATGATGTACTCGGTAGATAAGAAATAAGTGAGCCCTGCGATATAGTTACAATCGAACAGTCTTTTTTAATCAACCGTAAATTTAATACGACGGCTTACCCGTTGTATTTGTTATTACGCGTGTGTATAAAATCAGCTGACATTTCCTGTCGCATTACCGTTAATTTGTTTTAAAAATATTTCTTCAGATTTTATGTCAAAATCGGAAAATTAAACGCACCAGAAAACCACAAACTATTCTTTATAGACGTGTCGGTGTTTTTATTTTCGAAAAAGAAAACACACATTTACTTATAATGACGTATTACACAATATGCGTATCGATTAATAAACGTCTCTCCGCGAAACAACGAATAGCTATTATAAACATAAATGAATAAACATGTAAAAAATAATTAGTTAGCGAGAAAAACAATACGATTCTTGAAAGTAAAATTACCGAAATAAAAGAAAAATATATATATATATATCCGATAATGTTTTTATAAGGGAATTACAAAGTAACAAAGAAACAAAACTTAAAAATAAAGTGAATTAAATTAAAAACTTAAATATCTCAACTTAGTTTGAATAATTAAATATGATTTACGATTAAACAGCGGGTAAATAGCACATCGTTTTGTTAGATTTAACGGTTAAACGGTTTCTAAGAAGTTCATCCTTTTATCAAGTACCGAAACATCGGATAGAGTCGGATCACCTAATTATTGAACAATAGTTAATTCGTGATATATCGGTTTTCTACGGGAAGAAAGAATAAACTCAGTTTTAGCGGGATTGATAACTATTACGGAGATGGCATATATGAGGAACAGTATAATGTAGTACCATCCGCGTAGAGAGCTATTTCGACAAAAGGGGATTTGAGTAGATCGTAGAGGAAGAACATGGACCGAAGACGCTACTCTGTGAGACGCCGGCAGTAGCTGTTTTGACTTTAGAGGAAAAGTTAATAAGGACACATCGGATGATCGGTGACTTAAATAGTTTTGAATTAAAGTAAATAGGTATGATGGAAATAGGCATTGGATTAATTTTTTTATACCTTCGCGCAAAGTGGTGTCAAATGGCAATATCGAGTAAGATAAGACCTGTGTGTTTATTAATGTTATGCGTGATATGGTCGGAAATACAACAGAGTAATTTTAAAACCCTTCTGTGGTAAATATTGTCCAGTATTCGTGTGTTTCGATAACCGTTGGAGTATAATTTTTTCGATTATTAAGACGAATATTTTCAATAGCAGATGCATCTTTACTCGATTTTAGAAGTTTTCTAAAACCTAGGAAAATACCCTCGCTTCAGGATAGCGTTCATCCGAGTTGTAATTTCAACAACAGCTTTACGAGATAATTCTTTAATCACTATGTTAGAAATATAGTCATCGACGGAGTGTTTATCCCTAACAGATTTAATATAAGAAATACAGCTCCTTAAGGAAAGCGTGCTACACGTGTGAATGAAATAGTAAAATTATCGATCAGCAAGCTGGTTTTATGTCGGGAAAGTCGTGCCGAGCACATAATACAGTATATTAAGAATAGTTTTGAAGAAAAGAAAATTACTGTCACTGTGTTTGTCGATCTGAAAGTATACGAATTGTGGATTACCGCTGAAGAAGATAGATGAAACGATAGCGTCACATTTATGGAGATGACAAAATACGTCGAAGTGGTCATTGATAGAGAATCTCTAAACTGCGATTGCGGACTGATTCATTCGACGGTCCACTTATTGGAATGCAGGAATATGATTAATTTTATAAACGCGCATCAGTGTTAATAAAGTATTCGTTTCGTTTCATGAGACGACCTAAGGGGAAAACGATCGTAATATTTATTTTTCTATCGCTACGCTATATAGAATTACGGAACACGTAAAATTCATCTAATACCGACAGTGGAGTATAGTCATTTTATTATTCGTAGTATTAATAAACCAGTATAATTAGGTATTGATAATCGATATACTTTTAGCGATTGCGCGTGTACGGTATTTACACCCCGCCTAATGAGGGAATAGACGTTCGTATTGATTAACGAATCGTCGTCTATATAGCTTAGAGCTTATAACGGAATTATTGGCTAAATAGGAGCGTGACGTCGGTAAAACGAGCTAATCGACCGATGTGTTGTTGTGTGTAACCAAAACTGAATAAACACATTCCGTTATCGATATTTGTTTTCGCGAATTACTTCATCCGTTGGCATTATCGTACTTTTACCTACGGAGAGGGGCAAGTTTAATCGCTTCGCGAGAAAATTTTAATCGTTAATTTTATATTATTATCGTCAAAGTGATTTTCGACAAGGTAACGGATACGATTTTTTCAAATTTTAGACTGTAATAAATTTAAACGAGGAAATTGTAGTTGAAATCACTAAATTTTTATTTTTTTAAGACAACGAAGCTATCAAGTGGAGAAAATTTATAAAAAATATATAATAAAGATATAAAATGATAATAAATAAAAATGAAATCTAAAAAAAAAAGTATTTAATTTAGATGTGCAATATCACAAAAACTAGCGAGTATTTTTGTATTTTTTTCCTTCTGTATATATTTATAACATATTTTAAGTATTTTTCGAAATTATATATATATATATATATATATATATATATATATATATATATATATAAAAATCAATTGAAAATTAGTTAAATCACTAATATTTATTTTCTTAAGGAAAACACAAAGCTTTTCGGCATTTACGCCATTATCAAGTGAAAAATTTAAAAAATCATAATTTTAAAAATATAAATTAAATATAATTACTTAAAAATATGTGATGGTAATCGTGAAAATATGATCCAAAAACGATGTCTGCTTCTGTCGGTCTATTTTTTTGATTTGTTGAAATTTAATATCAATATATTTGTTTATTAATTTAGTTTTTTTATATTAATTTTTTCTTCAAATATATATATATATATATATAAAATATACGATGTATTATGTAAAATTCAGTATACATTGTAGCATCTGTGTCTGGAAGGAGGTCTTCTATTTACAACGCTCTCGAGAGCTATTATAAAATCGTTGTTAGTATTTATTCGAAAATTTTTCCAAACTTGACACGTATAAGCAGAAAAACACACATACGTATTCACATAAACAATGTATAATGTCAAATCTAAAACGATAACATCGCTACAAGGCGGAAAATTTAATTTTGTTAGGCGGTCATTATCAGATTTTTAATATTTATTTTCATTTTATTTGTAAAATTGTGTTTTTTTTTTTTAAATTTTGTGGTTGTATATTTTTATATTTTATATTTTACGTTTGGACACCATACATCGCAATAGTAAATGAAAAATTTAAAATTCCAACAGTATACAACTTTTACAGAATCAAGAAAATAATATTGAAGAAAAAATTAATATAAAAAAACTAAATTAATAAACAAATATATTGATATTAAATTTCAACAAATCAAAAAAATAGACCGACAGAAGCAGACATCGTTTTTGGATCATATTTTCACGATTACCATCACATATTTTTAAGTAATTATATTTAATTTATATTTTTAAAATTATGATTTTTTAAATTTTTCACTTGATAATGGCGTAAATGCCGAAAAGCTTTGTGTTTTCCTTAAGAAAATAAATATTAGTGATTTAACTAATTTTCAATTGATTTTTTATAAAAAATCACTACATTCCACATTATATAAAAAATTAAAATATATATATATGTTTACTTTATTTTTCAATTGATAATGTCTTAATACCGGAAACGTCTTTTTTATATAAAAAATTTCACTATTTTAACTACTACCCTTTTGTCGTTTACTTTTTAAAAAACGTTACATTCCGCACTGTTCGAATTGCAATAAATTTTATATAAGTATACGTTGTCGCGGTGGCATAGTTTTGCCACAGTGCTCGACTGTCAAGTAAACGGCCGGGGGTTCGAAACCAACTGGCGACGTGAAAAGTTTTCCATCATTACGTAATTATTAATTATCTTATCGCAGAGAACGCAGTGGCAACCCACTCCATATAACATCGTATGCGCGCTCATCTGCGTTGCATATAATTAGCGTCCCTTGAATGCTAATCCAGTTTGAAGACGTTCGGCAATGAACAATACGACGATGATGATATAACGCAGTGAACGATAATTTTATGAAAAGAGTTTATTTTCACGCATCAGTAATAATAAATTCTGCTAAGATATTTTATAACGCAATTCAATTAAAGTAAGTAAATCCGCATGGTCGCGGTTATCGTTGGAAAACATCGATTTTTCTTTAAACCAGCGTCGTTGAAATCGTTGAAATGATAACAAAATAATTTGGAGAATCTGTATAAATTTTTCCGTTATCATTAATTTATATAACTCATTTTTAAATATGATTTCATCTGAAAATTTTAAAATTTCACATCGAAATTTATTAACGTATAATAAGAAAAAAGAAGAACAATGTTGGTCTAAAATGAATCCATCAATAAGATTACAGTCCTAACCCTGGCCCATTGCCACGATAGTAAGCATTACTTCCGCCAGCTCTTTTTAACTCCGCCTAATAGTTCTTTAACCCGGTATCATTTAACGGCGGTTTTTATAAATGTATTTCCTCGGATTTTACCATCGAGGATATTTCGAAGTACACTACCAATTAGATTAACGACAACCTTTTCTCTTTAATTAGTCGTTCGTTTTGGATATTGTTTCTTTATCCGTTGCATTTTCCCGCAAGCCCGTATTATTTTTAACGCTTGTAATTTAGCACCATGAGAGACTCTGGATTGTTACGTATACATCTTCAATATTCTTTCTCGAAGCTTCGACGGTATTAACTCTTAATACACTTTGTTTTTCTTGAAACGCTAGTCTAATTCTATAATTAACCGCGGTATTGCGATATAGATGTTCTGTTATAATCTGGTCGAGGTATTTAAACTACTGGATTTGCTCAAATATTTCTCCGTCTATTTTTTTAACTCAAAATGGGTGTGGTTTCCTTACGTTTATGCTTTTGTTTTTTCAACATATACATATTATCTTCGGTACTTTATTTAAACGCCGTATCGTTATTTGAAGCATATCCGCAGTTCCTACGAGTGTCACCCCGTCATTCGCTACTTTAGCAGTTTTTAATTTTTCTATTCCACAATTAGTATATACTTTCAATAATTAGTAATTAAACGTGTGTAGAGTTCGTTAACTGATATTTACGTACGTATACCGTTTACTTAACTAAATCGTTCGGCATTACTCTATATTCGGATATTTCTGCTCTATTCAGATTCAGATCTCCGTGCAGATACTCGTTTCTACAGTACCAACCTGCGCAATTGCACGAATAACTTTATTTCGGCTACCATTCGGTTGGTTTTAGACAACCTCAAAATATCCCCTTAGCTCTGAATATATTTAATGATCGATCGGTAGAGTAGTCTAACCGGAACAAATATTTCGTTGTATTTGGAGATATTACCGTTATTTTAGCTAATTTTTTACACTAAACGAAAATTGATAAAAGGGAGAATAACAATATTAAATTTTCCGCCTTGTAGCGATGTTATCGTTTTAGATTTGACATTATACATTTTTTATGTGATTACGTATGTGTGTTTTTCTGCTTATAAGTGTCAAGTTTGGAAAAATTTTCGAATAAATACTAACAACGATAATAGCTCTCGAGAGCGTTGTAAATAGAAGACCTCCTTCCACACACAGATGCTACAATGTATACTGAATTTTACATAATACATCGTATATTTTATATATATATATATATATGCAGATGATAAAGTATCGCCTGCACACTCAAGTGGAGAGCTGCAAAATATGTTGAGTAAATTAAATCGAGAAAGGAAGAAATTGGGATTGAAAATCAACTTTGAAAAAACTAAAATAATGAGGTTTACGAGAACCCCTAATGGCAAGTCACGTCCTAAGATAAACATTGAAGGAGAAACGGTGTAAACAGTCAAAGAGTTCATCTGTTTACCAATGATGGAAGAGATATTTAAAAAATTAACTCGCGCATCCAACTGGCGAAATAGGCATTTACAAATTAAAGATGGATATGAAAATGAGAATTAATCAATGCTATGCAATGTCGGTAGCTAAATATGCTCAGATATATGGACTTTAAACGCATTTGAAATGTGGACGCTCAGGCGCATGTGACGAATCTCGTGGAAAGAGAAGACAACAAATAAAGAAGTGCTACAAAAAAGGAATGTAGATTCTGGTAGATGACATTACGAAGAGGAAAAGAAAATACGTGGCACACAAAATCAGAGAAGAAAGGATTATTCACCATGGCTATACAGGGGAACAGAGAAAAATCGAAGGGAAGCCTCAGCGAGGAAGAAGAAGACTGGAAATGATAACGTCAGGAATGGAGTTAAAAATTGTTAAGGACATAGCGGGCGCCGCAAGAAGCAGACGATTATAGGGACAGATATCCGGTTTAACTGCGTATTGCAATCTCTGGAAATCAAAGACGCAACGTGATGATGATGATATATATATATATGAGTGTGTGTGTTTGTGATATATAGAAATAGCGTGTTTATAATGATGTAATTTCGATGTAACGTTAAAAATAATTTCAAGTGAAATTTTTCTATATTTAAATCTCTGAGAAAATATTTTTTCAAAAGGTAATTCGATTACAGGCTGTTATAAATTAAATGAAAATTTATCAACTTTATACTCTCAAATAGAGATTATTATTATTATATTTATTTCCAATTAGGCCAACTTCAAACCACGGTATCGAAATTATTTTTTTCCTTATGGAATACAATAGAAATGCTATGTCAGCTTCGAGTATTTACTGAAAAATTAACGATAGCTTAATCGAAATTTCGTCTTACCAAAAACGAGGACTCGTTGAATTCACGTTTAAATTCGCGATACGATTGAGCTACTTCTCTTGTATATGAATAATTCGAATATTTATTATTATTATATCGCGTTAATGTTTATCTCAGTAAACTGTATAATTTTCCGCTCTATCGATTAACCAGGATAGAATATGTGTAAACTCGCGATCGACAACTGTATCATTTGGTTTAGCGTTTTTATATAGGAAACAATAAATGGTGCAAATCCTTCAGGTTTTTGTTATTTCCCTTTAAAAAAAAAAAAAAAACGTTATATATGTCTGATTGACAATAATAATATAAAACATAAATAATTTTTATTAATTTCCCCTGCTTCAACAGATACCGTTATATTTGTAAATATGCTAAGCGTATTTATTTTAGAATAGTATTATCGTGTGTAGCTCATACCACCGTGTTGTTGAGAGCTTCAGTTTTCCTGCAGTATATTAAATGATTTTAACTTTACTGTTTGTGCTTGTTTTATGTTTGTTTCTTGTACAAAGATTATTGTCGGGTTATGTTCATATAATAGGATTTTAAAATCTTCATAATGATGATGATAGTATCCATTAAAATTCTAGTTTAGTCAGAATAATTTTAATTAACTTATATTTAAAAAAAAAATTGTATTCAGTGATGGATAGTTGAGCTGATAATTTTTTTATTATTTCTGTGAACTGAATTTTTGTTGTTAGGTTTATTTTCACATAGCATATAATGCCTGTATATTTCGTGTAGAGTATCTTTTTTGATTTTATACATGCGGACAAATATCGTTAAATTAGATAAAGGAAGCAGGATATTTTTTTTCATTTTTTTTTTAATGTTCTCTTCAACGTACCCGACAAAAAAAATCTTAATTTCATACCGATTTTTAAAAATGAAGAAACAACTAAAAAGTAGTTAAAATTATTAAAATTTTACGTATAAAAAGACTATAAAGCTTTTCGGCTATTTAGCCGTTATCGAGTGGACTGAAAAAAAATATATAAATGAATAAAATATAAAAATATACACGATTTAAACAATGTATAAAAGAAAAAAATAAAATGTAAGAGAATAATTTAGATGTACAATATTAGTACAATATTACAAAGTAGCAAAGTGAAAAACATTTGATTATAAAATAATCTGATAGAGTAAAATTCTATCAATTTATTTTATAATCCAGGTTGTTTTTCCAGTTTTATATCTTTTATAATATTGTGTATTAAGTATTTTCCTATATTATTTTATTTTTTTCCTTTTATATTTTTTATAAATTGTTATATTTTATGTTCACATGATAATGACTTACAAATATTCTGTGAACCCATTTGCCACTGGAAAAGAGCGTGTATATTATACTGAACTCTCGAGTATTCGGGTTAATCACCAAAAACACGGATAAAAAATTTCATAATACTTATATTTTAAATCGATAAATCGTAATTAAACGTTATTTACACCTTCGTTTTAAATAATTTTTAATTTTCAATCGTGAAACCATCTGTTTATAATTATTACAGCTTAATCAAAAGCGTGATAGTATTGAATAAATCTATTCACCGTTTAGTTTAAGGAAATTCTTCCTTAAAAATAGATTAAATGATCGTTAGTAGTTATTGAATATCGATAATTCGTTCATTTTAAAATTAATCCTTCGTCTCGAATCGCATTTGAAAAAAAAATTATTTATAATTGTACTTATATATATAGAAGAAGAAAAGAAGTATATTTTGATTCATTAAATTTTACAAGAAAAGAATAACTTATAATATCATACCGTTCTATCGTTCCGAAATATAAAAAATTTCTTAACCGATAAATTTAATAATAGTTTTTTAAAAATATACACGAGTGATAGTTATAAACATTCATTGCTTAATGAAATTTACAGGAAAAATTAAACCTGCAACGTGTAATTCATAAGTAAATTTTAAACACAATGGTTAAAATAATTTATAAAATTTAAAGAGAAAAACGAAAAATACAAAAAATATATCAAATAAAATTTACCTATAATATCATTGAATTTTAATACTACCTTAGTAAGATATGTTTAATTCGTCTATGTTTATATTTTTTATACCTGTGTCGTAGAGACTGATAATCGTAGTTTCCAATTTCATTGACATTTTGGTCAGCAGACATGATGCATTAAAAAATTTTAAGGTCCTGTTTTTTATTATTTCTCGTATATAGGGATAGTTTAAAATGTCATGCATTGTTTTAATGGGCGTGTATCTGGGTTTGTTCAATACTATTCTTAGGCAATGATTTTGCAATCGTTGTAATTTGTTTATATTACTTAAGCAGGTGTTCGATTTTCCACAATAATTCTTTCGTAATTTACCACGCTTTAATAATTCGCAATGTAATCTCGTGTCGATGACTTTGACGTTGGTATATTTCATGAACGTGAAAATTGTTAAATACCAAACGAATAACAAACTACTCTTTAGAATGAATTCGCAAAAACTCATCTTTATGAAGCTGCAAAATTCTGTTAAAAATAATATACGTAATTAAAACTACATGCGCCACATTATTTTTAGAGAATAACAAACCACGCCTGCTTAAATTGATATTAAATTGTATTGTTCTGAAAATCCTACAATAATTCCTCCGTTATAGTCTAAATAAGGTTGTATATGAATTTCATCCATAAACATTACATCATGTTCATCTAGAAATTTAAAAACACTACGAGCATGTATAAGAAATAAGTGTGTATCTTCAAAAGTAGGATTAGATAAAAGTTTACTACAAATAGTTTTAATGTCGAAAAATGAGGCAAAATTAAAGAAATCGAACGATTTAAATACGTATAAGCATGAGGATTTATTGTGGAAATAATTGAAGAAAATATAGTTGTATTATTATACCTTTCTTTTGGTGTAATTTTAAGTTTCAACTGGTCGGATAAAAAGGTCATACATACATCATTAGTGCCATCCCGTTACACAGAATCAAGTTACATCAATAACATAGTTGATAATGTCATGCGTACTATTAGTTTTTCCAAAATTTAATAATTCGTCAATTTTGTTTAATTATCAACGTTATTTAAATTATTTATTAAGTAGATTTTAAACTTTTCAAGTTCTAGTGAAAATTCTTGTCCAAATAAATATGTTGTTAATTTTAATTTATTGTTAATAACGACAGCGTAAATTGTACGGGATCCAGGTTTATAATCTATTTAAAAAAATGAAATGTCCATTTTACTGTTTACACGGAACCATATTTTTGGTTTATTAAAAACATTCTAACATATTGATTAGTTTATGAAAATCTTTGGGTTTAATTTAATTTTTTATATTCATCAAATGTAGATTTACTTTCTGCTAAAGCTAATAATAATTTTTCATTTTCCCGCAGTTTTACCATCCCTACTCTTCCGGTTTTCAGTCAGGATGCCGACTATATTGTACGTGAAATGTTAATACTAACAAAATTGTATATTTTCTTCT
The DNA here is from genome assembly GCA_032883995.1 of Coronaproctus castanopsis. Taxonomy (NCBI): domain Eukaryota; kingdom Metazoa; phylum Arthropoda; class Insecta; order Hemiptera; family Monophlebidae; genus Coronaproctus; species Coronaproctus castanopsis. The sequence goes on along the minus strand of CM065052.1, from coordinate 189,005,743 downwards.
TTACAGTGAAATGTCTCAATTCGAATAATATTTACATAAACGCATTACGAATTGTCTAGAATCATTTAAAAAGCAGCTTTGTATAATTTACACCCTGTATAAAATTATTAATTTTTTTGTTAAAATTTCACGTGTGACTGAAAAGGCCTGACAAGGTTAACATAAATATTTTAGACAAGTTGGAAAAATACATTGTATAGCATTATCGTTTTAACGAATACGCTTTAAAGGTATATTTTGAATATTGTCTGTTTTGTCCTTTACAATTTTAACTTGAACAATATCTTTACTTTTGAAATGCAACTCGCATACTTTGCTACATTAATTTTGTCTTGGAATAGCTCTCCGACACTGTTTTTTTAAATTTTCATTTTTTTTTTTTTTTTTTTTTTTTGTTGGTTCCCAATTTACTAATTCGGTACCGTTGATGTTTGTAAATTCAGTGCTGCTATGGTTGCATCGTGTTAGGATATGCTTTACGTTATCAGTTGTATTGCATATTAGACATCTGTTCGGCTATTCTATACTTATATAAGTGTAATCTTTAAATAATCCATATCCGCTGATGAACTGTACATTAAAATAAACAATGTTGTTTAGTCGGCTATTTATAGTTGGACAGAATTTTCATCCCATAACGCTTGATATTTTTTGATATAGTAATCATCCAGTACTGTTTTAAAAGACGTTAACATTTTTTTATCATGTAGATAATATGGATGATAAATGTTGATAAATTCACGATTAGCATTTACGTTATTCTTTATCAGGAAGGTATTATCTCTATTTTATATATTAGTGGCTTAATACCAGCAATATATGACTTGTTTAACTTGACGGCGATAATTCTGTGAAAAGTCTTTAATCCGTTTTGAAACCGTTTAATATGACTAGAAATGAAAAAACTCTTACTTTTAGTGCATTTTTTTTTAATATTAAACCAAGTACATAAGTATAATACAAAATTCACTTTTGAAGAAAACAAAATGCTTACAGAATTAATAATTAACACAATAAGAACAAGAAAAGGTCTATATAAAATTATAATATAATTAATTATGTTAAACAAATAAAAATAAATTTAAACCGCCTTAAACTAAACACAGAATGTAAAAAAAAATGTGTTTAATGTTGTAAATCGAGTAAAAGTTATTTCCGAACGGAATAAACAAGAACGTCAAATATACTCAAAAATTATAATACGTATTTAATTAAGAATATCGAAAAAACTATACATAAATAAATTTAAAATCATAATCATTTAAAGAAATTCTTAAACGAACTTCACAATGAAGAATACATAACAAATTGGTAGGTAGGAACGAGAATCAAACTAGTTGATACCTAGACAACAGACTCATTCCTCAACAGCGTGGGTTCAGATATAAATCAACGACTAATTTAATTACTTGCGTCAATAAATTAACTGAATAGATAGATTGTAGATTTCGTAGTGTTTGTACAGATTTTGCGAAAGCATTTGATAAGGTAAGTTACACTGGCTTATTAAATAAACTTAGGAACTACTGTGTAGTGAATATATTGATCCTTTTCGTTAACATCGAGAATATTCGATGTACGTTACAATGGTTATTGCACGTATGAGTACACTTCAGTTTTTGGTGTTCGTCAAGGATCTAATCTCGGACCTCTATTATTTATTAGCTTTTATTAACGATATAGGCCTAAATTTCAATTATTCCTAGATGACTTGAAAATGTATAGTATGCTCATTGTCTGATTGCTTAGTTCTTCAAAGAGATTTAGATAACCTTACTATGTGGACTAGCCGTAATGGGATTTCCATCAATTATACTAAATGTGTCACGTTATCTTTTGGCCCGTAATATAAATAAATTTACATTTAATAACAATCTCGATAATAATATAGCGAATATGGTCGTGTTCATGATCTATACCTTTATAGGACTTTCTCGGTTCATATAAATCATATTACTCGACATGCTAACTCAGTTCTCAGGTTCGTCTTAAGAAACTCAAAATTATTCAACAAGAACATTAAATACTCTATATAAAACTCTTGCTCGTTCTCAGTTAAAGTATTGCTCGATAATTTGTGATACATTTTATGATAAGTATACTACAGACGTGGAAAGGATTCAGGCTAGATTTTTGAAATATTTATGTTTTCCTATAATGAATTATTATCCAGACCACATACATATATATATATATATATATATATATATACGATCTCATATGTGACGTTTTGATTTTGCAAATTAGTGATGTAGTACCTAGGATGAATACTCTGCGTTCGCGTACTAATCTTCGTTTTATCGGTGTCCACTTTTCGTCTTTATAACTCGTTACTTAAAACTCATCCGCATTTGGATATATACACTTTATAATACGATTCCTTACTTTAGTCAAACTTCGGCTCTATGTACGTGTTATTACTCTGTAAGAAAGTGTTCGTGGACAGCTAGTTTGAGTTGTTGATTTTATAATTTTAAATTGTTCTAATATTTTTCCACACGTATTGAAATTTTCGTTATACCGTATAATAGTGTACACATACATTTCTGTTCACGTGTAGGATTACGTAAGCTCTTTCCAGTGTAACGAGTGTGCGTATGTGTGCGCATGCGTGGACAATTGTCTTTTTTCCCGTTGTGCGTAAATTCCACTGTGTATCGTGAGTGACTGTCCTTATTTATTGTATATGCAGTTGTATAAATGATTTTTTAAATATTATCTTAATAATATGATATCATTATTTTCTTTTCTTTAAACATTTTCGTGGTTTAATTAAGTTGTATAGTTTTATTCGATATTTCTCAGCGTTCGCATTGTAATTGGCGTAAGCTGTTATGTGAACCGTATATATAAATAATTAAATAAATATTTCAAATAACGAAGTGTACAAAATGCGTTATCCGAGAGCTAAAGCATTAAGGACCGATACACCGATTCATCAAAATTCACAATAACGAACCCAATATTTTTGACCTTTCTTCAGAAACTTCCGTTTACAGAGCCGAAATTATAATAATATACAAAGCCTTAAAATATATAACAAAACATTCACATCCGTAGAAATATCTAATATGCACGCACACTCATTTAACGCATTACAACATATGCAACGCTAAATTCAAATTATAAACACCGACACTATCAACCTGACCGTAAACTACTTTTTTTTTTTTTTAAGTGGGAGGTGGAAAATCTTCAAAAGACACTGATATAACAAAAAATTTAGTTTTTTATTAATGCAGTGCATATAAACAACATACACTGCAAGAGAGCCAAAATCAGCGTGTGGGACTTTTACCCACTAAAAACCACCTCCCTCTAGAACAAAAGGGAGTTTTAATATATTGATGGAGTTCTCGGTACAAATGCAGAGTCCTCCACACACTTAGATTAACTTATTGCGATGAATGAGGGGATGAGATTTCATAGTCCCTTCTTCCATCAATTACAATAATTAAAGAGTTCGAACTTAAAATAATAATAAAAAATAATAAAAGAACGAAAAAATTAAACATCAAAACATTTGTATAAATGTAACTACGCCACAATTAAAATAACAATTAGCTTCAAGATGAAATAGAAAAGTGAAAAAAGATTGAATTATAAAATAATAAATTAATAGAAAAATAGTATCATCTTATACCAATCGGAAAATAAAGTTATGTACATCCATTACAAAATAATCTGAAGAGAAAAGAAAAATACGTAAAACTTCAGTACAATTGAACAGAATATAAGAAAACGTAAAAATTAAATAAAATACTTAAACACTAATTAGAGCAAAGTTAAAGATTATAATTAAAATCAAAAATAAGAATAGTTGACCACGTTATAAGAACTGCACCGGTTTTGTGGTCACGGTCGACTGAAAGGCCAATTGAAAATTAGGAAATTTTAAATTTAAATCGCATTACCTGTTCTGCCAGAAAGAGAAAGTTTTTCGCTTCTCTACCAAGAGCACATACATCAGTGCACTTAATACCAGCCTTGCGACGCAGGGCAGATAAACAGAGTATGTTGTAAATCATCAACCTCACCTGTAGTACAACAGGCACAGACCGAATCACTAACAAGCCGGAATCTATGTAGATAGGATCCAAACTTGCCATGACCGGTCATGCGCGCTATAGAAGTTGACATCAAACTTTAGCATTTTTAATCGTATTGATATATCTGGCAGAAAGACGACACAAGTCTTTCTACCAGTAATAGCATCATACCACCTAGTTTGCCACTTCGCCAATAATAGAGAAGTAATATGTTTATTAAAGTTTGCATTGGTCATTGGTTGCACCGATATATTCTCAAGTAGATTAGAATGTTTCAACCCCACACCACTCCTTCCAACTATCCTGTACTCACCTGTAAGAGCCCTAGCCACAAGAAATAAATCAAGAGGCATGACCACACAAATGACACAAGCAGCAGAGGTAGGAGTAGTCCGGTATAAAGAAGCCATTCGAAGCAAAAACTAGGCAAATAACTAGCTGGCGTATATATGGACTCCAGCTTACTCGGGAATTGCAGGAAATGAAAGCATAAATTAGCTATAGAAAAACATATAAATACAGTTATATACATATATTACATCGGCTTATATCACAAACAATTACAAAACTATCTCAACAACATTAAGAAACTTATTGCACTCACGTATACCTTTATCAAATTAAACCAAAAACAGGACACACTTGTATAACATCGGAGTAAAAAAAAATGGACGAGAAGAAGTAGCATTAGCCAGACTGCGTATATCACACTTTCTGAATGGAGATCTTTCACCAAACTGCTCCGCATGCAATACTCAACAATAAAACGTGTACTATTGCAATATGATAATCCACCGAATATTGACAAAATAACACAATACAAACAGTATTAGGCGATAATCCCTTAATAATTGAAAACTTCTAAAATTCCTCACGGTTATAGGCGTAATTAATAACATATAAAGAATTCACAGACGCAAATTACCTCAATAATCGAGCGTAAATAAAATTTAAACAAATTAAGAACCTATATTCAGCGTAGACTTAAGATCGTATTAGTTCTAATACTCTAAAGAGTCTTTAAAAAAAAAAATCTTTCGCTTTTTCTAAATGCTCTAAATATATGGCATTATTCTAACAAGATTTTAGTTTATTCGATTTTCTACATATAACACATACATGCATACATATAATATGCACCATCCATATACCTTCTCATACAGTTTTATAATTAAAATTAAAGCTCTAATATAAAAGATTCTTAATTAATGGTGTTTTTTTTTTTTTTTTAATAAATTAGTTTTACGTAAATGGAATACATACGACGATCGTCGTGATAGTATATATTATACGTGCGTGTGTGTAATTTAAATGATATGTAAATTATGCGAAATTCATAAAATAGTTCGCGGAAGTTCAAGACGATAAGTTGGAATACGCTTCTGGAAAGCGATAACAAGTAATGTACGACTTTGTATCCCCGTGAGAATAATTTTGCAGATTATTCGAAAACAAACTCGTCGATTTGGCTCGTAATTTTATCCGAATTAGAAGATGTAATGGAAGAATTAAAAGCGTACAGATAGACGATGGCCGATGTTAAATCCCTATACGCAGTTAGTAGTATTAGTATATGAGAGAGTAATTGTGAGTGTAGATGTGAGTTGTGTGAATGATGGAATACAGATAAATTATATACACTAAAATAAAATATTATAAAATAAGATTAATTAGATTATAAGATAAATTGCATATTACTAAAATAATACATTATAAAATCAATAGGATTATAAGACAAATTGTATACATTTTGCACAGAATGCCAGAGAAGTGAATAAAGAAAATCCGTCGACAAGCAACTGTTTGACGGAATGTAATAAACTTTAACAACGAAGGATGTGTTAGATTGCGAATGTGCATGCACTGATTTTTTTTATTTTACAAATATGCGTTTATATATATACATATACATATATTAAAAAAGTAGTAGTAGTATTTTGTTCGTAATTATACCGAAAAAATAAAAAAATTAAAAAAGGGAAATAAAAATAAAATATTTAGCGGAAATGGATTGAACGTGTAATGACCGAAGTGAACTATTTTACTATCGTTAAAGTCGAGAAAAATTACATTCACCGAAAACAAATTGCCTTGCTGTCAAATCCCAACGTAGCGTATATCCGTAAAGTTGCAGATAGTTTTAACTCCTAGATTTGTTAGAGAGCTTTTATAAATAACGTCTAATTTTACTCTCCTCCCTGACCGATGAGCAACTTGCGAAAACTTACGGCCTGTACACGAATACGAGAAAAGCGTAATAGCGCTTAACGGTCGATATAGTTAAATAGGATCGAATGAACGACGGCGATAGTCGAAACGGCAACTACCGGTAGTCTAGTTGATTAAGTTGAACTTTCGCCATTAGTTAAAACCGATATCATAACAAAGAATAGTAGCAACGAACGTCGCCGCACAGAAAATAGGTGACTGTTGGGAAATCTCTAGTATTTCCAATTTATAACTTAAACATCGAAAACGATTTGAAAGAGATAGAGATATAGTTCGATAGAGATAAAACGATAGATGCAGTGAGTTAAAGGAGAAAGGAAGGATTAAAGTCAGTCGAAATGCATAAATTACGAACGAATTATAATAATAATAATCCGTTAGACATCTAAGTCGGACGACACATACGTACGGCATTGAAACATTATTTCGGTAGGCAATCTCTTTTATTTATAACTTAAACCTCGACAGAACACAGATGAAAAAACTACAAGTTGTGTGCAAAACAAGGCTGTTCCTAATATGCTTAGGTATCCTCCACGCCCCTACAGACTTTAAACGCGGAGATGGCTGAACCTCCGTTAAAACATGGGCAGGAATATATAGCGAACAAGTTTTACCTCAAAGTGAAAGAGAGAAAAACCCGTGTGATTAATAAACAAATTCGACGTTTATTGATACTGCGGCATAAACTGGTCAAATAAAAGTCTCCCACCTATTCTTTGCAGCATCGGAAAAATTGATTATTGCGCGAAATGTTACTTATCCTATTCATCTCTGATTCCTTAAGTGTCCTATTACAATTATCTAAGTTACCAGAACTCAAAATGTCCAAGTTAGAATTTGATGTGAGACATCATGCTATTCAGCTTTATAATCGTGAATCTAAATTAAAGTTTTCACTGTGGTATTACTGGAAACGAGGTGGTCGACGAATTAACGTGTTATAATTTATCAAGTGTCCCTTGCGAGAACAAGAAATTCAAATGGACTGATATGTTATCAAAGATTAAACAATTTTTACCAATGGATTTTCAACAGTATTACTCTGCGAAAGTCAGAATAAAAGGAAAAAATACTTCGTTTTGGTGCGTACGGTTTCCAGTAAGCCGTAGTTTCAATTATACCAGAACGTTTCGAGGGATTATATATCAACTTTATTTCAACTACGTACTGGGCATAATCTTTCCCCCCTCATCTTGCTAAATTGTGCATAATTTCGGATTGTGACACGTACCATGTTGACGACTATGTTGCAAGCTAGGCCAAAAAACAACAAAAAAAAAACAGAAGTTACCTATGACTTCGCCTGTGTAATTATTTTTTTTAATACAATATCGGTGTCTCTTTTTTTAACAATATATATATATATATATATATCCGTCCGTACAAAACGTCATTTGTATTACGTGTGTTGGTAGTGAAAGTAAATTCGAACCGGAAAACACATTAAATTTTAAATGATTTGACAGAGATATCGCTGTCTCCTACTTTTTAAAACTTTAAATTATTGTAATTTCTGTCCTATTCGTGATATCAATATGAAATGAAGGTTAGAACGAATCCGATAATATAGGCTATAAGCTGTGCGGATTTCATCATTATTGCTTTTTATATTTTTGCACTGTTGTTAATTTTTTCTTTAATAAAAAACAATTTTCGGATTATCCGTGTTTTTCTATTAACCGGGATAATCGAGAGTTCACTGTATTAGTATAGATTAGTATCCTACGTACGCTTTTATTTATATATATTATATATATATTTATATATATATGTAAGAGTGTGTGTATATGTGTGCGAGAACGTGTTTATATATATTACATGTGTTTGACAGAGACTTTTAAGAAATCGTATGTAATGCGTATATCTTCGTGAGACTAACGTATTCTATGAAACAAGAAACGGTGTAATTATAGCTTGGTGTCAATAAGTTAATATAAGCGAGTTCTAAAATATATCGTCCATTCGGAATAGTGAAACATATCGTTCGAGATAGTTTCACGAGGGACTGCTCCAGAAGGAATGGTATCCATGTTAAAGCCTATCATATGCAACGTGTATATATATATTCGTGAGACTATAATGTATTCTATGAAACGAGGAACGGTCTAATTGTATATGGTGACCAAGAGATTTGTTGTTTTTCGAATAACTCGAAAACTACTCGACCAGAATTTTTTAATGAAATTTTATTCAAAAATAGGAAAACGTGACCGCCATTTGTAACAATAATCCGGTCTTTACAAAATTTTCGAACACTTTTGTGAGCATAGGTCGCTGAATTCTTGAAATATCTTCCGAAATCCGAGTTTTCAGAACTTCCAGATCTCGTAGACGTGTTGGCTAAACGCGGTTCTTAAGGTATCCCCGCACAAAAAAAGTCGCGTAACTTTGAATTCTTTTCGAAATGCTCTTTGCACTGTCGTGATCGTTTCACGCCGAAAATAACATTCTACGCAAAACACGCGCTTCTTTTCGTTATAGGATGTCATGATAATTGAAATGGGACAAAAACGAATCTCTCGAGTGTACACTAAACGTGGAGCACGTGGTTTTCGTTGCAGCAGTCTTGCGAACTGCGCTTCCGTCTCCGCTGGGTCACCCTATATTTCCTATACTTTCGTGTCCGAACGTTAATATAGACGAGTTCTAAAATATATCGTCCATTCGGAATAGTGACGTTTAGAAATAATTTTCCGGGGGATTATTCCAGAATGAATGATGTCCATGTTAAAGCAGTATCAACATCATTATCATATTAATTTCCCAGCGTCGTGATTCACCGTGAAATTCTAAATACGACTGATATCTAACCTTTGCGATGTTCAGCCATTTAATCTTCGTTCAGTCGTCGTGTTTCGGTTTTGGAGCACGTCTTTTTGCCCTTTTCCCGTTTATTTATCCGCGTGTAACAAATTGTCTCTGACCTCCGAGTGACCGTAAATCAGCTTACACATCGACGATTTATGTTATATCGTTTTCTACTTCTTAAAGTATAAAATAATTTAAAATTTCGATATAAAAACTATTTTGGTTAGCTCAAAAATTATCATTTTAGCAGTAGGAGGTTTTTAAAAAAAATAATAATAATATAATGGGGATTCCTTTCCGGCTTATCTAACGTGGTACTGTGGGAGACTGTTTATATTGTAATCAAAGATGCTAACTTCTCTAGAATATGTTAATAGATTATCCCGATAGATTATACGAAGGTGACGTAATAAGGTAAAACTGAGAACTTAGCGGCGTCATAACAGAGCAGTCACATAAAAAAAAACAATCGGAATTTTCAGATTGCCTGTTCAGAATGGACGGGAGTGAAGGGACTTTTTCTAAATTGCATATGAAAATGACGATCACAGGTAGCAAAAGATGCCCCCCCCCAAATCGTAATCTGTCGGCGAGTTTAATCTACTCGAGCAAACAGAACTGCGTGTGTTTTGGAGAGTTTTTAAAATTATATTTTCGCAATTTAAACTATAATTAAAATCGATTAAACGTTTAAGCTAGTCGACGCATTTCCAATCTTACACTAACGACAATTAGAATTTCGAATTTGTTGCTAATTACAAAATTAGACGATATATGACGGTCGTAATAATAGAAATATCGAAATAATTAAGTACTCCCCACACTTATTAGTACGTTACGACCATTAACCAGCTTTCGAATGGAGGAGCGCATCGATTAAAATTGCGATAAATAATATTCGTCGGGCTTTGGCGATGAACACGGCGCGCACAATCAATTTTTTCCGAATTTATAAACTAACCTTACGTATAGTCCCTTGGTGGTACTATATTAGAATAGAAGGTGTTCGACTGTAATGGTCATTGTTATAAACATTATATATATATATATATATATATATATATATATATATATATATATATATTCTTTTTAGTAATGTTGAATAAGATTTAAACGATATGAAACAATAAGCCGGATACAATAGGCCTGGGAAATCCGAGCGTAATTTATGCCAATAGAAAATAATAATAGATTCGTTCAGGTTGAGCTATTTGTAATGTAGAGTGTATGCATGCTTATAAAATAAGTCTGTATTACGAAGGGAATTTTGAACGTAAACTGGACGAAAATTACGGAGGAAATATATGCTCCTCTTTTTCTCCCACTATCACACTCACTTCCTCACCGTATTGCTATAACATTTAATCATCTATTTATCCGTCGAACATGTATACAACACAGAAAACACATATACACACACAAAACCAAGTATCTCTCTATCTATCTATATATATATATATATACAATTTATCGTACGTATGTCTCTACATATATGCATATTTTATACACGTGTGTATATTTTATATATATATATATATGTCGATAAATATATATATAGATAGATAGATATGGATATACATAACGTATGTAAGTTTTGACATACAGGATAACCACCTTTTAAAAAAAAGCTGACGATGCCAGCGATGAAACTACTAGTTCAGAATTTCCTACCATCTGTACGGCAGCCTAGTCCTAAAAACTGTTTCCTTTCCTGCTATTGATCTTCATAAGATTGCTACATATATACATATATTTGTTATATTATTTGTGCGTGAATGCGCGCTCATATACGTACGTAAGGAAAACAACACAATAATAATAATAATAATAATGAAGCAACAATGGTTTTTCTTTCAAATGTGCGATGATAATTCAGAATATACCACGCCATTTTCTAATAAGCTCGCCGTTATAGTCTTCGTACGCAATGCCGTCATTAATCTAATCTCATCATATGCAAAACACACAATATGTATATATATATATATATTTTTTTTATATATATATATGTGTGTGTGTATATATTAATATGCCTATTAAACGAGCAATATGAAATTTATTTGGGCGGTTATATACGATGTCGTTTAGATATTACATCAACTATTGTTATACGCGATTATTTTTTTAACGCAAACTTTTCAAATTTAAAAGTCTATATAGTATTAAATCGACAAGCGACCACCCTGTGGTTGAACTCAGTCTCAGATTTTAGAAGCCAAATAAACGTCCAGATATTTAGTATTCAACGATTAATTAAACCAGTCTGAAAATTAAATTCATATAATATCAGTATAGTTAGGTTTTTTTATGAAACGCCTTTCACATGAGGATAATCTTCGGCTATACACCGAGGATACGAAGGAATGAGCAATGTTGCCAGATACTAAAAAAGAACCTCAGAAACGGTTGAATACGATATTTCTGGAATCATTCCGAAATTGCAGTACCCAAAATATGTCGTTTATTTAACCTAACAACAAATTATCGAATGCTTCCTTGTAAATGTAAAATAAAAGTTGACAATTTGTCTTATTTAACAACAAAATTCAGTTCCAATAGAAAAACATGATCTTTATCATTTTTCCTTTCTCCGCATACAACTTTGACGCTGATGCGTCTTATTTCTATCTACATTCCTCCTGCAATTAATACGCTAACATGTAAATGATATTTTAATAAACAAATAAATATTGGTTGAAAAAATAACGAGTAGTGAACGTGATTAAAAATATGGAACGTAATTAATAAATTAACCTAAATATTGAAAAAATCTGAAAACATGTAGGTCTACCGGGAATTAATAGTGTAGCGATACTCATATGTAATTCTTTCAAAAAACATTAAACCTTGTAAATAAGATAATTCTGACCCATCGAACAGGATAAACATTAATCGAGTGTATGCCTAGACTTCTACTTAGTTTCGGATGAGGATATAAAGCGTTTCTACGATATTTGATACGATCTAGTTAGTAAAATAACGAATAAATATTTAATATATATTATAATTTAATATATACAATTATAAAATATTTCTATTTAACGTAGTTTAAACTATATGAAATTAATATGTAATATTTATTGTGTATGCTTGAAAATAGCGTAACTGTTGAAAAGCTTTGCAATAAAAACGTTTAGTGATTAAACTGGGTTATGATTTTGTTTGATTAATTTATTAAATCACTACTCTCCGATATATTCAACATTTAAACTTCTAAAATATCGTTGTTTTGTTAGATACGGACATTTATGAGCATTTTTGTTCGATTTTATCGAGGTTATTTACCGGGCAAAATAAAGTATAAAAAAAAATGGATCCAAATAGCTAATATACAACACCCGAATTGATTTTATAATTCGCATATTTATCATTATTGTATGATAACTTCGAAAACCATTATGTATATACATATGTGTGTGTGTGTGTGTAATTATTAATCTAAATTAACGTGCCGTGTGCAACAACTTGATGAATAAGGGAGAGGAAGTTAAATGAAAGTGTAGAGACGCGACATGCGTAAGAACATGATTGGGTTAGCAAAAGAAGATTATTCATCTTTGAAGAGATGTTGGAAGTGAAGAGGGAAGGTTGAGAGGCAATCTGAGTGATGAGTACAGTTGACAGTCAAAACAAACAAAGGACAGTGAATGAAGATATGAGAGACGGAAAGCGTGACGCTACACACGGTGCACTGAGGAGCCGGACATCTATTGGTCCGTCTTCTCTGCAGTTTGGAAGCGAAGTATCGTAAGGTAAAACGGAATTTTTTATTTGGCGAAACTTATTTAATGAATTGCCACTTTTATTTCCACGAAGTAAAAAGTTTTGATTTGACATAATTACGTGCATCAACAGCTGGAACTGCGACGTTTTGGGATCGGCAACAACAATGGTCTTCTTTGCTGCTACATATATATATATATATATAAACATGTATAAACAGGCGTATTTATATAGGTGTATTATACCACATTTATATGGTCTCAGCGGTGTAACTGAAACCTTAGAGACGTCTCTACGAAAATCTTGATGGGGCTTCTTAAGATAATAAAATAACCACTTACTCCTTCACTTTTATCTATTATTATTTTTTTAGTTAAAAACGAAAGCAAATTAAATAAGAAGATACGTAAGTTATCATTTGAACTATATTTGATGGAAATTAATTTATTTAAAATATTCATTTTTTATTAATTTATAAAATGTAATTCGTAAAACTTTGTGAAGGTAAATATAATCGTGAAAATTATAAGAAACGATCTGTGACGAATTATTAGTAGGCTATGAAAAAACAGTACAGCGCGTTTGACTTGAAGTTACAACGAATTAAAAAATAAATAAATAAAAATTCAAAAAAATTCAAACGATTTCTCCCCCCCCCGTGTTCCCAATTTTTTTTTATAAAGTGCACGGATCGATAATATACAGATGCTCTTGAAATGAAGTGCGCGGCGTATAATAATGTTGGGAATAATATGGTAGGATAAACGAAGAACAATTTAATCATTAGGCGGATTAATATGTCTTTGCGGAAGCGGTGTACTTAAGAAAAAATATGTAAATTTGTTTTTAATACGCGCACGGGATTTGGATGGGGCAGACGGTCCGTCGATAATTCCTTTAAGCGAATAAGTCGCGTCTAGGATTGCCAAAATAGAGAATCGAAATTGTAGAGGACTTTGCAATACCGTTAGTCATGACGGTACGTGACTTACTAATGATGATAATAAAAATTACATACGCTTCCGTTATAAATAATTATATTAATAATTCTAATGAATGCGAATTTATTTCATTATTAATTCTTTCAGCCTCGATGTCCACTATAGGGTACATGAAATTTTAACGTTAATAAAATTGTACATTTACCAGTTCACGCGAAATGTGACTTAATTTGAAAACTATGTATATGAACAGGTTGAAAATTATCCAGAAAACGTGTAGCATTACATAATAAATACCCTATATATGAAATTTATAATTGGGTCAAAAAAAAATTTACAATAATAAATTATAGTTCGTTCGTATGTATTCACAAATAAAAGATATAAAAATATAAATAACAACAGTAATAATGATGATAATAATAATAATAATAATAATAATAAAAATAAAAAACGCATGGAACATTCTTCTGAAAGTATTTAAGTAAATTTTATCGTTTTTGTTGAGAAAATTAATGAAAAGCCTTCGAAATTACTCACCAACGTAGTCGAATGTCAATCAAAAACTTACGAAGAAGAATGAAAAGTTTAATCGCGACGAAATTTATTTTAAACAAGATCAAGTAAATACCGTAAAGAGTAAAAAATTTCAAATTTTCCAACAAAGTAGTAGACGTCAATTTAACTTTTACTTCCAACCGGCGGAACGAAAAAGTGAGCTTTCTTAATTTAAGTTCATTCTTTCACGTTATTTAGAAATACCTACTTGAGAACGAAGTCCGTATTATATATCATGCACGCCGCGTTGAGTAATATATATATATATATATATATATATATATATGTAGATGTGTGTATGTGGGTAGATTACTAAATAAAAAAATATATATATAAGTGTGTATGTATATATGTTTTTAATGGGTTAGGTTAAGTTGGAAAAAACTTTTGAAAGAGCTGAAGTAAAGAAGAAAGTTTGGTTATGTACGTTGATCTCTTCTGCTTCAGATAGGTATTTACGAAAAGTTGTGATTTGAAGTCGGCTTTCTCTATTTTCTTTTTTTTAAGTTCCGCTAATATAATAATATACGAACTATGGGATAGCTGGAAAAAATGAAAATAGCCATAAAGTGGAAAAAAAAATACACGCCATTTTAGAGGAATAAGAAATTTATGTGTACGTGCGTTGACCAACCAGAGCAAACAATTTCAAAATGAAAATTTTTAGAAAACTAGAAAAAAAATCTGATAACAAAGTATCCCTCAATGCGACCAACATGACATAATTGACGTGAACATTCAGAAAATTAGAAAGCCCAGAAATTATGCGTAATTGATTTTTATTTTTTAGCGGAATAGTTTAGAATCGCGCAGTTAATTACAGCGGAAGAACGACATAATAAACCGTCTGAACTTAATTATTAACGAGTAAATCTTAGAGGAAGCCTGAAACAATTTGCGAGTTTATTTAATATATTTTTTTTTATTATTATCTGCGCGACGCGTATGAATAATCAATAGATTAGAAAGTCTTGAACTATGCGTAATTCGTTTTGTAGCGACTGACTATGCGTAATTTATTTCGTCTAAGAAACGATTGAAATCGCGTAAGTCAAATGGTGTCATAAACGGTGAGTTTACTAATCAGTAAAGCATACAACGTCTTATGAATAACCATAGTATTTTCCATGTTTTGTACGCATCGGAATGAGCTGATATTAAACAAATGGATATACCATTTAAATGTACCGCTGAAGTAGAACGCTGTACATCCCACGGACTCGAAGAATCTATCGATATTAAATGTGAAATCTATTCGAACATTACGACTACGAGATACCGTAACCAATAACCGCACACTTTAACTATATTATACGCGTCGAGTTGGTATTGAAAAATTAATTTTGAAAGAAATGATTGAAGGTAGAATATAACCTAACACGGTTCTTAAAGTTAAGTATCTTATAATAACTTAAATAGTATCAGTTGTAATGCCGATTCCTAGAAGAAAAAAGCGAAACCGTACATTAAATAGTTACCGCCTTATTAAACTTATGAAAAAAATAGTTAATCGTCGACACATCTTGGAATCATTGAACCTTCTTTCTACCTTTCAAACGGGTAGTCGTCGAGGTAGCCCATGACCATCTCCTATCCTTACTGAGAGAAATTTTAACTGCTTTCGCTGCAAAGCGACAAACATATTCTCTATTCTTTAACATTGAGGAAGACTATGAGAGGGTGAGCTGTAACGATCCTCTAACAAAATTAAACCAGGTGGGGATAAAAGGCTAAAATACATTATAAATTTCTTACAGGATAAACCAAGTTAAAGTTCAGAATATTTTTTCTCTCCCACTGTCTAGCCTAAATGGCCTACCTCGAGGTTCTCCTCTAAGCATTAATATTTTTTTATTCTACATTAACATTTGTTCATCGATTCAACCTCCATTATTATTTATGACGACATAACCTTCTCATTCAACAACCCGCTAATTGCCCACCAACTCACACAAAAAAAGGCAAACCCAACTTAAAAACTGGACCATCGATAACGAGTTACTATTCTCTCCTTCAAAAACGCGTCTTATGATATTCCACAAGAAGCGAAACATTACTCTATTTTTATAATACTCTTTTTTTTTTGTTTATGGGCTTTTGAGATTTCACCCAGGGTTGTAACGAACGAACGACACGTCTTACTAAATATTTATATTACAGGCTAATATGTAATCAAATATAAGCATGTATACGCTATTATTCTGCAAGCTGAGCAGACATCTGAGACTAGTTAATTCCTTTGCTTAGAATACGTGGCAGAAATTTCGATTGAATTCTGTAATAACTGCAGCTTAAAAATAGGTGGTTTTCATCGGCAATCTAATCTGCGTCGTAAGGATACAGAACGGCGAAGGGGTTAATTTGTGAGTAAATAGAACGTGTGGAATGTTGTTGACGTTAAGCCTTAGGCGACATATAATGCGAATAAACGAAATTCTGTTTTCTATGTCGGCAGGACGATTGAAGAACCAAGGAATTACTGGAATTGAAGGTTAAATATTCCTAAATTGTTTGGCTGAATAACAATATTTCCAAACGCGGTTCCAAAATTCCTTGTGCGAAAACCTAATCTCAGATAAAATGTCCCTGACCGGTGTATTGACGTAAAATGAACCATTCTCGTTGGAGCTTCTAGCAAAATTGTCTACAGTATCATTCCAGTGAAGACCCCGAAATGTCTGGGAATCCAGACAAATTTTACACTAACACGTTTCAAAGGTAGATTTCTTACGATATCGTAAGTTGATGGAAAACAGCGACTATTAAATGAGGAACTTGAAATAGCTTTGAGAGCACTACGTGAATTCGTGAAATTATTACATTTTGACTTATATTTGCGGAATCGTAAAAGCGAAGCGCCCTGAGAATATTCAGCTGTAAATATTGAAGAAAATTTAGGTAGTTTAAAGGTTTTAGCAACGTTCTCAAGGAGGGAATAATAAACGCGGAACTAACTCCATCGGGAGATTTAGAGCCATCGGTATAAATATGTGTAAAATCATGCGAATGCATCTGAAGAATCGTATCCAAATGACTGATTTGTGTGCAGTCATTAAAGGTATCGAAGTCTATAGATATGTGTAAATAGTTAATTTCGAAAATGAAAATAAATCGATGGAAAATGAGGAATTTATCTTTATAGTTAAATAAGCGTTTGGCACGTGTACAAAGGAGAGGACGTTTTATGAAAGCAAATCTCCATTTCTGTGATAACTGAAGGAAGATGCTGGATATGTATGAATCTTGGACAGCACTAAATTTAAGCATATACTTATTACTTAAGATGGTAAGTGGGGGAATTTTACATTCAATTTCTAAAGCTGCCAGGGGGGTTGGTCGCATAATCCTCAAAGTGAGACGAAGACAGGTATTTTGTAGAATGTTCAGTTTGTTTAATGAATTATAACATGCGTTACCATAAAGAAAACTGTCATAATCCATAACATTATGTATGTATATGATCAGCATAGAAGCGGGATCACCTCCCTAGCTTTTGTAGGACAAAAGTTTAAGAATATGCAATCTTTTGAATATTTTTTTAAATAAAATTCGAATGTGATCCGACAAAAAGATAGTTTACTATCAATTACGAGACCTAGATATTTATAAGAAGCAGCGTAGTTGGTCGGAATACTATCTATATGAATACTTAGATGATGCGTATCCAGTCGTCGATAGGTGAAAATAGAATATACACATTTATCAGGAGATTCGCTTAGATTAGTTTGTGATATGGACGCGTTAATGGCTGAAAGTAATTGGTTTATATAAGGGACCAATTCATTAATAGCCCTAACTATAAACTACTACGTCATCTGCATATGAAAGAATATTTGAATCGGAATTGACGTTTATATTAAGAATATCAGCGATGTAGAGGTTAAATATGGTTGGGCTTAAAACAGAGCCTTGTGTAAGACCTTAATATCAGAGGCGAACTATATGCAGATTGTTTGGATCTAGGAATATTAATCTTCTATGTAGAAACAAGGAACACAAAGATTTTCGGGATTATTGAAAGCGATGAGTTTCTGGAACAGACATGGAAAGGATAGTCGAAAGCGGATTTTATATCTGAAAAAACCGAGACTAAAATTGCTTATTGTGAAATATTTCCTATATGTCAGCGACAAAACAAGAAAGACAATCCAACGAGCTCATGCCCTGTCTGAAACTATACCTATTGGATGGTAAAATTCTATTATTTTCAAGCCACCATTGTAAACGGATATTAACTGTTCTCTCAAATGTCTTCCGTAGACAGGACTCCAATGATATAGGTCGATAGGATGACGCAGATGATGGAGTTTTGGTTCGTTTTTTAACTGCAATTACTTTAAAGTCTTTCCAAGATTCTGGGAAAACAGAATATTTGAGGAAATAGTTAAAACAATTCGTAAGTATTTTTATCGCTGAGATTGGCATCGTAAATCTCTTCCAAATCATACAGGTCCTCCACAGCCCGCGGCACCATCCTATCCAAATTATAAACATTTACTTTCATTTCCCCTTCCGGTAGAACATCGTCATTGCCATCCTTAACAATTACTACCCAAAATATACTGTAACCTACCTTCCGATGATACAAAGTCACCTCCCATTGAAAAAGCTTCTATTCCATCTACTCCTCAATCCTCATAGTTAACAATAAATCTCAATCTAAAGCAAAATAATCTAACAAATTCGTTTTTCCAAGTTCTTCTAATAATAACACTCGCTCAGTTACACGTAAAATTAAATTACAAAATAGTATTAAATAACTAATCCACAATATTCTTTCGTATAATTAACCTACCACTAATTATACTTCCCTTATCAAAACTTTCCTTCTCTAATGCCTTATTATCTTAACAATTATTTTATGTGTGCGTGAATGTGTGTGGGTACTTGTGTCAATTAAGTACGACAATATTTGCGTATTACATCTGAAAAGCTACCCCATGAGTTATTATTACAGAAGCATAACATCTTAACAGGTAATGGGTCGTTAGATATATATCTGTTGTGTTTATATCGCTTCTGAGCTTCTTTGCAATGTACTATCCATATTTCATAACTGCTGCTGGAGTATTTTTTGGTTATATTATGACATAAAAGCACCGTTCATACGAGTGAGTGTGCTCAATGGTTTCACATATCCACCACTTTTTTCCCTCCTCCTTCTCCACTATTTCTCTTCGCATTATCCTTTCATATTGCCATTAATTATAATCATATACACACGTTTGCTTCTGGTAAGGTAATCACATTGATTTAATGGGATCTTTAAAAAATTATACAATAGAATAGTTAGAGTATAGTATCCAATAAGGATAAGTTAGAATCATTTCTAAAGTTTAATCACTTTGACATTATTCTATTGTCTGAAACGTGGCTGCGGCCACATATTTCTTTTAATCTCCCAGGTTTTCGATGTTACAGAGATGATAGACCAGATGGATATGGTCGTGTCGCAATTCTTGTAGGTAATCATCTTATTCGTAATCAACACCTCATAAATTCTATTTTATCGATGTCTCGTTTCCATTTTGCTCATGTCTGTATCCGTTAAGTTTAATAAACGTCTTCTTTATTTTATCTCATCATATTGTCCACCAAACAAATTACTTAATTGGTTTGTTAATTAATTTTTTAAACAACTTATCAAGTAATTCTGGTGTTTTTCTTTGTGGGGATTATAATGGCCATCATCCTGCATGGGGATATTTTCTGGGAAAACTAATCGTAGATGTTGTTAATGATTCTAACTTGGTTATTGCTAACGACTCGTCACCTACGATGATTAACCGAATAAATATTATCAATAGTCCACTAGATATTACTTTACTATCCGCAGAGATCTATCATGCCATAACCTAGGAGGTCCTTCAGTTTCTGCTGGGTAGTATCCATCTACACCAATTTACATTACCTTCTCGGAATCATCTGTACTCTTGTTGCCTCCAATGCAGCGTAATTACACATACAGCTGAAAAATAGTGGACTGATGCTTGTCCCAGTTCTCACGTTGGACATCTTATGTGGGACGCTGTTACATCGCAGGACAATAGGTTATTATTATATGAAAACCTCATTGAAATGATAAATAACGCTTATGTTTTTCGTCCAAAATTCTATCCCCTGTTAAACACCGTTTGTCCTCCGACTTGGATGGCATTCCATATTCTGTCCTATAATACTCTGATAAACCCTTTAAAAAAGATAAAATGGCGACCTCATATAACACAGCTCAGGGTTAAATGTTTGAATTTGTTAAACATCCTTAAATATCTGTCTAAACCAACTTACAACTTACATGTAAAAATAATAATAAATTTCTACAAATCCATCATTCATAGTAGACTAAACTAAGGGAGTGAAGTTTACTCCATGGCGTCTCAAAAACTACCACAATGCCTAGATCCCATATACAGCACTCTGCTTCCTATCCCTCGTTTTACAGCTTCTCTAACGAATTTCAGTATAAATTACAACACTTACAATGAATAACTCAAATTATCCAAACCGCCCCCCGAAATAGATTATACATACAAATACAATCCGCCTTCAATGTAACAATATTATCGAGCATGAGTTCATTATGAAAGCAAATAACTTAATAAATAGCTATTTGCCAGCAGACGGCGCCAAATCCCTATCCCATACAGCATGCGCGTTCTCCATTAACGATTTATGCTATCCCATACGACGGAATGATTCTTGCTCTACATATGATGCAGAATTATACGGTATATTTTTCTGCATTGAACATTTACTCCAAACCCATAGTGACGCTAAAACATTAACTGTAACGGACTCCCTCGCCGTTGTATCAGCCCTCAAGAACAAAAAAAATTAAAAAATCCTCTTGTTAATCTCATACCATCCCCCCTTTACAAATCATTACAAGATACAGATTCAGTATCTCTTTTATGAGTTTCAGATCATATGGGAATTTTGTTGGAAACGAAGCGGAGGATAGGATAGCCCATTCTATACTATGTTGCCTTACAACCTATAAAGCTCCGCCATCTCCAGTACTAAATACAGGCCTCAGATACTGCATTCACCACAACTGGCAACAGAGGTGAAACTCATACCACCATAACTTCCTTCTCGCTATCAAACCAAATGTTGGCTTCTGGAAACCACCTGACAATTTATCCCGCTCCAACTACACAGCACCCAGCAGGCTCCTCCTTGGTTACATATCACTTTCTCATAACTATCTACTCCAACGTACCAACTCTCCTGCTTTTTGTCCCTCGGCGACTTTAACGCTCACTCTCCACTCTGGATCTTTCATCAACGAGCACGGTCACATCATCAATGAAGTCATACTATCTAATAATTTCGTCATTCTGCTCTCACCAAGCCACACACATTTTAACTTGTCATATAATACATTTTCCACCATAGATCTTGTCCTGGTTTCACCTACACTATACCCTATCCTCAGTTCTTCAGTGTTTGATGACTTGTGCTTTAGTGACCATTTCCCAATTATCATACAAATCATAACACCAAACATACTACTCAAGTAACATAAACAACGAATTTACTTTTTCATAAAGCAGATTGGAAATATTACACAAATGCAGTCAAGATACCCAGCAAACCACTCAGTTCTATTAAGGAAAATCTGAAAGAAATCTTTAAAGTTGCTCATACAAATATACCCAAATCAGCTTCAAATATACGTCCAAGAAGGGTCCTATGGTGGTGCAATGAGATAGCTGTGTGCACTCGGGAAATATAAACACTCACAGTCAATCACCGACCTATTCATTTCAAAAAATCACGCACTATACCTCCTAACCTCATCAAAACAAAAAAATGTGAATCCTGGCACAATTTTGTTTGTTCTATTCTAGAGTCAGCATTCAGTCATTATACATGGTCAAAAATTAAAACACATAATGGCGTAAGTTCCATACCCACTCCTACATCATTAAAGATAAGTGGAAAAACTATTTTTGGTCAAAATGATGTAGCCAATTCCCTTACCCAACACTTTGCAAGCCAATCTTCATCCCTGACATATTCGGCCGGGTTTCTTGATACAAAATCAGCGGTCGAAAAAGAGCAAATACATTTCCCGCAAGATCCTGCTGCACCATACAACTCTGACTTTAACATCTCAGAACTAAACTTTCAGCTCAACCAACATACACCAAACACTGCACCCGGTCCAGACTTAGTACATCCTTATATGTTAAAATACCTTCCACCTGGAATTCAACTATAGTTATTCCAATACTAAAACCCAATAAAAATTTCTTCTTCCCAGATAATTACAGACCAATATCTCTTCTGAGTGTTCTTTCAAAAACACTGGAGAAGATGGTTATATTTTTCCTTGAAAATAACAATTTCCCTTCTCCTTTGCCAGCTGGTGGGCGTAAGACAAGATCGGCTATAGATCATCTGCTCAATTTACAGAGGCACATATTAACATCACAACACGATAAACATCACTTATATGCTGTATTCTTTGATTTATAAAAAGCGTTTTATCTCTTGTGACGACATGGACTACTAATAAAAATAAAGTCCGCCGGTATAGCCGGCAATTTAGGAAACTACTTATACAGTTTCCTAAACAACGGAACTTTTCAAGTTAAGATCGGTTTGTCAAAATCAACACCAGTTCAGATTGAAAATGTTGTTCCACAAGGCTCTGCACTTAGTGCAACATTGTTCATGTTATATATCGATACGATAGCAAATTATATCCCCGCAGCCTGTTACTGCTCGGCTTTACATTGACGATTTTAATATGTCCTTGTCATCCAGTATTCCTTCTAATGCACAAAAAATCTTACAAAAAAAACCATAGATCGTTTGCAGCAATGGTCTGACACGAAAGGTTTATATTTTTCTACATCCAAATCATCATACATTATTTTCTATAAGAGGCGTCTATCATCCTCTAGTTTTTCTTTAAGTATACATAACTCTCCCTTAACAGCCAAAACTAAAGTAAAATTCCTTGGTTTATCGCTCGACTCCGAATTAACCTGGCGTTACCATATAACTGAAGTCAAGAGTAGTTGCTTCGCGCCCAATTCTGAAATATTTATCCAACCAAAAATATAATATAAATACCCAACTCCTCTTAAATATCTATAAATCTGTAATCCTATCACGAATCAACTATGGGTGTCGGCTGTACTCAACAGCCAGTAAATCTATATTAAGAACATTCGATACAGTACACCATGCTGGACTTCGATCCATCCTTTCAGTACACCCCTCATCGCTATCAGAGAGCTTGTGTGCATTAGCAGGATCCTTTCCACTTATATACTACAGAAAATACCATACTTACCTCTATTTAAGCCCGTCTGCTTAGCTACAATAAAACATTTGCATACACCAAAGAATGTACATCCCCTAATACCCATTTTAGAAATGACCCTATACCAAAGCTACTTAGCATATATCAATATATCGCATAAGCTTCATTCCAAAATCAACATTGAATTGAAAAACGAAATAATCGAATTAATCGAATTAATTTTACTATCGAAGGGAAGAAAAACCGTTTTCCATTTCAGCGATATATTTAATATTTTATATTTTCGACGATATTACACGAAAATTTCATTTCGATAAATCGATACGCAGTGCGAACGATGTTATCAAAATTCCGAGTTGAAAATAAAGTCGTAAAATTTAATTTGCCGTCAAAGTATAAACGGCAAAGAGAAAGCCATTTCGACTTGGTACAAGAAAATTAAAAAGATTTACGGCTCAAAGATTCGATTTAAAATTCGTCACATTTTATTTTATTACAAAATCCCCGTACATATATATATATATAAAACATATATATAAAACATATATATAAAACATATATATATATATATAATATGTATATATTGTTGGGAATTATATTTCTCTTTTAAATAGATTTAATTGGTTTCGTAATCCTTTCTAGCGTCACGTAAATTCGCCGACTTTTCAACGACGTGATAATGATTTTAGTTTATTTGAAATCTTAAATAACTTGTAGACTTTTAAAGTAGTAATCGATTAAATTCAGCACTTATTGAGTCGACAAATAAAGCTTATCACTTTGTATCCGATTTTATTACTCGAACTGAGTTTAATACTTACGATATACACGATGTTCCCAGCTCTAAATAAAGTCTACTGTTCGATAAGTTCCGAATCAATAATTCCGCTTATTCTATTTAATGTCGCTGTTTCTAAAATTTCATAGATACGAGGTAGTAGTAAGTAAAATTTCCAGAATCTGCAGAGGTTGTCTTTGATTTACGTTATTATTATTATGGCGTATACCAAAATCGGCTGGTTTAAATCGGTCTTTAAAAATGCGCTCGATGCTAAATTAGTTATTTAGCAAATCGAAAAGTCATCTTTAGCTTTCGGTTCACTATGTTTGATCTACTTCGTTATTATGTTATCGACAACGGGTGCTTTCCCAGATTTCATAGTTCATCTCCACTTTATATTTTTTACCTGTAATTTTTCCATTCATTAATACTTTATTGCAATTTGATTTGGTTGCATATTTGTTTTTTCGCGCTACAGATTTTCGATTATTGAAATCCATTCGGGGTTTTTTATTCCTTCTGATATTATTCTTATAACTATTTAGACCTTTTCAATTGTAGGTTCATCGAAGGAGTTTGTATATTTTATAATATTCTTCTGACAGTATAATTATGGAATTTATCAATTTAGATTGACGCAAAAAAGAGAAAGCAATCAAAAATTAAGAGTGTTAAACAGTCCACGTAATTATTAGTGTATCGAATACACTCTGCAGCACGGACTATCTCCAAAACCTGGACAAGTAGGTTGAAACTTGCTGAGAGCATACGCGAATTATAAAAATTCACTTGTATATGTTTCCATTTCGAAATGAAATTTTAATTAACCCTGCCAGGGACGCCGATGATCAAATTATTAGGGTATTTAAAAAAAAATTCTTATACAGATAGACGCTTTAACGATGTCCATAAAGATATTATTCCTTAGTTTTAACGACTTCACATGTTGAACAGCGGATAAATGTATACTCGCTGATCGTTGCTCTATTAATAAAATAAAAATCTAAAGGCGGGGAACACTGCAGATAACACAGGAATGTTGTATATAAATTGTAACCTGGATAATGTAGCCAATAAGCAACTGGGATGTGAGTTATGACAGAATGGGAGATGGCATTCAACAATGACTCTCCGAACTACCTCACCAATCATTCAAACCAGGGTGGGGAGATTTAGGGGTGTGCGACAGTTTAATCTGCTAGGTTCATCGACACGATCTAATAAATCTACTGCCAGCTGGTTAGTCTAACCTGTGCAAATATCCTTTAGTGCTATCTCAAACTACTTTTAGGTCTTTATGCAAATTTTCGTTTCGTATATACCAGCGTGCAACTGCTATTATCATTAGTACTTTTGATTGGGATCCCTGCACCATTTTAATATTCAATATTGACGCTGTCCCGCAGAATGATATGCTATATGTCCACATCGGCTTAATAATCGCCCTGTAAAGCAATAATTTCGATTAGGTAATTGGGAAGTTTTGCCCAGGAGCCAGTGCATGTTCCGCAGTTTAAGGGTTATTTAACTTTGATCCTGATGTGTTCCATCCAGATCAAGCGGCGATCAAACCACATATTCAGATATCGGACTTTATTTTCCTGTGGAATCGAACCATTAAGGTCAACAGGTGGACATATATGTTCCGCCTAGTTGTAAATGTAACATTTACGGACTTGGATTAGTTAATTTTAACCCTCCATTGTCGTGCCCATATGTCCAAGTCACTCAAACCGCGCTGTAATTTTTCTGACGCCGCTACCGGATGATTATCTCTCGGTAAATAATGCTGCATCGTCGACAAATCATCTCCACATTTGAACATTATATGAGAAAAATAATTGGTCCCAAAACTGAACCCTGTGAAAGCCCAGTCTTGACAGGGTAAAATTTTGATACAACGTTGTATCCTAGCGACTATAATTTATCCTGTAATTATTTCCGCATCGTTCTAATTCCGTGTAAATATAATCGATATAACTCTTATATGCGCTGCGTCTACGTATTTGTTATATGCGACCTTCTATCGCTAATTTTATTCCAGATATAATTTTAGTCTTCTATATTTCACTACTTCGTAATCTAGATTTTCTAGATTTTTGTTCTCGCAATCTTGAGATTAATTTTTCAATTTTCTTCAAAAGTCATACGAAAGACGCACTATGCGAAATTTGATTTCTGTCGACGGGAATTGAGATTGAACATTTTATACGAAAAACACGTTCGGAATTTGAACGTGTCTCTCGTAATCACGAATTAATTTGTTTCCCCCCTTTTTTTAAATCCTTTTTCTAAAAACTTTTCAAATCCGTTCGTTTTACCGACATCTTCTCTTAATCTTTCTCGATTTAAAAAATTAACCTACTTTTTTAATCATCTGTCGTACGTCGAACTGGAAACTTTTTATATAATCCTCGCCGATTCGAACAGCCAAAAAACGCACGTACGTGGATTAACGTCGTTGTAATCGTCCAGAAGGAAATAGATGCACGTCGAGTGTAGTAGAACGATGATTACAGACTGAAAAAAAAAACACCGAGTAGAGTATTCTGTGGATTTTTTAAAAACGAACACAAAAAAAATCGAACCAAACCTGGAATCCGGTGGTCGTAAGATGGAAATCGTGGAAAGTGCAGCTTAGCTATTAGTTACTCGGCTAGCGGATAAAAAGTCGATACGTGCCGAGAATTTCCAAAATGTGACGCATTTTACACGTGTCGTCTAACGACGGACGTTAAAAGCATCGTGTCAAACTTTGCCCCACTAGCGTCGTGGCGTTGCATCTAATGATGATAATCGTGTTCCGCCGGAAACTGTACAAATAGAAAGCTTTTAGTACCGCATTAAGCACCACGTAAGTTGCCAACGAAATATCTGACTTCTTTTACATTTACATACACACACAGACGCGTGCATACACATATGCATAATTCTTTTTACGTATATGACAAGTTCTAAATGGATATTATATAAAGCAGTCTTTATACTACGAATTGTTATCCTTTGCTTACGCAATTCGACGATTAATTATTTCTAATTGTAGACAACTTTTGATAGTATTAAGTTCTCTAATTAATAGAAGATATCAATACGATAACAACCATCAATAGCTTAATGAAATAAAAACGACCATCTTTTTATCTTCGAAGAATACCACAAACAAGGTGTAATAATGAAGATGATGGTAAATTAATTTAAAAAAAAAAAATAATAATTTCAAACCTCTCTGATCGTTTTTAGTAATGTAGCTTTTAATGTTAATTATTGCAAAAACATTAACTAGTCGTGGGACAGTTGCATATTTCCCGCATAAACTAAAAATAACCGATTTCGATATTCCTTTTGAAAGAAATACGGAAACAATATCATAAAATTCAGATAAAAAAAAAATTTTGACCACGATAATAATGTTGAAAGTTCGGATCACATAATTTTTACGTGAATAAGCATAACGATTAAATAAAGTATTGACACTTCCTTATTCCGTGATAGGATGATTTTTTTGAAGCACTTTTCAAATTCCATATTTGAAAAAATGAAATGTATGTTCATCTTAATTATTTAACGACAATTGATCGATAATGTTGATAAGGCCTAATTACAATATTTCCTATAGAATAAAATTAACATCAATAATACATGTATATGTTAGTAATGGGCATAACCGACTTATGACTAGCGAATAATTCAGTTTGTTTAAATAAACGACTAATTTGTTTTTTTTTTCAAAATAACCGAAAAGTGATATCAAGCGGACCCCTTAACGGGAAGACACTAGGAAAGAAGAACCGAATAAATCAATTGTTCCCTGAAAATATTTTTTTTTAAATTTATTTATTAATTCAAGAAATTAATTAAATATTATTCTTTATTTATGTACGATGTTTACGTATATTTATAAATCCTGTAAAGATGTTATTTTGTCCGTATAAGTAAGTGTAATGTTTCATTTAATTTGTACATCATATTCTAAGAAGTGTGTGGTTTGGTCTGGAATAAAAAAACCGACTACTTTAAATCATACGATACAAATCAAATTGAATTTAGCTTGCATTTCGACTAATATCTGTTAGTAGGTCCTATTATTCTGTTATTTTGGTTTGATTGAAATGAAGTAATCATATTTCGACTTAAATATTCTATTGCATGGCTTTTTAAATTATATTTATCAAAGTTTACTTCGTATAGTTGATAATTTAATTTAATTTCAGGATAGGGAACGCAGAAAATAACGATTTTAGTAGAGATTTTGTTAGAACCGATTAAAAAATTGTCGGATGTATATCGATAAATTAGTCGGATTTTGAAAACGATGATTAACTAAAATTCCTCATATACACTACACTTGAGGGAAGGTTTTTCCTTCTAATCCTTTCACCCCTATCTGTTACATCCGCGCCGAAAAAACTCCACTTTTATCGCGGTTCAATATTGGATGATATGCTAACTGCTCTTCAATTATACAGGGTTGAATAGAAATTGTCACTATAGTATCGGTCGTAGTGGTACACTCTCGGAATTGTCGCTACAATTTCACCCACTAACGACCACACCGCTGCAACTCCTTAACCCCTTCAGCAGGTAGTAAAGGTTGATAAAATGTTTTGATTTCTTGCGGCGTTTTCAGGCTTTTACTATAGGATAATTTGGACCGTGTAATAAACAGTTCCAACTCATCTTCAACCTTTCCCCCGAATTATTAAAGGTTGAAAATTCGTCGAAAATCTCGCTTCGTCGCTTATTTTTACTTAATTAAATAAAACACCTTATTAAATCGACGGACGGATTGTTTGTTGCTTTATACTATGTAGTGTATATAATAATGTATAAGCTAAGCTATCAAATACAGTTCTGGCATGTAGGTATGGAGTTGAAAAATGTCAAAATGGAAAGTCGCGGTTTTTCTCCGATGATAGTCGTGGGTCGGATATTTTTTCTCTTTTATATTTAAGATATTTGGATGGTCTGGATTCGATTAAAACAGTTTCCAATTTTTTTTCGAAAAATCGTCGTTAAAAATACAGAATTTATATAATCGTCTCGAAAATCAAGATTTATCTACTAGAAAAAGTTTAAATTAATATACCGACCGTATGTTACCGCCAAAATTAAAATTGATCTTTTTAGAGCGAGTTGAATATTTTCAACACTCCAAAAATTAACTTTTTCCATAATTTCTAAATTGGAGTTTAATCCCTATGCTATGACCTATTAAATGAGGCAAGTAGTCTCTCCATCACACAGATACTCGTCGAGTAATAATGTCGGAAAGTTAGGCAAATTCGAATTAAGAATGTCGGAGCTGCATCTACTTATAGAACGTTTGAACTTTATAGACGCCTGCTACTATATGAAATGTATCGTATAAATTTAAAAAAAAAAAACGAAAAAAAAAATCCAACTGTTCTATTTTGGTACCCCTTCTTATACGCATCTTGCAGTTTTTAATACATTATGTTTCTATCGTTAGAGCGAGAAATTTGTAATTAGAATAAAACATAAGGCAAATTTTATATGAAATAATTTAAATAGTACATTTTACAACAGCCAGTAAATTTGAACCGTGTACTGCGGAAATAGTCATTTCTATGTAACGTCTATCATATAAAGTGAAAAAAAAACGCAAAAAAAAATTTCAAACCAAACCCAGAAAATTTCGACAGGTCCCTTTCAATTTTTTTCAAAATGCGATTTTTTCGCAATTTAAAAAAATTGTTTAAACAAAAGTTACGCGGCATTAAAATACGCGTCTAATAATGGTATTGTCGTATTTTTATACATGATGCCCATTGAGAAAATTGGGCTTAAAGGATTTAGTGGTTTTTGGCTGTTTTTCATGGTGCTATGATACATAGAAGTTTCGGGTTGACATTAGGCGAAAGTAGACGTCGAGATCTATCATTTACGTAATAACGTAACTTTTTCCAAAATTTACCGGTAGCGAGAAATCACGAGTTTAAAATTTGATTTTCGATTTTGAAAAATTTTTCCAACAATTTTTGGTCGGCAGATTCTAAATTAAAATTATACTACGGCCAACATAAAGCGAATAAATCTTAAATAAATGTCTTTGCAATGGAAGTCAGAAATATATTATTTATAGATATTAAGAATCCCCTGGACAGACAAGTTCATATAAGTACATGTTCGCGTTCCTACAAGATGGTCAGACATGGTACGGACGGTAGTAGGGGGAAGTTTTGCAGAATGTGTCCGGATGGCTTGCAACAGGGATTCATCGCGATTATCATGTTGGGTGTAGATATTATAAGAAATTGGTGCAACAAACAGAAGATTATGCTTAGTAGTAATTAGAAAAAAAAAAATAATACGTAGTCGCATTCTTGTAAAAGGGTGAGACATGGTATGGACGGTAGTAGGAGGATGTTTTGCAGAATGCGTTCAGATGGTTGGTATCATGTTGGGTAGCCCATTAAAGTTTGATCGATTTGGTGATAGTTGGATTTGAAAAAGTTTTCAAACGAAAAAATTGTACTTTTTAAATATATATATATATATTTGTTTTTTTATAGATACTTCCAACTTGGGGAGGCTTTTTAACCCATCTGGCGTGGGTCCTGTAATGTTTAAGGATGGATCTTCGGGGATAACTACTTAAATAATGACCGCAATTTGATAAACTTTTTTTTTTTACTCGTCTTACATATCCGTTGGCGCCTGTAATGTTTTATGTATGCATAAAAAAGTGTTCCTGCGCTTTTTCGCAGATAAAGTTGGTATAGATGGATATTTTTATGGATAACTTTGCAGATATTGGTCGGAATTTGGCAAACCATTTTTTATTTTTGTTCGTAATCATCCCCTAAATATTCATACCCCCGATAGGTGATAATTACCTGAAACATTCGCATCAATTACGAATGATAAAGATAGAAATACCGCTACACGCTCAATAGTAAATGCGGAACAGAGATCAGATAATTTTATGTCCCGCTAATATTAAGAGATGGGATGTAAACTGCTGCTCCCTGATCCGACTTCGATCGGTCTGTATAAATAAGGGTGTGCGTACGAAAATTTTCAGTGATAATATTATTGAATGTAGCAAAGATATTATTTTATTGGGAAAATTGTATGAGTACGGTAACACAAATTGGATGAGTATACGAATTCGCATAGTCCGTGCCTGATATTCTTCCAATCTAGGTATAACTGAAGCCAGCACGGGCATCTTGTTATTTGAAAACCGCCAGTTGGAATAAATGTGATGGAACAAATTATATAGCGGAAAGCTATGCTCATTCGACTAATCAAGAGTTTAAGTGCTAAATAACTTCGTCTAAACTGTGCCGGTATCGGAGAGCCTAACACTCGTTTTTTACACGATCAAGCTTATTTAATAATGATTCAGATGCCGATCCATAAAACATACAACCACACTCACATCGAATTAGCAATCTATGTCAAGATATTGAATAATAGATTACGGACGTTCATTATTAATGAAATTCCGAAGGATTCAGAAAGGGCGCTAGTACGAGAGAATTTACGACAGATAATTGAAAATCAAGAGAATATAATGTACCAGTTTATTCTGCTTTTATTGATTATGACAAAGCCTTTGATTATGATGAAATAAATTATGGGAATGCCTACACAATTTTGGAGCCTCTGAACATTTAATATTCCTCATTGAGAGCCTTCGTAAGGACAGTAAAGCGTCCGTAAATGTAGGCAATGGTATATGGTCCAAACCGTTTAATATAAAACGTGGAGTAAGACAAGGTGCGTCTTATCTCCTTTGTTATTTAATGGTTACGGTGAACTTATTATGAGGAAGGTTCTGATTGACTGCGACGAAGGTTTTCCTATTGTAGGAAAACGAATTTCCAATTTGAAATATGCTGATGACGCAATAACAACTTCAGAAGATAGTCTAACATTATTGCTGGTCAAATTGCAGACTGTGAGTAATACATTCGGGCTTCAAATAAATATTCAAAGAACAAAAATTATGATTATTAATAAGGAGGCAGAAGTTTATTCAGATATAAATGGATTCCAAGTAGTGAAAGATTTCATATATTTAAGTTCTTTTGTATCCAGCGAAGGCTATTGTATAAGTAAAATAAAAAGAAGAATTATTATGAGTAGCGCTACAGTTCATAGGTTAACTAAAGTATGGAAAGATTCGTATTTATCGATGGCCGCTAAAATTCGAATAATGAAGTAGTCAATTTTCTCTATTTTCACATATGGTTGCGAATCTTAGACTATCAATAGAAAATAAGAAAACAGAAGCTTTAGAGCTACGGTGTTGGCGGAGGCTTTTAAGAATATCGTGGACCGAAAAGATCACGCATATGATAGTCTTACAGAGAATAGACGAAAAATGCAGTTTATTGTCTAAAATACGGATACGAATTTTGCGTTATTTTGGTCACATTACTACACTAAACGCTCTGCAATTTGAAAAATTAAATTGGAAGCCCGACCACTCGATAAAAGACAAAAAGGGAGACCGCATCGAAGATGCTCGAATAAAATATTGGATTTAATGTTCCCAAAAATAATATTAAGAAAAGTTTCCCTTGAAAAGAGAGGCGATCCATTAGCACCAGTTTTATTTAATGCTGTGCTGGATGAAATATTTAAAAACCTGAATTGGAGAAAAAAGGGAATAAATATAAATGGCACTTATATATCAAACCTTAGATTTGCAGATGACGTAACTATAATTTCAGCTTCCCCCGAAACAGTTTAAAAAAATGTCAATGGAATGAATCAAAAGTAAGGGGTCTGAAAATAAATTATGAAAAAACAAATTTACTAACAAACGGACAAAAAATAAAAATTGAAATGAACGGAAAAACGATACACTGGGTGGAAGATGTTGCATATTTAGGCAAAATAATATCCAAAAATAACGATAGGGTGGAAAAAATTCTGTGCATTACAAGAAATATTTAAACGAAATATTAATCGTACAAGAAAAGCGCAAATTTCCAACACATGGGTCCTTCCTGCCATGACATACGGTGCGCAAACATGGTCATTGCTAGTAGAAAAAATATTAATAGCTCAAAGAGCTATGGAAAGGAAAATTATCGGGCTAACAAGGATAGACAAAATGAAGTATTACGGAATAAGTCAAAAACAGAAGATGCTCTCCGCAAAATACTGGAAATGAAGTGGAATTGGGCTGGACATGTAGTTCAAATAGGCACAAGCAGATGGGACAGGAAATCTATTGAATGGTTATCAATCAATAGGAAAAGATTGAGGAGAAGACCAAAAATGAGATGGAGGGAAGATATTGTCAAATACGCAAGTACAATCTGGATGCGTAAAGCACTTAATCAGATGGACTGGAAATAGCTAAGAGAAAAATATGTAAACGTTCAATAAATTGGAAGAGGCCAATGCTCGTTGACGGGCTTAATTTCTCTAATGCAGTTAAACATATTAATACTAGTTTAGCATTAAGGAAAGCTATACATAATAATATTAGTTTAGCATTAAGCAAGTTATACATATTAATACTAGTTTAGCGTTAAGAAAATAATATTTGTAAATTTTAATTTAAAATGGGAAATACAGGCTATTGTAATTGTAATATATATATATATATCCGTCCGTTATTTCACTGACACACCTAACGCAACAAAACGTGGTTTGTAGGGGCGTGTTGGTAATGGAGGTACATTATGTGTATATATATATATGGTTATTTCGCTCGTTTGCTCGTTTTTCGGGTTAATTCCCCATATATAATGCGCCAATAGAAGTTTCACTTCAAAAAGTGTAAGTAATAATGGGCATTCTTATTCCTCCTTGTATTTTAACTTTTTTCTTTAAAATTGTCGACTCTTATTTAATTATTCTATCCCTATAATGTAATCGTATTTCCTTTAATTTTGCAAATAATACACGTCACGTTACACGATCAAATGCATTTTCTATGTCTATGAAGTACGCAATTCTTCTCCAACTGCTGTTTTCTTCTAAATGATTACTTTTAATGCTAACACGATTTCTCGAGTATGTTTTTTCTTATTTTAAATCCAAACTGATCAGCGCTTAATCGCACCTCTATCCTCCGTCTTATTATTGACCAATATTTTCTATTACCGAATTAATATAACGAGAATGAAAGTGGGACGTAGTATTAAGGAATTATATAAACCTTCTCATTTCATTCGCGCTGCTGTAATATCTTTTATTAGTTTTCATGTATTTTATAAAAATAATACTCGTAATATATCTCGTATGGAACATTTTTATTCGGAACATCTGATGAGATATATCGTTGTTTGTTTGTGTCTTATTTATAAAGCGTCGGGGGGGTTATAAAACGTTAAAAGATATTATCGAATATAATATCGATAAATGATACGTGATATGAAATGGAAACTAACATGAATACCCGCAGTCGGCTGTACAATACAACGATTGCGAAGTGTTCAATCATCTGTCCAAACGATATATACATTCTTCAGAATGTACATACGTCGTAAATGTGTGTGTGTGTGTGTGTAATAGTAATGTTTTTTAAATTAGTTTTAACATTGTTGGCTAAAGCATTAATCTACGTTCAGACACGCGTAATAAACTATATAGCATTTTGATTTTATTTCCTTCCCGATCAGTTTCTCTTATTTCAATTTCATTTTTTCTTCTAATTTTCTTTCGCATCGAAGAATTCCAAACGAAAATGTAAAACAGCTAAGTAAGAATAACCGTAATAATGATAACGATAACCATGATGATTACTATGAAAAATAAAAAAATTCTATCGCGAGAAATTTAATATCTCATCTCGCAAGAAGGCCGAATATAAGTTCTGGATAAAACTCGTTATTTTCTGAAAATTGCTTTCAGCCGATGTGCGAGACTTTTCTTAAAATTCATTTATTCCTTAATATTGTGCAGAATAACTTGCAACTTATACGTCTATATACATATATTATATATATATATATATATATATATATACATGTGTGTGTTGAAATGTATGTTTATATATATCGCGCGTTATTTCCACCAGGTTCATTACCGATGAAAAATGAAAACAACTTTTTTTAAACTGTTTACGCCCTGTTCCAGCTACTTCGTATATATGCAACAGTTTTTTAAAGTTTCTAGGTCGATGATAAGAACGCGGAAAATTTATTGTGGTAAAATCGCGAATACCGCGAGCGGATGATTCTGAATCAAATCGGTTGGCATAAATTTTTTTCTGCAAACATTCGTCGGAACGGATGAAATTATCCTTCCAGCAAAAAATATTCCGATCGTCTGATAAATCGCCGAAATGTTAATTATGATATATCTTTTATCGGACAAATACAAAACTAATTTCAAAACGTTTATAAATACACTTCTGTATAGATGCAAAATTAAGAAGAAGCTACTTTCGAGTAAAAAGACAGATTCGGTAGAAGATGGTAGAATATTTAAACAATGCAGATGAATAAAACAAGGTGTTCGAATTTATCCTGCATACTTGAATTATGTTTTACGGAAATTAAGCTGGAAAACTAAAGAAATAAATATCAGTGGACAATATAATGTAAATTTGCGAACGAAATAATTCTACTTTCGGAATCTGCAAACGAACTTTCAATAACGTTAAAAGAAGTACACCGTAACTGTAGAAATGTAGGTTTAGATATAAACTCTAGCAAAACGAAGCTTCTTACTAACAATACAGCAGGAAAAATTCGGCTTAATACAGAAGAATTGGAATAGGAAGAAGTTTATTTAGGCCAGCGCTTATCATTTGACGATTGTACGGACAAAGAAATGACGTAAGAATTACCGCAGCATAGAACAAATTTAAACTGAGAAATTAATCTAAACGCAAAATAACGGTTTAACTATACGGTTGTCAAACGTAGTCTATGAAAGCAGCGCATATCGACAAAATTAGTCGCGTACAGAGAACAATAGAGAGATCTGTACTTGGAATTAGAAGAACTGTCCGAATAATGAAGGACATTGCAAAGATGGCAGCCAGCTTAAAATGGGAACGGGCTGCTCGCATGATTTGTCAGGGATGGTTTGGCCGCAAATATAACCATGTGGATTTCAATAAGTGTAGGTAGACAATCGTTTAGGTGGGCTTCAGACAGCGGATGGGTTGTTCTACTTGATTGCGATTAAGCTCGGATAGAACGGAATAAAAGAAAACGTGCCAATTATATTTGTGTTCATAACGATGTCTATTATTATTTATAGGTGTCCGGTATGCATGCTTATACGTTATGTCATATTGTTCGTAAATTTATGGGTAGCCATTTGGTCGATATTTGACGAAATAAATTATTTATTCATTTATTTATTTATTTATGCCGCATACTTAGATGGCTCGACGGTTCGACAGTTAGAATTCAGCTCGCGCCGCAATAAAGTTTTTCATCATCGTATAAATCGATGGCACCCTACTTCGTATAAGATCGAATTAGTGCCTAGAATTCTTATAGCGAATTACATACACTAGATGTGCTTACGCAGTTTTTTTTTTTTTTTTTGGAATATCGCCTGTAACGAATGCTGTCAAAAAGGAACTAAAATATCAAAACTCCAAAAGAAAATCACGTCTCAAGGGCACAGAACGACTAACGATATAATTGGCAAAAAAAAATGTTAAATAACCGTAAAATTAATACGTGTATAATGTCACGAATAATGTGCTGCTAATAGATATCTGGACTTTCAGTAGGCATATATATATATATATACGCGTACATTTTTTTTGAGTGTTGGTATTCTCTTGCGCATCGGATATCCGTTAAGTCGTTCAAATCTGCGCTGCGCAAAGGATGTATGTGCGACGTAGGAACGAAAATATTTGAGTCATCGCTCAAAGCATAGTGCACAGTTTTCTCTATGAAAAAGTCGTTGAGTTTATTAAGTGTCTTTTTTGGGAAAACGTCTTTAAGTTTCACTTTCCCCGCGCCCAGAGTCGCATAGTTTTTTGTTTTTTTTATCGATACTGAAGTAGGACTTACTTTTAAAAAGTTGATAAATCGAACATATGTTAATAACAGCGGCAGAGTTAATGCGCTTAGTGGACGTAAATTTTTGATTAAAAACGACCAACGTGATCAGACCACTCGATACGATCCGCCATTATAATATTAATTTTTTGTCGGATAACGGTATATTGATTCATGATGATTTTCCATTTAGCGAAAAAACATTTCGAAACTGGCGAAGTTCCTCGTTATTACATTACTAACAGCGTGCTGCGTATATATAGGAACTACCGAATAGATCTGTGTATCATCAACATAGAGAGCAACTCGGATGTTATTTAATCCTACCAAATATAGCGTACTTTAACAACCCGTAGTATTCTACTTATTCCGAGACGATAAATCGTTCGATAATAATAATAATAATACTGATGATAATGCTCGTGATAATAATAATAATATCGACCGAAGTTTACGATAATGTCGAAAGCAACAGCTCGGGTAAAAATAGTTCGTTCGTTATTTATATTTCGTTTACGGCGAAATACTTGCCACTATAGAAAGAAGGAAGATCGGTTTGAAACAAAATAAAAAAAAATCAAAAATAACGTCCGGACCAAGATAAAAGAGAATACGCGGAAATTCGTCGGAGCAGAAAAACCAAGTCGACTACTATCGGACCTTTAAACTTTTCCTAAAGTTGAGCTCTCGACGATAGAGTACAAGATAAAAGATGTACTTTCAGTTTCGCCAGTACTATCCGATGTTTATGTTTTGTTCTCTTTTCTCTTTCGGTTCTCTAACCCTTCGTACGCGAAACGCCTAATGGCGTACTTTCCGCGAGATAAAGAACCAGCGACGATTCGAGTGACTATTAAGAAGAATAAGAAACATATCGGAGGAATAGAAGCCGATCTAAGGAAAAATATGCGGACGATTTTCTATTAAAAGGATTGCCTCGTGCCACACCTAAGAAAAAGCTAACTACATCGTATGTAAATATGTGTATGTATATATACATATATATATATATATATATATATATATATATATATATATATATATGTATAGCGCGTATTCTAACAGTCTATTCCAGAATATCATCGTTTCTTCTATTAGAACCTTTTATCTATTTTTTCTAACTCCTCTAACTCCGAGTCTGCTTGTCTTTATTTCGTTTTCACTATATATATATATATATGATCCTTTCAAACTTCTGTTATAGCGGTATTATATATAGCGGTAGATTTTTTATTTTTGCATCTGTACCTAAGAAATTTCCCTTTTTAGGTCGTAATAACGCATTTCCCAAGACTCGCTCTGGAGTATTGCCTAAGTGGAGATAAGATTATTACGATTTTTCGAGTGCTAGTCCATATATTTTTCCTTTTTTGAAATTCGTCCACTTTTGGCAACTTCGCGGCCTATATTTTATTACAATAAAGGACGGTGCGAGATATTCGTATATTATAGAACGGTATAATGCGCGTGTTCTACTTCTACTTCGCGGAATCTTACGACGTTACACCGCGAGTTTGGCGGTATTTTCATTTTTCCCCATAATCATTTAAATCGCGGTAAAGATTTTTTCGCGCGCCTATGTTAAACGTATATATGTATTATAATATACAACACGGATGAATATTGTGCATGATATGTATAACGGATATTTATAATACAGGTATATAGATATATTATATATACAGATATATATTACATTGGAATATTTTATGTTACGGTCTCACAAAAAGACGGAGAATTCGCATTTATCTTTTATATACAGTTCACATTATCGTAAATCAATTTTGTCATCCTCGGTTAGCCTAGTGTATCTTCTTCATTTTTATGATTTATGCACCGGCTATTTACTATATACTCGTCAGGTTCAGAAATTACAGCTTGTTTTTACGATATTCAAACTACACGAAGCAAAAAAAAAGATTTGGATTTGAATAATATCGGCCATAGAGAAAGCCGGGAAAAAATTAATTTCTTTTTTGTAAACGATACTAGAAATATTTTGAAAAGTTTAACTCATTTCTTTTTATGTTTATTTTTTTACTACAAATATGTATATATGTTATATATACATATAATTTGAACGGTGTGGCGTGTAACGATTAAATAAGCAAACAATAAAAAACTAGTTGAAATCGCTAAACTTTTACATATTACAAGAAGATAACAAACATACTAAGCCATTATACATAAAACAATAAAATATAAAAATATATACAACTTGGAAAAAACATAAAAGGAAAAAACCCGAACAAAGAATAATGTAAGAAAACACTTAAACAAAAAAGTAGCAAAGCAAAAAAATTACATTCGCTATCAGATTAATTTTCAAAATAACTGCTGTTTTTTTACTTACTTTTTTTTTTTTGTAATATCTAAAGTGAGCACTTTCTTAAATGTTATGCTTTTTCCCTTTAATGTTTTTTTATAAATAGTATATATTTTTATATTTAATTTTTTTATGTCTTCTTGATAATGGCTTCATAAACGAAAATCTTTCGCGGTATTTTTATATATATACAAAAATATAATGATTTTAACTACTCTTTAGTTAATTTATTATACGTACATATTAAAGACTTCAGAAAGGGCGTTGATAGGAGAGAACACGTATTTAAACTACGACAAATAATTGAAAAATCATGAGAATATAACGTACGAGTTTATCTCGCTTTCATGGATTATGCCGAAGCATTTGATCGTGTTAAATGGAAAAAATTGTAGCAATGCCTACACAATCTTGGAACCCATGAACATTTAACATTCCTCATTGAGAAACTTTATACGGACTAGACGAGGGGGACAACACGAGCGTCTATTTTAACGTGCGTTACAGCGGACGGTGCGATATTAGTATAGAGTACCACAGGTAATAGAGTACCACGGTCACGATGAATGATGTGCATAACAAGACCATGGTCCTTGAAGCGGCTATAGGATTCCACCATCCTGGCACCACTTCGCAGACGAGTGAACTGCCGACTTGTGCCAGTCCTGTGTTCCTGGGCCGTCAACTAAGTCGGGAGTGCCGGAGGAGAAGGCGGCCTGGAAGGTCGTGAAGGGGAAGAAAAGC
Source organism: Coronaproctus castanopsis (assembly GCA_032883995.1). Taxonomy (NCBI): domain Eukaryota; kingdom Metazoa; phylum Arthropoda; class Insecta; order Hemiptera; family Monophlebidae; genus Coronaproctus; species Coronaproctus castanopsis. Next base: position 188,965,339 of record CM065052.1, on the reverse strand, counting down.
GGAAAGGGCGGTAAAAAGACCAGTACCCTCGTTAATCCCCAAAGTAAGAAGACCCCAAGTTTAAGCCCTGTGCCGCCAGATCGACCGGCCGAGGCTACCGCTGTTGCGAAGGTCAGCTCAGCGAAGGGGGCAAAAGGGACTTGGGCCGAGGTGGTGGCTCGAAAGCCCAAGCGTTCCCAAAAGGAACATAGGGGTTCGGACAACCGGAAGATAGATATATCGACGGAAGTCCGAACATGTCTAGGCCCTGTGCCAGTGAGTAAGGCTAAGCGGGCTTTGCCCGACATAGTCATTACCAGCCGGGATAAAACACAGGTGGTCGATGAGAAGGCCCTTCGGATCTTTTTAGATCCGGCGAGGGGCCGACTTCGCATCAAGAATATGTACAGGCGCGGTAAGGCAGTGCATCTTGCCGTGGAGGATTTGCCGACTCGCGAGAAGATACTGAGGACTCCCAAATGGGAAGAATCGGCCTTCCGTGTTTCGGTCCCATCCTTCCACTGGTCCAAATATTAAGGACGCCTAAGTGGGAGATTGCTGAGATGGTTCAGGCGTTAGTTCAACAAAACGATCTGGGAGTCGGGGAAGGAGATATCCAACTCCGCTTCCAGAGAACGCTGTACGGTGGAATGGGTAGCCTTGTGCTCGCTGTGACGCCGGGTGTACGCAAAAAGCTGTTAAAGGCTGGCCGCGTGTACCTCAGTTTTCACACGTGCAGGGTGGTCGACCACGTGAAACCGACACACTGTTTCAAATGTTTTGGTTACGGCCACATCTCTAGCAAGTGCAGGGCTACAGAGCCCCTGTATCCAAAATGCGGCAAGGCGGGCCACAAGCCCGACCGTTGCCCTGCGAAGTCGCCGGCATGCTTAAATTGCAAGAAGTCCGGTATGAGGGCCGTCGGTCATACGGCCGACGATAAAAACTGCGCGTGTTTCCGTCGGGAGATTCTAAGGCTGGTTAAGAAAACCGATTACAGCCTTAGTCCGACCGGTCAAGTTTCTGCAGATTAATCTCGGAGGTTGCTGTCTACATGCGCGACCGTGGTGTTCATATCGCTCTCTTACAGGAGCCCTATGTTCATCCCGGGGGCCTTATTGGGTGTATCCCCTCGGACGTTCGGTATATATCTAACCCGAGTCGTTGGGCGGCGATTCTTGTTGCGGATCGCACTTGTGACATTCTTCGACTTGGTTCGTTATCGGATGAGTACTTGCCGGTGTGTCAGCTTCAATTCAGAAATGATCGTATGCTCTACGCCGTCAGTGCTTATTTTCGATTGTCGGACCCGGTTGAGGGACATCTTAGGCGGCTAGAACGTCTTCTCGCCGTCCTAGGTAATGTCCCGATTGTCATAGGTGTCGATGTCAATGCGAGGTCGTCGCTCTGGGGTTCGGGCGATACGAATGCCAGGGGTCGCCTAATAGGAAGCTTCGTGGCCGCGCACAGCCTGTTCCCATTAAACACGGCAGGTTGTGCACCGACGTTCTCCAGTGCGTCCGGTCAATCCGTCATTGACGCGACTTTTGTAAGCCGTTCGTTGATTCGGGAAGCGTGGGATTGGAGGGTGCATTCGTTCGACGTGTTTCACGATCACGCCCCGATTACGTTTAACTTGTTTAGCGGTAGTCGGGACACGGTTCGTGGGCCGGAGGATAGAGTGTTGCGCTCTGATGGGGACTTTGCCAAGTTTAAGGAAAATTTGGCTGGCTTAGCCCGAGAGCTGTTCGTTCGCGACACACCCGATCTTATGGTCGAAGAGTTCCAGCAGGCAGTCTTTAGGGCGGCTAAAGGGAGTATCCCCTTAAAGAACCCCGTTCCGTCGATTTGCAGACAGCCCTGGTGGACTCAGGCTGTTTCACAAACTTTGAAGGCGGTTAGGAGGCTACGCCTGCGGGCCCAAAGGACTCGTCAGGCGGAAGCATTCCGCGCGTGAGATCCGAAAGCGTTCGTCGGACCTGCCAATTGGCGGGATCCGCTCGGCGCCGCAAGACGGGTTTTGCGCGGCAAAAATCTCCGTCACAAGGTCTTTGATGCCCTGCTGGATGACAGTGGGTCGGAGATAATGACGATTGAGGAGAATCTTACTCGCCTGCTGCATTCGCTCGTTCCGGACTGTCCTTCTGATGTTTCGGGGACAGGTCCGGGCGGGCGGGATGCTAGCGGCGAGGCAACTCCGAGTTGTTGTCCGATCGCGACTGATCTTGTGAGTAGGTCGATAATAAGTAAACGCATGCATGCTGAGTTTGCTAGCGCTGGCGTCTTTACAAAGGGCCGCAAAATAAGCAGGTCCCTGCGTAATAAAATATACGACGTCGCTCTCGCGAGATGGCAAAGGGCTTGGGTGGAATATGACGGTGCCGCCAAGTCCCTACTGCCTAATGTGGTCGACCGGAAAACATGCGAATGGTTTGTGCCCTTCCGGGCGCTGACATGTTTCGGTACGCGGCACGGCCCGTTCGCGTGCTACGAGCAACGTTTCTCCCTGCGGGAAACGCCTCGGCAGTGCGTGTGCGGTGCCGGTGCGTGCACGGTCGCCCACTTGTTGAACGTACTAACAGATGTGCCTAGAGGAACTTGCCGTCGAGCAACTTCGGCCAGGGAAAATGCATTCGGTCGGTATCGTCAAATTATGGGCGTGCCGGCCGAGAGCTGGACAGATTTCTTCCGTCAGAAATCTACCTGGTCTACCGGCCAACAGTTTTGTGCGCATTCTTTATAGAATAGCGCTAGAAAGCAGAAACGAAGGCGCTGTACAGCCCTATGGGGCCGCAAACTCGATACCCGAGATGAACTCGTCTAGTACCTGACGAGTCGCGCTTGCGTTTTTACCGGCCCGGACATCGGACCCAGGGAACATGCCGGTAGGTAGAGAGTTAGACGGTGACGGCTGCCGCGATACCTCAGTCGCGCCACCGAATACATCGGGCTGGAAGCCGTCTTGACGGTCTCTGGAAGGAACGGGTCGGTGGTATAAACTTAACGGGACTTGTCCCGGCGTTGAGGAACACCGGCTCGGGGAAGGTGGAGGGCCTTCCAGGTAAATATTAAAATTTACTGAACTGCCTTGCAATTACAAAATTTTCGAGTCTATTGCAGTTCGTTATGCATCATCGGAAGAAGACGAGTTAGACGGTAACAAACAAAAAATACTATTTGTTCGGCGTACGTTGTGAGGAGTACATCAATATGCTCCTCTTAGGACAGTCCACTTATCATTCCTCACGTTCGCTTATAGTATCCTTTCCTACACCCAGCTGAACGTCTTGATGTTGTTGCTCGCTTGCCCCTCAGTAAATCCTGCCATGAACGTCATCCGCCGAAACTGAACTTACATATGCGACCTTCTCTGGCTTTTTAATCGAATTATACACGCGTACGTTAATATGAAAAAAAAAACATGTGTGCCTCGGAGCGCAGGGATGAAGCGAAATTTAAAGACGTTTTAACTAAATTCGATATAGAGTTTTTTTTTTAATTTTTACGCAGGTTTATATATACACACACACGCTCATATATATATATATATATATATATATATATATATATATATATATATATATATATATATATATGAATAAGCCTACGTATGTATAAAGTCGACGCGAATAACACAACAAAGCGTGATTTGAAACACAGGTGTTAATAGTGCGGTACATGCGAACGAAAATATGTATACTATACATATATATGTATATATATATATATATATATATATATATATATATATATATCATCATCAGCTATCCTCACTTGAATCCGTGTGTGAGTTCTCCACTAAGATTTATGTTTATAACGCACGTGTGAGGCTAGTCCTATGCAGCGAGTTGATGAAAATCACAAAAAGAGCAGGTTATAATCTGTTTTGTCGTATCATCATTATTAACAGGTTCATTCTTTTTCTTTGGTGGCTTAACGCTTGTTAGTATGGTCATCATTTTGGACCACACTTTACGATCTGAGCACATTGTTCCGATTTGTCCTTCTTTGGATTTATTTCAATTCTTTTCAGATCCTTCGCGATGACTTCTTTAAATTGCAGTAGAAGTCGACCAATAGGACGTTTGCCCTTGATCAGAGTCTCATACATCAATCTTTTTGGTATTCTATCATTTTCCATCCGGATGACATGTCCCAACCACTGAAGGTGCTTTGCTGCCAGTAATCGATCCACTGAGTGGCAATTAATGTGATCAAACCATCGTACGCGAAGTATTCTTCGCAGAAACCGCTGATGGAATATATCAAGTTTCTTAATCTGTTTTTTCATTATTGTCCAAGTCTCGCCTTCATACAGAAGCACAGGTATAATCATTACTTTATAGACAGCTACTTTTGTTTCGGTCGACAAACCTTTGTTGGTGAACACACGATGGTGTAGCTTACTGAGCGCAGTTTGATTTTTATAAGCGCGATGAAATTTCGTCTTCAAACGTTGCACTTTTATTTACTGTGCTTTCTAACTATTGAAATTTCACGACCAAATTTATTCTGTTCCAATTTATTTCTATGCTATCCATGTCGATATTGATTTGAAGAATTCCTGTTTTATCAAAATTTATACTAAGCCGAAAATCTTTGTATGTACAATCCAAGTATTTTAAAGCTTCTCGCAAATTCTTGGCATCGTCAGCGACCAAGACACAGTCGTCCGCATACTACAAATTCGTTATTGCAACTTTCGTTGACATCCTCGATGTAAATCTGTGCAAATTGTATAATCCATCGTCGAAGCGGAAATTAACTTTTACACCTACATCTGATAAGCGTTGTTTGAAAACTGTGAACACCGTATTCATATAGAAATTAAACAGCCTGGTTAGTCCGGCGTCATATGACACAGTTGCTTTGGTATCCTCATGCAGTTGTTTTAGGAGACTTAGTAATTTAGGCGGACATCCTACTTCTTTCAAACATGCCCATATAACGCCTCCCTGTTCACAGAGTCAAAAGCTTTTTTGACATCAACGAATGCTAAATATACTCCCGTGTTTTGTTCTCTACTTTTTTCAATTAACTGCCGCAACGAGAAGATCATATTCGGTTTTCTCGAAACCCGCACTGGTTTTCTGGAAGTAGTGAATTTACTATCTGTTTCAGTCTTTCCAATAAGACATTGCTGAATAACTTACCCGCAGCGCTAAGGAGTGCAATGTCTCTATAGTTTGCACATTCTGCTTTGTCTCCTTCATTCTTAATAGCCGCTTCTTCAAAGTTTTGCGGAACTTTTTCTTCAAGCCATATTTTCAAACAGAGATCATGGATACAGTTTATAGTATCGTTTCCTCCAATTTTGTAGATGTCTGCCAGTATGGCATCCAGTCCTGGAGATTTATTAGCTTTCATACTCTTGCTTGCGTCATTTACTTCATCCAATCTTGGTAGTTTCTCTACGTTTATATTTTCATAGTGTGTATCATGCCATATGTTCTGTTTTGCCTTCATCCACTAGTCTAGTTTTACTGAGTGTCGCAATATCTATTCTATATCTTTTCAACTCTTGTAATGTAATTTCCGTCATTCTGATTAGCAAGTCTTATTGTCTTGAAGAGTTCTTGCATTTCATTCTGCAAAAGTCCACGTTTTACTTATCTTCTGCTTATAAAACAACCGCAAATGTGTAGTCGCCTGGAGAGTGCTGTGCCCATTAGGCTCGTGAGGACTCAAATCACTCTGCGTTATCGTAGAGGCTCGTCCGCAGCCTGACTGACTGGTTAAAGTTAGCCATCTTCATTTGCTTTACTTCCATAAATCTTGTAATTTGGTAAAAAAGGATAGAATAGCAGCGCATAGAGGAACCCGGGTATTGAAGTGCAAACAACATCCGGGTAACCATAAGCATCTTGAATAAATTTGTCCGGTGGCAAGGTAAACCGAGACGACTGGTATAGTAAGGATGACGCAATTTTTTGAAGGGTGGGAAAAAGTAGAAAAGAAGGAGGGAGAAAAAGAGACTATGAGAGGAAAAGAAAGGAAAGTCGTTATTATGGGAGGCACCCTAGCCTTTGAATCAAAATCCTAACCACAAGGCAGTGGCTTGTTACTGAGGGAGTAACGATTTTAGGCTTCTATGGCGACCTAAACCCGCCGAGGAGTAGACAATCGTAGGATATATGCAGACTTATAGCCAGGTCTTCAAGCTGGCCTTCTTCACCGCTTATTTGACTAGTGTCTTGTTTATGGCTAACCTATATATCTTCAGGTAGTTCAACTATCCGCCACCTGTGAACCCCCCGTTCCGGTTAGAACTCCAGCCCGACAGGTACAAAGAACCCCCCGGTGGGCATATATTTATATATTACCTAACGCAACAAAACGTGGTTTGATTGCAGGGTGTTGCAGTGCGGTACATGCGAACTATATATATATATATATATATATATATATATATATATATATATATATATATATATTCCTACACTTTATGCAGATAAGAACGGTTAATGTCGAACGTAACTTACTGTATATGTGTCTGTGGGGAAACCCAGGTTATGTGCGTTTATGTTTGGTATGCGTGCGTGCGTAAACTTATGATCGTTGTTGTTATCGTACTTATTAGATACTGTCGTACTGGTACCGGTCGCGAGTACTGTCGTACGCTTTTTCGTATTATACAGTCCACTTTTTCGTCGATATTACACGCGTTAAAATATTACGTTTTTGCTTTTTATCGTTCGTAATCGTTCGTACGTGTAATTTTTTAGTATTTACATATATATATATATATATATATATATATACATGTATATCCGTCCGTTTATTCCGCTTGCTTGCTAGTTTTGCGGGTTAACTCCCCATATGTACCGTGCCAATAGAAGTTTCACTTCAGAAATATATAAATATATATGGAAATAAAATCAAATAAAAAAAGCAAAGCGCGGTTGGAATAACGCACGTGCAGTAATTTAACGTACGTATTATACTAAAACGCGCGGTTAGAACAATAAACGATACGTAAAGTCGACGTACGTTTCAAGCTTATCGTATGACAATACTTGAAACTTGAATTAGATATGTCCTTTGCCATATAGGTTTTTAGTACGTAACATTCGCTTAAACGTTCTTTTAAAATACGCGAAAGCTCCTGTTAAGCTGATAAAAAATGTTTAAGCTAACGGACGAATTTACGGAATGTTTTGTCCCCCCTTATAAAGAGAAATAACCGTGCGCAAGCAACTGAGATATAACTCGACCGAACAAAACCAAGTCAATTTTTTACGTTAGGTTCTTGATTATGTTTATTTTTATTTAACACTCACTACAATTACTACCACTACCGTTGTAAAACTCGATTGTTCGTCCAACGGTGAACTTAATCTGTTAAGCGCGATACGAACGAGTGGCGTTCCTTTTCGGGGAAATAAAGAGACAACTGCGACACTCGTATCAAGCCTGAGGGAATTTCGTAAGCGACTTTCGTTTATTTATATTAAAACAAGAAAGAAAAAGCGACTCCCTTAAGAAGGAAATTGTTGAACAGACGCTGGTAACGTCCTCTATCTCGGTTTTTGGACATCTGTTGACTATGGGCGTCGTTAACACGAATTCCAAAAACCCATTCAATTGTCGCTGTTTTGTATTAACGACGACAAAACTTAAATAATTCAACGGAACGTATACGAATTTTTTTTTTTGCATTTTTTCTTAATTTCAACCATATCGACTACTCAATATGTAGATTGTATAACAACCGATAAATACATGTATGTGTATTTTATTAAGATTAAAACAACATAGTTTTTAATCTGAATTATATTTACAATCTTAATACATATAAAACATATATATCAAAATTATATTTAGCAATAGATTAAAACTACATTATATTACATATCAAAAATTACATAACATTAATACCAAGAATAATATATAACATTCCAACAATAAGTATATATACACATGATAACATTTTTATCCAAAAAACTAATTGGCTTTGTACTCAGGAAACTATTCCAACAGTATGTATTCATTTTTATGTGATCTTTATGAATAAATCGGACCTCTTTCTGGCTCCCTCGCTCTTTCTGTATATATATACATATGTATATATATACCTATATATTAGTGATTAGAATAACCGACTAATTAGTAATACCGTTTCTAAAAGATCGACTAATTATTCGTTTTTTTATTTAGTCTGATTTACTTTAATTCTTTATTAGTACAAATACGGCATAGCAAATGAAAATATCCCTAAATGATAATAAGTTATATAACAAATGACGGATATGAAATAAACTGAATGTATTTAAAAGTTAAAAAATACATTTCAGTCGAAGAAAATCCAAATAATTTATCGATATACATGCGACAATTTTTAAATCGGTTCTAATAAAATCTACTAAAGTCGTTATTTTCTGCGTTCCATATCCTTAAATTAAATCAAATTATAATTGCTGTTAAACTACCCGAAGTAAACTTCGATAAATATAAAAAAAAAAAAAAAAACATGCAATAGAATATTTCAGTCGAAATACGATTACTTCATTTCAACAAAACTAAAATAACCGAACAATAGAACCTACTAACATATATTAGTCGAAATGCAGATTAAATTTAATTGGATTTATGTCGTCTGATTTAACAGGATATTAGGTAATATATGCACAGGTTATATGAATATTAAAAATTTCCGGCAATTAGAATTTACGTTACATAAATGCTGTTTGAAAATAAGCTAGACGGAGAGAAAACAACAAACCGAGAAAGTTTGAAACGGGTCAATGAAAGGCGACAAATATTGAACCACATTAAATAACGGAAACTACGTTGGATGGGCCACATGTTACGACCCAGAGAGGATCGTTGCGAGTTGCAATTGAAGAATTTATCCTCGGGAAAACGAATGTAGACCGCGATTTAGCCGGATAGATAACCCGAAGAGCGATTCCGACTGCTCCATTACATGGTCAATAACAGATATGAATTGAAACAGACAAGCATATGAGCGAACAAGTCCACGGACTGTTGCATCAGATAATGATGATGATAGTTTATTCACCGCAGTTTATCGTTAAGTGGCTTAAAAATATAATAATATTTGTTTGTTATTTATTTATGTATTCTATATATGTATATATATTTACTGTATTTTCTAGAATGAAACCGAAGTATTTAATATAATCGGTAGAACTGACCGTACGATTATTATAATCTTAATATTATCATATAAAATTTGGTCGAAGTTTTTACCACAACCAGCCATCACCGTAATTTAGGATTTGTTAATCTCAAATTGTAGGCTTAAATCGTTTAATATTGTTTTAAGCGTATTAATAATCAATTACTGATGTGAAATGACAATGTACTACATGAATATGCATTATAAACTTAAGAGTATCGACATAAAAACGTAGACCCGTATAAATAATATTTAATTTTCAGCGAATATTAAAATATAAAATATTACACAAGACCGGTCCAAGAATCGAACACTGCGGAACACCGAAATCATTCTTAACAAATATAACGTCCTTCCGATATGACCGGATTACTGTCCGGTTTGTTAAGTAGTCAATTATTATTGTATATCGATGAATTCCCAATTACTGATAATGGATCCGAAATTTTTCTAATCCGTAATTGTCCACTATCATCACGAAATGCAATGACGACGCTTAATCGAAGAACCGGTTGATGAAAAATACGTTTGTCGCCCGAACTACTTTAAATCGATCGAATCCATTATCCTTCTTCAGTGGTATGACGCTCGATCTGACCATTGCACTGAGGACATGTTCCTTTAGGACCTTTTCCCGAGTATTTGGCTCTGTATAATATATTTTTTTCTGTATCGAGTTCTAGCGTTTTACACGTCCGAAATATGTTATTGTATTTTTATCGACTTCTGTTAATACCGTCAACCTTCCGATACACGGGTTGGGTCTGACATATCATTGCTATTTACTTTATTCAAATTATTTCCCAGAAATATAAATTTGAGAGGTGAATTCTCGCATACCTTCCGCATAATTTCTTTGACAAATAGCATATCAGCCAGCAGTTTTAGTCACGTATATGCGAGTTGTGGTAATAAATATTTATACAAACCCAACCCGTGCATTACTGTTAGTGTATAGGTTTATTTTTCACCCAACAACTCCCGCATTCCTGTTTCGTTTATGTTACTAGTTTTTTATTCAACTCGTGCGCTGTTGTCTCTTTTGTTTGTAATCGGTTTTTCAATTTTATTCGTTTCTTTTTGTAATAATTGCGATATTGTGAAAGAAAATATGGATGATTACGAAAAGGGAATTGCTGCAATTCGTAAATTACTAGAAGAACCTACAGGTGGCGAGTTAAGCGAATTAGATAGTGATGATGATTCTGTTGCTGATCCTGAATTTGTGGAACTACACGAAACTGAATCAGAACAGGAAGACGAAGAAAATGCGGTTAATTCCGTAGTTGAAAATATGCAAACTGGTAAATGGAATAATTATTATACAGGGAAAGACGATAAAACTAAATTACGAAAAGAACTTGTTATACGAGACAATATAATTTAGTTTCCCATTTACCAGCTGTTGTAGGGGAGGCAAATGTGTCCAGATTACAACGTCTTCAGAATAATTGCTGCAGGATAATTATTCTTAAACTTCCTATCTATGCAAGAACAGATCGCATGCATCGTATATTAGACTTGCCGGTTGTGGGTGATATCATTAGGCAGCATACAAAAAAATTTTTTGTAGACGCAGCCAATACTCAATAATAAACAATATAGGGGACTATACGCGTACTAGTCTTCAGTTAAAATATAAAAGATATAAACATAAAAGAATAAAACACACGCTATTATAATGTATCACCTGCTTTTTAATCGTATGTAATTTATATATTTAATTTTATGAACTTTATTAATGTAAAATATATAAATAGCTGAGCAGTCATATTATTTTGTTTATATTTATTATTACTGCCTTAAAATTCTTCATAGAGTTGTCCTCAAATTGTATACACAGGTTTCAGTTTTCCCGTAATCTAGTTACGCGCTATTATTACTGTATTTATTATTTCTTTTTGTTTTCATTTTGTATACGTAGTAAGAATTTGTTCGGTATACGTAGTAATATTGTTTTGACATTGATTTTGTAATTTATATTATGTGTTAAATACACTTTTTATTTATTTATTTATTTATTTATTAAAAAAGAATAACTGTTGCCTACGATTGTTGGAACCTATTTTTTAATCAAGATATCATTCACACGTGATTGTGTCGAACACTAATATATACATACAGATGATGGCTGAGAATTTCAAAGACAGTTCAAAGTAAAATACCTCCACCAGATGGAAAGAGAGGTCGCTGCGAATATTGTAAAGACGGTAAATATTACTGTAAACATTGTAATAATTGTCTTTGTACGGAGCATATTATAAATTTGTGTGAAGAATGTGTAGAAAAAAATAACCGCTCAAATTTTATGTCTCTATTAATACTAAAGTGTAAAGTATAACGTTTTAATGTTTTTTGGTTCATAATGAACGTAACTTATAAAAAACACGTATAGATTTATTTAAATTAGGTACTACTATATAATTATTTTGGTTTGTAACGTATATAAATTCTGCTGTATGTATGTTTTTTTACCGATAAAAATATTTTAAATAGTATATTATGAATTTTTTAAAATCGACGAAAACGAAAAATGTTATATAGTTATTTTTCGAAAAAATTAAAACAAAAATAATCATTTTACAAACAGAAATAAACATTGTCGGTGCTAAGACCAAACCCGTATATTTATATAACTTTACAGCAGCCGTGTATCGGAAGGTATAAAAGACACTAAATGCATCGTTTAGCGGTAAGTGTTCTATATTGATTTCGAATTCTATCGGTAAGAACGGGAATTACGGACGGTAAAAATGCTTCTAAAACTATCCGTCAAATTAGCCGGTAAATGAGTAACAGGTTGCTAGGAAGGTAAAAAAAAAAAAACGAAATAAAAAAAAATTGACGTGCTCGTGATGCGTTCGAAGTTCTCTATCAATTTTGGGTTGACGAGGATATCGTTCAGTCGGATTTCCATGTAAACGTTGAACTGATGGGATATTCACTCCGTCGATATAAACGTTGACATTTTCGGTCGATTGATTATAGACACGTCACGCTGTCGAAGTGATAAAACTGTCTCGTGCAATTCTAATAATCAATTATTATTATTATTACTATTATATATGTGTGTATTATGTAGCGTGAAAGGGAAGAGAGAACGTCGGTTCATTCGACGATGATTTAATTGTATAAAACACTGCGCTATTAGCTGATAAATTAACCAACAGATATTTCTATGGCCGTGTCACATTTTCCATTATTATTTCACTTTATCTCTTCTTTTTTGAACAAGCCGAAGAACTAAAAATGGTCACTGTCGTTATTTATACCGCCACTAAGGACGTAACCCATCGTTGTTATAATCTCCAATCGCCATCAGACAGGATCCTGCCGAAACGAGCTTCTGAGTTTATTATGGAAATACTTTTGCCCTAATTTCTAATCGGCCAATAAATGTTAAACGCGCCAGACCATTAAATGTTTACGACCTACTTATTCCGTCGTTCGATTCACGATAATAGAAACTTGAAAAACAAAAATAATCGAAATATAAAAATTAGAGATTATTTATTATTTTATCCGATTCCTTAAGTGTGCTTAACGCCATCCAAAATTCAAATCGTACATTCAAAACTAATAGAGTTATTTTGACAATAATAGAAAATGTAACGTATCTACAACAAAATAATGTCCATGTGAAATTTACATGGATCCCAGCTCATATCGGGATCAATGATAATGAAATTTGTGATCAGACAGCTAAAATGGGGGCCTCCAGAGGCCTACTGATCCCTGCGATTCCCTCCACATGTTTAGCTGCGTCTGCGAAGGCGGATTTGCGTCATCGCTGGAGCTCCATGTTTTGTGCTACTCGGAACAATTTCTAGAAACAAATTCAAACAAGTTTACCCAAACAATCTCTCTTTCTAATTAAGCCTCCTCATTCAATACCGATCCGTAAATTTTTCTCTCTTCTAATTCGTATTAGGTCAGGACATAATCTGCTGCCTAGTCATCTCCACCGGATAGGACTGGTTAGTTCCAGTACTTGCCAGTCCTGTGGTTTGACGGCAGATATTAATCATGTCATTTTTTCATGTAATCTATACAGTGTACACAGAGAAACCCTAATCAAGATATTATTACAGTTAGGTATCTTCCCTCCCTACTCTATTGCATACCTCCTATCATTAAATAATCCTCTTGTGTTGATAGCACTGGCCTCTTATATATATAAATCCAATATTATTTCGTAACCTTTACATCCTCGTATATTTTCCTTATATGTCTTAGTTTAGTTATTTATCTTTCTATTTTATAACTCTTTTGTTAGCGTTAGCGTTTAGTTTATATTAATCTATATGTACAATGAGTAGTAATGGTTTTATAACCTAAACTCAGTTAAAAATAAAGAAAATAAATAATCTATTTTTATTTTAACTAACTGTAGAAAAAACCTGTTATTAATTATTAACGTCAGTGATTTTAACTTTATTGTTTCATTTTTATAAATAAAAAAAAAACACTAGTCCGTATGTATATATATATATATGTCTCTCGCCGCTGTTGTTCATATTCGCTTTATAAAGAGTCTTTCAACAGTTGAATTGGCAAAACTTAAAAATTAACATGGACGGGGAATAATTAAATAATTTAAGGTTTGCAGATGACATAGTTTTGATAGCAAAAAGTACAGAGAGTAACAGAGACAGATAGAAGAACTAAATCGGTAGAAAACTAAAATAATGCTAAACGAATTTACACAAAATAAAGATATCAAAGTTGAAGGAAGATATCTGAGTCCAAGAATGCATATATCTGGGCCAACTGGTTAGTATCACAAGATCATTGTATTAAAAAATAAGTAGAAGAATCGGACGGGGATAGAAAGCGTTCGGGCGGAATTCGGCTATTTTCAAAATGCCACTGCACTTAAAAAAATCCTCCCGGTGATGACATACGGTTGTGAAACATGGACGCTAACCAGGAATTACAAACATAGGTTACAAGTAGTCAAGAGATCAATAGAGAGATGCATGCTATCAATCACTGGAAAAGACCGGAAGACGATCTAACGCGTCTCGCCCGATAGAACAAAAGTAACATATATTAATTATTTGGAATAACAAGTTATGAATTAAATAAATTTGTAATAGAATTAAACAACTTTAATAAAAACATTAAATTTACAGTAGAAATAGGTAATAAAAATATAAATTTCTTAGATTTAAATATTAATATAAACAATAATATATTAGATGTTGATATATACAGAAAACAAACACTAACTGATGTAATAATTCCAAACGATTCTTTTCACGCAAAATCACATAGAGTAGCTAGTTTAAGAAATTATTGTAATAGAGCCAAAATGATTTTAAACTGCAACAAAAACAAACTTAATAAAGAAAATAATATTATTAAACAAACTGCCATAGCAAATAAATACAATCCGAATATAGTAGATGAATTATGGAACAAACCAAATAATAGTTCTTTACAACATAAAAAAGAAAAAGATAAATATTTAGGATCAATTAAATATATAGCAAAATATAAATTTTTAGAAATCTTTAAAAAGTACAATATTATGATAGCAATAAATAATAATAAAACATTATTTAAATCAATTTGCAACAATAAAATAGAAGATTATAGGGTATTACAAAAATCTGGAGTATGTAGAATAAACTGCTCAACATGTAATAAGTTTTATATAGGTGAAAGAGGACGTCAAATAAATAATAGACTAAGAGAACACTTTAATTCATACAAAAATGAAAATGATGATAAGTTAAGCACTGTAGAGAAGAAAAACATTTTATAGAAAACATTACAGATAATATAAAAATTTTACACATAGAATATAAATTTAAAAAAAGAAAATTATTAGAAAAACTACAAATTATAAAACATAGAAGTAGTAATAATTTATTAAATAATATGATTAATTTTGATGAAGAATTAATTTTAAAATCGGTTTTATAATTACATGTTATTGTAAAAAAAAAAAAATTTTTATATCTGGCTATTCAATGTATCGATATTTATAAGTTTTTTAGTAATATCTTTGTTTATTTGTAACATTTTTAACAATAGCTTGAAAATGACTTCATAGTCGAAAAGCTTTGTGTTTATGTAATAAAAAAATTTTTTAGTGATTAACTTCGATTTTATTTTGTTTTGTTAAATTCATAAAATCACTACTCTCCAATACATCAACATTATATATATATATATATATATAGCCTTTGAAATGTGGTGCTGAAGGAGACTGCTGCGAATAACTTGAACAGCTAAAAGAACGAACGATTCTGTTCTACGCGAATTAAATCGGTTACATAAAAAAAAAAAAAAAAAAAAAAAAAAATGTGTATTTGCTATTTGTAGGGTACAGTATAAACAAACATTAAAATTATATAATATTGTTCCGGAAAAAAAAAATGAGATTCCTTAACCGATACACTTATTGTTAATTATAAATACAAACAAAGAATTAAACTAGAATTAGAATGTTAAAGAAAATTACAGGAAAAAATTCCACAAAAACCTGTATCTTAAAAATTAAAAGGACAAATGCAATAGCTTACTCGTTAAGTAACGATGAGAGTAATATAAGTGGTTAAAAATAAACAGCTGTGTGAATAATAATCGTAGTTAAAATGAGTTTAAGCACAAAATAGAGTTAATGTAAGTAGAATGCTGGGATTAACATTAGTTACAGATATACTACTCGAGTAAAATATGTTTTATTCGTCTGTGTTTATATTTTTCGTACCTGTGCCGTAGAGACTGATAATCATAGTTACCAACTTGGTTAATGATAACGTCAGTAGACCTGGAGCACGTATTAAAAAATTTTCTTGTATTAACATTTATTGTTTCTTCTATATAGGGATAATTTAGTATTTCGTGCATTGTTTTAATGCGTGTAAATCTAGTCTTGTTAAGAACTATTCTAAGGCAATGATTTTGTAATCGTTGAAGTCTGTTAATGTTACTTAAGCTGGTGCTAGACCAGACTGGGCTGGCGTATAAAATTGTGGGCGATATTACCTGCTTGTAAAGTAAGAGTTTATTAATTGGTAACAGTGTAGATTTCCTGTTAAATAATGGAAATAGTACGCTCATTTTTTTGTGTCCTCTGCATATAGATTAGTTTACATGTTTTGTAAAGGTCAGCTTACTATCTAGTGTAATTCCCAAGTAACGAATGCTTGATTTCCAATCTAGGTACTGATTTTTAATTTTAACGTAACTATTTATGTTGGGTTTCCGTCTCGTAAAAAGAATTGTTTCTGTTTTACTATCGTTTAATTTAATTTTCCGCTTAAAGAAGAATTTGGATAATTTTGCAACTGCAGCAGTTAGTCTATTACTGATGGTATCAATGCGATATGATGAAGTCATTATAGCAGTATCATCAGCATATAGGTTAATATTAACTTCCTTCATACTGGGGATATCGTTTATGTAAATAATAAAGAGAAATGATCCAAGGATGCTTCCCTGAGGTACTCCTGCTGTTGATTAAAGAGATCAAATGCCATGGAAATTTGTATTTGATTAGCTTGTAGAGAATTCCATTATGCTACGCGGTATCGAAGGCTTTTTCAATGCCTAATAACGCTAATCCACTATGTTTGCTTTTATTAAAATTGTCGGTAATTTGATCACATATTTTAACTAACTGTGTAGTAATACTCAAGTTAGGGCGAAAGCCATATTGGAAGTTGTTAAGGATTTCATTAGCATCGCTATGTTTTCTAAGTCTAATCAGCAACATTTTTTCGAATAATTTGCTAATATTACTAATCAGACTGATAGGTCTGATATTCTTCATCAAGGAAGCATCCTTGCCCAATTTTGGTAGAGGCAAAGTTACAGATAGTCTCCACGACACAGGATAATAACACAGCCGAAGACAAGAATTAAATACCATTGCTAGAGCGACTATGCCTTTGCGAGGTAAATTTTTGATCATTTTGACACTAATTTTATCATGACCAGTAGAGTGTGTGTTTCTGAGGGTTCTCAACTTGACTTCCTTAGGCGACGTTAAGTCATCATGTTTCAATGTCACTGTGATATTTGCTAACAAAGTGTTTATTGTTTGCTTTACTTTACGCTCGTGGTAGTGCGTGGACATTGTGTCATTCTGAGCATGTGTATTTTCAAAGTGATCAGCTATCATATCTGCTTTCGCTTCCGTAGAATATACTACGTTATCTTCGCTTCCAGGCATAGAAATAGGTGGCAAGTGTGTTTGGCCCCTGAAAAAATATTTATTTATTTTCCAAAGTTGGTTATTGGTTTGCGAGACATTACTTAGATATCTATTGTAACGATAGTTTTTCTCTTGAGATAGTCTTTTTTTTACTAAATTTTTTAATCTATTGTAAAGTTGTTTAAATTTATATGTATTTCCGTTGTGGCACCTCTGGTACAGTTTCCTGTAGTAGTTTTTAATTTCAATAATTTTTACTAGAAGATATCAAAGGTTTTACATCGTTTCCTGTAATTAAAGGTATGGATTTTTCAGCTGCACTTAGTATGGTATAGTTAAGATATCGTATGAAGCTATCAATATAAATAGGATTTTGAAGGGTGGTTAAATCGGTTACATATATTACTAAGTATATGAACGGATGCGTGTAGTGGTTCACAGATGAGTAGAAAAATACATAGGACACAATGTTGTACGAATAAAATAATATTTATACAAAATATTTTTTTTTTTTATCCCTGTTATAATCTACGCCTAGCCTGTCTAGGCTATCAGTAGTTGTTATCATAGGTGATTACAATTGAGTCACTTATAGCCCCATCCATTGATGTTGTAGCTAGTTAGTGTTCACATAGCGGCTTTTCATCATAGCCTGTCATTAACTAGAGTAAATCTAGTGGTTTCGTCCGTTGTAGCCGGCGAATCTCCTCCATATTATCCAGTAGGATAATTGCTGTCCAGTTGGTATGTGTTTATCCAACCTATCAGCATACTAAGGCTGCGTTTTTAATGACATCTTGCACATACAGCTAAATCACGGTGTAATATGTCTCGTTGCTTACGTACCAAGGGGCATCTGCACAGAGTTTTATTCTGGAATGTTTGTATTATTTTTACATTACTTTTTGCGCTACATCCCCACAACTGGCATCCGTATGACCATACTGGCATGAGTATCTGTTTATAAAGTATCGCCTTGTTATTTAATGTGAGTTTCGATTTTCTTCCTATTAGCCGATACATATTCGCCTTACTTTCATATTGAGTTATGTTCTTTTAGTTATGGTTAGGCCACGTTAACCCGCTATCCAGATATAGTCCGAGGCACTTCGGTTTTAATTGGTACGATGTTTTTGTTCGTAATAATATCTTTTGTAGTAATTTTTCTGTTTGTAAATGTCACATAAGTCGATTTTGCTTCATTAATTTTAATTTTCCATTTCTCACACCAAGAGGTGATGAGATTTACGCTTGTCTGTAATATTTCATTCGCTTCATTAGGACAACTGCTTGAACATAAAACGGCCGTATCATCAGCAAACAAAATAATTAGATGTATTATATATATATGTGTGCGTGTGTTTTGTGTGTGCGTGTGTTTTGTGTGTGCGTGATACGTACAACGATTGATTTTAGAATTAATGAGTACGGATGGATTGTTAGATTGTTTGGTGAGGTTTAAATTTGAACAAGGATATCGCACTTATCTAATATAAATCATAATAAAATATCAAAAATATCGATTTAAACTATTTAAAAAATAAATTCTCCGTAAAACGATTTTAACGAATTTTCTCCTATTCTATGACTGGTAAGATCTTATTCGCAGTGACCACGGGGGGGAAAATAATATCTGTTCTTCGAAGATAACGCCAGATGCCTTCCCTTGGAGAAGAGATAGAAAAAAAGAGAAAGACAGCGCGAAATAAGTGATAAATTTCGTAAATTAAAAAAAAAAAGAAATAAACTTTCCGATAGTCGATTATCGCTTATCCACTCACGATTTCTCTCCGGATAATCCGACGGTATCATCACGCGGATAGTACGTAAAAGAGGGAATTTTTCATTTAAGTAAAAACGAAAAAATTTTTACAGTAGACGACAGAATAAAGTAGAAAAGGCCGGAAGGAAATTTACAAAAAAAGAAAAATAACGATAACGGATTTATAACGAGAAGAATATAGGAATTAAAATAGGAATAAAAGGAATCGGCTGAAGTCCTCCCCCGCAGGATATCATTAAGTAACGTAATAAGAGGACTCAGACTGAACGACCGACCGACCGACCCCATTATAATCCTTAACAAACTAAAAGACTGGAAGAAGGTTTTCTTTTCGATTTAACTGAAAAAGCAAAGTAACCTTCGTTAAATTTTCAAAGAACCAGAGGATGCGATTTATAAAAAAAAAAAGAGGGCTACCTCGTGGCGTTACATCACGATCCTATTCGCAATTAAAATTTTACCTTTCCTCCCTTATCTACGTTTGCCCAATAGACATATATATATATATATATATATATATATATATATATATATATATATATATATATATAACCGGCCCGGAGTTTTAAAATTCTGAATTCTTTTTTGTAACGAAGTGTAGCGGGTAATTCCACCTTAAAGAGGAAAAAAACGCTTAAAGAAACATCTCTGATTGAAAAGAGGTAGAAATTTATTTTAATTTTTTATTTTTTGAATGCGAAAGGACTTGGTCGAAGAGTTGCTACAAGTTAGCTCGTTAGAGAAAGCGACAATTTTAAAAGTCTCAACCGACCGTATCGTCTTTTTCAAAAGCAATTTTTTTTTTACTCTTCGAAAATTTTTGTTAAGCGCAGTTTTCCGCCTCGATGAAACTCATACAACTCGGAAATATGAAAGGCTTTTTTTCCCGAAATGTTTTCAACAAATTTTAGACAGTTTCGGTTCGGTCATAGCGTATTATTTCGGTTACATTTATAAAGATCTCGTAGTGTAGCCTTTCAAACTAATCGGGATAATAATTTTTAATAGGGTTCAGAAAACCTTTGGCCAACTTAAGTATCCTTTTAGTTAGCCGGTAAATGACTAGCGGCTTACTAGGAAGTAATAAAGTAAAGGACCGAGCTGACTTAGTCGAATAATTTCCTTATTGACAAAAATCGTTTAAAGCGGCGGTTTCTTTCATTCTTTAACAACTTCCAAATTGGCGGGATTTAACTAATCGCGTATTATAATATTTAAGTGTATTTCCTTTAAATGGCCAACGTAACATTTCGTCTGAGAAGGTTTTACCGTCACATTTTTCACAATTACTAACAGATCCTCGTACGTACACATGATTGCCCAACACCTATAAATATCCGGAACGGTGTAAAAATTGATGATGTAATAAAATAATTAAAAATACTAATTATTTTATTAAATGAATTTTAATTGTATTTTTTTCATCATATATTATAAAAAGTATAAAAAGTAAAAAAAAGCTTTTTAAAAGAACTTTGAAATGCCTAGTTACAATGGTTGGCATGCAACCTGAAGAAGGCATCGAAACGTCGTATACAGCGTTATAAGGTGATTTTGCGACTAACATTACTATGGATGTACACTATACGTAGATCTGTATTCGCAACTGCTGATTGTAATTGTTTGGTAACCAGAACCCTTGAAGTACACACACTTGACGCGGCAGAACAGTTTTTTTTCATCGTGTTGTTCATAACGTGCGATACTGCCCGCCAGCAAATGAACAAGTCTAGGACTTATATTTCATCTCCTTCTGGGATTAGTTTTTCTTCTTCGAATTTCTATTGGCGTTTCTTTCTTTTACCGTGTACAAATTTCCACGTGTGAATTGTTTTATTACCTCTCTACAGTTTATGCCGTTCATTGCTGACCGATATTAATATACATAGAATTTTTTCCTCCATGAAGCTTTAATTGTTTACACAACAATTGATCATTTCATTTTCTGAGGATTGTTTTGTGTACGAAAAAATAAGAATATTATACGTAGAGTTTATCGAATCGTTTCATTTTATTTTTTTAATTGCATAAATTTATCGCGCGAAAATAAATTTTTAATATATTTTTGTTTAATATTGCAATTTTTTATCTTGAGATTGATAATCTAACTTTATCATTTTCAGTTTTTCTAATTACGGTTTTATTGTATTACAACTTGTTGACTTTCATATTATTTTATGTTGCAGAGTCAGCTGGATTTTCCAGAATGTGACAAATATTTTCTAACAGTACTTTTTGGCAATCTAGGCTGTTTCGCTTCAAGATGAGGTTTTCTTAGTGTTAACAGGAGCTCTTTCAAATATTCTCTTCTGTTTCAACTATCATTTTATCTGCGAAATTGTTTGGAGCTTGTAAGTTACGCGCCTTCTTCATATGTATTTTATACTTTTCTAAGCCCTATGAAGGGCTTAAGCCCGGTAGCCCCCCGTGGGTGCGCCACTGGGTTAATAAGAGAGAAGTATTCATCTTTGACGTGAAGATGAAGTGAGGAGGGAAAGTTGAGAGGCAATCAGAGTGAGGTGTACGAAGGACAGTCACCGAGGATATGGGGACAGGAAGCGTGGACTCTACACACGGCGACACTGAGGAGCCGGAGTTCTGTTGATTAAGTGTAAATGGGTGATGATCCAGCCGCAATACGCTGAACACGACGTCTTCTCTACAGTTTGGAAGCGAATTCTTCCAAGGTAAAACGGAATTCTGGATTTGGCGAAGCTTATTTAATGAGGAGGTCGATTGCCACTTTTGTTCCCAACGAAGCAATAAATCTCGATTTGAATTACATACATCAATAGTTGAACCGCTGACGTTTGATATCGGAAACAATGTAGCAGCCTCCTTTCGTTTAGTTTTTATTTTTAGCGTTAATGCGCTTCATTACTGTTTCACCCGTTTCGATGTTTCGATAAAAATTATATGAGATGAAACTAACAGTCGCAAAATCGTCCCAAACGTAAATACTCATTGCTGATATATAATATCGCATATACGAACGATCAATTTCAATTTTAGTTTCGCATCTTCGACGGGCAGTTGCGCCGGAGGTGATCATATTCTTCCAACCAGCGTTGAAAGTTGGATAAATATCGCTTCAGAGCAGCTCGTTCGCGATTAGTATGCAATACTGATCGAATTACCGCCAATGAAAATCATGGGTGGGTGGGTCGGTCACATATTTTCTTCGACGCACTAAGGCTATCGATACTATTATTTTCCGCGAAATTCGACGCCTGTACAGCCGAATACCACTACTACTTGGAAAAATCTACAAAGGAGGTCTGAAATATCTAGATGGAAAAGAAGAAAAGGAAATACACAGTCCGCTACATTCGAGTGTCGGAAGGATAGAAAATAAAAATCGTTGTAAAAGTTTAGTAACGATGACGAAGAGGAAGTGGACGGAGTTAGCGGGGGCGACCCTTTTTGTCTGATCAGTGCGAACGACGCGGTTCGGAGTGATTGTTCTGACCCTTAAAGGTTGGATAACGTAATCGGAATATTTAATGCGAACGCCGTTCGTTGGAGCGTGCCTTTTGTTGAATATTTCGATGAAAATGAAAATGCCTATCCTATCGAGTTGAACAACAACGAAAATAAATAATAATAATGCTAAAAAGTTCGGATGATAAAAAGTAAAAGCTCACACTTATCCACCCCTTGGTTGTTCGTTGTACGTCAGATTTTATCGTTCGTAAGATCGAACTTTACACTTTATCATCGGGTTTTCCAACCCGACCATCGACTAACCGTTAACCTTTCGTTTAAAAGAAAGTTCGGTTTAATCTTAAAATACTAAAACATAACCGCTGTGTCGGTCAGGCGTCGCTAGTTGTGTAAGACGGAGAGAGAGAGAGAGAGAGTTCCTTTTTTATCGCTTTCTATTTTCCCGTTATATTTTAGTCAGCAATTGAAACGAAATTTTTTACTTTAAATTTTCTTCCCCTTAATTTGATTAAATATTCAATTACTTTTTAACCGATGAAAAATAAAAAGAACCTTATTTGTTCCGTTTCATATAAAAAAATATATATGTATATAAGGATGTAATATTTATTAGAAACAGATGATGATTTTAAAACGTGAACAGAGATATTGTCTGTAAACACACACATACATTACATGATTTTATATGTATATGTATGGATGTACGTGTGTACTTATAAATATATTAATATAATCGATATTCAGCACCTAAGTAAAATTCAGCGAGACATGTTAAAAAATTGATGAAAATATTTTTAAAACATTTAGACCGTACTATATTGTCAGATAATTTTTTAAGCATAAAACTATTTTTGAAAATTGCGTTTCGAATTCATTATAAATGCTCACATTTAATGGACACCTTCGCAGAAACAATTTACAAAGCTATGAAATTGTCCAACTAAAATACAAACAAGCACACACCCAAAATGTATATTCGCATATATATATATATATATATATATACTAACTAGCTACAACATCAATGGATGAGGCTATAAGTGACTAAATTGTAATCACCTATGATAACAACTACTGATAGCCTAGACAGGCTAGGCGTAGATTATAGCAGAGAAATATATATATATATATATATATATATATATATATATATATATATATATATATATATATATGTATCTAAATATGAAATAAAATATAGAACAATAGCTTGATAATGACTTAATAGTCGAAAAGCTTCGTGTACGTATTTGTGTAATAAAAAATTTTTTAGTGATTAACTTTGATTTTATTTTGTTTTGTTAAAATATATATGTCGATGTTTTTATTATTATTGTTTATTATCATTACTTAGTTTAACGTCAATAATGTAAAAATTATGGAATTGTTGACAAAGTTGAATCGATTGCGGCTATTAATTTAATACTCGTAATTTGGTTAATTTTTTAGAAATTGTTCCATTGCGTAATATATATATATATAATGTTTTAAACATATTAGCTGAAAAAAAAATTTTGTACTTCTTACAGCGTGAATTAGTACGATCCTAAGATAGGTATGAACGCACTGAGTTTTGAAAATAATATTTCACGGATTAACGCTTTTTTAGAATACGGAAATAGTAAAAATTTGAAAAGTTGCAGTGATTTCTGAAAAGTAAACAACAAAAAATGGTTAAATATTCGCCATCATATTATTTTATAAATACAAATTAATATTTGTATCGTATTTTATATATTTTGTAAATTGTACATATTTTTATATTTATTTTTTATGTTCACTCAATAATGGCTTAGTAGCCGAAAAGTCTTGTAGTTTACTTTGCAAAGAAAATATTTTAACTGCATTTCTTGTTGTTGTTTAAAGATTCTAATTACAACCGTAAGTAAAGACGATTCCAAGTCGTTTGACACAGAGAAGGAGAAGCAAATTCGAACTATCGACGAACAGAGAGAGAGAGAGAGCATATGAAAACCGGGTGTATATATATATCTCTATTTACAGATATTTCACTCGATTATAAAGAGCTGAAATAAATAAAAGGAAACTTCCGATAATTTATTGAAACTAGTATTTAGGGGAATTCAAATAATTTTTGATAATTCTTTGTGATATGTAGAGTATTTTTCTTCAATAAACGTGTTTTGTTTTATTGTTTTTTTGAAGCGGGAGGGAGAAAATCTTTGAAGGTCACTGACATTATAACAAAATTTTGTTTTTATAAACAAAGTGCATTCGGAACGCACCTGCTGGGGAACTAAAATCAGTGTGTGGGATTTTTAACCCCTAAAACCCGTCCATTTATAGAAAAAAAAAGTAGTTTTAAATTAATGATGAAGGACCCTGCACACACGCAAGAGACCTCCACACTTAAAATTAACTTATAGCGATTAAAGAAGGGATGGAATACATAGTACCTTTTTCCATCTATTAAAGAATAACAAGTTTGCGCACTAATTAAGATATAAAGGAAAAAAGAAAAGAAAAAAACTTGAAGCTTATGAAGGTATCGAAATATAAATAAATAAAAACAGAAAAAAAAAGAAATTAAATATCCAAGAACTTCTAAAAAAAAAAAACACCGGAAAAAAGAGTAATAACAAATGAACGAATAATAGTTAAAGTATTAAAATTAATTTAAAAAGGGGGAAATAATGCAAAAAAAAATAGAAAATGCAAGCACTGCAACGTTATTGAAGTCACGGTTGATTTAAGCGTCTATTGCGTGCTATGAAATTTTACTTTTTAAATTTGAACTCATAACCTGTTCAGCCAGCAAAAGGAAACTTCCTACTTTCCTACTGAGAGGATATACATCTATACAGTCTATATCAAACTTATGACGAAGGGCAGTAAACGCAGAGCAAACGAACATAGTGTACTGTACGTCATCTATCTCACCGACAGTACAACAACAGCAGACAAGATTACTAACAAGACGGAACCTCTTAAGATAGGGATCAAGCCTGCCATGACCTGACAACACCTGACCACTGTAGAAGTTGACATCAAATTTCAGCATTTTCAAACGCACAGAAATATCAGGAAGAAAGGCATATGTCTTCCTGCCAGGTTGAGCTTTATCCCACCCGCCTTGCCATTTCGCAATCAACATAGGAATGACGTGTTTCTTAAATTTTGCATATGGACTGCACTACACTGAAATACCCTCTAGAATGTTCGAATGTTTCAACTCAGTAACACGCTCCCCCCCCCCGAGACTATGTTCACCAGTGAAAGCCCTGCCGACAAGAAATAAATCGAGTGGAAGAACCCCAGAGATAACACAAGGTGCAGAGGTTGGAGAGGTTGGCGTAGTCCGATATAAGGAAGTCATTCGAAGCAGAAATTTCCTATGCTGTTTGTTGGTCACACCAAGAATTCTTGGATTAACATAAATGGCCGCACTATACCTAAAATGGGTCTGAATGAAGCCTTTATATAAAAACGAACGTTCCCTAAATGAAAGTCCCCAAGCATTTTTTGTTATATATATGTCCATAGACTTTGAAAAAATGTACTGGAAATGAGAAACGAACGATAATCAATAAACGTGATTAGAACAATGTCGTAGAGCTTAGCTTTAATATTATTGATAGATAATGAGAAATATCTTCATCTTCTACCAATCGCGTAGTAAGTGCACGTATCGTAAATTTATTATCTACACCACCACGATAATTTCTTTAATCTTATTATCAGAATTAATGAATAATATCCTAATTCGTCTAAATTTGTAATATCGTTCCCACGTTTAAATATATTTTTTTTTATGGTTGGAAACCGACGTCCATTTAGTATCCTAGACTATATAGTTATACAGCAAGGTCTTGTTTTTTTTTTTTTTTTTGATCAAAATTTATTACAACTAATCTCGCCTAATTACGAAATGATATGTGTATCAGTAAGGCTATATTTTACATTTCTCAAAAAAATGTACAATTATGCGTATTTCGACGATTACTCCGTTGTTCTACTATGAAGTTTGTCCATTCGGTAGATACGAATCTAAATGGTATACGATTACCTCCAGAAGATCTAAATTGTTTTTTTTTAAACCCGTCCAAAAACGATATAGGGATTCATTAAAGTTTTAATTACAAATTAGTGATTTAAAGAACTTAATGGATAATAATACAGTTTTAAACAAGTACACGAATACGTGACATTTTCGAATAAATGTAATTTTGAAAAGTTAATTCTCGTCGTTAAAAAAGAATTACCTTCTTATTCTCTATTATACAAAACCCCAATTAACAACAATGTCGCTCACGGCGGAGTTATCATGGCAATTAAAAACAACATAATCTTTTAACAGCTTCATTTACAAACACATTTGCAAATTTTAGCCATCCGTGCGCATCTTAAGTATGAAATCACTATCTGTTGCATATACCTCACAGAAAACATAGCTCAGAATGAGTTAAACCAACTTATTAAAAAGCTCCCTTCGCCGATACTTCTGGTTGGCGACTTCAATGCTCACAGTCCACTATGGGGTGGGAGGTATACAAATGCAAGAGGTAAACTACTAGAAGGAATCATCGATAACTATAATCTCATACTTCTAAATACTGAACCCACGCATTATAATTTCAGCTATATATCATAGTCCACGTTGTATTTAATCCTTGCTTCACCATCTTTAGCTAACTCTACACGAGTTTATTATCACTCTGACTTGGCTGGTAGTGATCACTTACCAATCATAATAACGGGACTAATAAAACACCTAAGACATACAGCCAAAGCCAAATTTGACTGTAACTACAGAAAAACAAATTGGAACAAGTATATGCAGCTGTGCGCCAACGTTGATCCTGCAACGTTCGCACCCGATTTACAGTCCTTTACTGCTCCATTAGTGGATCTTGCAGAACAGTGCACCACCCAGAGTTCTAGTAATCATCTCAGGCGGAAATGCGTACCATGGTGGACTAAAAGCTGCGCAACTGCTATAAAAAATAGACGTAAGGCCCTTAAGAAATTAAAATCACATCCCAATCAGGAGAATCACATTACCTACCGCAAACTCCATGCAAAAGCCAGATATATTCTAAAACAAGCAAAAAAAGACTCCTGGCAGCAATTTACATCCACCATTACGTTCAAAACACCACACTCAATAGTATGGAGTAAGATCAACATGATGAAAAAAAAAATATCAGGCATCTTACCTTCTATTATCGTTTCTAACAATTCAAAAATTGACGACCCGGAAAGTATAGCAACAGCTTTTGCTAATCATTTCTCTGTAGCTTCAAACCGCGTCTCACCCAAATCTCCTCCTCCTTTGACCACAACAATGGAGACTGATTCGCATCAGCAACTCAATAAATTATTAACACTCGAAGAACTTAATGAGCGTCCGTACGATAAACTCCTTGGCCGCTGGACACGATAAGTTTCACGCCAATATGCTCAAAAATGCCCCCCAAAGTGTTATAACTCATCTATTAAATATATTTAATCAGCTTTGAACATCCTGTTCTTTTCCAACCCTCCTGGCGTCTGGCTGAGATTATTCCGATCTTAAAAAAGAACAAAAATCCAACGGAACTAGACAGTTACAGACCTATTGCCCTCACATCTGTTCTCGGCAAGGTCGTGGAAAAAATAGTCAACCGTCGTCTCCTATGGATACTGAACAACAAGAATTTTTTATCAAACAAACAGTGCGGATTTCGCTCTAAAAGATCCACAACTGATCTTCTTTATTACCTCCAGAGTAATATTTTAGAAGCCTTCACCATGCACCAACATCTGTTCGCCGTTTTCTTCGACTTCACCAAGGCCTTTGATACAGTTCTACATTACAGAATCCTCGAACAACTACACCAATGGAATATTGATGGTCGATTACTCGCATTCATTAGGGGGTTCTTGGATCAGCGTAAGTTTCAGGTCGTACTTGGTGACATTAGCTCAAAGCCTCTTGAATTAAAAAATGGTGTACCGCAGGGTTCAGTTTTAAGTCCGACGCTCTTTATTATTGCTATCAACTCAATGCTGGCGGAAATAAATCCAATGATCCGAAGTGCACTCTTCGCTGATGACTTGGTAATTTTTGTCCGTTGTCAAGATTATAAGCTTGGTGAAACCATGCTTCAAGAAGCTACACACAAGCTTACTCAATGGTCCACAAACAGCGGTCTCTCTTTCTCACCTGAAAAAACTAAAACAATACACTTCTGTAGAATTCGTCACTGCCAGCACCAGGTGGCCATCACCTTGGGATCTGAGGCTATAGAAACTGTTTCCCGAATTAGATATCTTGGCCTGGTCTTTGACAGAAGGTTGACATGGTTGGATCACATAAATTACCTCCGAGCGGCTTGTATGCAAAGACTAAATCTGATGAAAAAGTTGTCATATACCACCTATGGTGCAGACAAAATTTCTATACAAAGCCCTAATAAAAGCAAAATGTGACTATGGTTTTCCTGCCTACGCGTCCGCTACACCAACTGTCCTGAAACGACTAAACTCAGTACACCACTCTGCACTACGCCTAACACTTGGTGCAATGAGATCAACACCAATAAACCATTTGCTATATGACTCTGGAGAACTTCCCACCGAGCTTCATCGTTCTTATATCCTACTCAAATTCCACCTTCACTCACTCTCAACTCCTGATCTTCCTGATAATGCAGTGTATCACAACAATCATCAAACCACTCCTTATTCAAACTTACTCGTTCACAATAAAATTACAAACATCCTCCATAATCTTGACATCAACCTGCCTCCAATCTGCAAAGGCAACCATCTGTCTATTCCTCCTTCGATTTCCATTCCCATAATCTTTGACACGTCTCTCCTCAACTGCCTCTCATTGCCACAATCCATTATCGAGGCCTCGTTCCAAAATCTACTAAAAATATATGGTGGCCATGAAGTACTATACACGGATGGAGCCAAAAAAGGAAACTTCACTGGTTGCGCCGTCATATACAAACATGGGACAATCCGATGTCCACTACATCTACATTCTCTGTATTGTCGTCAGAGTTATATGCAATCTCCTGCGCAATTGTTATTGCAGAATCGGAGCTAAAGCATGACGTATTAATTTGTACAGATTCTCTCAGTTCAATTCGAAACATACAGAATAGACACGAACATCAGCATCCGTTCGCGAAAACTATACTGGAAAAATCGTTTACCTATAAGCGACAAATTGTACTTGCGTGGATACCCGGACATCGCAATATTGGTGCAAACAATAAAGCTGACACAGCGGCAGCAGATTCATGTAATATAACGCCGGTTCCGGTCATACCAACGACATGTAAAGATATGACGATCCATATCTGGAACAAGATGAAGTCGATAGCAATGGAACGATTTTCCATCCTTCCTTATTACGATCGTAGCATCGCAAACCCGATAATGCCAACATCCAGACGGAAAGATGTGGTCCTCTTTCGCGTTCGGTCCGGACACACACGTCTTACGCACTAGTTCCTGTTCACCAGGGAAAATCGGCCTACCTGTCCTGCATGCAATACTCCTGTTACCATCACTCACATCCTAGTTTCCTGTCCAACATATACCTTTCAACATACACTGGCCTTCCTCTCAACCTTTCCAACATATTACAACGCACTTCATCTGCCGAGACTAAACTTCTCCTCTTCCTCAAAATCACAAACATCTTTCCTCTAATCTAGTTTCTTATACCTTTCCTTCCGTGCCTCTGGCCTAAGTAGCAGGATACGGTACGGTCACAAATCAAAAAAGAAGAAGAAGAATTGAGATTTAAAAAAGTGAAATTCGCATTTATTAATTTTCACGAATAAATGTAAAAGTGGTAAACTAATAAAATGATTCGATATTATTGGAAAGTTTTTCTTATCTTTATAAAAGAGCAACAATTGATTACACTTACGCGTAATATATCGATAACTATTATTGAACAAAAAATAATAGGATAGCGTATAAGAACAATTTAGTCGCATAAAACCGGAGATGGATCAAATAATGTATAATTATTTACAATATTAACGAAATCAAATACTAATTACAAACTTATTTTAAATTAATTAATATTTTATCTACATTTTCTTTGGACGTAAACCAGTTGGTATTTCTTTTCAAGTGTTCTTTTAAATTAAAACATTGTTTATATTGGCTTATTAGTCTTTAGAACAGTCGGAATTAAGGTTAATAACAGATTTATTCGTATTTTTCACGTTAGCCTATCTTTGTCTCCTATATTCCGGTAGAAAGTCTATTAAAAAAAAAAAATGAAACCGAGTAATTAGTCGGATTTAGATTTAAAAAAATCGAATTAGTAACTTTTTCTGGAAAATCGAATGTTATTATTCGATTATGCCCATCTCTAATATATATATATATATATATATATATATATGGGCGCGAAAAATGAAAAACGCACACACACATACATACACACACGTACTGTATACACAACTGCACTAACACTAAACGAAACCAGAAAATTCCGTTTACACTTTATTACATATTAAAATGTGAGATTGTTTTCGCCATTTTACGCGCTCTACAGTGTTTTGGAAAAAAACATTACGTGAAAAAAAACAAACCGAACCAAAGAATCTATTCTGAGAACGTATCTTTTCTCCTCGTCCGATACATAGGTTTTCTCTTTTTTATTACTTTTTCGTATATTATCACTCTATTAAATTTGTAAAATATTTTCATTATCGAAACGATACATTAAAAAAAATCCAGCTCCTTCCTCCCACTATATATATATATATATATATATATATATATATATATATATATATATAAATATATAAAATCCTTTTTAGCTGTTAGAATAACAAAGTTTTGTACATCACACATTACAAAACTTAGATAATTAACGACTATCGAAATTTACAGTGTTTGTTTTCGTGAAATTTTTCAAATAAACGCAATATATAGATATATTATATATTAAAGTTCGTAAAAGTTTGCCTCTTTTAATATAAGACAAACGTTTTGAACTTGAATACGAATTCACGACTTAGTATGTACCGATGCGTAACAATCCTGTAACTTGGAAACAATTCCATTTTATATAATACCTGCATGTGTGTGTGCACATACGGGTATACGTAACGTGTTTTTATTTTTCTCGTCGTATAAGTTTCTCGAAAAACTTTGCAACGAAACTTTTGCGTAAATTCGGTGGCGCCTTAGTTTTCGGACCGCCTTAGTTGCTCGCCATGGATCAGTTATGTACTTCTCATGTGCTGGTAAATTACCATCTTTTATAAATACATTTGGAATGGCGCGGTAAATTTCATCATTCTTTAATATTATTACTGCCTGTCTTTGTCTGAACGCGTTATCGGAACAACATAAAAACGCAACTCTTTGTGATCATTACACTACATCCTTTTCAATTTCTTCCCGCCGTTCTGTCTGCAGCCGTCAATCTGCAGGGGTTATAATTGATTTCCTTAAAGTATTTCCGATGTTGTCTGTCCATCTGACGTTTACCCTGCCGTGTGGACAAGTCCCCTGCATTTTTTCACCAATTATTTCTCGCAACATCGAATGTTCGCTGCGCGTGATATGACCGAAAAAACACGACGTCCTTGAGGAAACATAACTAAACAGACTACGTTTAATGTCCAGTTTATGCAGTATGAAGACCTTCGTTCGCTTCGCTGTTCAGGTTATTTGTAGAAACAATCGAAGGTATTGATTCGTTGCTTGTCCTTTGCTTTCACCGTTTAAGTCTCTGACGCGTATTTAAATATTGGAAAAACCAGACAACTTACTGACTCTTTGTTTACCGCGTTTGTGACTAATGTGTCAGACCATATTCTATTTAATTTGTTCATAGCGTTCTGTGTTAGCTGGTTCCGCCGTTTTATCTCACTCGTTGAAGAACAGCTGTATTCAATAAGCGAACCCATATATATATATATACCTGTGTACGGGTTTCGTACTACCCATTAGTTTGTTCCGATATTATCTACCACCATCAATTTCGTTTTATTCCTATTTATTTCCAGCCCATATCCGATGTTCACCTTATTCAGTTGGTGATATTTCCATATCGTCTACAGAAGCAGTTATCAGCGTGGTGTATATCCGATCTAATGGGATCGGGGAAAAAATATTAATAGCAAGCGACTCTTTTAGTGTTCTTAAAGCCCTAAAGAAACCTACGATACCCTACCATAGGAACTATATTCTTTTAACTATTGTATAAAATTAATTTTATTTATATAAAAACCATATCGTATCTCTCGTTCGGGTTGCAGCCCATGAGGTTTTCCAGGGAAATGATGTATGCGATCGGGCTGCAAAACTTGAGGCATCGGAAGGCATTCTCATTCCGAAGATTCCTTCTTCCTGTTTAGTTGCACCCGCTCGAGCAGACCTTCTTCATCGATGGAAGTTTATGTTCCGTAAAAGACGGCTTAACTTTTATAGATTTATCCAACCTAATGTCCCTACCACATCCATTCTCGCACTTACGCCTTCTAAAAACCTCCCAGCTCGACTTTTCTTTTCAATCCTGGTCAGACTTCGTTCCAACCACAATTGACTTCCTATCCATTTGTACTCTATCAATCTTACTCCATCTCTATACTATCCTTTACATGCGAGAACTCTAATCATGTGATTTTTGCTTGCGATTTGTATAGCAGAGGTAGAGGTACCTTTATTAATAAAATTTTTATTTGTCCCCCTTCAGGGTTGCCTACTTAAGCCCTGAATAACAACCTGACCACCTATATGTATATATCTAAAATTAATCTCTGAGTATATTTTTATTTTTTGTTTTTTATTTTTATTTTATTTTATTTGTTTTCCCCTACTTCCACTATTTTTTTTTTTTTGTTATCATATGTATGATATATTTATATGAAAATAGTGTTGATTATACCTAAGCTCAATTATTCTAAAAATACCTCACGATATATTCACCTCATAGGTTAAACAGTAACGGAGATGAGACGCATCCTTGTTTCACTCCCTTACTAGTCTTAATAAACACGTTTTAATTGAAGAAACCGAATCGTTAACAGTTACATAGAATATCTTATTGCGTAAATAACTAATAATCTATTTAATTAAATAAAGGGGAAATTTACGTTTAATCATTTTGTTTACAATGTCCGCACGACACGTTGTAAGCAGCATAAAAAAATCTATTACGATTAAAATTTCGCCACATAAACTCCGAGAATATACGATGATCTGCACAAAAATTTCGACGAAAATCGAACTATACTTTAAAAACAATATTTGTTAATAACGAAATATTTCCTTAATCCGATTAGAATCACTTTTTCTACGATCTTACTTAAGTAATTGCTCCAATATTGCATATCTGAAAATTTTCCTTAAACACGCGGTTTTTGAGCCCCGTGTCAGCTGACGTTGGCCATTACCGTCACGGCCCTTGTGATTTTTTTATATATATAAATGTGACAACACGCTAATTTTTAATTTTTACTCCGTAAATAGGGAATTCATTGTGTGCTTCATTGATTATGAAAAAGCATTTGATCGTGTCAATCACGAGAAATTGATGAGAATCCTAAATAAATATAATATCGATAATAAGGACCTAAAAATTATCAATAATCTGTACTGGAGTCAAAGCGCTAATATGAAGATCGAAACGGAGTACTCAAAGAATAAATGCGATATACAGAAAGGAGTCAGGCAAGGCTGTCCTCTCTCGCCAAAGCTGTTCAACATATATGCAGACGAAATGATTAAAGAAGCGCGAATTGGAAAAATGGGATTGCAATGGGGAACGAATAAATGAAATTAGTTACGCAGACAATGAGGTAATAATTGCTGAAACAGAAACGCAAGCGCAGAAGATGATCGGCCGAATAAATAGCGCTGGCTTAAGATACGGAATGAAAATCAATGTAGGTAAAACAAAAGTGATGAAATTTACAAAGAATGACGACAAGAAAGTTATAATCAAAATTGGAACACATGAAATTGAAAATGTAAAAGATATCTCGGCACGCTGATAAATAACGATGGTCAGACCACAAGGAAATAAAGACACGAATTGGTATGGCGAAAAAGGCCTTCAATAACCTAAGCAAAGTTCTTGGAAATCGAACGATGAACCTCACCCTACGAAAGCGGATAA
Source organism: Coronaproctus castanopsis (assembly GCA_032883995.1). NCBI lineage: Eukaryota > Metazoa > Arthropoda > Insecta > Hemiptera > Monophlebidae > Coronaproctus > Coronaproctus castanopsis. Next base: position 188,930,709 of record CM065052.1, on the reverse strand, counting down.
TGAAATGTTATGTATGGTCCGTTTTTTGAAATATGCCTGTGAAACGTGGACTATGAGCGCGAAGTGCGAAGAGAAACTTGCTGCTTTTGAGATTCCGGATTTCATGGAAAGATTACATAACCAATGTGACAGTTTTATCAAAAATAGGAGAAAACCGGAAAAACATGGTAGATGATGTTAAGAACAGATCCGTGAAGGTGGAGTCTTTCTGCTGGCAGTACAAGGAAAAATACAGGGAAAGCCAGCAAGAGGAAGAAAGCGGATGGAGTTGATGACGGTAAATCCACCGGATAACTCACCAAGCAGAACCTTGACGTAGATCATTAAAGACGCCAGAAATCGCAGCATATGAGAAAGGATGTACGCAATCTCCTGTAAAGGGGAAGCGACTACGATGATAATGATGATATATATATATATATATATATCACTTTCTAATCACTGCGGTTAACTTAAAACAAAATTTCTATTTTTTTTTTTTTAGAAACGAAATAAAACCTAAAAGAACAAAATGCGTCAATAATTTATGACTGATACATTGTCTGTTATCAAACATAATATTATGTTTATATTTGAAAGTATAAAGTTTTCATCTGAAACTTTCATTATTCAATACCATTATATTAACCATTCGATGTACTCAAAATTATTTTACGTTAATCAGAAACCAAAAAATCTAAAAGTGTCAGTCATATACGAGTAACATTTCTTGTACATCACGAAACATCCTCGTTATTTTAAAATCGAAATAGTTACAAAGTTAAAAATGTCAGTCACTGACGTTGAATCTTTTATCACAAGCACACTCGTCAGTCATAATTGACTGATGTGTTACCATCAAGGTTCAAAATGTAGCTTGTGGTTCGAAATATTAATATCTTCGTAAATTCGACCATATCCGTTAACCATTATACATTATTTCGACACAAATTATAAATTTTATGCGCAGGTTTTTTTATACAATACTGCTTCTTAGAGCTGGTCTGTAGATAATTTTCATTGTATTTCTATAAATAGTGTCTCGTAAACGTGGCTCTTAACGTATCCCCGCAAAAAAAAATAAAAAAATAGCGTAACTTTAAATTTCCACGATAAATGAAACTGGACAAAAACGAATCTCTCGAGTGTACACTAAACGTGGAGCACGCGGTTTGCTTTCTAGTAGTTTTTATATATCATTTAGCGTTTTTAATTCCTATAATCGAGTATGTTCGTATATGTATGAATTATATTTTGTATATTTTGACAGATTTTCACGGAAATAGCAACAGATATAAAATTTACGAAGATCTTTCTCCGAAACGAATGGTCGATATTACACGAGATAAACCGATTAAAGTTGGAATCAGAGTCATCGTTCCGGTTAGAGATCATCCGAAGGTGAGTGTGTTTCATCTTGAATACGTACAAATAATAAAAATATTAATCGAATTAAAATTAATAATACTTTTAATATTGTTATTTTTTAAATTTTTGTTCTAACGTACGAAATATTATTATATCATCATCATCATTATTATTATTATTATTATTATTTTTATTATTATTATTACAAAAACTTTACACAATATAATATTGGTAGTGGTTATAATCTAAATAAGGTACCAGTGGATGGGAATGAGGAGCGTGTAGCCAATGCATTTAACGATTATTTTCAAGATAGTGTATCCCGTTTGTTATGTACCCAAGAAAATTTTACACAATATAATACTGGTAGTGGTTATAATCCAAAATCATTTGCATTTCTGGATTTTTCTGTTGATGATGTTAGAGATGCGATTATGTCATTACGTAATAAATCCTCGTTCGGTTTTGACAAAATGTCGATTCTACTTATAAAAGAAAATATTAGCTTTTTTTTACAACCGTTAACTTATTTATTTAACGAATCGATAAAGGTTGGCATCTTCCCTCAAATATTAAAGTTAACTATTATAACACCGATATACAAATCTGGCGATAAAACAAATATTTCAAATTATAGACCGGTATGTATACTTTCGACTTTCTCTAAGATATTTGAAAAGTGTGTAAAGAAGATCATGCTGAAGTTTCTTCTTGATTGTAAATTTTTCAGTGTTAATCAGTACGGGTTTTTACCTGGTAAAGGAACCGATGATATTCTTTTTAATCATATATCGTGTATTTTAGAAGACGGTCGCTCTAGACGGTCGCTCTGTAGCTGCGGTATATTTTGATCTGCGTAAAGCGTTTGATACTTTAGATCATTGTATTTTGTTTAAAAAACTGTATGCTTGCGGATTTAGGGATGTTATTCTGCGCTGGTTCCAGTCTTATCTCAAAGGTAGACAGAATGTGACTAAAATAGGGGATGTATTTAGTCAAGCGATAGTCACAAGTTCGGGTGTACCGCAGGGTAGTATATTAGGACCATATTTATTTTTGATATACGTTAATGATCTTTGTGACTTGAATATTTCGGGCAGAATTTTTAGTTATGCCGATGACACAGCAATAGTCATAGATTCCCGTTTTCCTGATATTTTACAAAATTTAACGCAAGTAAGCGTTGATCGAGTATCAAAATGGTTGACTAATAACCGATTAATTGTAAATCCCGAGAAAACCAAATATTTAATATATACTTATCAAGCGCCTAACTTATTTGAAAACATGAAAATATGTCTAGGTAATAGTTATGTGATACAGAGAGAGCGTACGAATTTAAATATTTAGGGATTGTGTTTGATTGTAAATTGACATGGGATAAGCAGTTGATTTATAATGCTAGCAAGATACGGAAGTTGAATTATTTATTTTATTATTTAAAAACATATTTCTCTCTAAACCATTTACATCGTTTGTATATAGCTTTATACCAACCTGTTCTTACCTATGGTATTATTCATTGGGGAGGAGCAGCAGAGTACAGCCTAAATCCATTGTGTTCATTGCAGAAAAAAGTTCTTAGGAGTATTTCTAGTAATATTTTGAGTACATCCACTTTAAATGTGCGGCAATTATATGAATTGAATATGCTCAATTTTGTGATAAAACGTAAAGATTACTTCAATGTAGCAAGTGGAAGAGGTAAAACAAGAACTGCTGGCACAGATAAGGCAAAAGTACCGCGCTTTAATAAGTCCCATTGCCGCATGCAGGCCATTTACGCCGGGGCTGAGGCTTACAATTTAATTCCGGAGTCTGTAAAAGTAGACTTGGTTAACTATAAACGCCGACGACGTAAAACACTGGCTTCTTACGTTTTGAATAAGAGTCATAAAAAAATATTTCTTTAACTCTTATTTATAATTTCGAAAGTGGTTGTATTAAATGGTTGTGCGTGGGTAGGTGATTTTTTTGTTTTTTTATTGTTTTATTGTTTTAGAATTATAATTTTAATTTCCAAAGTGGTTGTATTAAATGGTTGTGCGTGGGTAGGTGATTTTTTTTGTTTTTTTATTGTTTTATTGTTTTAGAATTGTAATTTTGTTTTTTCTTGTTTTATAATGTAGCTCTAAATTTTTATTTTTTTTCAATTGTTACTTCTAATTTTAATTTTACTTTGTATTTATACTCACTTTGCGTGAATCGTTACTTTGTATATTATAATAATATCTTAGTTGTTAAGTTAATTCACGGCAGTTGCGTACATGTGATTACATTTTAAAATGTCCGGTACTCGCGTATTTATGCGCATAACCGGGATTTCTTGTACTTATTTATCTATTATCTTTAGCTCTGTTTATTGTTATTACAATTTTAACGTTGTAATTTTATTTGCAATATTGTTGTTATACGTTTTATTATATTTAACTAGGTAATGTTGCAAATATTGTAAACACTTACTGAAATAAATTTGATTTGATTTGATTAGTGCTCGTGTGTAATATTTGGTCGAATATGTATCTATATATAAACATATTTATGGAAAACTAATAAGATGATTTGTATATGAACATATATATATATATGCGATGATATGATTTATATGAATAAACGTTTATGTCTTCTAACGTGTATTTGTATTAATATATTCTGTGAGTATGAGTGTATCTTATGTTATTAAATGAGCAATTATTTTATGTTTATATATGTATATATATATAGTCTATTTCGGAAATAGCTTTAAAAATTTCGACAAAAGTTTTTGAGCCTCGACCACCCTGAGTACAGCCCCTTGTAGAATTTTGGTAAATCTGACCAGTCGTCTTTTTCTCGGTACATATCTAAATGGGCTTCAAAAATTTTCAGCTCCTTCGCATTAATCGTTCGAATGTTACGAATTTAGAAATTTGTTTTTTTATTAGTTTGTGTGTCAGTAAATGTAATTATAATTTGATATTTCTAGTATCGTTTTAATTTAAAGATTTTCCAGAAATGAAACCGATAGAAAAAATTCGAAACTTCATTTTAACAATAAAATGATATTCGTCAAAATTAAAATTTTCGGTTATAACTTCGAAAACTTACCAATCGAAATTCTACGTGATTAAAATAGCGTTATAAAGTTATGACGACGGTTTTTAATGTTTATATCTAAATATATTTTCTCGAAAAATACGATTTTGCGACAAAAAATACCGATGCTCGATCGTCATAGTTTAGCGGGATAAAACTTATCATCGCCACATTCATACTGACCACATTGAATCCCGTCCCCCCTATTTATCGAGTTGTAGGTTAGGTTTCTGCCAAAAGGGAGTTCCATTCTGTGCCGTTATTTCCATCGGCATTTCAATTGCTGTAGAAATTTTCCTTTTTGTAACGGTTCTTAATAAATATATTTTCCGAAAAAACGCGATTTTAAAACAACAACAAAATGTAACCTTCAGGCACGATATTTAATAATGGCGGTGTGTACTTAGTGTTTACAAGTATGCCTATGTCGACATTTAATGACAAGTTTGTATTCGTACATTTCACGTATATAAATAATATTTTCTTCTTTTTCCTTTTACTAGAACCTGTTATTATTATTGATTATATATATATATATATATATATATATATATATATATATATATATATATATATATATATATATATATATATATATATATATATATATATATATATATATTATCACGTACTATCGGGCTAATCCCGACGTCGTGATTGCCAATTTATCACGTAATACCTCTTTGTGGTGGTCGGCCAATTATCACGTATCAGTATTGCGTGATTGATAAAAAAAAAAAGAATTATGTGGTCGCCAGTGCCATATAGTACACAAATTAATTTACAATGATTTAAATTTTTTAATGAGATTAACCGAGTGATTAAATTTCGTGCCTGACCTGAACTCAGCTTGTAGACCCGGCAGCCGGTGACACTACGATACATTGACTAGAATTTAATCTCAATTGCGAATTATTTTAATTTGTATATTGTTACACATTTTAAATATTAATGAACATAATTTTAAAAAAAAATACTTATGTGATACTGTTTTCACAAACATATAGATATTATTTATACATAATTAATGACATATAAAAATTTTAATAATAGAAAAATAACAAATAAAAATAAAAAAACGTACCACGTGTGGTACCACCACTGCTGCTGCTTCCGGATCGGATGATATTTCTTGGTCGTACTCCGTCGTCGTAACTCCGTATATTTTAACGATACATCGGATTTTGTGAATAAATGCGTATTTAATTTTTTATTTTTAAATTATTTGCCTCCAGTATTCCAGTATGAAGCAATCCTCCTATATTACTTATTACGTTCTCGTCATTTACGAGAGGTACAACAAGAAAAAGACTAGAAATTTTAATAATATTCCAGTAGCCGTGAGGCTTAATGTTAATGACTACTTATCGACATCGACATCACCATACACACACATACACAAACACGCGATCACCGGTTGCTGGCTGTACGCGCCGTTCAACCCCGGATTTCCCTTCATAACCTGGCAATCCGTAATTAATTTAATTGTACTTATTATTTCCCAGGTTATTACTATCATCGTCCTAGTTATTAAGACTTTACGATGTAACTTATCAGTTTTGACGATCTAAGACTCTTACGATGGAAATACGTTGGTTATTAAACGATATCATATATTATGTTATATATTTTATAATATGGACTTTTTAGTACCGCGTCTAAATCTGTTCAAAATGCTATTAGAAAAATTAAAATAGCAGTTTTAGAAAAAGAAGAAAAAAGAAGCTTTATATCATAATGATATACATATAACAAGAGGTTCATAAAATTAAGTGTACCCCTTATATACCTTAGCACTTAACTTATATAGTATTACTAAATCTAGAAAATTAATAAGACAATTGTTAGGCTACAGCAACAAAAAACAAAAAAACATGCAAAAAAATAAATAAAATATGATAAAAAGAAAAACAAAAATGTACCTGGTACACATGCACATTTATACATATATACATACACATGCACACAACCATGTGAACTCATCATCACCTTGTAGCTTCTTCTTGTCAGAAGATGGCGTACATCAACATTTATCTATATTTACCTTTTTCTAGCTGATTCGATAATTTTTGACATTTTCCTCGTAATGAAGCTGGTTTGTCATCATCTCCAGTCATTTTATTCTTCCCTTGTATTTTTCATCTTGAACAGCTATCGTAAATAATCCGTCTTCTCTTATTTTGTGCGCTAGGTACATTTTCTTTCTCTTTTCAATATTTTCTACAACGTTCATATTTTCCATTCCACTCCGTCGTAGTACTTCTTTGTTCGTTATCTTCGTCGTCCACGGTATTCGCCTCATTCTTCTTAATGCCCACATTTCAAAAGTATTTAATACTCTCTGCGTTTAGGGTCCACATTTCAGATACATATTTTACGACGGACATCACGCAGCGCTGATTTACTTCAGTCTTTATATTCATTATTAATTTTCTGTGTTTTAGTATACAGCCTCTACGTTCCTAAACGCTTGCTTCGCCATTCCGATACGACTTTTTAATTTCATTTATATCTCTACCGATTTTACTGTTTCTACCATTTCGTTTCCGATTTGTAATTTTAGATCTGCCTTGTTATTTTCCCTCGTGAATTTCATGGCCTTCGTTTTTCCAACATTTATTTTCATGTCGTATTTCTCCTCCTCTGCTTGATTTAGCCTGTTGAGCATCATCTGCATTTCTCTACTCGATGCAGTACTGTGTCGTCTGCATAACTTATGCATCCTATTTTGCGTCCTATCGATGTTCTAGCGATATTGTAATGAACGGTCGTTGCCTTCCGCCATGATTTTCTTTCAAGTTTTTAGCCGAAAGGACCATTCGCCAATCCGACTGCGACACATATGTCGCGAGCAAGTTGCTGATAGTCTGCTGTTATTCAAGCAGTAAAGAGCTAAACGGTATTTAATGAAAGGACCACCTTCGGCAAGTGATCCTTCCTCCGTTCGCCGTATGAACTACACAATGAACTACGCAAAATAAATAATTGACATAGACGCGGAATTATTTAACTAGTCGCCCTGTTGCACATTGAGCAACAGTGAGGCGTATTAAGAAATGTCCTTGCATATATCAGCGTGATGTGTACTTTTGGAATATTCGTTTGCATGTTTAAATTGTGATTTATTTGTTTTAAAAAATAAAATTAAATAACCGAACCTGTTGCACAAAGTGCAACGCGCGATCGGTTGTGTAAGTATATTCCATTATTACGGTAAATATATTTTAATTACTAGATGATGAATTTCTTTTATGACATTTATGTTCAAATATAATTTTTTGGGATTTTTTTTAGTAATAATTATATTTATTAAAATGCGTTAGTAAGTTTACATTATACAATTCATTTTTAGTCATAATGCGCTGTCATCCAATAAATAGGAAAAAATTTAGAAATGGAGAGAAAGTATTGGAATGTTTGAATTCTAATGACAATAAATTTATCAGAAAATCGTCCACACAGATTCTGTAGAACCGCCGCAAAAAAAAATGTTAAGAGTTGATCACCTGTTCTAATTATGTTTATGTGCAAGAACTATATAGTGGAAAGAAATTACGAATGCGACGACGTTGTGTTAATTGTATTAGTAGTGATTCCGAACGATAACGATGTTCCTTTTTTCAAAGGATATTCAGGAATTTTCATATTACATTTCGTAAATATTACGTTATTTGATCGTTTTTACTTCTTTTTTTTTAAAAATATATTATTAATCATTATATAACAACCGATTAACTGATTTTATACTATAATAAAAAATTTTTTAAAATAAATATCCATTATATTTACGTAAATAAATAATTGAAAATTCCGGCGGTGACTTTAACGACTAGTTATGTAATTTTATAGTTAAGAATTAAAGAAACACATCCGTTAAGCTGACGAATTTTACCGGTTTCGCTTGCAACGTTGTAAACAGAATATCAGTTTTACTGATAAAAAATAGAATATTGATTTTTTTTTACAAAACCCCGTCATCTTATTTACTTCGATTCGAAGGTGAATTTGACGTAAGCGAAATTAGCCCGTAACTGTAGAGTTTCCTCCTGCTCTTAGCGTGAAAAGGATGATCGTCTTTTTCAATGAGTTAGGAAATTACCGAGAACGCTAGAGATTTTATTATAAATTCTTATTAAAGCTTCAATAACATTTCCCCGTGCATTTTTTAAATATGGATGTCGTTACTCGTCGAGTCCGAAAATTTGGTTTTCTTAATTGCCAACATTATTTCTTTTTTTTTTTCTAAATAAATTATTGTACTCCACGGATTCATCGAGAGAAGGGATGTTGCGATTTGATATGTGTTAATATTTTGGCTGAAGATATTTGCGATCTTCTCCGATTCTGTAATTCGAGAAGAATTAACTAAAATTCCGATCTGCGAAGAAGATTTCAATGTACACTATAATTAGATCTTATTTTTCTCACGATTTGGTTCGATGATATAGAACCCGGTACAGATGATACTCGCGCGATTTCTTAACTTCTTTTCCAAGAGTAGGATTTCTCTTCGGTATTGTCCTTCTTTTTCTAACAGCTTCGGAGTAGTAACCCACAGACCGTTATGGAACAAATTTTCATCTGTAACTGATTGTGGTTAAAGGTAACACATTCCTTAGTAATATCTAGAAGATATAAACTCACGGGGGCGATATCATCGATACTTCCGGATAAATCAATGTTCGAACTGCATACTCCGTCATATTCAGTAAAATGTACTTTTTGTTCGAAATTTCTCGAGAACTTTCTATAAATTTCTACAAAAATAATTGTTAGTATTATGTAATTGTACACTCGTTTATCCTGATAATTATACCGAGCATAAAATCTAAATATGACCAGCATCAAAGAATACGAATAATTACTAAACGCGTCAGTATTTCACACCGGTTCCCTATTTAATCAATCAACCGATAGATTACGAAATGAAAAGGATTCTGTAAAGATTTTTTTTCTTTTACTTTCTTCAAATTGAACCTTTTGGCCATACAGAATCGAAAATCGGTATTTAGCGGTTCAAAAGTTAATTCTTAACTATCACGGACAGGGGCTGACAAACCAGTCCGTATAATATGCGCGCGCATCTGTGTCGCCTTGAATGGCTGGACCACTTTATATGTATGAAATAACGCACGAAGAACACAACGATATAATATAATACAATCCACTCTGCGACGTTGTCTACCTAATTTTACAACGTTAAAGAAATGCGAACGTCAATTTGCGAAATGATATGTCTAGTTCGTGAAATCCCCTATAGGATTAACTCGACTAAAAATGTCGCAAACCGAAATATCATCATTTGACGGTAGAAGAACATATTATAATAATCGCTTCTCACAAAATAACGACGATTCGAAAAAGAGGATTAAAGACTAATGAAAATAGCAATTCCTCCGCTGTAATCTATATATATATATATATATATATATAAAGCTGAGAATATCATGGATGGATAAAATCACAAATAAGGAGGTATTCGAAAGAATAGAAGAACAACCAGAGATAATAAACACGATTGAAAAGAGAAGAAACAGTATGATCGGTCGTCAAATCGGACAAACGGCTAAAAAACATAATAGAAGGAAAAGCAAATGGAAAATTAAGAGAGGAAGACCAAGAACCCGATTTATGGGGGCCATAATAAAAGAACAAAATTATGTGAAGATAAAAGAAGCTGCTCTTGCCAGAAAATTATTTGCTTAGCTGCAGGCCATGTTGCCCACCCACCTAGCGGTTGAGGAGAAATTATGATGATAAATAGATAGATAGATGTGATTTTTAAAAATACGCTTATGCGAGAATCTAAATTTTTATTTCTCATTTCGTTTTTGATTGATGATTTTTTCAGAAATAAGATTTGAAGAATCGTTCGATATTATTTCTAGTTTGAGATATTCTCGAAAAAGTAAATTAAATTTGCCCTATTATTACTAAGGGCTTGTAATTTTTTGTTTTATTTTTAACGTATGCCAGAGGAAAAAGAGACAGTTATAAATAAAGAACTTTTTATAATTACCTTTATCGGAAAATACTATTCATATATATATATATATATATATATATATATATATATATATATATATATTTATTTATTTATTTAAATGGAGAATTATTGAACAACTTACGCTTAGCATATGTATATATTTAATTTTCATATCCTGCCAGCATATATATCATATTATATATATATATATATATGTAGTTCGAGATTATATATACCGGAGTAATAATATATATTCGGGATAATTCCTAAAAAAAAATATTATTAATATTATTATTCTAGGAAATAATACAACCCCAACCACGTTGGTATTATGTACATAGATAAGTTTGTATGCGTACGTTATTACACGCGTTTGGCCTGTTGTTAAATTAAATAACTTCCTGGATAAAGATGATCTATCAAATTCGACGCGTAATTCCTTTCTCTTCAATGAAGAACCCTTTGGAGTTTCGTTTTAAACAGTTCGTAAGCTCGTATTTTTTTCTCTTAAAGGTAACAATGTCTGAAATTTTTTTTAAAAAAGATTGGAGTGTTGACTGAAATTTAGCGAAATATTTTTTTTATGCGAGCGTGTCGAACGGTAATGTTTCATTTTGCTCATGCTTTACATTTTCATGTAACCTTACCGCGTGAAGATATACGTATACAGTTTCCTTCTTGAACATATTTATATATATATATATATATATAATAGATGTTGATATACATTTATGAATAATTTATGAGTGAAACGCTTTTCCAGAGACAAGACGTTTCTTCTACTAGTTTTTCCCTAACTATTGTCTAAGGAACAGTCTCGTTATGTAAGCGATATATTCATCATCTCTTCCGCTTGTTGCGAGTTTTCTACTTTTCCGCCTGGACGGTGTGTTTTTTTTTTGTTCTTTTTTTCCCTTATCAATTCCGCCCTTCTAACACCCTCGTACGGCGTTAACCATAGCGGTGTGGCAGATTTCGAAAATAAAAAAAACACAAGTCGAATAGGAGAAGGTTGTGTTTTTCGTTTAACCAGCCGGACTAAATGAAAAACCTCGAAACACGTATTTGCTGTGTCGACCGATTGAAGTATTTATTCGGAAAAAGTGAGTCGTCCAACGTGCAACTTAGAACGACCATTGCCACAGTCGCGTTCACTTTATATATTGGTAGAACGTAATTCGCCTCCCTCCGGTCGAAATTTAAAATCGACTCTACGATGACCGATGATTTCCTACGGGAAACGATAGACCGTGTCCATAGTTAGTTTAGAAAAATAAACTTGAACTCGTTCGTCTTTGAATTATTTCGATCGTCAAACCCAACCACCTCCCTCGTGTACGCGTTAGTTTAATAAATTTTATTCCAATTTAATTCGTACGGTCGTCGAATTTTATTCCTTGTCCGCGATTTGATTTTTTTAAAAGTGTTTTCTTATATTTTTAACGAGACGTATGCGCACGTATTTCTTTCGTTTGTCCGAAATTTGATAGCGTGACTGCTCACCGTCATCAATAATTCATGATGTTTAGCGGAAAATTTCCTTTAAATAGATATTTGTTTTCTTATATATATATGTATATATATATATATATATATAAATATAAATTTCGATTAGTTTTTCACGGCGATTTAACTATTCATTTTTTCGTCGGTACGAGTTCGCGTATTGTAGTTTACTACTCGTGTTCGTATTTGTGTTTATTTTATTTTATTCGGTCGTTGCGGAGGCAGGCTTAGGCTTATACAGTTCCTTGTGTGTAACAGAAATTATCGACTACATATATAGTCGATAAATGTCTAAAGCTGGAGCTGCGGGCAGGGGAGAATCGTCCCCTGCCCCCCAAGTAAGCACCGTCGGTCGTGGCGGTGGTAATACACATCGTAATATCAACGTTAAAAACGGTGGTAGTAATAATAATGTTATCTATAGCAATAATGGGAATAGGTTCAACAATAGTAGTTTTAATGATACTGATAGTGATAGTAATAATAATAACAATGATAATAGTCGTAATAATAAAATTGACGGTAATAATAGCGTGGGTATTAGTAGTAAGATTCACTATGAGGTAGAAGAATTTAGTACAGATATAAACACTAAATGTGAGTTGATATCATATGCGGATGATCTTTGCGTCATGTTTCCAATAAATAAACAATATAATTATAAACAAATAGAAATCATATGTCAGTATCTTGAAAAAATTGTTAGTGAAATGGGTCTGGAGTTCTCTTTGCCCAAGTGTAATTTTATTATTTTTGGTAAGCAAACTATTGTTAAGGAAATTAGCTGTTTGAGGTTGGTGGCTGGTCAGCGAGTCTCTCATAAGAGAATTCTGAAGTACCTTGGTGTATTAATCGATTATAAATTAACTTTCATTCAGCATATTGAACATGTACACAATAAATGTCTAAAAATTTATAATTTATTGAAAAAATTGCAACCTAATGTTAAAGGTTTGAAATTTAAAGAGCGAATTATCCTATATAAAGGTCTTGTACAATCATTGTACAGCTACGGTGCAAGTGTGTATTTAAACAAGGCGGTTTTAAATAGAGTCAATAAGCAACAACGAAAATTCTTACTCAATACATGCTGTCTTTATAGAACTGCTCCAACCTCTGCCGCTAATGTAATAAGTAATATTTTACCAATGGATTTGTTCATAATAAGCAGGTCAATTATTTCTGAATACAGAATTGTTCATAATACCTCCCTTCTCAAAAACTCTATTTATCTTGATATCGGTCTGGCATCGGCTATGGGTGACACACCTCCATCTAAAATATTTAATAAATTTGTTATTGAGACAGTTTACAATATGTGGCAAGAGAGATGGAATAACTGTGCCACTGGTCGAAAGACATTTCAATTTTTCCCAGATGTTGGTTGTAGAAATAATCTTAAGCAAATTAACATTAATTTTTATACTGCTCAAGTGCTTTCTGGTCACGGTAAGTTTGGTGAATACCTATATAGGTTTCACCTTATAGATAACCCTGGATGTGTAGCTTGTAGTGACACCAGTCTTGATGATATAAGGCACTTTATGTTTTATTGTACAAAGTTCAATGATCTACGAATTAAATATGGAATTCAGGAATTTACTTCTCTTGAAATTAATAAGATAAACGCAAATCTTTTATTAGCTTACATGGATGCTGCAATGCGACGTAAGTACATAATTCCCGACAAGTAAACTAATCCAACCGTTATACCGTAGTCCGTATTATTTTATTTCATGCGTAATGCTTTTTTTTTTTTTTTTTTTTTTTCTCACTCTATGTACTTGTGTGTATCGTGACCATTTTTCCTTTAATTTCACATTATTCCATATTATCGTGTTATCATTATGTTTTAATTCTGTCTATGATTAATTATAAGCGCATTGTAATTCTTTGTATAGTGACTGGGACTATGTTTTTTCATCCCGGTTACTTCTTAGTTTAAGACACATACCGCAGTATATTTACATGCACATTGTAACATAATTTATCAATTAAAAAATAAATAAAAAAAAATAAAAAAAAAAAAAAAAAGTCGTGGTAGTGGTATTAATGGTAATAAGCATAATAATCCGTGTAACATTAGAGATAAGAAATCAAATCTTAATATTTCTAACGAGGCTATTATAACAGATGTCGGTTCCGACGAAATTATTTCGATAAATAATATTCGCGTAGAACCGAGTTCTGAAATTGTTAAAGATACTTTATGTAATATTAACATAAATCCTCGTGTACAAGTTACGATATCCCCTACATCAATTAATATTTTTCCAAACGATTTTCAGGGACCAATTATAGTTTTGATAGAAGGAATAAATAATAATATTGGCAACCTTCATCCTATGTCGTTGGCCAAATTAATTCATAATAAAATTACGGGTCTTAAATGTATGACAAGGAGTGGTCGTAACCAAGTTAGACTAATATTTAATTCCGTGGTTCATGCTAATATGTTTCTCCTTGCAGAGGATATCCACAAAGAGCTTAACATACGTTGTTTTATTCCTCAAACGCTACTCTTTCGTTTTGGCATTGTAAGGGACGTTCCGATCGACCTTACAATCGAGGAACTCACCGCATCCTGTACTGCAAGTGTTAAAATAGATCACATACGCAGACTCAATAAACGAAATCAGGATGGTTCCTTTTCTCCTATTCCACTTATTGAAATAAAGTTCTGCGGAAATTTATTACCCGATTGTGTTCATTTTTTCGATTATTATTCATGTAAAGTAGAACCTAGCATTAGGAGACCAAAAATGTGCAACAATTGCCTTAGATTCGGCCATATTAGTAAACTTTGCCGTAGCAAAACTATTTGCGGGTTTTGCTCTGGTAATCATAAATCATCGGATTGCCAAATTAATCGTGAAACCTCGTCATCAGCTCTGTTTTGTTCCAGATGTAGGGGTAACCACTCCGCTTTCGATCGCGGCTGTCCAGTTTATCAGGAACAACTCAAGCTACAGAAAGTTATGGCAGTAGAAAATGTTTCGTTCTCTGAAGCTAAGTTGATTTGTAAGGGGGCTGTGGTCACTCCTGCATTTTCATTTGCTGAAGTGACAAATAACAAAAATTTCCCAGAGTTGCGTACAAGGACCAGTTCCTTTAAACGTAGAAGAAATAGCAGTGGCTCAGGTTCTTCCAGTCGCCACTACAATAATGGTAACAGTAGTAATAATAATAATAATAATAATAATAATATCAGCAATTATAATGGTAATAGTAATAGTAATAATAATAGGAATAAGAAAAATAACAAGAATATTGTTGATAGAAGTCAAATTTGGGGTAATCATTATTACTCTAATTTAGCCTTAAACGTTAAGTCAAGATCAGTGTATCCACCAGAAGGGGATGACGCTGTTATCTCATTAGCCGAGCCTATAATTAATAATGTATCCTTGTCTTCAAATCCTAAAGTTCCTCAACCTATTGATAACCAAAATAAATCATCTTTCGTTCTAACCCATCCTCCTTCCGATCTCTTGGTGCCCGCACTTTTGTCCACGCTACAAAAATTCCAGATTCCTCACTTGGAGAATAAGCTCGAATCAATAATTCAAATGCTTCGTTCTCCTTAGACATGTGTGTAAATATGTGTATAAGTATGTATGTGTATATGTATGCGTGGGTATCTCTGTGTGTATGTGTATGTTTGTGTGATTGTAAATATGTATACGTACGCTTACGTGTATATAATCTTTCTTTCGCTGGTCAGCCATATTTTGCTCCGTTATCTCATAATCAGTATAATAATTTGTATATGCGAAAAGACCTATCCCTTATAACTACGGATGGTCGAGCATACAATTATGCGAATAGACCTATTCCTGTCATCCAGGGACGGTCGAGCATAAAATGAAACTTAATATTTTACAGTGGAACTGTCGCAGTGTGAAAAATAACTGTGACAGCCTTGATAGATTAATTGATGAATACGAAGCTGACGTAGTGTTATTATCGGAGACATGGCTTGAACCCATTGAACAATTCGAGTATAAAAATTTTACTACTTATAGAAACGATAGACAGGATGGATATGGTGGCGTGGCAATTTTAGTGCGGGACCACATCACGTCCTTTCCTATTCCTTGTAGTTTATCGCAGGATAGCTCGAATTTCATACAATTGATAGGCACCAAGATCCATATAAATTCGTCTTTTTATATTCATATTTATAGTATATATGTTAAACCTTCCTCTCGTCCAAATATTTCTATTTTCTCAGATATTTTTAATTCATTGAAAACTCCATTCATTATCGGTGGCGACTGGAATGCGAATAATGTAGCCTGGGGTAGTTCCACAAATAATTATTTAGGGAATGTGTTATATGAAGCCTTTTTGAATGTTGACTGCTGCATCTTGAACGATGGCAGTCCAACTCATTTTGGTAGGCCCGGAACTGTTGCCAACCCGTTAGATTTGACATTTTGCTCGCCTACATTTGGTCTAATAGCTAGCTGGAAAATTATCCCAGACACTTCAGGGAGTGACCACTGCCCCATATTAATAGAAATAGGTATAAATGAGGTACAGGATAGTTACAGATTTTTTGATCAGTCCCTAGGAAAAAGGTGGAACTATATTCGTACGAATTGGCAATGGTTTTCTGCTCAGCTTCAGAAACATGATTTAAATATATGCAATGAGACTGACCCTAGGATCCAGTTCCAGTTGTTATATGAAGCTATCAGCGAAGCCCTATCAAAATCGTCACCAACTATAAAGGAGCGTGAATATAAGAAAACAAGGAAAAGTAACTCAAGCCTTTGGTGGTCAGTTTCCTGCCATCGCGCAGCTTGTGATAGAAGGAGAGCTTTTTTACAATATAAGGAAAATAGTTCTGTTGAAAATTATCTGCACTGGAGGAAAATTAATGCTTTAGCTAAGCGGGAATTTAAACTTACAAAAAGGAAGAAGTGGCAACAGTTTTGCATGCAATTCAATCGACAAACATCTATCTCTAAGGTATGGGAATTATCTAAATCGTTCAGGAGTTCTTCTTATAATAAAGTTAGACAGTTGTCAGAGGACAATTGTTATTCATTTGTTGAGTCACTGGCTCCACCTCATGTACCTGAACTAGAAGAAGTTATAATACCTGAAAGTAGCCCCTCGGATCACTTTTTAGATGCTCCTTTTACTGAAAAGGAGGTAGCTTACATTTTATCAACGAAGGATTCAACATCGCCAGGGTACGATGGTGTTTCTTTCGAAGTATTAAAAAAGCTGCCGGAAAATTTTTTTACTATCTTCGTTCACATTTTAAATAAAGTTTGGCAAACTAAATCGATTCCAAGTTCTTGGATGATTTTTGTTATCGTCCCTGTGCCTAAGAAAAATGGATCACTTAGACCAATTGCATTAGCCTCTTGTTTTAGAAAAATTTGTGAATCCGTTATAGCTTCGCGTCTCAACTGGTGGTTAGAGCATAATGAAATCCTTCCAACTAATATGTATGGTTTTCGAAATAACACCAGTACATTGGACTGCGTGGGTGATTTAGTTGGTAATATATATAACAGTCTCATTAATAAAGAATACAATATTACTGTTTTCCTCGATATAATGAACGCCTTTAACAACGTACATTTGCCCACTTTACAGCAGAAACTGTTGTCCCTAGGCATTCCAGAGCATTGCTGCCACTTCATTAGTAGACTATTTTCGCAACGCCACATTTTAATAAGTTCATCGTCCACCAGATACCATCGAGTGGTATATAGGGGAATTCCTCAGGGTTCTTCCCTCAGTCCGTTGCTTTTTAATTTATATATTTCAGAACTGGCACACGTGCCTTTGTATTCCAAAACTCTCCTTTATGCCGATGACATTGCGGTATTTAGTTCCAATACATCATTTTCCGACGCCGTATGTAATATTAATATGGATATTGATTTAATCGAACGCGTTCTTTATAAGTTGGGGTTAACCTTAAGTCCCCAGAAAAGTGCGGCAGTGGTTTTTACTTACAGACATCTCACAGTCAATAACTTCTCTATCACAGCAGAAAATGGAGTTATTCCCTTTTGTAAGTCAATACGGTATTTGGGTATTACGTTGGATACGCGTTTAACATGGAGGCCACATATTGAACATCTTATAAAAACTATTAACCGCGCCGTTAACATTCTACGTAATTTATACAATACTCGTTGGGGTGGTGATCCTTTCATACTGTTGACTCTTTATAAGTCGCTAATTCGTTCTAAAATGGAGTATGGTTGTGTTTTTTATGGATCTGCAGCTGAATCATTGTTAAATAAGCTTGATCGTGTGCAAAATGAGTGTGTGAGGCTCTGTATTGGTGCAGTTAGAAGTACTCCGATACCGGCATTGTTGGCAGAGTGTAAGATTCCTCCGTTACAGCTGAGACGGAGTTATTTAGCATTAAAGCTCTTGATCGGTAGAATGTACATAGATCGCTTTCCGCTATACAATTTATTCTACCACATTTATTCCAACTGGCGGTTTTCAAACAGCAAAATGCCTCTGCTGGCTTCGGTTTTACCTAGGTTGGATGAATTTCAGGTGCAGACTATGCGAATTCATATACCCATCCAATTTATGTTACCTTATTCATACAATTTTGCCAATAAAATAACATTTTTCTTTCCAGAGAACTACGTCCATTGGCCTCCCCCACTGATCCGGGCTACATTTAATAATATTATCGCTGAAAATTTTCCTACGCATATCCTTGTTTATACAGATGGATCGAAGTCATCTCAGGGAACTGGTGCAGCAGTTTATATCCCTTCTCTTAATATTAGCAGTGCATACAAATTATCTGATCTCTGTTTCTCATTTACAGCTGAGTGTGTGGCAGTATTTCTTTCTTTGTCGTCCTTAATTGATGCGAATCTTCCAGGTAATTATCTCGTTGTTACCGACTCACAGAGTATTTTAAAGGCTATTGAATGCAAAGGGAAGGTGTCAGATTCATTGATTTCAGTCATCTTGTTGAAACTTAATCAGCTCGAAAACCTCAGTATATTTGTGTCATTCTTGTGGGTACCGGGACATCGAGGAGTCCCCGACAATGAAATGGTAGATGCAATAGCTAAAAGGGGTTCTTCTAGTGGTGTTTTATTCTCTTCAGTTTCTTCTCGTGACGTCATTCACTTTACACAGTCTGTTCATAAAAAGCACTGGGATCAGACATATATGGAGTGCATACAGCGGTCGCCTCTTACTGCGTATTATCAGCTGCAGCCGTCTCTCCCTAGGTTCCCATGGTTCTACGTTTTCAAAAACATCAAGCGGAGAGGAATTGTGCTTATCAGCAGATTGCGGTTTGGGCATTGCTTGTTGCCTGACCGCCTGTTCGTT
Organism: Coronaproctus castanopsis; assembly: GCA_032883995.1. Taxonomy (NCBI): domain Eukaryota; kingdom Metazoa; phylum Arthropoda; class Insecta; order Hemiptera; family Monophlebidae; genus Coronaproctus; species Coronaproctus castanopsis. The sequence goes on along the minus strand of CM065052.1, from coordinate 188,911,454 downwards.
ATGCAGCTTAGAGATAATCCGTATTGTCCTCTACATGCTGGTCGTGTAGTCTGCAACCCCGATCACGTGTTCTTCGAATGTCCTTCATTAACAGCACTACGTTCTGAACTGTATCTCAAATTACTTTACGCATCTCGTGGTGGTCCTCCTTATAATGTAATGTTCCTTCTACATGTTGAGAATCTAGATTTATTCCCGGACATAGCGACTTTTCTCGAGAAGTTGTCCGAGTTCATAAGAATATGAGTTAGTGATTATTACGGCTCCACGTTGGGTAAGCTGTAAAGGCATCCCCATTAAAAAAAAAAAAAAAAAAAAAAAAAAACATTCCATTTTAAACGACGACGTTTAAAACGGACGAATTTAAAATGTTCAAACACTTCTACTTCGAAATTCCGAACGTTAATGGTCGCAATTTAAATAATCGCCGCTTTTGAACGCGTAGTAAAATTCTAGCAGCGTAATTTAGAAATTGTATAGAAAAATCGAATTTGAGAAGATTTTTTCAGGCGAATTTACACGTTTTAATATTAAATAAATTTCTCGGTAACCGCGACAAAAATAGAAAGATTTCGTACGAATTTATATTCCGAAAATTTTGCACGAAATCACTTTTGAGCGAAAAATATAGAGTGACCCAGAGAAAACGGACGGTTTTAGTTGATAATGCTATGCAAGCCGCGTGCTTCACGTTTAGTGTTCACACGAGAGATTCGTTTTTTTTTTTTTTTTAATAGCGCAGTTGATAATACTATACAAGCCGAGTGCTATCCATAATTGAAAATCAGATAGCTTACCAGCACGCCCGATCAAAAGCTAGGAGGATGCAAGAAAAAAGAGAAACTGGAACCAATTCACATCTACTCTAACAACTAGAACACCAATCCATCAAGTTTGGAATAAAGTACGGGCATTAAACACAACATACACCCCTCGTATACCGAATTCAATTTCAATATGTGGCAAGTTTTACACAGGGGCGGAAGAAATAGTAGAACAATTTACACTCTATTTTGAAAGCATCTCAAGCGACAATAAGTTGTCACCGTCTTCATTGCAAATAAAACAAGATATGGAATCTAAGAAATTAAAATCGATACAGCAACGAATCCGTCATATAATTCCCTCATTGAGAAAAAAAGAAATTGTTCATGCCATGAAAGAATCGGCAACTGCTGCTGACAATATTCACATCCTATTCCTAAAGAAGGCTCCAGAGTCTATGTATGACAAGTTAGTTCAGCTGTTTTAACCACATATGGACAACTCCTAAGGCAATGGAGGGAATCCATAATAATACCAATACAAAAACCCGACACAATTAGATAACTTCAGACCAATATCATTAACTTCCGTTCTATGTTAAATTTTCGAAAAAATCGTAAACAAACGACTAATCTGAGAACTAGAAAACAGAAAACTAATGTGGCTTCTGACTATAGCGATCAACAGCAGACCACCTGCTCCAATTTATGGAACAGCAAAATCATCGATTCTGCGTACTTTAGATCCGATTCATCATTCAGCTATTTGATTGGCTCTTGGAGCTCTCCACACTAGTCCAACGATTAGTCTATTAATTGAAGCCAATGAATAGTCGCTAAAATTTCGTCGAGAGTACTTAATGATGAAGCTTGATACGTATATCAAAAGCAGATTACATACAACAAACATTCAAAAAACAAAAATGTTACGTCATCACCGCCCACTCAACAGGATTATTTCAAACTAATATTACAAATATCATCAATACGTTGAACCTCAACCTTTCAGAACAAATAGATCATCGCATAATACCATCGCTACCACCGAACAAAAGAACAAATTTAAAGATTGACGTATCATTGGCGTTATACAACAAAAATATGATGTCAAAACAAAGAGCCTATAACAGACTAATGACATCATTTAATTCATATGAAAAATTCTGTACAGATGCATCATAGACAACTCAAGCTACGGGTTGTTCCGTCATACATCGAGATATCACAACGTAAGATACGTTTTACCAACCGAATTCTCAGTGCTATCCGCTGAACTAATGGCAATCAACTTAACTATCGATTTGGCTAGAGACTTACCCTTACAAAAAACAATTATTTTTACCGACGCACTTTACGCCGTTCAAAGCATTAATCTCGATCTCTCAAAATCTAACCACCCGATAGCACCTGTCAGCTAACCAACACATACAAGAAACCATTATATGCTGGATCCCTTCACACTCCAACATAAAGGAAAATGAAGAAGCGGACATCGCTGCGAAAGAAGCGGCGGTGATGTTTCCAGTACCAAAAATTTCAATACCAATTACATAATATCAAAAACCAATTTCATGAAGCATGGAACTTACGCTAGAAACGAAATAGTTTAAAAATAAATATTTTTTGCTAAATTTTCTCGCTTGTATAAAATTAAAATAAACGAAATACTTTAAGAAATTAATCAATCCATTATGAATAGGTAGAACTTCCGATTTCAGAAACTTATAGTAAAATTGCACGTCGGTATATCAGTGTTTTTACGAATTATAAATAAAACAAAATAGTTAAATCACTGTAAACTTTTAAATTTTCCCGAGGCGTTTCGATAATTACGTCATTATCGAGCACAGACAATGAACATTACGTATAAGGCAATCGTATTATAAAATGCTGTACTTAGAGCTTGTCCGAACGTAAGCCATGATGGTCGAATATTGATTTTTCTAATTTATATTTGATTTGATTTTGGATCGTATCCTGTTACTTTGGCCAGAAGAAGGAGCTTTGCTTCGGAAAAGACATTGTGTAGAAGTATACTAGGAAGATTATTGAGATGGTCTATGAACTGACGTTGAAAAGCATAAATTGAGCAGGAATTAGGGTGTGAGTGATGTTAAAGGAAGTATTCGGCCGTTATTCTTTTGTAAACAGGAATCATTACGTAAAAGGTGTATGTCCAGATTGATGACTGCATCATTTTACTAAACGACGCCGATTCGTGATGGACAGGCACAAAGAATAACGATTTGTTTTACCTTAATAGTATTCTGATTACCAATCGAGATATCTTTACACGACGTTGATACGAACGGAATTACTGTTATATAACATGATTCCGCAGTTTTACTACATTTTGATTACCCACGCATAGTTTTTGAAATGAAATTGGCGCATTGTATATGGAGAGTTAACCCATAAAACGAGCGAGCTGACTCGAATTCGTTCTATTGCGCATGCGCACACGTACACCGAGGTAGGTCTATTCATACAGTGTAGTCGGGCTCGTCCTCTCTTTTCTGCATTCTGTACTTATATAGGTGTATATTCAGTTTGCATGCATGCGTACAAACACGTACAGAAATTATGACACACATGCGTAAGTGGGTGCATACATCGGCATATCGCTCATACATAAGGGTAAACATTTTTTGCATGTTCGTATTCTTTTTCTTGCGCATGCGCGCACGGCTGTCCGTTACTTCGTTCAAATCTTCGCTGTACAAAGGATGTACTTGTGCGGTAGATTTGAGAGCAAAAACATTTAAGCGATCGCCACATAAAGTTAAGCATAGTGGACAGTGCGTTCTTTTTGTTTGTGAAATTTGTATGAAATCGTGAGTTTATTAAATAAGTGTATCTTTTTGGGAAAACGTCTTTAAATTTTACCCTACATCCTGATTCGTAAATACTTTTAAATATGAAAAATCTGATGACCCTGAAAGGAATACAGTTGTCGATACTACTGTACGATTTGGAAAGTTCATTCACGTATGAAGACAAGCTTGAAGCGTTGGAAATGTATGTATACCGCCGTATTTTGAAGATTTCATACAGAGACCGTATATCAATACAGATGTGCTGCGAGCGTCGTTTCGTTGTGCGTTCACGTTGGGTTTAATATGTTGAATTAAAATTTATCTTCTATGATATTGCATTTTATATACTTCTCCCCTGCGCGCCCCCAGGTAGAGATTTTATTTTATTTTGGATGAAATATACAACGATGTAACATCTTGTTCATCTTCTATCATTCGGTTCCTGTTTTAGAATTCTTGCTACAAGCTTTTTTGCTCTCTTATATAAGTCCCTTAGTCCGGGATTTTCCAATATACGTTTCCATTAAGATGTTCTTCATTTAATCTAATTGGCGTTGTATAAGTTTAATTTTTATGTTAATATTATTGTTATTATTTGGAATTGTAATTTTTATTGTTATAAAAATAACAAGTTTACCGATATTATTAAAATAATATTTATTATAAACGGAGTATTTGTGTAATAATTAACATATTTTTCATTAATTTACCGATGATAAATTTAAGCGGATAATTCGCATTATTATTCGTTCTTCGTTATTGTCGTGATAAATTATTCTATTACATACGGTTGGAAACTAATATAAATATTCCTTATGTAATAAATCCTATATTTCTCATTCGGTTACTATTCAATGGGATGGAGATTTCTTTCATTGTAATCGACATTAATCGTAAAACAAATAATCTAAAAAGCTTATTACAGCTTAGGCTGGAAGATAATTAGATTTTTATATAATCTACCGAGTTTATAAGTTCCACTAGAAATTGTTCTCGCAAGGAGTGCTGCACAATTACTCAGCGAAATATTGATTAAAAAAGGAAAGGTCTCTGTCGCGTCCCTAAAACTTTCGCGAGACGAAAATAGATAATTCCGATCTAGCAACGTTTAGAATAACTCAATTTTTTTTTTTAAATTTTAGAACTAATTTTGAAGTGAAACTTCTATTGATGCGCTGTATTTGGGGAGGTATCCTGTAAAACGAACGAATAGGCACATAGGTAGGCCTATTCTCACAGTGTAGTTGGGTTCCTCCCTTCTTTCCCCAGTCATATAGGTTTGTATTCAGTTTACACACATATATACAAACGCACGCAGACATTATAACACACATGCGTTAGCCTGTGTATACATCAGCATATATCTCTCTATATATATGTGTACTATAATAACTTATAAACTTGTTAAAATAATGAGACACCAATATAGTATTGAAACAAATGGTTACACAGGCGAAGCTGTGGTAATTTATGGTATATCACATTATCACGTTATGCCTATATCAACCCACTGCTGGGTGTAGGCATGTCCCAGACGTTTCCAACAATTCCGATTTTGTGCCACTCGGATCCAATTGATCCCTGCACGTTTGGCAATGTTGTCTCGCCACATCGTTGTTTGTCTGTCCCTTTTCCTCTTTGAATACAACAGGCACCACTTGCAGATATGTTTTGTCCACCTGCCGTGTGTCCTGCTCACGTCCATTTTAATTTTGATATTCACTTCACCGCTCAGTCAATTTTGTACCTTCCCCTTGATCCAAGTAATGGTTTTTCTGTCTTTTAACTTCACGTTCAATATTATCCTTTTGTGAGCTGTTCGCATTGATTTTCATAATTATTCCATTTGTGAAGCTCCACGTTTCTGCTCCGTATGTTAACACTGGTAAGACGCATTGTATATATATAATATATGTGTATAAACATTTTTGCCTGTTCATATTATTTCTCTTGCGCATGCGCGCACGGCTATCCCTTATTTCGTTAAATCGTCGTTTCACAAAGAGAATGTATGTGCGCCTTAGATTTGAGAACGAAAACATTTGAGTCATTGCCACATCAAGTTAGGCATAGCGGACAGTGCGTTCTTTTTTAAGCTACACTTCTTCCCTGCACCCTGAGGCACAGATTTTTTTTTTTAATTTAAACGAAATACCTAGTTGAATCACCTGTTGTATAATTTTTTTAGATGTACTTTGGCAGTTCTGTAACTTTATAAATATCGACTGCGTACAAAAGGAACGAATAAAAGCCGTCTGTCGATTATTATTAGTTACGACCTGCGTTTGGTATTTCTTTCACCTGACAAGTAAAAAAAAAGTACACCCGGCTGCCAACTTCGGCACTATTATTACAAGTACTCCTATTACCGTTTGCTACTACCACTAACTAGTGATAGTGCTATTTTATTCCATTTAAATTCCAGAAAAGAAGCCGTTGAAGTAAGTTTGTTGTAAAGTTTCGTTACACATTGTTCCTAGCGTGCTAATGTGTTTATATTGTATTACCACTACTATTACAACGGGTAACCACGGTTAAGATAATGATAATTTCGGCGATGTTGGAAAAACAGGCGAAAAGGCTATTATAATATTTTACCAGCTGCTACTTTTGACAGCTTGAGGTCGATAACGTACAACAGTTCTCCTTTCGAGTAATATAATATTATGTATATTTTTAGTAGTTACGCGCGTGTTCTTTATTCCCCAACCAGATGCACACGCACAAACACACACACATATATATATAAAAGCGTGTTTTTATACGTTACATTTTACGCACACATACATATATTGTACTGTTATGTTTATTCGAGAGAATAGTCATGTAAAACCAATTGGAAACAGTTGAAAATTGAACGGGTATCAAGTTCAAAGAAATATCGCGAACTGAAGGAAATGAGGAAATTGATAAAAAAATATAGAGTCCGGGTCTAGATAGTAGAAAAGGGATATTGGAAAACCGCAATTTAAAAGTATACTGGATGCAACCGCAAACTTCCCGGGTAGTCGCGATAAATGATATCGACATATATGCTATACCGATATAGTCACTAGGACGAAACTTCGATTTCAAACTATTCGATATCTTTCGTCCTACTACATGAATTTCCTTCACGATAGGACAATGATGTTTCGTTAGTGCGCGTATTCGAGATTGCGGTTAGAGAACAAGACTGGCAACAACAGCGATTGTTTAAGCGTATCGCGTCGGATATACAACAATTTCCTCGGCCTCTACTAATAAACTTTGTCGCGTCTGCTTGTTTACCCGGGTTTTGTTTATTCGGACAAATTTCTACAGTCTGGTTTTCCGTATCTGTCGTCCTTCATTTCGCGCGTAGAATTTCATCGGAAAATGACGACTACGTATTTATCTCTTTTCAATATACTCGTACGTATAAAAATTTTCAAACGCGCATTTCAGACATCAATTTTAACTCGTATTAGTATTAAAATATTCAAGATGGAGAACATTTAAGAGCACTTATAAAGTGAATAACAACATGAATAAGATTAAGCTTAGTAAACGACAAAATCGCAAATTTTACCTAGATGCTCGAGCTGTATCTTAAGTAGAGCCAGATACCTGGGAATGCATTCGGATAAGCGCCTCACTTGGGAAATGCACATTCGAATGAAGATCAAACAGATCGAGACAAAAACGCGTCAATTATAACGGATCTCATCTGTCGCAACTCTTCATCAGATATCTATATCGTGTAAGAATAATAAAACCAATCTGCACGTACGGCATTCAACTGTGTATGGGGATGTGTTAAGAGTGGCGATTAGATCCAGATCAGACAAAACGTCATCCTACGTAAAATAGTCGATGAATATTTCACGTAATGATGTTGGGGGATGATGCTTGCCGACGATATCGTTGAAGCGTTCGCCTAGAAGCATAAGAAGCAGCTTAATCAAGTAGAAGTAGTTAAACTTATCGACACTTACTGCGATATTGAACGCCTTAAGCGTATTAAATCGTAATCTTTAATCTTGTAAATGATAATTATGTTTTAGAAGTTTTAACCATCGAGTTGACTAACTACTTTATACTCGTTTGTACCACCTAAACTGTGTCGAGTGGTTAACTATAGTCATTAAAACAGTTGCTTATTCGATATTAAGATTTCGACAAAAGGAAAAAATAAATAACTCGTTTCGATCATTGTTGTGACGGTCATTTCTGTTTGCACTTTTTGTTCCGCCATTAAATGGCATTATTCCGAAAAATGATCAAGAGAAAAGCCAGATAGGTCTGGTGATACACATTCGTAAATAGTGGTATTCGAGACAACAGTTCTCTCCTGACGTATTCAAAACGAATGATATTTTGGATTACTTCCTCGACTTGTCAGCATTTCTGACCAATTTATAATAATTATGCGTCTCGCCACTGTAGCGTGATCGAAATATATGCGCCGCGTCACAAAGCGGCAATCGTAAAATTCATCGATACGTTTAAAAAAAAAAAAAATTAAAGCCCAATAAACTTTTTCTTACATCGTTGGTCTTTGATTTTGTGTATCCCCTTTTACCGCTATAAGTGGGATTAAGTATTCAGTCTAGAAGATTCAAATACTTTACTCGGAATATGTTTGTTCGTTTGTAGCCCTACAAAAAAAAAGACTTATTACTGACACATATTAGCGAATGGTACGTGTAAAAGACTGTCGATTAGATGCGTATACTTCAACTAGTATCTCTTTGGATATACTGTAACGAAGCATGTACAGAATTTCCCCTTCGTCGTTGACGATAAATATTACTGAGTTAATAACGGTTTAAAGCTTAAATGAATGTACACGAAGTTCTTGGAGCAATAGGCACGGCATTGTCTTTCTCAGCAGCAGATTATAGAATTTCATTCATCGACTAATATGTCTTATAGATTGTGTAATGTCCGAATAAGGATTTTAACGAATTAGACGAAGCTAAGACAAACACTTTTTTTTCACTACAGCGCATGCCTACGCATAACATTTGATCCGGATTAAAATATATTTCTGATTCGACTCCCTTTCAGCAATCACCAGCATCATTAATTAATGGCCACGGAAATAATCGGCATCCTATCTACCGGTATATCCCCCTCATTATTTTTACGGGTTCCAAGTTACACTGGTATTGCTGGGAACCATCTAGCAGACAGAGCAGCTAAAGAGGCGGCTTATATGCGGCCTGCTCCCGATTTTCCAATAGATCGAAAAGATATGCGCAGCATAATAAACGAACAACTCCGCGCGAAATGAAATATATTGTGGTTATCAACACCAACTACAAACAAATTACGCTCATTCAAACCTGATACTAATTTATGGCCATCTCCTCCTTCGTTGACACGACAAGAAAGAAATAGTCATTCGTCGTATATTACTAGGACATAAGACTATCACTCATAGTCACTCGATCAGAAGATAATCACCACCGATTTGTTCCTGCAGCAATGTTAAATTAACAAAATAGAACACCTTCTGCTACACTGCCAAAAGTACAAGGCTGAACGTATTGGATATTATGGTGTCTATCATCACGAACTAAAAAAAATACTCAATTACGGACGTGATATTTGAGTTTATCCGGACAGTGATGTTTCTTTTTGCATAGATTACAAAATGCGTCCGAGTGACGGATTACAATACTTGCTGCGATAACCCATTACGCGAATAATAATGCAAAACTCTGATAAGTAAAATGTAAATGTTAGAAATATGTCTTGGTACGTCTGAAATCTAACCCCCCATATTTTAGGCATATAAATTAGAGTGTATTGTTGCAAAATAGAAGGAAAGCCGCAAATGTCGAAATTTCATTACGATTTGTTTTATCGAAAATTTTGTATATTAGAACGACCGAATGCTTCGTGAAACTGAGATTACTACGCAGTGACTGAAATCGCTATTAAATAGTTATTATTTACTTACAAATATAATAATATTCGTTTTGAGGAAAAGGGTTGTCTAAAAAGCATTTCTGTGATTCAGCTCTGTATAACAGAATTCTCGAGTGCTGATAGAGCAACCGGGAATACAGTATATACAAACTTATTGCACCGTACGAATGAGCGCATTATCCATCGTACGTGAAAATAAATAAACAGATGGCATTAGTTCAAACCTACAGGAAATGTCGTATCGCGACGTGTTATAATGACGTGTTTCATTGTGCTTATTATCAATTTATTAATCAGTTTATCGCACGTCTCATACAATCGTTAACATATATCGGGGTCTATAACTGGTAATGGAACCAACAAAATAAGCGGACTTATCAGCCCTCGCTAACAATAGTATTTCAACTACGCACACAATTAAAAACGGTATTCATGTTCAACCTAATACAAACCAGATCGCAGGTGATATTCAATCGTTACGTAATACGAACAACTTAGATAACGCCATTTCAATTTCTACTAACCAACAAACATTCGTTATATAAAATCGATCTTTTTCCGATATTATTAAAACAAACAATAAAGTATCTCCGCTAAATCAATTCGCATACCCTAATGACGACAAAGGACTACTTTTTCCTTATGTCGAAGGCGTAACCTTAAAAGATTATTTTATTTCTCTTAAACCTTTAATCGGGTCAGCAAAAAACATGCATCTCGCATAAGCCCAAATCGAATCCTAATTTTTCTCGCTTCAAATTCGCTCGTTGCAAGTCTCATGAAGGGGCACGGTCAAATTTCAATAATAATAAATGCAAGACGACTTGCCTCTCCCGCTAAGCAAGTAGTTTTTCCTAATGTCTCGGCATTTATTCCAAATGACGTTCTTCAATCTCACATAATCGTCAAGCTCGGACTCAAGTTGGTCTCGCTCATATCTATCTTACGAGTTGAACATCTAGATGAAGCATTTGGGTACAATATAAGTTGGAGTCTTCAAGCCTATGTCTCAAACCTATCCGATGTCGATTTACCGCCTTTGTTCGTTGCTACATATAAAGAACTCGATTATAGAATATGTATTACTTGTGGTGACTTAGTTTACTTTAAGTGCAGCTCAACGAGTCATAAAGCTTCCGACTATGCCGCAGCTGTCGAAAATGCAGATATTCTTCATTCCCACCCTACAGAAATTCAAAATGCTACCGACCTATGTAACTCGCAAAACCACCTCGTGGTAAATGAAGCATTCCCAACATTATCTGATAAGAAAGCTTTGTACCCGAAAAAGGGTCTCCTCAGTTCAGCTGATGAATTTGCAAATGTATCTTTACCTACTCAACCACTTAAAAGACAGTTATCATCTTCCTCGACAACTAACGAATTAAAGCAAAATCATGAAATAGCGGTCGTACCTAACGAAACGACTAAAGAAATCAAGTAAAAATATTATAAAACAAAGTAGATCAAGTTCATCCAACGATAGTAATTTAAAATCTGATTCTGGAATTCACAAAGAAGAAGAACAGTCCACTATAAACCCAAGTAGTGTACAACAACATTGAACCTCACTTTCTTCATGGAAACTGGCATTCAGCCCACTGGAAGAAACCTTCAAGAAAAATCAAGAAACCTATCCAATTTCATTCACTAATTTTCAATTATTCGTTGACATGTGCAAAGGCTCTGAGATATTATCCGATATTGCCTTAGAATTTACAATCGACATACAAGCTCTCATCCAAATGATGGAATCTACACATCAAATTGTAACAGATCGATCTTTAAAAATAAGATTTACTAAAATCATGAAGAAACATAAAACTGAACTGCATCTGACACAGCAAAGTACAAACCTTGATTAAATAGAACACATGTACAACATTATTACTTGGGGGGAACTGTAACGATGTCTTAACCCGATCTCCAAATAATCATTGAAAAATACAATCCGGCTGCCTTAGCTCTTCAAGAAACCCACTTAAAAATGAGAAATCTTCATCTCCGACATTACAGTATATTGCAAACAGATGGACTCCATCGCACCAACTAGCATATGATGGTGTTCTACTAGCAATTAGGAAGGACTACCTTTGAATAATTAACAATTACAACGACCATACAAGCTATTATTGCAAGAATTTTCACTCCCACAGCAATCACTATTTGCACCTTATACTTACCACCAAATTCGCATAATTCATTTAACGATCTTCAACTTCTAATTCAGCAACTTAAATCTCCTTTTATATTAATGGGTGACTTTAACGCTCATTCACCCACATGGGGAAGAAAAATGTACAACTCAACCGGTCGAATATTACAGGATATAACTCTCTTCTAAATCACCTCACAGTACACGAGCTATTTGCAAGAAATTTGTTCCATGGTGGACTTCCGAAAAGGCTGCACAATTCGTGATCGTCGTAGGGCGCTGAAAAACTTGAAAGCTCTTCGCTCGACTGAAAATTACGCTCTCTTTAAGAAATATCGAGCTAAAGCAGGCTATACTTTAAAACAGGCAAAAAGATCTACCTGGCATAAATTCACTTCTTCAATCTCTCTATCAGCTCCACCTAAATTAGTCTTCTTCTTCTTCAGCGGGCAATCGTTGGTGCCGGGTCTGCCATACAAATAGACAGTTTCCATTCAATTCGGTTGTTTGCTAGTTCTACTGATATATCTGCATCTCTGAGATCCTTCGCTGCCATCTTTGCTTTGAGCTTCCTACTGGCCTTATACCAGGAACTTCTGCCGATATCAGTGGGCCACTTCTAGCGTCCCACTCCACCTAAACTAGTCTGGAATAAAAATTAAATCAATGGAAGCCTCATCAACGTTATATCATAAAGCAAAACGGAAATATTATCCTAAACCGCAGTCAATTAGCAAAGTTATTTACAGAATTATTTTAAGTATTACGTCTATTCCACTAAACTTTAATTCACAAAACAAAGAACCATATAATCAACAATTCCTAAATGAGCTGAAATCCACTATATGCAATTTGAAGGACAGTGCCAGCGGTCCGGATAATTTTCGTATTTGCCCGCTGAAAAATGCACCAGATAACATCACAGCAGTCCTCTTGCATATACTGAATGTTGTTTAGGACGAGTAAGTAAGTAAGTAAGTAAAAGTGTATTTACAATAATTAAATTTACATGAACAACAAACTTAGTATACTACGTGTATCGAAAAATTACATCTCATACCATGTGCATATAATAAAATAGATAATTATACAATTTTTCATCAAACAAAACAAAATATAATTTCAGGAAAAAACCACCACCAAAACTTGAATACACATTATACCGGCTTCTTAAATAAGAATAATAATACTTATTATTAGAATGCTAAAAACTAAATAAAGTAATAATAAAAATACAATAAAAATAAAATAAAAAAACGCTGGTACGATCCTATAGTAAGGCATTATCCTCTTATGTTTGTACCGTTCATATTTTAATTGCAAACTAGTACGATTATAATCGCCAATATTACTAATAATGGGAACTTGATTGAGTTTACAACCTTCAAAAAATCTCTTTGTGTGTTGGATAACAATATCCTCGACATACGATAATTTCAATGTGTCATGCATACTATCAATTCTATTGTACAGAGGGGCTTTAAGTATTATTCTACAGCACTTATTTTGAAGTCTGTTTAGGACGAGAGTGGTTTTCCGAACTTATGGAAAAAAGCACCGATACTTCCCATTCTTAAGGCTGGCAAAAATCCTTCAAACATAGACTCCTATCGACCTATTTTTCTGATGTCAGTGCTAGGTAAGGTATTTGAAAAACTTATAACAGGTCGCCTTGGGAGTTAAACAACTTAAGCAGTAAACAAAGCGCATTTCGTCCAGGTCGCTCAACAATTGATCAAGCTATTTACCTCCACAATGAAATATCAAATTCGATAGTTAATAATCATATTAGCGCTCTTCTTAGATATATCCAAGGCTTTTGATACGACCTGGAGACACGAGATTCTGATCTCGCTCTACAACTGGAATTTTCCACCAATTACAAAAAAAGTTACGCTCATTCAAACCTGATACTAATTTATGGCGATCTCCTCCTTCGTTGACACGACATGAAGAAATAGTCATTCGTCGTATATTGCTAGGACATACGACTCTCACTCTTAGTCACTCGATCAGAAGAGAATCACCACCGATTTGTTCCTGCAACAATGTTAAATTAACAATAGAACACCTTCTGCTACACTGCCAAAAGTACAAGGCTGAACGTATTCGATATGGTCTTCCATTAGCATTACAGCAATTTTTGCAGCCAAATGCAGTCGATCCAACAGTAGCGTTCCTACGTGAAACCGGCATGTTTCAACAACTATAGTTTCCGTGTTCGTGCCTCTGAGCTCCTAGCAGTATACGGCCATGTGAATGGATCATCATCATCAAACCTATAAATCTAGACAATGGAATAAATTATTATTGCGCGATTTGTAACCCAACGTGATTGCACGTTATAATGATGAGGTAAAACACCAGCAGCAAGTTAATATCGAAAGAAGAGCAAAATTAACGATTCTTTGAATTATCAAATTAAATTTATGAAATTTGCAGAAACTAAGCGCAGACTATCCGTTCGGTTGTGAATGCGACTACACACGGGGAGTTAGCGCACGATATTTTAAATTATATTCGCCGAATTTATTACCGAATTCGGGGTATCAATGTAATTATGTAAATAAATTAAGTAATTCAGTGTTGGCTTGAGGAGTACAAATTGAAGTTGATGGATTTATGATTGTATTTATGTAATCGGTATTATTATTTTTCGGTTATTTTTCTTCTTTTATGCCAGATTAAATGTTACTTATTATGATTCGTTAAATGATTTATAACTTGAGGAAAGTAAAATTACATAAAGTTAAGTTTATTACTGACGTGGATCCATGGTAGCTGTTCTATTTTCCCATATTTAATAAACCTATGTTCGAGTCTGCCAGAAACTTTTCTTATAACTCGTCCTCTTTGTTTGTAACTTCGATTATTATTAAAACTATTAAAGTCTCCTGTTATATGGCCTTGGTATAATTTGTCGGTTAATTCTTTTAAATTGTCAAGGCGCACTGAGTCATCTTCACGCGTGTATAATACGCATATGATATACCGTTTCAATAGAATTGTTCGATTAGTTACCCGTTTATGGACAGTTTTTTTTTATTTATATTGCATATATTTTCATCTGATATTATGTTTGTTATTTGCTTTTTCCTTGAGGGCATATTATACCTGTGTAGATATGACAATTTGGATCGAAAATTATTTTTAAATTCCGGAGTACGGTGTTTTGCGAATATACACATTTATACGACCATTCCTTCGTTATTCAGGTAGTTGTGACTCTTAACTTCTCACTAAGCCGGATTCACGATCCTTTTGTATCAAAATGACACCGTATTTCTTCTGTCGCGTAAATAACTCGTTCGAGATAGTGTGTGCCTAATTTAAGGTAACCTAATTTGTCTTTTTTGAATTTTAAAGTTTGTACGAGCTTTATATCGGATATTAAAAAATATTAATCATATTGATATAGAAAATATAAAATGGTCCCAACATAATAATAAAAAAATAGTTGAATTTCCATGATGGCTGTGTTCCTCCTGTGGTAAATTCGGACAACATTACGTCCATTGTTAATAACTTACGCAATAAAAAGGCGCCTGCTGATGATAGGGTCAGCAACATCATCGTTAAAAAAATTCATTCTCTCTATCCGGTTTTGTTGCATACTATTATAGATAAATGTATAAAATTTGGACTCTTCCCAGATTGTTGGAAGGCAGCTTCTTTGAGGCTTCTTTTCAAGCCGGGCAAAGATCTGTCCGAGTTATCAGCGTATAGGCCTATCTCCTTACTGAATTGTATGGGGAAGGCTTATGAAAAAGTCGTCAATGAGATGCTGGTACAGGAGATCGCTGCTCGGAACACGTTGCACCATCTTCAATTTGGTTTTCGTTCAGGTGTATCAGCTGACCGGCTGTTCATTGTTTAGTTTCAACAGTCGAGCAGTACATTTCAGATTGTTCCTTGGCTGTTGTTATTTCATATGATATTAAAGGGGCTTCTGACAATTGTCGTTCGTCTGCAGTTGTTGATGTTCTTAAGGATAATTCAGTGAATCCTTTTATGGTTAATATTATTATAGATTATTTTAAGAATCGTTCCGCTACACTTAAACTTCGATTGTCGGTTGGATTTAGAGCACCTTCTTGTGAAGTTCCTCAGGATTCGGTACTCGGACCTACTTTGTGCAACATACTGTACTCCACTGTGCACTTTAAAGTTGAACATTTCTATTCTTATATTAATGCTACATGTCAGCTTATTTCCTATGCCGACGATCTATGTTTAGTGTTTAAAGCTAAGAATCCCACATCATTACCGCTTCTTACTTGTTATTTCCAAATACTTGGAGAGCGTGGTGGTAGATATAGGATTAAGTTTTTACCCTACAATGCATCTCTTGTTGGCCGGATCAACGAGCTTGAATTATTATCTGATTCAAGCATTTCTTTTTCCGCATCTTTGAAATACTTTGACAGTAAATTATCGTTCATTCCTCATTTCCAGTACATTTCTTCATACGGACATATATAATAAATTACTGCGTTTACAAAAAAATGCATCGGGCCTTGCATTTAAGGAACGTGCGATTTGATATAAAGGCCTCATTCAGAGGGTATAGTGCTGCCATTTACGTTAATCGAAGAATTCTTGGTCTAGCCAGCAAGCAGCAGAGGAAATTTCTGCTTCGGATGGCTTCTTTATATCGAACTACCCCGACCTCTGCAGCTTGTGATATCTGTGGTGTCTTGCTGGCGACCATAGGCTCGGAGAAGGGTGTGTTGCTGAGATGAAATATTCGAGCCTGCTAGGAGGTATTGCTGTAAAGTCTGTTCCGTATTTGAAATTTAAAAAACAGATAATGTCTTTGTTGGTTGAGAAGTGGCAGGACAGGTGTAATAAAGCTGAAACTGGCAGGAATACGTATGCTTTTCTTTATGATATTTCTTTACGTTTGAAAATGCTTAAGTTTGACGTCAACTTCTACAGTGCTCAGGTGTTGTCAGGTAACGGCACAGGTTTGGTACCTATCTTCATAGGTTCCGGCTTGCTAATGATCCTGTCTGCACGTGTTGTACTGTAGGTGAGGTAGACGATGTACATCATACGTTATTCACTTCTCCTGCATTTACCGCCCTTCGTCGCCAAGTTGGTATGGACTGTACGAATGTATATCCTCTTAGTAGGAAAGTTGGAAGTTTTCTTTTGCTGGGGTCATGTGTTCAAAATTTAAAATACAAAATTCTATTACTCGCAACTTACGCCTAAATCAACCGTGACACCAATACCGTTGCTTTGTTCGTAGCATGGTCATTTATCTGTTTATCTTTCTATTTACATTAGGTTAATCATTTAATATTTGATTATTTTATTACTTAATTGTCTTTTACATTTCCTTTTTGAGAGTCCTTATTTTTATTTTTATTTTAAGATTTTTTTGTGGATACAAGTTAATATCCATTTAATTTCCTTTTTGCTTCGTATTTCATGTTATTTCTATTAGGTATGAATAATAGCTTTTTAACTATAAGTTTATTTGTTTAAATATTTCTGTTAGAAGTTAATTTTTCTACAAACTCATTATTCGTTATTTGATGGAACAAGGGACTATGTATTCTCATCCCTTCTTTCATCGCTTTAAGTTATTTGTAAGTGTGGAGGTCTTTGCTTTGTGCAATGGCCTTCATTATTATTATTTTTTTTTTCTCAATAGAGGGAGGAGGTTTTTAGTGGGTAAAAATCCCATAAACTGGTTTTGGTTTCCCAGCAGTGCATTTTATATGCACTGCGTGAATAAAAACAAAATTTATATGATATCAGAGTCTTTTGAAGATTTTCCCCCTCCCGCTTCAAAAAAAAAACAAACTGATTTATTAGTTACCATCCATGACATAGATCTGGTTTTAAGCCTCAAATGCTCGATTTTCTTCTGAATGTGAATAGCCCAAGTGAGCCTAGTGTCCAAATGCATGCTCAAATATTTTACACTATTGGTATTTGGAATGACAACGTTGTTTATTTTGATTGGCAGGCGTTCAATCTTTCGATTTGTGAAAGAAATATGCGCTGATTTAGTATCATTGACTACAACGTGCCATCGTTTTAGCCAAGCTTCTACATACAATTTTAATTGACAACATCGGGCATATAGTTCGCGAGATATTCAAGCTAGAAAATAATGTATCCGAAAGTATACATCGAGTATGTGAAAGAATTAAATGTACTTCGCACAATATGAAATCAATTTAATTAGACGAAATCTTCGAAGCCGATTTTTAATTAAGAAGCTTTCCGTTCATTATATTCCAACCTTGTGTATGAACCGTCGTTTTCATTTTTATTCCCTACACATTTGTCTATCAATACGTTAACTCGTATTCAAATAATTATTGTTAATTTTGTTGGTACATGCTGTATAAACATAAATTATATATATATATATATATATATATATATATATATAATATATCGAAATAGTTCGTTGAAGAAAGTATAAGAAATTATCTAGATCGACATGATACATTAGATACACGTACGCATTTACACTAATGGTTAAATAAGACTTACGTATGTATCGTAAGTTACGTTTAATTTTACGACGCGACAAATAATATAATAAAGTCGTCTACGGCAAAAAGCGATGATAATATAGGAGAACATTGCGATAAGAAAGTAATAAGTGTAATAATAGATTTTTTAAGGATTCTCTCCGGTCGCTGTTTGGAAGATGATAACAATTTGACGCAGAATTTACCGGCGTCATTTCTATTATAGAAGAACCATGAAGCTAAGTTATCCGTTTCCCGTAGGGCTTATCACTAACATTCTGTAAGTTGAACTCTTAACAAATGGTCGGATTTCTTAGAGTAGGGCTGACACAAGCCGAAACTTTAACAAACGTCTTAAAGGAAGCTTTACGCTGTGTCTGTATACGGGTCGTTCGTTTTACTACAAAGCTTGATTTCATAAACTGTTTGATAATCAACATGTTTTTTTTTTTTTAATCTTACAAGGATCTATTTTTGTATATATATATATTCATATTTATATCGAGATATACATATATGTGTATGTACTTTTTCTTCCCGTTATGGTACGTACGTATCCGTTATTCCGGAAAGTTCTCGAACGTTTACTCAACTCATAATGTTTTCGTCCATTACGGTTAAATTTGTTTCTTGTCTGAGATAAAAATTTCAACAATTTTTTCAACTACGCGATTAGGAAAAAAATCTCAGAAATTATTTTAAAAAAAAAAAAAACGTAGACGATAATTTATGTAGTTTACGAGAATTTTTCTGTATAAAATTCTTAAATGTTGACAGACAAACAACACGATGCACCTATACACGATTTTGAAAACGAAGAATATATGTATATATATATATTTCTAATAAAATATTACGAGGTTTAAATTCCTTAAATTATAAATAAATCCAGAATACTTAATTAAGCGTTCGTTACTTATAAACGAGTATACTGCTGAGTATGGCGTTGTACGTACCGATTCTTGTACATATGCGAGTTGGGCAAATTGATGAATTAATTCGTTTACAAAGGTGCAGCGGTAGTTGCAGTTATATCAATTACGTTTACAAAAGAAAAACAAAATTGAGAAAAAGAAGCATATAAGGATATTTGTATGCAAGGGACTACTCGCATAGTGTACTTATAATAAAAATTATGTACACGTTAATGACATAAACATAGATCTCCACGAAGTGTTTTATTAGTAAATAGTTCCAATATATACATACACGTACGCATATTATTATCACCACTACTACTACTGTTATTAGTTGCGTGAACTGAAGTTATTTCACATTCAAAACTAATTCCAGAATGGCCGGTTATGAAAAAAAGTTTATATTACGTTTTATTCGATTTTACGGATTCGTGATTGGACTTGAAAACGGCATTTTTAGTTAAGAGCGATTATATGCAAAACAATGACAAATAATTTGATGGCTGGAACAACTTCAAAAGTTTAATTTTTTATCGGAAAATCGAGCGTTTTTGTTTTTTTATACTCGTCTTATTGTCCATCGCTAAAACTCGTAATTAACCCATTGTTCGTTAATTTGCGTATAAAATAGGCTCATTCAAGATATACTAGTGCGTGCGCTTATGACGTTACATGGAGTGGGACTTCTTCGTCGTTATTCCCGGTAATTAAGGCTTACACGGTGTTGGGTTCGAACCTTGACCGTTGCACACATATATATATATATATATATATATATATATATATATATATATATATATATATATATATACGCATCGAATAAGTAACAAGTTGCGTGTTTAAATAAGTTGGTTTTGTAATTTCCGTATATTTAATATAGCAAGTCTGGGGGGGGGGTGTTTATGGCATTATTAAACGGGATGAAATAATAGTAATTCTCTACCATTTTACTAGTTCCAAGTCCGGCGATATTATCTTTAAACGAGATACTACGAGAATATCGTAATCTGGATGAAGATGAAACTTGGTTATTGCTTAGTTAAGTTTGGTGAAATTAATTTTTACGACTAAGATCGTTCGCTATTTGATTTGGTTTAATGATTTCGCTTAGGCGCATGCTCGTTATAAAACGAATTATAAATTACGTAATAATCCGTCCGCTGAAGTAATTAGCGTGTCTACAGACGTTCATTCTTATATATAAAACGCAATGCAGAATGGTAGCGATGTAATTAGCGTAAAACTTTTCTTTATTGCCACCGTCCCATTTTTTTTTATTGGCATTTCCACGTTTCTATTATTTAACTGGTATTTTTATTTATTATGTATAAACAGAGAAAAAACGAATAACAATAAATTTGACGATATTATACGCAATCAAAAATGTTTACAGCTTACAGTAATTTGTTTACCTCGTACGTACGTATCAACGGCTAAATCTAAATTAGCATCGGGAAATGTGTCAAAATATTCAGATTATTTCACTCGCACGATACCCAATATGCGCGTGATACGCTGGACTAGTTGTAAATTTTTAATCACTTTAATAGGCGCGCGCATAGCTCTAAAAACCTCCATGCATCTGATATGTGTACCTTAGTTAGATCGGTAAATGTCAATCCAGAGCGAGTGAGCGAGTGAGCGAGAGGGCCTAAAAACTAGGTCGTTTTAGCTGATGAAGTGAATCCTAACAGAAAATCTAGTGGAGGGTAAGGCAAAACTGAATTATCTCAATATAGATTGCACACTTCCGCGCGCAATTCAGCTAGTAGCAGCCGTTATGCCCTGAATCACAACTAGAACGTAGAAATTTAGCAATTTGAAATATTTGCCAATTTTAACCAGTCCGTTAGTACGGAGAATATTAAAAACCATCTTTAAAAGTAGGCCTACTTAAAAACTAAAACGATATTGGTATATGCAAAACGCGCATCGAAATATCGATTCATTTCATAACCAACAGCAACGTTATGTT
Organism: Coronaproctus castanopsis; assembly: GCA_032883995.1. Classification (NCBI taxonomy): domain Eukaryota; kingdom Metazoa; phylum Arthropoda; class Insecta; order Hemiptera; family Monophlebidae; genus Coronaproctus; species Coronaproctus castanopsis. The sequence goes on along the minus strand of CM065052.1, from coordinate 188,890,432 downwards.
ATTCTGGCAACGAAGAATCTGGCGTGAATGGACTAACAATAATTGTAGACAAGTGATCGGACAAATCGAAAAATGATAGAATAATTAGAAAACGAACCGAACTTTTACCGATATCTACAAACTCGATTCAGATATTATTAACCAGTTCAGCTTCAGATAGAAGCTTTTATAACGAATTACAAGATGAAATAAATGAAATTCCGAGTAAAGTTCGTTTACCGTGTCAGACGTGAATGCAAAAGTTTAAAAGATAATAACTAATAAAAGGTTAGGTCAAGAAAAAAAGAAGGCCGTATGTTTCATTTCGCTATCGATAGCCGGATATCGACATCACATAATAAGACGTGCTACGTGGAGATCCCTTGGTGATATTTATAAAAAAAAAGATTACTTTCTTGTCCAAGTTCGAAGTTCTCATTCAAAAATATAACGGTAGGTTTAAGAGAAAAGTGTGGATCTGACCACAATTTGTCAATAATGAAACTAAACAAGATGAAAAGTCTCATTTCGATTCAATAAAAATAATTGCAGTTAAAAACGGACAAAACGTTTAGAAAAATCGTGTAAGAATCAAGAGGGGGAACTTAGTATCAAGCATAAAAATAAAATACTTAAACCGTCGCTATCGGAAGAAATTACGGTTTTAATCGGGATATGTCATCCCAATGGAAAAGTATGAATAAAATGCTTTTATGAAAAAAATGTGTCATGCAGATAATGATGAACCGTATACAAAAAAGTAAAACTAATCTCCAGTATTTGAAAATGAACGTGTCGTAATATACGAACTAACTTGAAGATTTCGGGAATTTTTAGTGAATTTTGCCAAACTTTATATAGTAGCTAGGCTCGAGGATACAGCTGATAGAATGCAGAGTAAAATTAGTAAAGTTCTAGAAGATTGTCATGAACGAATTTGAATAAGCTGTTCAGTATCATAAAACTAACGAAGCTGTGGAAAGGCATTCGATAATATAACAATCATAACGTTAATAGCCGCGTATATTATGAAATGCGAATAAATAGTTCTACTAAATAAAGATTACTCGTTCGTTTGTATGACTATTAGAAAACATTTGAATTTAAACGATAAAATCATCTTATCAATCTGAAATCTATTCACACGAGAACGAATTCTAATTATTATTTTTAATGAAAACGCGGGTTTTTAATTAGAGCAACAAACAAAGATTGGTTTAACACATTGTTACATCATTCATCGTACATCCGAACTGTTGGAAGTAGCTTCGTCTCGAACGCCTTTTTCGAAATATTTATATAATATATGTTAAATTATGTATTTTTCAATTACACCTCTTCGGATTTTGTACCGGATAGGCTTCCACATTTACCAATCTAAGAAAATTCTAATCTCATTTCATCACACATTAGCACTTCGACACGTATACAGTTGCACGTATATGCCGCAACATATATTATCTTAGCGATATTATCATCACGCACGCACATACTATACTACTTAATTCCATTAAACACGATACATACTTAATTATTACGCTATATATCGCCACAATGTGCTTATATTAATTTGTCTCCTATTATTTTATATCATATTTATTATTAAATATAAAAAAAATATATATTTAAAATAACTAAAATTGTAAAGACGCGACGGATGATTAACCCATTTTCGAGTGTAAATAAATAAAAATGCATATAATAAGAATAATCAAAAATAAAGAACAAATAGAAATAAAATGTAAGAAAATACTTAATTTAGATGTGCAATACTACAATGAAAAGTAACAGACTTGATTTATAAACTAAACTGACGGTGAATGTGACGAATAACGGGACAGTAAACGTAATAATTATACGCTGACTATCTAGAAAAATTAAAAAACTCTTTGTCTAATATGAAAAATAAAAAATGATTTTATACTTCTTAAAACTATTTCTTCGTGGATTTTATTTCCATTTTTTCAAGTATAGTTTCCTTGCTTTTATACTGGTTTTCTGTATGTAAAATTTTAAAATTTCGCTTAATATTATCGATTTCGCATTTTAATTATTTACAATGGTTTTTATTTTTATTCATTGTTTTTCATCGTTGTCATGTGCTAAATGTTCTTTAAATCTTATCGAGAATTATCCACCGGCTATGAATTCTTTATCACATTTTCATAACTGCAAGAAAAAGAGAATGCGAAATGTGCGAAATGTGCACAGTAAACTGGAAAGAATATTCAGTAAAAAAGCAAAAAGCGCTTTGGTAATGGAACCTAAAATAACAGCGGTACAACGATTACATGTAAAACCAACAGCGGTAACAGAAACGGCGGTTTCAAATCAATTTGCACCGCCGATCAAAATAATTAAACAGCAACGACAGAAGCGAGAGCAACCTCCTCCTGAGGAAAAGAAAATAAGCCTCGAAGATATTATGAAATATCTGCAGACACTCTGGACTTGAAAATAAAAGAACTTAGTCTCAGAAAACTAAGTTAAAGAAAAAGTAAAATGACACAATCATCATTCCGCACTCTGAACGCTAATGGACCCACATGTTACAGCATTTCTTAAATCATAAGAATATCGATGTAGTTAGTTCTAATTTCAGATACTTATCTCGGTCCCTAGGTCACAATTTAAAAGTTAATATGTATTCAACATACCACATGCATCATTCAGTTGTAATTGTCAGAAGTAGTATCAAAAATACTTCCAAAATAAAGAGATACAGCCGATGATCTAGTAGCATCATAAATATTGACTAGTATAAGAACATACCCGGTTCGCCCCTCATTAACAACCTGGATATTGCAGACTACTCTGGTATATCCATGTTGACGAAGGGCTTAGCTGGACGTCCAGAACACCGAATAGTTCCGAACTGAAGCCGTTCACGTACCCTAGTCACCGAGTCGCCGGTTTACAGGAAGGGTTTTGTAAGGATCTACAATGAGATATGCATCGGAAACAATTTCAGAGACCAACAAAAAGAAAATAAACTCCTTCGAAACGTGGCGCTATAGAAGAATGGACAGAACATCATGGGAGGAAAATACAACAAATACGGATGTATTGAATAAGTGTAAAATCAGTAAATTAATACTATCAAGTAGAATTAATGAAGCAAAAAAGAAATATTTTGGACATAAAATCCGAGAGGAGGATTTGTTTACAACAGCGATACAGGGGAAAATCTTGGGAAAAAGGCCAAGAGGAAGAAGAAGGATGGAGTATATACACGAGATCGATAGAAGAAGGTCAATACCGAAAATAATACAGATGGCGAAGCAGAGGCAACTATAACAAACTAACGTACCGCACCAACCTCCTGAATAGGAGATGGAAATTGATGATGATAAGGACATATAGTATAAATAGAAAAGTATAGGCCAATGTGCTCTGTTTGTAACGCGCATTAATCTTATCCATCGATTATAATTATTACTTATTTAGAATTTTTTTAATTGTAAAATTTATACAGCGTTTGCTGTTCTAAAAAGAACATAGAAAAAAAAAAGATGAATATCCAAATATTTTATCTCGTCTTCTTACAGAATTCCGTAAATTCTAACAAAACGAGTTTTTGGTTTTCACAGTAACGCGCCAACCTTTTAGCCAAATAGCAATTTCAGTCGAAGCCATTTGTAGTTTCGTTAAGATCTCTACCGCTGAGTACAATTAATTATCGAACATCGTGACTAAACCACTGGACGTTATTTTTGTGTACAAAATGATCTGGCGTTCGAAGAATTAATTACGTGCAACGCAAGTACGTTCATCTGATGTTATACAACCATTTTTTTTTTCGGGACAATTAACACGATGATGGAAAAATTTATACCACGAGCTGAGGTTGAACCTTCAACAGACAGTTTGACAATCAACTATACAATTTATATATTATATATTATTTATATATATATATATATATATATATATATATATATATATATATATATGTATATATGTATATATGTATATATCCATTTATTTATATGTATGTATATGTATAATACGTATGTGGACGTGGCTGCACAAGTCAGATACTTTGAGAATCGAAACGAGAAAATGAGATAAAGTTTTTTTTAGAAAAAAGAATTGTGAAACTTAAAACGTAGAATTTCTTGGGCTTTCTTTTTCGCATCTAACAACAACAACGACAATAAAACGCCATAAGAATTTGACGTAAAAAGAATAAATCGGTTTTCAGCTGTCTTCCTTTTTAAATTCGTTTTTAAAGCCTCGTCTTTCATAATCTGTCAAGTTTGCAATTTCCATTTTGAAAATGGCGTCGAACGATACAATATTTCTTTTTACTATTTCCTATTACACGCTTTTCAGTTCTTTTGAATTTGTTTTTCTTTTGTGCTCGCTGAATGCTTCGTAGTGTCAGTAAATAAGGATAACATTAACGAAGATGAGATAATAATGATAGTAACAATAATAATAATAATAATAATAATAATAATAATAATAATAATAATAATTACGAAAAGATTTAAATCGTAATAACAATCGTTAATTTCTGTTCGCATATGCGCGAATAAGTTGTGTACACTATGCAGTTAAAAATTGGTGCGCTCTTGTGTTAAATGTATAAATGCGTCGTTTATATAATCTTCATAGAAAAGTCGTATGTGTAAATATATACGTATTAGAATATATCCATACACATACATATCCAAGTTCTGAAACACTCCAACTACCGATGATCGATCACATTCAAGATTACAATGTACGAGTTATGCCGGGACAAAGCATCGTTCGTTTCTTTACTCGAAATCAATTTGTACTGATTTAGATTGAAAAAGTGTTTGTTTGTTTTTAACGTGCCTTATACTGCTTCTAAGGCTAGAGGCACGGAAGGATAGTTAGATTAAGGCGAAAAGGTTGGCTAAAATAAGGAAAGTTATAAGTTTAGATTCAGCAGATGGTAAATACTGTAGGATTTCGGTTAGAGAGGATGCAACTCTAACAGTAAGACGGTGAGCTGAGTACAAAGGACACGATAGGGGAATGTGAGGAATAGTAGGGTGTATGTTACAGGACGAGCATAACGGTGCACTCTGGCCTAGAAAGAAATGCTTGTGTGTAAAAAGTGTGTGTGTCCATAGCGTATGCAGAACAAAGCGACTTAATATTTTCGATTGGAATGTCCCAACCAGGTTGAACCGTAGTGAACATGTTTGTTTGGAGAGAAAATTCAACATAATATTATGAAAAGTTAATCGTGAAGTAGTTGGCCGATCATCACGCTGTCCTGAAGGATTCAACAACTGAATCAGTTATCATTACGTTTAAAATAGTTCCGGCGCTTCAGATAAAAAATCCAAATTACAACGATTTAATTTAATAGCGATACAACTACACCTGTATAATAATCCACGAGTACGTTGGTTTTCTTGAGGAAAATTATTTTTCTCAAATTTATTCTGAGAGAAAATTTTTAAAATTTAATTTTTCTAAAACAAGTTTTCTAAATCCAACGGACGTTCGAATATATCATCGTTTCACCTTTTTCATTCGATTTGCGGTACGAAATTACATTAAACAATTTCTATAACGATCGTTAATGAGAAATTCGAATTGCGCACATCTTTCTTCTTTCTTTCTTTACGTTTAATCAATTACGACAACCGGTGGTACAAAATTTATCCGGAATGATACAATACGAAGTACATACCATCAGTTAGAAAGTTCATCGTGTGCCGGCTACTTGAATTGTTCCATTTGTTTCATGATATTACGGAGGATGTTAAGACGTTAAAATTATTATATTAAGGAATTATCGAGAAAAATGTTTTGAAAAAAGAAGCGTGACTGGGATCTCCAGTCGACCAGTCTAAATTTCGATATATCGAGTAACAACTATAAGAGCGACGCACACACACACAACAATTAGAGAGAGAGAGAGACAGAGGGTGAGCTGAATTAAAAGCGGCGAGCTCGTTATTTCACTTTCAATTCCGATTGGTATCGCCGGAGGACGAACAGTTCGAAGTAGGAAATGTTTATTTTTAATCTCCGACAACGGAGCATTTCTAATTCACTTCCTGGTAAACGAATCGCCATCGGGAAAAGTTAATTTTCGATATGGGGGTCCGTTAATTTTCTGTTGTTCTTTATTATTATTTCATATATGTTTAAAACTCATCCATTTCTAAAAGATTTTAATGATAAAAGAAGACGGATGCTTTTGTTGTTTTTTGGATAACCCAAAAACTACTGTACCAAAATTTTTGAGTGAAATTTTATTTTAAAATACGGAAACAAGTGATTAACTTACAATCATTTGTGGGACACAATATCGTTCAGATGACCGCCATTTGCAATAATACGTTCATTCAGTCTTTACAAAATTTTCAAAAATTTTTCGAGCTTGGTCGCTGAATTTTTGAAATTTATTCAGAAATACGAGTTTTCAAATCTATCAGATCTCGTGAACGTGTTTCTACGCGGCTCTGAAGGTATCTCCAGAAATCGCGAATTCTTTTCGAAACATTCTTTGAACTGTCCTGATCGATTTACGCCGTAAGGAACGCTCCGCGAAAAACGCGTTCCCGTTATAGGATGCCATGATAACTGAAACTGGTCAAAAACCAGTATCTCGTGCATAAAACGTGAAACACCCAACTGCGCTATTCAAAAAACAAACTCGTCCGTCTTCTCACCCTATATATATATCAATGAATCATCCGTTGCATCCCCGTTTGTGATATCGTGTACATTATTTCCTGTCATTTGAAACACACAAGACTGCGCTATAGATCTCTGTTTGCGGACAGCGGACGCATTGGAGGAAGCATCGACCCGTTGTTTTACAGAACATGTTAGTCCATCTCATAGGAGGCCAGAGCCTCGTCGTCGACTTCCTTCCATGATACCGTGTATGATAGCTGTTTCCAACTGTTGATAATCTGTTCTGTGCCTTCCGACAGAATGGAATCACTAGTTCTTTTCTCGGTCTACGAAACTCATAAGGTCACTAACACCACATTTACAACGCATCTATTTTCTTCATATCCGACTGACGGATTGTCCATGTTTCCGAAGTGTATAAAAATACCGAGAACACGAGAGCCCGTACTAAACATATCTTTAACGTTTTGCTTATTGCGGAGTCGGACCAGATTTTGTTCAATCGTCTCATCGCACTGTGTGTTATTTGTACTCTATGACGAATTTCGGTTTCGCATCCACCAGTATTTACTATTATAGATCCCAGATATGTGAACCTGTCTACAACTTTGAAGCCGGCTTTTTCACGAATTTCTGGCGTGTTGTTCTTTGGCCGATTTATTATCATAATCTTTGTTTTTGATTTGTTTACTATCAAGCTGTACTTAGCGCTGGTTATTTTTGATTGATGTATTAAACTGGTCGTGCATTCTAAACTTGTTGTTATTAGTGTAGTGTCGTTCGTATGTCGAAAATTTCTAACGCGTATTCCACCGACTGAAATGTCATATTTTTTTGTTATTGAACTTAATTCCCGACATTATTGTCCACAATTTTTTTATAACCTCGCGTATAGTTCTCCATATATGTTAAGTGGTACCCGCGAACAAATAATGATTCTAAGACTAATAATAGAAAAGGTTCGTTAACATGAAATACCGGTATTTCTACGTTTTGTGGATTTTAATAAAGCATTTGACAACGTCATTTTCAATAAGCTGTGGTTCGTGCTTTTAAAAATCGGTGCACCCAAACATATGGTTAACGTGATACGAAGTTTATACGGAAATAATAATAACATCGTCAGAATTAACGGAGAACTACAAAGAAAAGAATTTTATACGATGAAAACGGTTCGACAACGATGTACTTTGTCGCCCATTCTATTTAACCTATACTCTGAACATATCATTCGAAAGATTTTGGATCAACGGAAGGGCGGAATATCAATAGGAGGATATAAGTACTCGAATTTGCGGATGATATTGATAGCCGCAAACATTGATGAAATGAGAGAACCAATAGAGAAACTAAAGGTTACTGGTTATCGATACGGCTTTGGTATGAATAATGATAAAAAAGATAACGGTGATAGATATAGCAAATTTGTCTATCAAGGATTCTTGATAGATAATAAGGGTGGTTCTGAAGGAAAAGTGAAACGCCATATACAAATCTACCGCGGCACCATGCTTAAACTAAAAAAAATATTGAACTATTGTTCTATAAAAAAAAATGCGCGCACCAAAATAAAGTTAGTGCATATACTTGTTTTTTCGATTTTATTACACGCAGAAGGGACGTGGACATTAGAAAAGACAACACTGAACCGAATAAGCTACTATAAAATAGAGTGCTGGAGAAGAGGATCCTTAGAATACCGCGAACGGTAAAGATATCTAACTTAACTGTACTGCAAAAAATCGAGAAAACGATTGTCTAAGACAATGCTCGTAAGATGAAATTTTTTGGACATATAGAATGTAGTATCGGTTGTTGCAGGCTACAACGGAAAACGTAAGGTCCAGTGGATGACCACCAGCATGTCGGCTCGATGGAATCCAAGTAACAGGATTAAATGTAGAGGTGAGCAGACACGGATCCATGGATCGGGAATATTTGAAAGGTTTGGTTGGATCATCCTTATCGGAAAAGTCATGATCACGAAATTCCGCTGGGGTAATCGATCAAGAATAAGAATGATCAACATTATTTTTTTCATTCTTATTGAGTTTCTTTGTTTTACATACATACGTATATATATATATATAAATTATACATGTATATGTGTACATGAAGCAACGCAAATCAATATCAATTATATATATATATATATATATATATCATATACGTCAGTAAAATAAAATATAACATAAAAATTAATAGAAGCGTCATAAAAATTTGATATAAATGAAATATGTCTAAAAGGTTGTCGTGTGTGTTTTATCGTGATTGATTCACCATCATCGTTGGACTACAGACAATCTCGACGAAATTAATATAAGGCAAATGCTGGGAAACTCTAGAAGAAGACAAACATAGCAAAGAGAAAGATAGAAATACATACGTACCGTTGTTACTTGATGAGTGAATTAAATGAAATGTAACGTAAAAATTAATTGAATCGTAGTGAAAATGCGTAAAAGAGTAAAATAGATTAAATGTGTCTAAAAGGCTGTCCAGTTGCATAAAATATAACATCAAAATTAACAGAACCGTAATGAAAATTCGTAAAAGAGTGAAATTGATGAATTATGTCTAAAAGGTTGTTACGTGTGTTGATTCACCGTTATCATCCGACGACGGACAACCCCGAAGAAATTGATAGACAAATGCTGAGGAATTCTAGAAGAAGACAGCCATAGTAAAAAGTAAAATACGCATACCGTTCTTACTTTGTAGCCGATGGGTAAATTAAATAAAACCGTATACTATATATTGCGATGTTACGTACATCGAATACAGGAGACTTTAACGAACGGAAAGGTTAAACCACTTTTAGGGGCGTAATTATTAGGTAACGTCATCACTTTTCATTGCGATACCAAAGAAAATGTTAGCAATTCCGATTAATTAGTCTGTTGAACATTTTGGTATAAGAAGAATCGGCGATGACGTATTAAAGAATTTGGTTTCAAATAGATGGCACAACACAGGCACTGCGATTAATGTTTTACTTCAGAAGTGTTATGATTAAATATGTATTTATCTGTTTTCTCGATTATGAGAAGGCCTTTTAATCGAGTCAAACAGAACGAACTTATCGATATCGAAGAAAGGGATCGATTCATTTGACTTATACAAATAAGACACGAAATCTGTACCGAAAACAAAATGCAATATTTAGTATAGACAATGAACACAGTCGGATAAAACTTCAATTCAAAAGAGTGTAAGATAGGGATGCGTTTTATTTAATTTATATTGGGATTATATCTTCGCTGAAAAAAAAAAAAACAATACAAGCGGAATTCAATTTAAGTGAAAATTAATCAACAATATTCGCTATGCGAATGACACTGTTCTATTAGCACAGTCGTGTGCAGACCTGCGAATTTCTAATAGAAAAACTTAATGTGGCTGGAAAATAATACAACCTCGACATAAACGTATAACAATCAAAGTATACGACAGTCAGTAGAAAATATCATACCGCAATTTGGTCGGATAAGGAGGAAATAAAAAAAGTATAAGGGAATTCAAATATCTTGAGAGCCACTTAACAGAAAAACTCAGTCCAGAAATTGAGGTCGAAAAAAAAAGGTGCGCTTACACAAAGTCAGCTTTCCAGAAAAATGAACAATCTATTAACTGATAACGCACTGAGTTTAAACATTAGAATGAGATTTATATTCATTCTGTTCTCCTATATGGGGCCGAAACAACTACATATATACAGCGAAATCATTAAAATGCCTAGAAACGTGTGAAATACGGCTTGAACGAAATTCTTAATTCCTGTATTCGTTGTAGCTAATTCCGTTCTTTTTCTTCCTCTAAGTGGCTTTCCTGCAATTCGATCCCATTCTGCTAGGTTGAAAAGCGCTTCTCGAATTTTATAAGTGATGTATTTAATTTTTTTTTTCTAGGTTTTATATCGGCCAATAAACTTTTGTAAGATCACAATTAAAATACGCATCTGTAGTTATATATATATATCTTTTCTTTATTTCGGCCACGCCCCTAACGCAATATAGTATACATATACATATATATATATGTATATATCCATCCCTTAAAAACTTCAAATTATTGTAATTTCTGTCCTATTTATGATATCAATGTGAAACAAGACTTAGAACGAATTCGATAATATAGGCTATAAGGCGGACTTCATCATTAGCGCTTTCATATTTAAATCGGAACAGACGGACGAAAATTTTAAAAAATCGATTTTCTGTTTATGTGTGATAAAAATAGCGCAATGCAGTGATTATAATGAAAATATTCGCAAATCACAGAAACTACAGGTTTATATATTACTACAGATAAGTTTCAATTGTTAACTCGTGGATTGAATTCAGGTTTTTTTTTATCTTTATCTAAAAATAGATATAGAGACTTTTTCTCCGGAAATTTCGCGTTGATTCTCGATAACGTAATTAATTAATTTGAATTATTTCGTTAGTAATTAATGAAACGTCGTCACATCGTCAGAACAAATTAATCCTACGCGGATTTACTCTTGTGGTCCAATTTTAAAAATTCGTATTCCGGCTGTGTATCTATTAAAATCGCGTTCAAAACGGCCACGATATAACATAGCTTTGTTCAACGAAATCTCTTTGTTCATCTCTCTCTCTCTCTCTCTCTCTCTCTATATATATATATATATATATATATAATCTATCTATAGTTATCGTCGCAATAATATGAAAACACTCTTAATCATTGCACTAATCGAAATAACTGAGATTTTAGTTTTACACGTCCGCTCAATATCCGTCGGTCAAATTGATGCATAACCCGTGACAAAACTAATCGTTGTACGTAACTAACAAAACACCCGCGTTTCATCAAACGTTACATATGTCGTCAGAACCATCCGTCATCCCACTTTCTATCGTTAATACATTATATACGTACGTGTTATTGAAAAATGATGTTCACCTTTTCGAAAATGTTCATTCCTTTCTATTCGATAAATTTTTAACAAACGCGCGAACTACAAATATTTAAAATTTTACATTTTTTACGACGACATACGAAAAATCGATTAAAAAATTGTGACCTTTAATAATTTTACATTTTATTCGGTAATTTCGTAAAAATCTAATGAAAATTAACAAGGTGCGCTAATAAGAATAAAATACAACGATGAAAATATCATCAAAGTTTACCAATGTTTAAACTAATTGTAAACATTTTATCATCTAAACAGGCGTATATCAGTTTATTTAATGTACGAATACATACATACAATGTATACATATATATATATATATATATAATATATATATATATATATGATATATATATAATATATATATATATGATTTATATATATGTATACGCAGCTACTCATCAGAGTCTACGTTAACAACACGAAATCTCGAAAACTGTTCTTTATACATTTCTCCCTACCTAAGTGAAAATATTCAATTTGGTATCATCTTATCGGTATTTTAATACGGTTCAAAAATTATGATATCTTTCGGAATTCAAGAATTATTTAGAAATACGTACTAGGAAAATTCGGGTGAGTAAATAAAAAATTTGTAACCTATGTAAAATTAAATTTTAACCGTTGAATTCGGCAGTACTGGGCGTATACGTTAAAAGCTTACCCTGTCTAATTCCGAACATAAATCCGACGTATATATACATAATTTTAACCCTTCAATATACGAGTTCTGGTAGTAAACATTCAGGACGTGGAAATCGTTCTGAAATAACCAAATTAGTTTTGAAAATTTCGAAAATCTAAGTTGAATTTTCGTATTCGTTTTTTTTTTTTTTTAATTGGCTTTCGTATCAGTTTACCCATTAAACTATATTATATAAACAAGAAAAAATAAAAAAAAATTATCTTAATTTTAACTATATGGGTATGTTACAATTAACAATGAACCTATATAAACATAATGTGCATGTTACGTGTGGAGAGTAAGAAAGGAATATTGACAGGAAAAGGAACATTTAGAGATATGAGGTGATTATAGAAGGAGTCACGAGTGGAGCGGTAACATGAGCACTCCAGGAAAATGTGATTTGCGTCTGCGATACAGTGGATATCTGAAGGATGTGAACAGAACGGAGAAGCAATGCATTTGAAAAAGTGTAGCCGGTAGACGATTCTTTCCAAAACGTAGTCGACATAAAGTGACAATAAAATCACGGAGCAGACTCGCTTGTATTTCGATATTATAGAACCATGGTAGACGAGGAAGATCAGGTTGAAGCAGTTTATATTTTGTAACATTATAAGGATTATTCCAAGTAGCTTTCCAGTATTCTTTATGAGCTGTCTTAATGATAGACAGGAGATCAATGCACGGCGTGTAAGCAATAAATAAACCAAGGTACGTTGTACATTTAGCGTATTATTCACTTGCATTTAGGTAATGTGATCGCAAAAATTATTATAAACTACTAACGAGCCTCTCGCTTCGAGGTTATTTTGAAAATAAAGCTTCAAATATGTGCTGTACCGAAATTAGCGAAATTATCGGTTAAATGATCGAAACTGTTCGAAGAAGCCTAATTTTTGCGTTAGCAGTTAGTTTTATTTTCTTTTATCTTTTACTACTCAACTAGCGATGGTTTTCCATTGTTAATAAAAAAAAAAACAAAAAAAAATGATGGAATTGTAAATCTAATTACCACAATTTGATTCTCATATCTTAACTTGTAACAAAATAAAAATTTATTTATTTTTCAAAAATATAATATAACCTTATTGTAGTAATTTAAACGAAAGAAAATCAAGGAGAGAGCACATTTCACTAAACACTTCTTCTGCAATCTTCTGCTCTCTTGACTCGTTGCTGTAAGCTATATTCTGCAACCTATAATTATATTTATTTAGATTAACTCCTTCCGTTTTAATATACAAAATTTATTGCTTTTCGCGTAATGGTCCTGTACTTGAATCATCTTCTGTAATCCTCGTCTATCTTGTATTTCGTATTAGTTAACATCCTAAAAAGATATGTTCAGGCGAATCTGTTCCATCTTTACACATTCTGCAACAATCAGTTCTCGCTATTTCGAATCTTTTGGAAATATTACACGAAATCTTTGTTTAATTTCGCAAATAACATTTCGCTATCCGTTTCAGTATCATCACAATCGTATAAAATAACGAATCGATGATCGACTAAAAATTCGCGATTTACAAAGATAGACGCGTAAATAATTGTTTAGTTAATACATTCAGTACTATCGATAAAATGATCTGCTCCGATGGAAACTAGTGAATTCTCGAAAAACCATCTCCTACCGAGTTAAACATTTACAAACGTTTTATTAATATGTACACCGTATAGATATTTAGATGTAATAATTCGCATTCATCTTTATTATTTTGCAATTTTTTATTTCTTTTTCGAATTGGATTATACACAACAATTTCAGATGCATTATTCGGATGAAAATGTTTATTTTCAATGAACCGTATTAAGTTGACATTGACAAAAATACCAAATATCATCAGTTGTTTCGTTAACTAAATAAGTATATATGCGCGAATATGAATTTATCCTATTATATTAACGATCTCGATACGTATAGAATCGGTCGTATATCCGTATGAAATATTAAGCATTTAAATTTAACTAGTCCGTATAAATTGATAAAGTTCTCTAATTAGAGATGACCCACATTATGAAAAATGATACCTTAGCACGATGTATAAATAAATCCTACACGCTAGCGTATATGTAAAGTGACATTTACATTATTACCATATATAACAAACAACAAACACGAAGGTGTCCAACAGGAAATATAGTTGTATATTAACGTTTTACATATATATATATATCATATCATATCATATGCTAATTTTCATTAGTTTGTGAAATGGAAAATTTGCATATAGAGGAAGGAAATGGGCACCAAGATCGGTATGTCTGTGTTTACGATAATGTACCTGGCTATAATCTCGCACAACACACACACACACATATATATATATGTATGACAAAAAGTTATTCAGTTTTATGTCATACGTTGTGGAAGTTAATGAATTACCGGTTAATTCGTTCTCGAATAAATGATTCAGTGGATTTTATTCTGGTTTTATCGTTTTATTTCTTTATTAGTAAAAGGTTATTATTTCAACAGTTTACAAATATTTTCATAACTTAAAAAAAAATACGAGAGTGATTAATTAACCTGGCGTAGCAATCCCCTAATGCATTCAAATCACGCACATATATATATATATATATATATATATATATATATGTATATACTTTTTTTAATGCAAGTTTACGTGTGTGTGTGAGCACGCGCGAGATAGTACTATCGCTTAAGGCGGCAAATTCGGTAAATATACGAACAAACATTTCTACTACTGTGAGGTATAACAACATAAATATGATTTAAATTAACGTTTAATTAATTAATTTACATCTATATTTATTCATTAATTTCTGTAAGGACGGCAGTTCATTTGGGTTTAAATAGACTGTATGTATTAAACTGATATTTTACTTTTTAAAATATTACTAATTATTAATTTATTATTTCAATCCACTGTTTAATGTAAGTTCTCTCCCAATTCCTCCTAGTCTTATTCAGCCACTTTATGCCAGCTTTCCCACCTAGAACATGGTCTACCAATACTTCTCCGCCTTCTCTAAGGGTCCACTCCATAATTCGTTTGGTCCATCTATTGTCTCTGTTCTTCTAGCTATAAATTCCACCCACTTCAGTCGCCCTACTCGTACCTATAACATTTAATACTGATTGTCTATTACCGAGTTTGAGGTTCAACATCGAAATCTTATGCTATTGTTCGGACGGTGTTATTGGTGATTACTGAACTGCGTATAGGTCGACGTGGGTGTTATACTGTTTACACGTTAAAACAATCTTGTAAATGTTGCAAAAAGCGACAAGGTTGTATTGTGGCGAGCATACAATGTGATCGATTCGTGATCTTTTTAAAGCTACTTCATCGTGCGAGTGTTGTTTATTGTTTTATGCAGCAATTCAATTGTATGATTTTGGTTTTATTTGACGAAAGTAACCGTGCAAAACAGAAAGCTTCATAAAAATGATCGAAACGTACAGCGATTAACTGCGTGTGCAAATATGTGAAACGAGTTATTAATAATAACAATAATAATCACTGTGATCGTTGTTAATCGTCATCAAAAAATAAGAAAACCCGAAAAGATCTGTTGGAAACCGAAGGATTTGACGCCGCATGATGAAGATATTATGGGTGAAGAAGAAAAGGAAATTCAGAGGTCTTGGAAATGAAAGATTTGTAGGACATATACTGCGGCGTGTTACTCGTTCATGACGGTCGTAGTCGAAGGAAAATTAGAAAGAAGAAAGAGAAGGGAAGACCTAGAACAACATTGATGGATCAAGTAAAAGAAAAAATGCAAATGACATATAAAGAGATGAAGAACATAGCAGGCAACAGGAGAGAGAGCAGGATTGTCTAGCTACAACGACAACATGCTCTTAAATATTTATGACGATGATATTATATATATATGTGTGTGTGTGTGCATGTGTGCTGTGTGGTTGCTTCGTGGAAAATGCGCTTTAAAGCTTTGCGTGTGTAGCAGTTAATTTAGAGTTCGTTCAGAAAATTTGTCAATAAAGGAACATGTATCCTGTGAACATATATATATATATATACACACGGGTTGATATGTACTTTATAAGTTGCACGTATCAATTAAGCTTTTTTAAATTTAAAAATAAGTTTGTATAAGTTTGGGAAAGCGAATATAAACGTCTGAAGGCTAAAAGTTGTTACACGTGTCGCATGTGTAAATACATAAATAGTAAATATATACATACAAACGCCGTGAGCGCATATTTTAAGATGCGAGAACAGTACAGAACTCGGGAAAAGCTAAAAGTTACGTGCGGGTTTTCTACCCATTCACATCCTTACGCACAGTATACATTATCGACGTAAAAATGAGCAGTATACATATATATATATATATATATATATATATATATATATATATATAAAGTGATTGTTTGAAAGTCCCAAAACCGCTACATTTTCTTCATTTCTACATCGAGGTTATACAGAAAACTGAGCATCTACTACATACGGCCTGTCTTTTAGTCGACTTTTCAACATCGAAATTACTAACTACTACACTTTATACGCACGTATGAATACACGCACACAATTTTCGTGTATAACTTTTGCGGATGAAACAAATGTCGCGAATGCCTGAATTGCATTTTGGAAAAGCGTAAAATACGTTTTGAATCTGAGCTTTTAAAGCGTCACCAGTCGCGGTCGACGGTATAATTTCGACTACAACACGATTCCCGAAAGAGCAGACACTCGAACAAATGGATTTTTTAATTAGTCGTCGTCGTCGACCTAATTTATTTAAAATAAGAACGGATTGTTGACGACTAACTAAATCAACTTAAACTATAAAATAAAGATTCATTTAAATACACTAATTTCCTTCGTCCGCTAAACGCGATTATTAAATATTTATTTAAACAATGCCGTCGTTATTTAAACAACCCTTGTGTTATTTATTAAACAATGTTTTTTGTTAATTTAAACAAGTCTTGTTACCCGTCGTTGCAGTTTCCGCTTAAAAGTGTTTTTATTAACTTTTATTACGCGCTTAAACAATCGAGGGAAATGGAAAATTAATTGCCAACTACTTCAACGAGTATTTTCGCGATATCGTAAGAAACATTTTAAATAATTCTGCAATCACCAAAAGAAGCCACAATCCAAATGTCGGTTAGCGAGCTGATTATTTTATATTCGTCCACTCCATTTCTGAAGATGTTTAAACAAGTTGTATGCGTTATAATTTTAATAAAATAGAATATAAACTTCATCGTTAAATTAATAAATATAAGCTGATAAATTTACCGCTACATTTGTCTACACTGAGCGTGGGCAAACGGTCTGACAGTCGATCGCAGACATTTTAAACAATAAATCTTCTACTGACGAAAAGTATTTTCTATGATTGGTAGAAATGATGGATTTTTAGTCCTTTGAAAACAAAATGAACAGTTTCCTGAGATTTTTCATATCATTTCATTGCGATAACTCATAACAATGGCTTAATGTTAATGATATTTTGTATGCGTCAGTGAAAATTGCTAATAGCACGAAGTTTACGGGAACATCCTATTCCGTAGTCGGCTCAAAGATAATGATTCGGAATATGAAGATTCACTTCTTTTTTGTCATGTTAGGTGGCTCCGGCGAGGGAGCTTTGTGGAAAGATTTCTAAATATTTTGCTTGAAACTAGAAAAATATGAACAATTAGAAGATCCAGTAACAAAATTAGCAATTCTTACGGATTATATGAGCCATTATAACTCGCTTAATTTATAATTACAAGAAAACGGAAAAAATATTATTGAGTTTCGGCGAATGTTTTAAAGCAAAACTAAAACTTTTTTTGCTTCACAATTGAAAAAGCAAAATCTTAAATATTTTTCATGTTTAGAAAAACACATTAAATTTACTTGAAAATGTTTAGAAAAACACATTAAATTTACTTGAAAATGTAATATTGGTTTGTTTTGAAGTGGTAAATTTTAATCGAGAATTTGAGAGACGATTTACAAATCTCAATAATCTCCAACTGAAACGTTATTTCATTCTCTTTTGGAGAATTCAATAACGAGGTCTAGCTCATACTTTTCAATTGAATTCGTCAGATTTAGAGTTGGAAATTTGAACAATATACAATCAGATATAATTCTGAAAGCACGTGCAAATGGAAATTATTTTTGGAATTTATTACCAGAAGAAAATTATCAATTATTGAGATCGGCGGTAATGAGGATATTTGCATTTTTTGGCTCCACATGTTTTCTCAAATGTAAAACATCAAATCGCAATTTAGGAGTTCTCTGAGTGATGATCCCTTAATGGCATCTATTCGATTGTGCATCGGTGATTATAAATCTAAGCTCAAAAGACTTGTTGAACGAATGGAATTTCACGCTTCTACATAAAAAAATGAACCGAAAATATTTGTCGATAAAAGTACATTTCGCAAATTAGTAAATACGATGTATTTAATATACTATCGTCGATAAAGATCTTAATTAAATTTTTGTTTGTTTTTAATTTGACCAATTTTTCGAAGTCTATCGTACCGGTATTAAGTTAACAACGAGTAGTGTACCATTTTTTCTGGACTGTCTTCTCGTACGATGATAATCATTATAATAATTAATCATTCAGTTGAAGCTGCACGTGCGCTCTGTTTACATATCAGAAATTACACGTATACGTTTCTACGATGCGACTATCTTCATAAATAACGTTTGTCTCCATTTATAATTACTTTTGAAACCTATCTCTATAAGCCGGTGAAATCGTTAGATACTATATTTCCCGCCTATGTCTCTATATGCCAATGTAGAGAGATTATAAAATATCGGGTGATGCGACAATTTACATTCAGGAGAACTTACAATTTAACAATTTAAATAGCGTGCTTCAGATTGATAACATTAGAAATGAATATTACTTGGGAGAGGGTTTTTTTAAAAAAAAAAACAAAAAACTGGAGGAGGAAAATCTTCAAAATACACTGATGAAAAAAATAATCTGTTTTTTTTATTAGGGAACTAAAATCAGCGTGTGGTGTTTTTATCCGCTAAAAATTCCCCTCCCTCGACAAACCGAATGGGATTATTAATATAATGATGGAGCTCGCAGCACGAAGGCATGGAACTCCGCACTTAAATTAACTTATTGCGATGGGAGAAGGGATGAGATAACATAGTCCCTTGTTCCATCTAATATAGATTTGTAAAGTTTATGCTTATAACTTAAACTCAAGTAAATTAACATTAAAATAAGGATTAAAAAAATGAAATCAATTTTTAAAAAATGTAGAAAAAAATAAAAAATGGTAAAAACTGATGCCAGAACATAAATAAAAATTCAATTAGAAAATAAATAAACGAAACTTATAAAAATGAATTACAAAAACGGAAATCAAATTCTTATATTATGTCAAAAACTAATTACTAATAATCAGAAACATAATTATAAAAAAAAAAATTATTTTTTTTATTTTTTTTTTTGGGGGGGGGGGTCACTGCTGAGGAGCAATCACAACCCACTAACGTGTTGATAAATAGTTATTATATATTGACGTTACAATTGGTTAGGAATTTGTAAAGAAGGAGGAAAACACGGGAGTCATTAGAAAAAATTAAGGAAGTGATAGAGAAAGGAGGAATAATAATTAGAAAAAACGTGCTAAAAACTTATACCAAAACTGAAATACAAACTCAATTATGAAATTAATCAAACTTGTAAAAATGTAAATCAATCTTACATAATATAAACAGACTAACTAATAATCAAGAACTCAATTATAGAATTATAAAAATGATAATAATTAATTATAATAATAGAATGTATATAATGAACAGTTGACCACGCTTACAAAAAATGCACTGGTCCCGGCATCACGATTGACTTAAGCGTTAATTAATAGATAACATTTTTAAACTTAATTCTCATAACCTGTTGAGCATATATAAGTAAATTTTCAACTCTTTTGCCTAGAGGAAAAATTTCTGTGCTGCTAATACCAAATTTACAACGTAGGGCATCGAAAGTGGGACATACAAATAATGTATGATTAACATCAACGCCTGAACATATAAATATAGGAACCAAACCTGCATTGACCGGTGGTCAACACCTGTGCACTGTAGAAGTTGATATAGATTTTTAATAGTTTTAATCTATATGCGATATCCGGAAGAATAGCATAAGTCTTTCTGCCGGTAATTGCAGTGTCCCAACTATCCTACCACTTCGTAATTAATAAGGAACAAATATATTTTTTAAAATTTTGATTTGTCATTGGTTGAACAGAGATACGTTCAAGCAGGTTAGAATGTTTCACTCTTGAGTGCAACTGTTTAACAATTAATAAACTCTTACTTTATTTTATACTCCAGCCCAGTCTGGTCTAGCACCAGCTTAAGTAACATTAACAGACTTCGACGATTACAAAATCATTGCCGTAGAATAGTTCTTAACAAGCCTAGATTTACACGCATTAAAACAATGCACGAAATAGAAGAAACAATAAATGTTAATACAAGAAAATTTTTTAATACGTGCTCCAGGTCTACTGACGTTATCATTAACCAAGTTGGTAACTATGATTATCAGTCTCTGCGGCACAACATAAAACATATTTCACTCGAGTAGTATATCTGTAACTAATGTTAATCCCAGCATTCTACTTACATTAACTCTATTTTGTGCTTAGACTCATTTTAACTACGATTATTATTCACACAGCTGTTTATTTTTAATCACTTATATTACTTTCATCGTTAGTTAACGAGTAAGCTATTTCATTTGTCCTTTTAATTTTTAAGGTGCAGGTTTTTGTGGAATTTTTTCCTGTAATTTTATTTAACATTCTAGTTTAATTCTTTGTTTGTATTTATAATTAACAATAAGTGTATCGGTTAAAGAATTTCATTTTTTTCCGGAACGATATTATATAATTTTATGTTTGTTTATACTGTACCCTACAAATAGCAAATACAAATTTTTTCTTTCTTTTTTCTTCTGTTTAATTTTTAATTGCCTATACGGTTGTATGTACACACGTGTTTAAATATTTACGGTAAATAATTGTAAACACATTAGAAAATACGTAATATTGCATTGTATTCAAATAAATTTGATTATGATGATGATAATGATTATTATTATTATTATTATTAATTTATTATTGAAATGAATACAAATAAAATTTGATTTGATTTGATTATTAGTAGTAGTGGTAATAAGGATAGCGTGGTGTAATGGTTATTTTATATTCCAGCTGCGATGTTTGTATAATCTGTTATTGTCTTACTTTCCTGTGATTTGAGCGAACGAACTTAAAAGCTTTCCGGAAATGCTCTAGCACCTCTCCACCGCCTGTAACGACGATGGCAGTTCTATTTGTAAAATTTGGCAACGTAGAGAATCGTACGCGTCCGAATTGTAAATTAGGAGCGTTCGACGAGTTTTAATCTTTTTTTCCCATTAGCCGGTTTTAACGAATTTTCTGTGTGTACAATGGGTTCTATTTTTTACAAATGTCTCGCTAAATCGGCTAAATAAAAGGTATATCGTAAAATTAAAATTAAATCCCACTAACGAAATAAAAATAAAAAATAAAAGAGAGAGATGGAAATGGGTAGAAATTTTATTTTTTGGTCATTTTATCGGCGTATTATACAGTTAACGAAAGTAAATGCAGGCAGATCGCGCACTTTATCCTGTCCACCGGCAATATTCAATCGAAAATTAATCACCGAACGTAGTTCTTTTAAGTATCCGGGAATAGACGCGGTAAACCAACGCGATACAAACACGTGGACACCAGGAAATAAAGTATTTGCGCGCGTGAATTTGAAACAGCCGCATGGGCTTTCAGGGAATCGGGACATTTGATTTATTTTAATTTCGACCGCGATTCATCGGAGATCACTATTGACCGTCCCGATTGTAATTTAAAAATAAATAAAACAAAAATTCTATTTCGTAACTTTCGTAGCGGACTATTGTAACGGACTAATTAAAAACGAATAGATTCGTTCCATTACATTGTATCGTTATAATTATGTGAATAAATATATAATTAACATAACGAAACGTATGAATTATTCACAGAGTTTATTGCTACTAGAAACTGTTTTTTTTTCTGTGTTTTTTTTTCGTAAGTTCGTTTGTGCGGCTTGTGTGTTTATTCATTTTCGTCTAAATTTTTTTTTTATTTTATATATATTATGCGTATATATATATATATATATATATATATATATATATATATATATATATATATATATATATATTTAAAATTGCAACTAGCACCATCCAACAATTGAACTGAAATAACTTGTTAGGGGTTTTAACATCTAGCGGTGGACCCCGCTAAGATTTTGACTAAGTTAAATCAAATGGTCGACTACGTTTTAACCTACGAACAATCATTGTCAAATAGATTGATCGCTAATTCATTCGAGCGAGTCTCGAAGCAGCTTATATATTGCTTAACAGACTGTTTGATCTCATTCTTCACGGATGGGGTATTTAAAAAGGTGATGGGATCATGAGTTTTAAGGTCTTGACCTTCGTATTCTATTTATATCATTTGCGCAACCGCATAACATTAAACCGTATGTCCAAACGGGCTTTATAATTACTCTATATACTAGAAGTTTGTTTTCCCAATGACAAACTGGAGTATACCTACCAAGAAGCCAATTCAATTCCTGCAATTTTATTTATAACTATTTTCTTTTCTGAATTATTTGCTTTTGTCGTGTTAATTTACGATTTAAGTGTTACATGTTTTTCTTCGCTGATAATCACCCCATTTTTCTTTAACGGTTGATGCGTAAAGTAACGCGATGTGAAATTGGCATACGTTTGCTTTGTTTTCAAGTTTTAATAAAAATTTCTATCGTTTATTTGAAGTTTCACTATTATCTTTACCGGTATCTAATAACTCTATCATCTACAACGAAACTGTTATCACATTGTTATCAACTGAAAAATCGGGGAGTAGATTATGTAAAGCGCCTAGGACACTTCCTTGAAGTACGCTAGCAGGTACAGGGTAGATATCGAAGTATTAATTTAGGATTTCAACCTGGTACGTACGATCTCCTCAAGGAAGGATTTAATGAGGAGATAGTAAAGATGGGGTACTATTTAGTTCAGTTTATATAGTAGATGCCACACCTTATACTCGACATCTAAGAATACGTCTGTATAAACTTGCCTAATTTCAAGAGTTTCTTGAATAGTTTGCACAATTCGGTGTACCTATTCAATTGTGTCGAATGTATTTTTCGGAATCAAAATTGATTTTTAGGAACAGTATGTTCCGATTCTAAAATGGAATTCAACCGCTAAGCAAGGAAATAAGTCTATAGGATGAAACCTCGTTTCGGTGCCTTACCTGACTTTGGTACAACCGCTATATTTGCGCTAATTTCCAGGACAAAGGAAAATACTGCAAACGAAATTTAAAATTTTTTTCTAAGAAATAATATCCTTTTTAATAACAATTTATTGGTATTTAAATCAAAACGTGGACATTTTGTTTTATCAGTCTTGCCACTTCGATATACTGTACAGAATAATATGTGTGTTCAGCTTAAATCCAGCTCATGCGGAAAAGTTAATATAGCTTTAAGATCAACGCCTCTTATGAAACTATACGAACTTGCCGATATAAATGCGTCGCATATTAGAAGAGGTTATGTAGAGCAACGATGAACGTCATTTAATATATTGTTATATAGGAATAGTCAGAAACCGATTGAACTGTAGACGGAGTTTTCTCCGGAAGATCACAGCAGCAGAATCACTTCCAGAACTCATTCTGTAGAAAACTAGATAGAACGCAAAACGGTAAAGCGCGAACGGAATATTATCTTCTTAAACGGAATTCGGCCAGAAACGATCAGCATCATAGCGGTGAAATGCAAAATGAAAACATATTTATTCGATCGCAAATTAATCGGTCTATTTTATCCATCGAAATTTTATAGTAATTTAGGAGAACGCACTAAAATGTATATTAAAAAAATGTAAAATATAAAAATGCGTATATTTTACGATAAATTAAAAAAATTATAATAACATGTAATAAATGTACCGGATCATAATTCGTGAAAAGTAAAAAATCTTACGATATAAATTTAATAAATAATTAACGTATAAATCGTAATTATGGAAAAATTGAACAATAAACAATCGAATGATAAAACTAACATTTTTTCACGTTGTTTCTGCTACGTTTCTATTTCGAATTTTATTATTAATCGCTATTCGTTTTATAACGATTTAATTAATGAAAGTTCTTTTTTTATTGCAGTTCAATTTCGTCGGTAAACTATTGGGACCGAAAGGTAATTCTTTAAAGAGATTACAAGAAGAAACTATGACAAAAATGGCCATACTTGGACGAGGATCGATGAGAGATCGTCATAAGGTAAGTACATTCGTATAGCGAATCGATTATTACGTAATCGATTTATTGGAATAAAGTTCAGCTACGCATCGACGTTAGATGTATAATTTCGTAAAATTTCAAAAAGTATAATCACTGAGACTAATAAATTGAATGAAAACGCTCTAAAATTTATTAGTATAAAACAAAAGAGGATAACTTTGGCGAGGGGTATATGTACCTAGAATATTATACTATTCTTACCATACTATTCTTACCTTCAAAATCGAATATAGACGAGTAGTTATACATATGTGCAAAAAGTTTTCTATAAATAGTGAGAATTACACATCTAATAAAGATACATTATTTAAATCGTACGGTTTTAGGCGTTTAACCCGCCTTAGATACCGACGATTGCTTCTGCAGCAATTTTTCGTGTTTATAAGCAAAGCTTATATCATCAATGACTATTGCAAATTTTCATACCTCGATATTAGTCATCGTTGCGTTCAAATCAGTATGTGCACGTTTTGTATGAAATCTATTCTAGGAATAACCATTTTCTTCCCGACAGCTAATATAGGTTACGCATTTTTGCTTTCATTTCCAAACATTTTTTTGCCGCACGTAATGCTTCCAATTTAGATGGAAGTATCGGCTGATTGCTTTCAGTAAAATGAAGTTTACCTGAACCGATTCTTTATAATTAACTTTTATTTCGCAGCGTTTCATCCGGACATTTAATTGACTATAAGCGTTTTATTATACTTTGCTGGATTTTACATGTGACGGTAATTACTATATCATCAGCAACAGCTGAGTGATTGTTCGTTGAAATATTTCTTGCGTAAACTGAGATAATAGATCCTAAAACACTACCTCGTACTGTTCCTGCCGAAAAATTCTTCCATTCAGACATCGCGGCGTCCCTATAACTAATTTTTAATTGTGCCGTTAATTAAGTATAATTCCAGAATAACGTAATTTAACGTATAAACCGCCATGTTAAACTTTATCAGAAGCCTAAGCTACAATACACCACAATAATATTCCTTCTCTTACTCAGCTTTATGCATCGCATTTGAGATGCGGTGCATCTTTTGTTACGAAATCCAAACTGGTGATCTGGAATTAACTGTTTTATATATATATATGTATGTATGTATTTATATCATCAATATATTTATCTTGCATCCACGCAATTCCATCCACCATGTGCTTCTATTTTCCGTCATTCTTACTGCCTGTTGAAGAGAAGCAGCTTTTGTTAATTGCTTTATTCTGCGCATTTCCGTCGTTCACTTCTGTATCTCTCTCCCAGAATTAATTTTTTCTCGCTGAACCACGTAAACAGATAATCGGCTATTCATTGGTTTCCGGCAGAGCATTTAAAAAGTATAAATTCGTCGAAAGTCGCTCATTTTGAAATTCCATTATTCTGGAAAAGACTAATGTCTGCATCAAACGCTCAGCTACAATATCAGCTACAATACCGTCTTGTCCTGCTGCTTTAGAAGATTTTAATTTTTTAACATTTTTCTTACTTTACCTTTTAATAATGGAGGTTTGTTTTCAATTACTTTACGAGATGCTGTGGTACTCCTCTTATGTTCATCTAGTTTACTCATTGGGTTTTTTTTTTTTGTCGTATTCTTTACGTTCATTCTATCGTGTTCTTGCGTCTCCACTTTTAATTCCCAAAGAGACGAAATATTTCGAAACATGCCTTACTTAATTTGTAATTTTATTTTATTATACATATTTACATATATCATTTAGTAATTTATTTTTATCCTTTCTATATTTTTTTGCTGATTTATTATGTCCGATGGCTATATACTTCTGATTCCTTGTTTAAACCTTTCGTCTACTTACTGTCTATGTGTCTCTTCTGAGATCCATAGTTTTTTTTTATTGTTTCACTTCATTCTTTATAGTACATTTTAAAGGCACATTCATCCGTTGTATATCATTCGTCTGTCCAACATTCTGATGCATATAACAAATTAGAGAATACCAGTGAACGCATAAGGCGGCGCACTTTTGTACACATAGTTATTTCATGATTCTAGCATATTTTTGTTCGTTGTGACAGCGCCAGTTTTGCTTTCTTTATTCTCCGTTTGATTTCCTATGTTGAACTTTCATCTTTTGTAATCAATGGTCCTAAATATACGAATTTGTCAACCACTTGTATGCCATATATATATTTTGCGAGCATTGTGACTGGTTGTTGTTATCTATAATCGTTATCTTTGTCTTATTTCTGTTTATACGAGTAAATCATATACTTTACCTATCCAATTTTTCAAGGAAACTATTCAGTTTTTGTTCCAATGAGGCGATTATAACAGTGTCATCAGCATATCGTAGGTTATTAATTAATTTCCCCTAATTAAAAAAAAAAAATGAATAAATATAAAATAATGGAGGAAGATAATGGCAAGCCAGCCGATAATTTCCAGTCCGAAGTCGCTGAGATAATTCTTTTATTTATCTTAGAATTGATAAAATTTACTTAGCCGTTTAGTTTATAAGATTTTCTCCAGTTTGATGGTGTTTTGTCACTAGTTGGAAATCACTGACTCCTTTACGCTTTTTATTCCCATTTTCGTCCGGTGTTATAACCTCTGTTTTGTTTTTTAATGTAATTTCGTTAAAGAAAATTTCCACGCATACATTAATAATGTCATTAAAAAAAATGTTCAATTCGAAATTAAATTGAAGCATGTTGTTTTATATAGACGAGGAGTTACAATTGTAGCATTTGAAGTGAGATTACGCCGACTGGGAGTCATTTGGAATAGAACTGCCCAAAATCGGTAAAAATGGTAAATAATATTAACGAGCAGCAAGCTGTTTAATCGAAAATTTTAAACAGAACTCTGCCGCGAGACGTTTCAATTAATAAAACAATAATAAAACAATATATTCTTATAAATTAGTTATAAATATTACTGATGAATTTACTCAATTCCAAGTTTTAAACGAAAATTTTTCAAGCGTACACATCGCGCATACCAACCGAATACCGTAAAAAAAGTTTTTAACGTACGCGTCATATTGAATAAAGTTTTCACCGGTGAGAAGGTAACTCTATTTACACGAGCCGGCGAAAAAGCTCATGATGTAAAACGGCCTTAGTATTAAGTTTGCTTAAAGTTTAGCCGAGCGTTAATAAAGTTGCAAGAACAACTGAGAGGTAGTGTGTATAACTTTAGAGAAATTAAATACGTAAAATTCATTAAATTAAGTTCTTTGCTCAATCTCGGTTCTTAATTATCATATACGTACGACTTACCGCCATCTTGAATCCGAGCCCTTTTTTGCGAAAGTTCTTAGTCTCTATTAAACCGTTTAATTCGCCCACTCCCCCCATGACGATCTTTCTTTGACATATGCTATTTCACAAAGAGAACCATTATAAAAGTTTTGAAATTCGCAGAATTCATTTATTCCTTTTTGTTAATTTTTCATCGCCCTATTAAATCTTTTTTAAATAATCTTTAATTTTATACACTTTCATTATTTTCGTCGGATATTTGTATTTATTATTTCGTCAAGCGTTATAAATGATTATGTATTATATCACAATTCTTCATCCACTCAAAAACATGATGCCCTGTGCGCGCATGTGTAGACATTAATGATCTTTACACAGCTGAGTATGAAAAACTATATTTGGTATTTAATGATGCAATAAAGTTGCAAATATATTAAAAATAAAGATATTGGACATCGACAATCCTGGTTGATTATCAATTATTATATACGATATCGATGACAAAGCAGACAAGACGATTGACAGGAATAAAACGGAATCACAATAGCTGTTTCACTTTGAAAAAAAAATATATGTAATCTACATATTTTATTTTATACGCAACACTGGCGATATGTATATAATAAATATATTACATACATAATGTGGGTGTGAGTATATCATTTGTATTATGGTCATATTCGAAATCCACGCTTCAATTATTGTTCACGATACAATCCTATCTTGGAGAGCCGGAATACCGTCTCGCTCTGACTAAATCGTCGATATTAATTAATTTACCCATAGTTTCCACCGTTTATCTCATTTAATTAATTTTCCTACTCGATATTAAATGGAGTTCGAGAGAATTTACACAACGCACTGTGTAACTGGAAAAACTAAACAACCTTATTATTTCTGATAAGCACGTTTGTATATATCTGACCTGTTAATTTTGTAATCATTCGTTATTCGATCCGTCCACAATAAACTCGCCATTCATTTATATGCTCACATTCCAAAAGTATTTTACTCGGGTTTGATACATTCAGTTGTGTAACTCGTAATTAACACGAGTAGATTCAAAACTGTGAAATATTATATCTGGTCAGTGCTGCTATATGGTACGGAAACGTGGACTTTGACCAGAACAATCAACAGATTAGAAACCTTTCCCGTGGACTAAAAATATGACAAATGTCGAAATGTTACGAATAATGAGAAAGGAAAAAAAATCGCTCGATATTGTTAAAAGAAGAAAAACGGGATATTTTGGTAATGTGATGCGTGGGCCTAAATATATAATCATGGGAAAGGTAGAGGGAAAAGGGAGAGCTGGACGAAGAATAATGTCATGGTTCCAAAAAGTTACGAACATGAACAAACTGCAACGTTGAAGAATTGTTTCACACAGCTCGTAATAGGAGAATTAATGAAGTAATGGATGGAGTGCCACTGAAGAAGAAGTATCTGGAGGAATTTAATTTCGTATTCGTCGAGAGGTTTACGTATGCCAAATTTCTATTACTTTAATATTTGTACCGCTTCCCGTATATAACCGGCGTGTAATTTTAAACGAACACATTTAATTGTCGAGATAACCCCCAAAATAGACGAAACCATCGACTAGTTGGAAATCATTTTATTCCCATTTTCATCCAGTCATATAATCATTGTTTTAATTGTATATATATATATATACGATCATTTTATATTTCCTGCATTTCTGATATTTGATAACTCTACATCCTATCAAAATTCCATCTGTACGTACACTAAATATTAAGCGATGATAGTAAACAGTCGTTTCTTATTCTATTTCCTACCATGTATTCGGATGGTTTTACTTTATTAACTCTAACTACGGTCGAGTTACCTTCGCGTAATTGTTTAATGAGAAGACGGATTAGGCATTGTAACGCCATCTAAGATACTCCATACTCTAATCCTCTTAATAGAATCACATGCTTTTTAAAAATTAACGTTACCCAGACAAAATGGACGGCTTTGTTTTTTGACTAGCGCAATTGGCAATACTGCTACAACGCAAAACCACATTCTCCACGTTCAGTATACAAACGACAGATTCGTTTTTGTTCAGGTTCAGTTATCACGGCATCCTATAACGAAAGGAGCGCACGTTTTCTGTGGAACGTTATTTTCGGCCTGAATCGATCACGACAGCGCGAAATAATTCAAAGTTAGGCGGTGTAAACCTACACTATCCCGCAAATTAAATTTTTGGGTGGGTTGAAAACTTTCGAGAGACAGCTTCTGCAATGAATAAAAAACGTGCTGGACAAAAAAAAAAAAACGATTCGTACAAACATCGATCTAGTTCGGGCAGCGATCATTCGGAGTCCCGGTCTCTCTCCTCGTCATCATTCTTCTCCTTTAAAGAGAACTGGAAGACTCGAATATTTCATCCTCGTAAACTGGTAATAACTCAGGAATTAAAAGATGAAACGATGCTGAAAAAAATCGAAGACGGTGAGATCGATTTAAACGATCTTTTGATGAGCGATGAAGCTCATTTTCAGCTATCCGGATTGGTAAACAAATGGAACTGCCGCTAGAATTCAATCGAACAGTAGTCGTCACACAGCGACCGAGTAACAATCTGGCCTGAAGCGGCGAATAGTGGGGCCTCATTTAATCGCTGGTATATCGAGGTGATAAACTCGTTTTTGCTTCGCTCACATCGTCATCGTCTGGGCTATACATGATTTCAAAGAAGGTGCTACGTGTCACTGTTCGACAGAAACGCTCGCAGTACCCGAAAGAATTGTTTGACAATCGCATGCTGTCGCGTCGCACAGATTTCGCTTAGCCGCCACGCTGGCCAGATTTGACCGCTCCGGATTTTTTTCTAGGGATACCTTAAGAGCCGCGTTTACGAAACACTTTCACGATATCTGTAAGGCCTGAAAACTCGGATTGAGCGACCTATGCTCGAAAAAGTGTTCGAAAATTTTGTAAAAAGACTGAATGAATGTATTGTTGCAAATGACGGTCATCTGAAGCATATTGTATTCCGCAAATGATTGTGAGCTAGTTTTTCACTTTTCTATTTTTAAATAAAATTTTATTAGAAAATTTTAGCCCAGTATTTTTTGAGTTATTCGGAAAACCAAACCGTCCGTCTTCTCTGGGCCATCCTATATATGTTTACATAAAAATTTCGTTACTTTTTATACGAGTTTCTGACAGTGATTATACAACCAATCCATTTTAGTTTAATGAGATTTCTTGCGGTAAGTTGGTTTAATTTGGCCTTAATTATTGCCGACATAATTTTGTACTGATATCAATGATATTAACCTCTAAATGTCGGTCGCTTCTAATGTATGTCAATAGAAATAGAGGCCAGTTGTCTGTTTTTCATATTTTGCAACCTAATTTTAATTTAATGTCGAATAATATTTTTATTAAATTAACTATTTTTATCGTAATTTAATCTGATCTCGAAACTTTTTTCTAGCTTTCTCCCCCGGGATTATCGTATGTCTTTGTCGTTACCGTTCTCGTCTATAGATAAGTTCACTTGCTTCAACAACTTTTCTTTGAATCGGTCGCAGTATAAGTATTTCCTCTATTTGTACGCTTGGTTTGAATTCTTCGTTAAGCAGTTTAATAGTATTAACCGTGTCTTTAGATTCAATATTTTACACATATAATCCCTAATAAAATTCGTCCTATTTCGTGACAGATAGTAGTATATTGTTGAAGAGGAGCCTGTTGAACGGCCTATATAGTTGGAACATTAACAATGGTTCCCAGAAATCAACATTAGATTTAATAGCACGAAGAAAGGTATGGTGGTGTGAATTCCACTTCTGTTGCTGGTTGTTGTGAATGAATTACTTTAGCGCTCTGTTTAGTAGAGGGGTGGTTGTTGGGAGAAGACAGTATGGAATGGACTGTCAAATTCATTGCTTCGTTTCTTACGATTTAGAAGGATACTGGATCCGAACATAAAAGCACTTACTGTGGTGATGAGAAGGTTGCATGTCTGTGTATGTAATTATAAGGAGAAATATGGATCTTTTACTTCGTGCAAAGTAAACTTTCACATAGGAATTTAAGGAATTTTTTAAATTTTACCTCTTTTTCTTCATCTTCTTTATCTTTTTATTATTATTATTATTATTATTATTATAAGCATAATTATCATTATTATTACTATTGTTATTATTATTTCTTTATTTTTATTTTTTTATAGACTTGTTTATAATTGAAAAAATGCTTAGGATTTATAAAACCTCATTTCTTCTCGCGAGTGAGGAGGCGTAAAGGAATATATCGTCCGTTATACTATCATTACAGCATCCGGTTGTTCTACGAATTTTTCCTTTTATTATTAAATGGAGTAAAAGTTACGAGCGAGTCGCTTT
Source organism: Coronaproctus castanopsis (assembly GCA_032883995.1). NCBI lineage: Eukaryota > Metazoa > Arthropoda > Insecta > Hemiptera > Monophlebidae > Coronaproctus > Coronaproctus castanopsis. The sequence continues at coordinate 188,858,203 of CM065052.1, read as the reverse complement.
TATTATTTCGCTCTGAATCAACGTACGTATAAATATAAACGGAATAAAGACAAAGAGAGAATGAGATGGTAATACGGATGAAAAGAGATAGACGGAATCCGAACGTAAGTAGTAATATTGCGATCTGCGACGATGTAATCGGCAAGAAGCTAAAACGGGGAAAATAAAATATTTTTTAACCATCGTCCACGTTTGTTAATTAAATTACCTAACGACGGTTACAATAATCATCTTTACATTTTTCTTCTATGTCTACCTTTTATGTAAGACGAACATTTTTCCGGTTACCATTTCTCTCTCGGTTTATCTTTCAAGCGAGTTACACAAAATCTTTTCGACTGTACTCGTAATATATCTGACCGGCAAATTATTTCTACGTTATCTTTTAAATTATTTAAAAGGACACATTCTTATTTTATCCGAGCTAACCATTTACCGTTCCAGTTTTACTGGAATCAGTAATTTATTTCACTCGCGATTATAATAATCAGCAAATAATCTTTTTAGCATTGTCCGCTTATATTTATTACATTAACCGGTGTCGAATACGATATAATGCGCTGTTGTGTGGCGCCCAAATGTTCATACCGAATCCTTAAACATACTTCGAAATAAGTTAATTCGAAATCGATTAAATTATATTCCTGATCATCTAAAAATAAACGAAACGATTTTGTATTTAAGAATTTAGTTCAAAATTCGTAATTTGTGTAGGAGAAAGTATAAAACAAGATGTTTTCACATTGCCGAAGTATCGAATTTTTTTTGTAAGTTCTAGACAAGAGTGCAAGCGATATTTGTAGTAGACGAGTATTTTAATAATTTACCAGCAGTAATTTTATTTCACTTGAAAGGCCCTTCACCTTCCCTGAGCCAGCTCAACTTGGGACGAGTCCGTTTATGTTTATACTGCCGACCGTATATAATGCGCTTATTAGTAAAGTTCGCACGCGCTGATTTAGTATCGTTTAATTTGATATTACATTTTTCAGTCCAAAGTCCAATCGTAAATGTCATGCACTGTACAACTTCCGCGTTGACAACACACCATCCTCTGCTACTGTCAGAATTGCTGTAAAATGCTCGTATTCTACTCGAGCATTATTCGCCAATGTACGTATATCAATAGCGAAAGTTAAGTATTATTATTGAACATTTTCGTCGACTATACAGCAATTTTAATTATATAAAATTGTATAAGCGCTTTCGTTTATTAAATACCGGTTTTCGGGGTGGTGGAAATAATATTAAGCCGTAGTTGTAATAGATATATTAATAATATTTTAACGTTCTAAGTTCTTTAAATACACACGTTCTCGTAATCCGCCTTCAATGGTTAGATTCGTAAACAGCTGTTTAGGTAGACGGCTGTTTAGGTAGGTAAACACCGTTAAGTGCACTTGCACTAGTGGATAGGGTAGTAATTGGGTGGTCAGCAGTACGTGTTTACACAAATAATCTGCAAGCTCGAGTAGAAACAACTTTTCAGTATCCGCTTCGGTAGTGGTACCATTCCGTACAAGGACGCGCTAGTAAAATAGTGTTTCCGCTTTCCCGTTCAATTTCACGCTTATTCATCCTAACTATGTTGACTTAAAAAACATTTCTGTGCGTGTTTGGCATCTAACGCATTATCTTTACGTTATACCGAAAATTGCGAAACGTTGCTTAAACATAACGATAATACCTTACGAAGAATAATAATAATAGCTCGACCTGCGAACGTTGTCCTAATAATATCCTATACAGCCTTGTTTTGAGGAGAATTAAGACTGTACATTATTTTTAATCCGGATACGCGACCTGCCACACTGAGGGGTAATGTTTTGTTACGAGAGGAACTCAATTACCGTGTACATCTTCTTGTTGTCCTTCGATGACCCTACACTACTTTGTTATATGAAACTGGATAGCACGTCCTGCTGTCCCTGCACAAATCCTCTATAACTATTATTATTATTATTAACCTTGTCTTCGTTATTTTATATATAAACCTGCGGGCCTTTGTCATTGACAGGTCGGAGCACATTAAAGATTAAATAGAAGAAAAGGTAGCACGGAGCTTTTAATCCGTTATGAAGAAGTAGACTTAATTTTGGTTTTATAGTACTATGTTTTAATGTTGTTTAAAAAGATAGCTGACGTGTGCGCTGAATTTTAAATTTTCATCCGAGATTATCCCGAGATATGTCGGTTCTTTATTAAATATTATTTTTTTCGTTATTTATATTTAATAATTTATGTTTTGTTTAATTTTTTTCTTTTCGTAATCAATATTAGTTTTCGTGCTTCAAATCGCATTTTGTTCGCGTAAGTTGCTTAGTTTCTGGCGAATTCCCTCCGTTTCCCTAATAATTTCGTTAATAACCAACAATTGAAAGACCATCATCCGCGTAACTTAATAAATGCGTATATTCTTATTGGATTTTAATAATTTTTTCTGTATTTCAGACATTCCCAAAATAAACTCGACGATAGTATTCAGCCTTACCGTAGTCCGGTTTTTAAGTCTAGACTATATATAATTTCTTCGTTTTCATATAAAACCTAATTCCGCTATTACGTAAAAAAAATATATATATTTTTAAATGTTAAAATTAAAGATCGATGTATTGGATATTAGTTATTTTATGAATTAACAAAAACAAAGTTAATCGCTATAAAAATTATTTTATTAATTTTATTTTTTTTTTTTTGTATACGCTTGAAAATGACGCGATTGTCGAAAAGATTTGCGTTAATAAAACAATTTTTAAAGCGGTTAACTTTGTTTTTGTTAAAATTAAATATGTTGCAATATCGCTTTAAACAATTTAAAATTGCCGACCGTTTGATCGAGTCTGCGCTAATGTCGATGCCTATCAAAATAATAATTTTGTAACTATATTTGTCGATATGTATATTTCGATAATATTCGTGCATTCTTCCAAGACCACCTTCATTTGTTCTTGTAATGTATCTAAATTGATCCTTATCTTTTTTTTCTATTTCTGTTTTTAATTTTAATGCTACGATTTTATCGTGAACCTGTAGGTGTTTTTCCTTTATAAAGTCGGAAGCTTTAAATTACGTATCATTTCAATTAATAGCTCGTATAGCTGTGAGAATAACTTTTGGCACTGTAAAATTCACTCACCTCGCCACTTCCGCTGACCGCCTTGTGTAATTTATGCCGTTTTTGACAAAATGAGTCTATTTAAAGAACGAACACATATAAAGTAAAAATATTGTAATCTATGTACTAATTCTTAAATTATCGGATTAAAACTAACTTCTTAAGATATATTTCTATTACTTTATACGTACGTTCAGTTCAAAGCCGTTGAAGTACATGATTTTGTATAAAAAAAAATGAACTCAAAATTTTATGCAATTTTTTTAACAGGATCGTAATGTCGGTAATTTGTCCCACTACTGATTGTTTTAAACCCGAAAGGGGCTAAACTGTTTTTACATTAAAAATATTTATCTTCGAAAAATTCCACAGTAAATCGTGATTCGCTAATTCACTTTTAATAACGTCTATAATCGTTTTTTAATAAAGTTATATTTTATAATACGCTACATTTAAAGCCATTCCGAAGTTCGATGCGAGTTTAACTGTCGCGCTGACCGAATAATTTTCTTTTTAACTCCTTCTTATTGAAAATATTCTACATTTGTTTAAATCCAGTAAAGAGTTCTCGTGAGAATATTCATAGTGAAATACAGCTGACGTTAATAATTCCTGTCTTACCTGATTTCTATCGTTTCAAATTGTTTGTTTATTATTAATCGCTAATATTACGGTTTATTAATATTAACGCGGTATCTTGGAATGTGGTTCGATCGTTATTTACGCTGACACAACTATATTATAATCGACTAGACCGCCTCCCGGATGATCGAGAAGCTGAACTACCTCGCGAAATTAAATCCGATTATATATAATACCACGATTAAACAGGTGTTATGGACTGTGTCTTACCGTTTCGTATCAAAAACAATAAACAATACCGAGCTGGACTTACTATTGAGAATATTAGTAACCCCACTAGTCTGTTTTTATTCCCTACTGCGACGGAATGATCTTTCCATATTTTCGTCAGTTTCGCCAATCCAACAGGTAGTTTAGTTTCGTTTTCTGCACTTCTATTGTCATAATCTTTCTTGCAACATAATCACAGGCTAACTCATACCGAACCGTATGAGATTAAATATTTCTTCGGAATCTACCTACACAGTCGACAAATAAGACGTCTAAAAACAAACTGGTACCGTGACGCTATTCCAATCACAATTTTACTCTTCTTTCCACAGACGATTAACTACTGTACTTAATCATTCTTTACCTTCCATCTCAATTTCACTCCCATCGGATTCCTTCTTTTCTCACAATCTTGCGTTTCAATTATTTTAACCGGATCTGCGTTGTTTGCAGCACTTAGTACTGGTACGATGTTTATGAAAAAGAAAAAAAGAGATATCTTCAAACAGTCGAGACCACCCAAAAAAAAAGGTATATCGATACTTAAATAGGATAGCAAACGTAACTATTGCACTAGTGGTCAAAATCTGTGAAACAGACAGTGCTAGGTATATTAAAATATGAATACATTACTTTGTGTAACAACGTAAACACAAAAAAAATTAAATAAAAGAAATATATATTTACTTACTATTATTTTCTAGTATAAAATTTATTTTCCACTACTATTTCTAGTACACCTTTATTCTTGCTTTTCAATATAAATATATATATATAATATATTATTATTATTATTATTATTATTATTATTATTTTCTACTTGTTCAGCGTGTATTTTTTTTTTCTATTACGTTATTTATTTTCTTTCAAAGACAATAAATTCAAATTTAATGAGCTCTAGGCTAAACAAACGAGTCTGGAATAAATAATAGAAAATTTGATAGTTGGTATTCACAAACTCATAGATGTACAACAAACACACACAGACATACATTAATATATATATATATAAATTTTTTTTAAATTCCATTTCAGACTAATGTAAATCGTTTGACAAATGTTACAAATAACAACTACGTTCGTTCTGTATAAAATGTTGCGATTTATCTCCTATTTTTCTCGTCGAGCAAAAATAACGTTGTCAAATTAGTATAACGAGACCCAAATAAAATTATTTTCACTTTATTCGTGAACAATTGTTTATCTTTTATTATTTCGATAGCAAATAAGCAGAAGAAATTTTATTCATATAAATAACTATTTGACAATATAAATTATTGGTACCGGCTCTCGTAGGCCTTGTCCAAGTTCTTATAAATACAATAATAAAAGATACATTTTCATTTATGTATAGATTAAATATTAATTTATGCTGGGAAAAACAAAGAAAAAACCCAACTACAGAAATGGAAGAAGGAAGAGGAAACACACATTCAGTTATAATATCAATATGAAATAATTTATTTTATACTTATTTTAACGTAATATTATTGTTGACACCCTTATGACAGAAAGTTATGTTTCAGACGTTTGTGTTTATACTTTTTATATCTTAGAGCTAATGATTCGTAATTATAGTTAGATATTTGACAGGGAGAGACGAGTGATTGTCACATTTAAGAAAAAATTTACTTGCGAGTATATTATTTAATTGTATCTTTGTGTACTTGGGCTTAATATAGCAGCAGTCACATTCTGTATTAATTGTATTTTTTAAAATATCTACAGACGATAGATAGTCGTATCTCGAGACTGGAAAATAAAATAACCCAGTCTCAGAAAACTAAGTTAAAAAAAAAAAAAAGTAAAATGACAGAATCATCACTCCGCATTATTACTTGGAACGCTAATGGGCTCGCAAGACGGGTACGCGAATTAGAACATTTTTTAAACCATAAGAATATTGATATAGCCCTAATTTCAGAGACTCATTTCAAATTAGGTTCCAATTTAAGAATTACCAATCATGCGATATATCACACGCCTCATCCAGATGGAGGAGCATGGCGTGGTACAGCGGTAATTATCAGAAATAATATCAAACACTTTCAGAATATAGATATACAACAGAATAATATGCAATATCACTATTACCGGAAATATCCAAATTATACGAAAAACTGGTTCTTAAACGTCTGAAACCACTAACGCACATACCAGACTATCAATTTGGGTTCCGTGCTTATCACTCTACTATTGACCAGATCCATCGTGTAACGACAATAGTAGAAAAAGCGTTTGAGGAAAAAAAATTCTGCTCTGCAGTATTTCTTGATATCGCGCAAGCGTTCGACCGTGTATGGCATCAAGGCCTTATATACAAATTGAGTAACAGATTGCCAACTGGTGTCGTCTGCTGACATCATACTTATCAAACCGAACATTCCGCGTATCTTATGAAGATGCAAAATCTTCATTTTATCCAATTCAATCGGGAGTACCACAAGGAAGCGTCTTAGGACCTATCTTATATCTTTGTATATACAATAGATATACCAACAACGATAAAAACTGCAATTACCATGTTCGCTGATGACACAGCAATATTGTCAGTTAGTGACTACCAAGCAGAAGCAACGATACACCTCCAGCATGCTCTGGACTGTATAGTAGATTGGACGAGGGATTGGAAGATTAAGCTCAATGAGCAAAAATCTGTCCATGTCACCTTCGCCCTGCGTAAGCGGGACCCGCAGTACGTAGTCTTTATAAATAATCGGGAAGTACCAGTTGCTAATTCTGCAAAGTATTTGGGACTACATCTGGATGGCTAAGCTAACTTGGAGAGCTCACATCGATGCAAAAGTTCACCAGATTAAGAATAAATTACGCCAAATGTATTGGATCATAGGGCGACATTCCAAGATGAAGTTAGAAAATAAACGACTGATTTATCAAACTATTATACGGCCAATCTGGACATATGGTGTCCAGATTTGGGGTTGCACTAAATCATCAAACAAACGAATTATTCAAGTGATCCAAAATAAGTTCATTCGTATGATAACCGGTGCCAGTTGGTTTCAGCGAAACGAATTACTGCACAGAGATTTAAGAATTAAGTCGGTTAATGAAGTCATCGCCGATTTGGCTCTCCGACATAATCAAAGGCTCTGTAATCATCCGAATCCAGAGCTCTCATCACTTTTACCTACTGATCAAGATATAAGACGTCTGAAACGTCTCAAACCCAACAACCTCGCGGTATCATAAGTATTAACTAGTGTAAGGCATACATGTTATAAATATCAAAGTCTAGCCAGTGGGCTATCTTTGCAACGCGCAGTAATTTTTTTTTCCAGTAATCATAATTATTACTTATTTAGAATTATTTCTAAGATTGTAATGTTTATACAGTTTACCTGTCCAAAAAAAAAAAAAATGTATTTTTTTATATATAGTTTTAGGCACGTAGTACACCCGTAGGTTAGCAGCGGTTCAATAATTGACTTATAAATAATTAGTTTATTTCGAATATTTAATTTGGATCTTTTATTGAAAATCGGGAACAGTGTAAAACATTCTTGCTCTAGTTTTATTTATAATTAATGTGTTTCTCAAAAGTTAATTTTTTATCGAGCGTAACGCCTAGGTATTCATTATAAACTTTTGTTGCAATCTATTAGTTATAGCGCTAACTCTGAAGGACGAAGTTAATAATGCAATGTCATCGGCATATATAATGGAGTCTTTAAATTGAGGAATATCATCGATATATAATAAGAATAAGAACGGACCCAATATACTACCTTACGGAACGCCTGCATGGATGGTTTTAGATGCGGAGTAATCCTTTTTGATTCTCATTCGAATGTTTCTGTTTATTAAATAGCTGTTTACTAGGCATATCAGATTAGGATGAAAGTGGAGCTTTATCATTTTATAAATTAGACCATGGTGCCATACAGTATCAAAGGCTTTTTCCGTATCAATGAGTAAAAGTCCTGTATGTTCATTTAAATTAAACTTATCCGTTATTGCGTCGCACAGTGCACTGTAGAAAGATTATGTCTAAAACCAAATTGATTATCCGGTAAAATATTGTTATCATAATTAAGTTAGATTAGTTAGTAACACATTTTCCATTATTTTGCTTATGTTGTTAAGTAAGTTAATTGGTTTAATATTTTTATGATGACTGATGTCTTTGTTAGGTTTAAGGACAGGTATTATAATTGGGGATTTCCATACAGTGGGAAAGTATTTTTGTCTGATGCTAGTATTAATGATATTTGTTAAAAGAATGACACATTTACGCGGCATGTGTTTTAATAAAATAGCTGGAATGTTATCAGAACCAGTGGATAGTTTATTTTTTAATTTTTTAATGGTGTTTCCACACTTGATTAGGCGTAGTAAGATGGGAAGCTACACAGGGTGTAGGGCTTATTATTTTTGAGGAAGTAATTAACAGCACGTGTGACTACCGTACGGTGATTGCTTGTGGATAAGTAGTAATTTTGTGTATGTATGTCTGAATACAATTGAGCGAGCAGCTCTGCTTTCTCACTATCAGAGTAAGCTATATTTCCCCCAGATTCAAGCGGTGGGATGCTGCGATGTGTTTTATTCATTATTTTTGTAAGTTTCCATAAGCTATTACCCTTGGCTTTTAAATTTTATAACGTCTTATTCCATGTATCAATTGTTATTATTAAGATGGGGGGTTGCAAATTAAATTATTGCATATGTCATTTCGGAATTTCTTCCAGTTTGCTAATTTTAAGTTAAGGAAACTTTCTTTTTTAATAATATTAATTTTATTTTTTAGCATAAAATAGATAGGGTTATGGTCAGAACTTATTTTATGCAGAGAATTAGGTTTCGTTATGTTAGGTACGTTTTTTACAACAACAATGTCAATGACACTGGGTTTTGCTGTTTTAGTACAACTCGGATAGAAAGTTGGTATATTTGGAGCTCGAATATTTAAGTTTTAGAGAAATTTCGTACAATTGAGTTCCAGCTCTATTGTAATTATAGCAATTCCAGATTAAATTTTTAGCATTCAAATCACCAAATAGAAGGATTCTAGGATTAGAAGACGACATTATGGCCCCTATCAAAAATTATCGACCAAATCAAATCATTATGTCATTCGAGGAATTGATAAGAACTTTTGTAAGAATAGGAATAAATGGCGACAGACGGTCAACAACGATTCATGATTTTTTGGCCATGAACAAGATAAAAAAAAAATTAAATATTTAAACTACATTTATCATACAAATATTTCTTATTTTTTTCCTTATTCTGCTGAAACGTTGTTAACATTACAGTTAGATAATTCTGCAGACCGCAATAATGTTCGGTTAATTTTCTTGAATTTCCCGATGAATAAAATCATTTATTCCCACCGTCATCCTGTTGTTCTACTATTAATCTACATGTGTTGTTACGTGTCCGAAAATATTTCAAAATTCAAATATTGAAATTTGGTCTGTGTATATTTATTTACTTTTCGATTTACCCAATAATCGTCGTTTGATCAGGAAATTAATTCTGCATGAAGAATCTACACAAATGGTTAATAATACGCCTGTCTTTTAAATTTATTTAAAGCGAAAAATCTAGTAACAAATAAAAGTTTGCTGCCAATGTATGTTACCTTATATAAAAGACACCACAGACATAATAGGCAGAATTTTACGGAAAAACCAAGTTAGACCAGTGTTTGGCGCATGTATAAAAATAAAACAATATTTTAAACGAGTCAAGGATCAACTCCTCAGAGAGCATAAAATTCCTTGTTTATGCGAGCTTAGCTACATTGGAGAAGCATTAATCAAAGACTAAAAGAACACAAGCCAGATTGTAAGTATAAGAGGAACGATTCGTCAGTAGTGGCTTCGCATCAGTGTCCAGGGAATCGCTAAATACAATTTAACAATTTTGAAATTTCGTCAAAAATGGATAAATATAGGTCTAGCATTGTTCGTGAAGCAATTGAAATGTTTAAACATCCAAATTTCAAAAAAGAAAATGGATACCAGCTTAATTCAACGTGGCTGCCGGTCATTGCCCTAATGAGGAAAAACCAAGTTATCATAAAAATAACTGTTAGTCGAGTAAACAACTCCATCCCCACGCATGATGATACTAACGTGAGCACACCAGCGCGCATGTTTATCAAAAAAATTTGGACAACATTAAGTCAAGATTGCACTCCTTCTAAGCGTAATCCTATTATATCTGCATTTTCATAACCGCTCTCAGTTTGATAATAAAAAGTGTGTTTTTGAAACCTTACATGGAAAAATATGGTTTTCACCGAAAAAATCATAGATGTAAATTAAATTGAATTAATGTTGGTTCTTTTGGATATAATTGGTTTTTTTTTTGCAATGTATGCTGTTCGATTTTTGATGGGCTAAGCGAGATTTTCGTTTCTTGAGTAAAAAGTCAGTAAATTTTGATAGTGATACGAAACTTAAAAAATAACTGAGAAATAAAATAAATTTTTACAGTAACTATATAGTACGTAAGAAGAAACAAAACAAATAAAATTTACGCAAAAGCGAGGAAAACATTAAAACTAATAATTATTTAAATGACGTCACTCGTAAAGAAAATTAATCATACAGAGGTTTTTGTTTGTTTTTTAATTCTACGTTGTACCGACAATTATATGCCACAACCAACGGTGATGAATAGAAGAAGTAGGAATGATAAGAAAGGCAAAGAAGGGAAAAGGAAGAAATATATACGACTAACATCTCCAGTGAGATAAGTTAGTTCGAGGATGAGGTTAAGAATAATAAAAAAAAGTACGATAGATCTAATGGCATTTAAATTAAATTAATAAATAAGGAGTGCTGCTTGACAAAAATTAACTATATAATCGGCAAGGCATCACGACACCATTTCCGTTTCTTGAATCGCTTGGAAGGGTTATCCGGTAGACTAAACGTGTACATTCGATTGATATTTGAATTTGTCCATATAATTCTATACCGTATTTCCAAATTTGCATCACGATTGAGAGATATATGTTTCTTTTAGATTTTAAGTTTATTTGGTGATTTTGCAGACAATAATGGATACAGTAGTCTAGTACACGCTATTATATTTTTCATAGTTTGAGCTACATGAAAATGACACGTCAGCCGTCTATCAAGGTGTATGACCGAGTCCGTTTGCGGTATTACAGTATCGTGCAATTTTAATCTAGGACATGTAACTTGTTTTGCAGTAAATGTAATGCGCTGGCTTTTCATCGGGTTGAATGTTATACGCCAGTTTTGTGCCCATTTCACTATTCTATCTATATGATTCTGTACCGATAGTCTAGCATAATCCGGATTACTATTAGCAGCAAAGATGGCTACGTCATCGGCAAATGTCGCCAGAACCGTTTGATTGGATGTAGGTAAGTCGGCAGTGTACATCGAATATAGCAATGGTCCAACTATACTACCCTGTGGTACAGATGAAGTGATGCTAAATTCATCGGAGATACGTCGTTTACCCTTACTATAAACGATCGACCAGACAAGTACGACCTGAAAAGCTCATAGAGATTTATGGGAAGAAACTGACGTAGTTTGAAGAGCAGACTCGGGTGCCAAACCCTGTCGAATACCTGGGACACATCTAAGAAGGCTGCACAACATGTTTCTTTTTTTTTCGAATGCTAATAAGATCCTATCTATTAGTCTATGACATTGTTGCACCGTTGAGTGCGCTGTGCGGAAACCGATTTGGTATTAAATTAATTTTTCGAATTAATGGTTCAACACGATATAATATTAATCTTTCTAAAATTTTTGATAGTGAAGGAAGAAACCTGATCGGTCGATACGAAGATGTGTCAGTCTACGGTTTTCCTGACTTGTGTATCATGGTGATGACAGATTTTTTCCAATTCTTTGGAAAGTATCCGAGTCTTAGTATACTATTAAAGATATAGGATACGAATATAACTGCTTTTTTTGGTAGGTGAGAAAGGATTTCTCCAGTTATCTCGTCAAGTCCTGTAGAAAGTGTAAAAATAGAGTCACTCCATAAACGTTTACGTATTCACAACGAAACGAATGAAGTCAGGAAATAACTTAGTTACCAAAGATTTTCGGATGTACAAGAATGGCGAAAAAATAGAAACGTGTAAAACCCCGACACAATCGGAAGATAGTCACTTATTCTTGACATCACAATAAAGGGTTTCGAGAGCTTCCTCGCAAGGATGGAGTACGATTAAACCGTATCCGCACAGAAAAAGTACGATATAATGAACTGCATTCACGAATAACGCTGCTTGTGACTGTGGTAATCCATAACAATCTATAAAACATATCATCCGCACCTATCCAAGTAGAGTATTTCAGCTAATACGATCGTATCGTTTTGACATGTTACGTACGTTCATAAAATAAGGAAAATCTTATTGGAACTTCCAGTTGAACAATACGCGAAAAGAAAATTTATCACGACATGCTTATATCAACTCGCTGCTGAGTGTAGGCGTTCTTAAAAACTTTTCCAACGACTCCATCCAATTAATTCCTGTCCGTTTAACAACATGAACTCACCACCTAAACATATGCCTTCCTCGTGGACACCGGCTGCTAATTGGCCACCACTCCGCTCCGTCCATTTTTCATCCTCTTGCCTCGCCAAATGTCCGATCCATGTGCATAGTGCTAATTCACCTAGGTTTATTTTATACGACTCTCAAACATTGATTTGTAAACGCTGCAATTTATTAATATTAGCAACACTTGTGTTCGACCAAATGGGACAGGCATAAACTATTCTAGGTAGAATATTTTGTTTATATATTAAGAGCTTGTTTATCCCCGGAAGGGGTGTAGATTTTCTATTGAATATAGGAAACAAGACAGTGAAAACTGTAAGAAACGTTACATGATAAAAATCTTGACACGATTTACACCGAAAAAATCTTAAACCTAGAAAAAAATTATTTCGTAAAATGGATATATCAAAAATTTGAAAAAAAAAAAATAAAATGCTAATAATGAAATAAATTATATAATAAGAAAAATTGGAAACCACTCAGATAAAATATAATTTTCTTTAGACTAGTCGACTGAAATGAATTGAAATGTTCGAAACATTTTCGAAAATTTTACATTTGATCGCTAGTTAATAAAGAACGTTAATAGAACCTGCTCCATCCTAGCCGATCGGTCTAATCGAATGTTCGCTAGTCGAAATGCGAAAGAACTTTACCCGAATTTTGTCATTCTATCTCTCACTCCGTCTCTAGATATTCTCCGATTCGTTTATCTCTTCGTAATTCTCGCGAAACGACGAAGTAAGTTTGAAAGTAAAGTTTCCAACCGAGAGAAGTCAAATAAATTTGTGACGTCGTTCCAAGAGGACAAATCCTCCGAATACAATTTATACGCACACACACACCGATACGCACAATAAACTACCCGTAATTACCTTCAAAATGTCTCTTTCGGTCTTTCATTCTATATTAGTTCCTCTTATTTCTATAGGCCTTAAGAGACTGATAATTCCTTTCCTCGTCCGTTACCTACTCTGTCTACCTACCGTTAAGCTAAATAACCAACTTTCGATCATCCGAGAACTCTTGGACTCGTTCCACGCTTGGATGTTTACAAAAGTTAAAATTATCCGCGTCTCCGATGTACGATGAAAAAAGAAAAACCCAGAATAGGAAACCTCGAACTTGGAAAAGTCGTGGAAGGTCGTAGGGAAAATATTGAAACTATAATACCGACCTTCTTTAATAGTTATTTCCCGTTCTATTTCTATCGTATGAGACTTCCGTAATTCCCCAAACTGGTACAAATTAATATTTACTACGAAGTTTGCCAGAAGTAAATATTAACTCTTGAAAGTAATTTGTTCAACCACGTGCATATATACATATATATATATATACATATATATATATATATATATATATATATATATAAAATAGAATTACATGGTGTGCATGAATCGAATTTAAAGTATAATTTTGTTTTTAATTATCCTATAGCGTCGAAATAAATTATATTATTAAAAAAAAAGAGATATTGTTTTAAACATGACCCATTATTATAGTCTAATAGATAATATGTGCCTGAGAAAGAAAAAGATATTAAACGTAAAGCACAGATATACATGTCACGGTCATAACGAAATTACGTTCAATATTCGTACACCTGTAACTCGTTAATAACTCTTGACGTATGTAATTGAATGTCTCACGTACGAATATCATCTTACAATCCCTTATTAATGATTAATTTAATTATAAAGAGAATTCTTTATCGCCCACTTATTTCCTCAGAGTCCTTCTTTATCCCATTTTCCCATTTCGGGTTTCCGCCGGTGTTACCCGTCGGCAGGCACCCTTTACGTTTTAATTACACATTATAATCTTAAAAATATAACAATTTGCATGTAGTTGCCTTGTTTAACATAAAGTACTATGTGTATGAGTGTGATAATATATTTTTGCTAGTGTTCATTTTGTGTGTGATTATATATTATTGTTGAATGTGATGTGTGTAATCCATGGGTAATGTTCTTATAATTAGCGTGTGTCTTGTGTTGTGTGGATGCTATACTTAAGGATTTCTACGGGACGGGCAACCAGTGTAGTTCACGTTTATTAACAAAATATACAATTACACTTATTGCATATTCTAGTATACTTATAGTAAATAAATACATTTAACCCTTAAATCTAAACTACATACTAAATTAATTGAATAAAAATAATTTATTTCTACCCTCCTATATGTTATACTTAACATCCAACTACAAAACCAAGACTCCCTCCCATCACTATTTGTAATGTTCTTATATATATTTGTAATACAGTAATTCTAAGGCCTACACTTATTCTCGTCACTGTTATTTATTTTATTACTTTACCGCGTTTATATTTTCTCTCGACCAAGCTTTCACCTCCTTTTTTCATTTCCCTAGTACTTTCTGTTCAATAATCTCCTATTGTATTTTATTATATATTACTGGTATAACGTATTCCTCCTATATAGTATAATTTATCTGTCCCTTTTTTCAACCGTTTTTCCTTTTTCATCGTTCTAGTGAAAATATTCGATAATAAAACAACATTTTTGGAAGTAACGTATCTGTTTTCTGTAGAAAGATCCCTTATTGTATGTCTTTCATGTTTCCTAATATTACCTATTAACTTCAGACATCTTTTTTGTAAGTGATTTAGTTTCACCAGTTTACACTCGTATCCGCTTGTTCCCATATTGAAATGCAGTATTCACGTATATACACGTAAAATATATAAATATATGTGTGTGTACGCGTGTGTGTTTGTGGATGTATTTTAATATATTAAAGGCTAGAAAACAAAACGTGAGATTATTTTCTTAGAGCGTTCTTATTCTCTCACCAAGAGTGACGGTCCAAAATCATTTTGACTCTCTATTTTCGCAATAACGGGGGCATTTTTGTTAAGGCACAAACTATAATCGCATCAAGCGGGAAGTTGACCGAGACGCTGTCTAAACTATTCCTGTCAACAGGAAGATTTCCAAACCAGGAATCAAATGACCAGTCCGCCGCTAATTAAAATGGGCTGTTTCTACATTTCTCCGGCTCCCTTAATTTTCCAGCAAGTTAATAGTCATTTACCGAACAATTTCTGAATGGGCCAGAGTTTTTTTGCCATTAAAAATTCTCGTTTTTAGTTGCATTTTATTGGCATGTAACTGCGCCATGGGCATTTATATATGTGTGTATTATGCATTGATAT
The DNA here is from genome assembly GCA_032883995.1 of Coronaproctus castanopsis. NCBI lineage: Eukaryota > Metazoa > Arthropoda > Insecta > Hemiptera > Monophlebidae > Coronaproctus > Coronaproctus castanopsis. Next base: position 188,842,520 of record CM065052.1, on the reverse strand, counting down.
ATAAAGTTACGCATAAATATTATTATAATCGATTTCACACGATCTTTATCGTGAAATACATCTTATTCGCATAATTTTGCAAAATAATAGTTTATAAATGCGGACCGTATAAATATTAAAACTTCATTTATTTTATTTTATCTTAGCTAATTATACGCCGCATTAAAACGTGTATTTCATATGTAGCTATAATATAATGTGTGTACGTATTAAATTGTGTCCTAAATTCAGAAGTATACAACTCATCTTCAGCCGGGTCGGTTCGTTTATAGTCTATTTATTCACCAATGATTAACCTCGCATTACATCCAGTCTATACTTCCGAAAAACATCCATTTTCGAATTACTTCTATCTGTACCGTCTGAAAATATCAGTTTCAATTATCTAATTTTTTCGCACTAATTTCCCGCATTTTATATCGCCGTAGCCCGTGTGTATAATCTTTAAAGCAAGATTCACAATAATGAGTTCGTACGATCATAATTCTCGAACATAATACCCTATCCTCTTAATTTTACTCTTTGAACTACTTACCAGAATTAGCTGCATTTTTTTTTATCGTTCATAGTTCAAACCTTCGACACATCGATATTTCATTATTTTTGTTATTTACTTCATTTTCGATTCACACATGATTAATTACACCGATTATGATTTACACTTCGACAGGTTTGACCTCTATTCGTAATAATAACTGACTTCAAATTCCTATTACCTCGATCGAATACAGTCGTTATTAAAACAAACGGGGCGACGGGCAGTAATGTATCTCTGTTTTTATTTCAGCGCAATTGCATAGATCCATACGCGGTCGAGTTTATATTTTTATACATAAGATCGGCGCTAACAAATAAAGCAGTTTTAGGACATCGGAAGGATTCTCATACTTCCTGTTGAGTTGCATCCGCTAGAGCAGACCATCTTAATCGATGGTAGTCTATGTTCTGTAAAAAACGACAAACTTTTATAGATCTATCCAACCATTCTCGCACTTACGCCTTCTAAAAACCTCCCAGCTCGACTTTTCTTTTCAATCCTGGTCATACTTCGTTAAAACCACAATTTCCTTCCTAGCCATTTGTACAATCTTACTCCATCTGTATACTGTCCTTGCATGCGCGGCAATTATAGCCGACGCTAATTATGTGATTTTTGCTCGCGATTTGTATAGCAGAGATAGAGATGTCTTTATTAGTAAAATTTTACATTTAAATATTTACCCCCACTCTCTCGGTTGTCTACTTCTTGTACATGAATAACAACCTGTTCTTTTGTTATCACATGTATGATATATTTATGCGAAACTAGTGAAGGTAATTTCGGTTATTATACCTGAGCCCAATTATTGTAAAAAACAATAAACGAGTTTTTATTTGCGTTTTATTTAAACATATAACGATTTTAATTTTTTACATTCCACTATTTATTATTAAAATTAAATATAAATTTGTTCGTTAAAATCTATCTTAAATATAACCTCTTCGAATTTCTTTGAAACAAATTATTCTTCGTCTCGATCAATGCTGTCCGATATTTGATATTTTCATGTGCGCATTCAATGATAAATTATTTATGATAGCATTTGTTAGTTGGTGATAATGAGATAATTACTTGGAAGCTTCATATCAATTAAGAATGATAACTGAGCGGTAAATGCGAAGTACGATAATATTAAAAGATAGGATGAAAAGTGCTGCTCCAGTTCCCTGAGCCGAGTTTGATCCATCTGTATAAATAAGGGTGTGCGTACAAAATTTTTTATTGAAAAATAAGAAAACGAGTGATTAGTTTACAATCATTTGTGGAACACAATATCGTTTATATATGACCGTCATTTGCAACAGTATCTTTACAAAAATTTTCCAACACTTTTTCGAGCATAGGTCGCTGAATTTTCGAAATTTCTTCAAAAATCCGAGTTTTCGGGTCTTCCAGATCTCGTGCAAATGTTTCGTAAACGCGCTCTTAAGGTACCCCCACAAAAAAAATGGGTAATTTTTCAATTCTTTTTACGCTGTCGCGATCGATTCGTGTCGAAAATACTAGTTCTCGTTATAAGATGCACTGAAAGTAGTCAGAAACGAATCTCTCGTATATACACTAATCGTGGAGCACGGGGTGTAGCGGTGTTACCAAGTGCGCTATTAAAAAAAAAACGTATATATATTATATATATATATATATATATAAGATGAATATTTTTTTATAAGTTGGTAAGGTATTACGTGTTAGTCCGTTATGCGTGTTTTAAAGTTCTCTTTCTGCGAGCTTGTTTTTTTATTATTCACGAAACAAAAAATAAAATTGTGTAAATGCAAATATGAAATTTGAAATTTTACTACGTCCCTAAATTAATTCCAGTTTTATATATATGTTACAGTTTCAAACGGGAAACGAACTACGACACTAACGTCAAGTTAATAACGAAGACTTATTCTGGCAACCTTTTTTCAAAAGTCGGACATTTAGTACCGGTTAAATGTCCCACTTTTTCTAGCTGTTCTTTTTAGTTTTGTGAATTTATATTTTTCTGACGCTTTTTTTTTGCTCGCAGAAAGTTTTTCCTTCTACGATTAACTTTACCCTTTTCCGAAACTCCTCCGCTAAAAAAATAAAACGAGTCCGAGGTGGAAAGAAAAATATTTAATTAATGGGGACTTGTTTATCTAATTTATTTAACGGTTTATTGTTTAAAAATTCTATAAAATGAAAATAAAACATAATCCTTTCTCTCTCAGATATATATATATATTATATATATGTATATATATATGTGTCGACGAAGACTTTTAAAAACATCCTCAATGGATAAAATTACCAATCAAGAAGTTTTACAGAAGGTAGGTGATACCGTTATGTAAGCAGCTAAGCTATTTAGGATATGTTACGAGACAAATGACCGATCAATTAAAAAGATTTCTATTGGAAATGGCAAAAGACATAAAGAAAGACAACTACAAAGATGGGCTGATAAAGTCAGCTTGACGATGAACAGGTATCAATGGAGAAAATTTACTGATCATGATCGCGACGTCCTAAGCGATTCAACGACATCATCATATATATATAATATATATTATATATACGCGTATAAAATACGAACGGTACTAGGTAAATGTGTCTATACATTGAACAAATGGAAATCCCTTATGTAAATGTGGGTAATTTCAAACTCTCGATCATTTGTATAGTTGCAAAATCTACTTTTCAAATAAAAATAACATTAATAGATATATTATCATTAAGATGCAACAAAAAATACAAACATAGACGACTGAAGCACAATTTGTTTTATTAAGTTGTTATAGTTGATATTAACATCATCAGAGACCTTCTTGTTGATACATGTTATCTATAATTTTTTTTTGTAACAATTAACTTTACTACTTTTCTATATGTTTCTATACGTATATGTGTATATAAACGGGCTGTGTGTCTTTGTTAGCACCCTGTTTTTTTTTGTTTTTTTTTTTTGTTGTTGCAATTTAATGTACTTTAATTATTAACTTTTATTTTTTAGTGATAATTCCTTATTATATATATAGTTCTGATATAAGTGGGCACGCTACTCGGTACAGATGAATCACTTATGCGTGTTTATTTAATTCTTTGATTTATGTATATAAATATACGTTCTTGTTGTTACAAATAAATAATGTTATATTATGCACAGTTTAATGAACTCGTGATCATCGTCGTATTTTTTATTGCCCAATATCGTGACTATCCCATTGTACGTTTATTTCTGCGTACAAAATGGGCTAGCATTCGAGGCACCAAAGAAAAAGGATATTTTCGACTAATTAATAACTTTTTACGAAGTATTTACAAAAAAAAAATCATATAAAATAAAAATATCTCGCAACATTTATGAAAAGAATCTAAAAATGATTATTCATTAATAAAAGATTATAAGTTATATATCTGCGACGTATTATTGGGGAGGTAATAAATATGAAATAATATGCTAGAACAAAGTATGCACGCTAACTAGTTATTAGACTAAGGATGGAATGGATGATAAAAGTATGAATGGAAATCCAGAAATTGGGAGTTTTTTAATAATTTACACGAATAAATGAATATTTTGGGGGAAAAAATTTTAATTTTTTTTTTATAAATAATTTTGTACCGGTCTATACTAAAATTAGAGAAGTATACCTATATGCGAGTGTTCGATCAGTTATATTTGGAACGATTTGGACGAAATTTTGTACATACGTGTAACGTATTAAGTAATTACGAATGATCTGTACGGAAAATACGAATTTTGAAATTTTATAACGAGTAAACTAGGTCAAAATTTTGAAAATTTCGATTTTTTTTTTCACGATGCTCGTCTAAATATACGTTGAAACTTTCAGCTCGATCCCATTAACCGTTCGAATGTTTTTATAAGATTGGAACTGCGCATTTTACCGCGTACGTATTTGTAAAATTAGAATTTTTATATCTCGACTACCGTTTCGGTTTGAGATGTCGGATCTTATGAAAATATTTTTTATTTTACGAAAGGATCATTCTAGAAATCCGATCGAAATATTTAAAAATTCATTTCCGGGGGAAAAAACGTCCCCTTTTGACGTTTGTCTGAAAACTGCCATTTTTGGTTGTAAGTCTGAAAATTTATAGTACTAAATTCTACGCGATTAAATTAGTTCTAGTTACGCGTTAGGTAATGTTTCTTAATAGTACGCGATTCGTATCTAAATATGTTTTCCGAAACAATTGGATGTCACCAGAGAAATCTCAATTTTTTATAAAGCTCATTTTCCCGAGTACTTCATAAATGACGTATAAAGAAAAACTGCACAAACGCGATTACAATCAGGCAGCGATATTTTAAATATATTACTTTAAATCTCATCAATTCGATTTTACATATTCCAGCACAAGTACTAACGATGAGATCCGAACGAATTCATATAGATGATTTTTTTTAAACCTATATTTGTGATAAAGTTTATAATGATATATATACTCGTAAACACGACTCATATATATACACACAACACACACACACACAACACTCATACGACGTAATACAATTGTTTTAATACTACTTATCCCGTCAAGCTGTCGCTCGTCGACGGGTAATTACATTTCTTATGATTTAATGTTATACATTTACGCTTACTATAAACTTGTATTTTGATTACATTTATTACATTGATTTCTTTAAATACCGTTTATTTATATAATTATAACTCATTCACACTCTATCCACATATATCCACATATACGCTCCCATTTACACCAAAATTTTGATTTTCCAATCGGTAGTAAGCATTTGCATTGTATCATACTATATTTGTATTTCATAATCCTCGATTATTCTTATAGTATTTTATCCACATTTTCCTTATTTTGTAACCATTTTTTTAATTCAGGTTTTAGTTTCCTCTCCACCCTTTCGTTCAATATTTCTTCTGGTAACACGTTCATCATTCGCGGCAATATGTACATATCTGTCTGATTTCCATGCTTCAATTTCGGTATTATGATATTTTTGTATCTTCCTTAGATCATATGTTATTTCTTTTCTTTCCTTAACTTTTACAGGTTTCCGATTTCTAATATAATCCAACATTTTAACCATTAAACACAAACCTTTTACATTCAGCATGTTTTCCTCCTTCAAAAGTTGATGTAGTTCGCTATCATTATCTCTTGTAATTAGCTGTAAGGATTTTATTGTAAACGATCGATACGTACGTATAACACTTCTTAGCTAGACCCCATGCCTGCACACCATATCTTAATCGTGAATCTAACAGCGCGTAATATACTATTTTTAATGTTTCTTTACTAACATTTAGTATACAATGCTGGCAAGAATATACGTAATATAAATACGAAAAGTTTGTTATACGTGTTATATACTATGTATGTGTGTGTATGTGCGTATATAGAATGTAAATGTATGTAAAATTTAAAGAAAACACCAACGAAAAAATTATCTAACAGACTCGCATAGAGCGAATTGATGCGTGGAACGAACTAACTAATGTTTCGAAACATGATGATATTAACTTCTTCTTCTTCGGGGTTGTTTAGTTCAGAACTAGTTTGTCATCGCTATATCCGTCTTCCACTGTTCACGATCTCTCGCCCTCCTCTTGAGTTGGACATACGTCAATATTCCTACTCCCTGTTTTTTCGGTCTGTTTTTCGAACTTTCCCCCCTTATTTTACCTTCCATTGCATCGGCTAGCATTCCTCCATGTTTCAGTACTTGTTCGATCCATTCCAACTTCCTTTTTCTTAACACGAACATATATATATATATATATATATATATATATATATATATATATATATATATATATATATAAACGAAAGTAATAATATTTGTAAAAACTATCAGAACGCATATCGCGAGGAATTAATGAAACTTCAATCATACTCGGTAACGTCCTCTTCGGCGTACTAACGTCGGGATTTATATTTCGGTCGACAAATATTCCCACGCGCGACATCATCAGTTGTCGATTTAAAACGACAGACAAATAAACACAATCTTTAACAACATTCTCGTAACATTAAATAATTTATGATTTAACGAAATAGGAAGAAGAATTAAGAAGCTCTGGCGATCCTCGATTTGGACATCTGCTGGAAGATCTGCACGTTGAAATCACTGCATTTGCTCCACCTGCTGAAGCTCACGCCAGGATCGCTTACGCTCTCTCGGAAGTGCGCAGATTTTTAGTTCCGGTAAGTTAAAACTTCGTGAAAACAAAAGAAATTATATTCTATACTCTATATATATATACCGATAGGTATATATTTGTTTCTATATGTTCATATTTATACTCGTATATAAATCGTACATACATCGAAATATTGAAACAAGCGAGTATAAACAAGTATCTGTAGCGTATGTTGCAGAATCAGTCGTTCTGGAGGGATTAAAAGTGCGTTCGTTATAGTAACCCTCCTCGTTCCCGCTATTATATATATATATATATATATATATATATAATAATTAAAGACTACTGAGTATTTTGATGGTGTTTTTCCTTTAGATGGTTTTAATTTTTAATACCAATATTTTTACAATGAAACATCGTCCTATATTAACTAAATATTGAAATAATTTTTTTTTTCTAATCGTTCGAAGTTCACTCGACGTATAGGGAACATTATGACCGAAAGAATTAACGATGCGGATGCTAAACTAAATTATAAATTTCTCTTATTTAAAGATGTACGCTGAATTATAATATAAATTGGCCTAAAAGGAAGTAATTGTGTTGAGTGAAAACAAAAAAAGCAATACACACAATTACCAAAAGCAATGCCGATGAAAGTTTATTTCTCATGTTTATTAATAATTTTCGAACCGTTCATATTTTTTCGATTAAAAAAAAAATAAATAATTTTTTTAGGCTCCATTTTTTTTTAATTAAAACGAAAAAATAACCTTGTGGCTGCCTCTAACTTTTCTGAATTATTGAGCTGTAATAACCAACCAGAAATGAAATAATAATAATATAATAATAATAATTTCAATTTATTTGATTTTTGTTCAGTACATTTGAATATATACTAACATAAAATATACTATTAAAGAAACCAGTTCGAAACATAACATATGACATTCTTCAAAGAAGTAAAACAAAAAATTTAAAAATAAATAAAAATGTGAACTTATATTTAAACGAAGCTTATACGTAATAGAGAACTTAATAGATTAGACTATATTTATGTAAACATATAACCCGATTATAATTCTGCACGTGTACCAGGTCCACAAAGATATTGTATAATAAGCGACCGTCTACATTAAATAGATTAAAATAATAAGTTTTATAATTCCACTCAAATTATATACACATTTGCCGATAAACATTCAAACATTCCCATCGACTCTCATTTGGCTTCTTGGATATTTAAAAATTATTTACACACATTGAAACTGCAATTAAGTTAAAGGTTGAAACATAAGGTAGTACTGTTCAAAACGAAATTGCTACTTTATTATGTAGTACATTTTTTGTTTAAAAACTAAGTAAAAATATATGAGATATAATAGATATACACACGAGCCATAGGAAATCAGACTTTTAAATAAAACAGATAATTTAACTTCCTTATCTTCCCTGCTAAATATAAAGATTGATTTGACCATAATAGCTTACAATCTAGCTGTATTCCTAAATATTTAATATTATCAACCCTACCTAACTTTACACCACTAATAATAATAATAATAATAATATTAATAATAATAGCAATAATAATAATAATAATAATAGTAATAACAATAATAATAATACTAAAACTTTGGCAACGTTTTATAACTTGAGCAATGTAAAATGTAGTTCTCTTTTAAAATTTTTGCAAAAAAAAATATTTATAATCACTAAATTTTATATAAAAACCCAAAAATGTTTTTTCATCTATTAAGCCATTATCAAGTACATATATACAATTTATAAAAAATATAAAAGGGAAAAAATAAAAATAAAAGAAAATGTTTTAAAAAATCTTAATTTAAATGTATAACATTACAAAAAAAATAGTTAATAATCTGACAGCGAACCTGGTACAGAACACAATCGACAAATCAGCGATATAAAATTTATTTATAAAGAATTACTATAAAAAATAGCCAGAAAAATAAAGAAATTCCGTCTAATATAAAAATTGATTAAATTCATATAATACCCTTCTAGAAGCTAATCATCAAAAATCAAACCTAATCCACTATCCCAACTGCCATTTCCTTTCCAAACAAGAAAGAAAAATGTTATCCTTACAAGACTCCGTATATCCCACTCAAACCTTACCCATTCCTATCTTCTTCATGGCACAGACCCGCCACTCTGTCCCTTTTGCCAAATGTCTCAACTGCTCATACCCCCACATACTAACATCCTGTCATGCTCTCACAACATTAAGAATCCAGCACAACCTTCCTCCTTCTTTACCTTAACTTTTATCTGAATCTACTGACCATATTCATAATGTGTTCCTGTTCCTGGATTCACTGAGCCTCTTAAATCAGATCTAGGACCACAGTAAGCCTGTGGGCGCATATGGCCCGTTAGTGCAGCCGGCGCCCGTATAATAATAATAATAATATATAATATAATAAAAAATTTATCATTGAATTTAATAAATTATTTTTATATCTTTCCTTTATTATCTCCATTTTTCCCCACTAGTTTTCTTTTATTTATAATTCTGCGTGTAAAATTGTATAATTTCGCTCGATATTATCGATTTTGTGTTTAATTCAGCTTTGTACACTTTTAACATTAAAAATTCAACGATTTTAACTACCTTTTCGTGTTGTTTATCTTTTATAACTTATGTAATAAATGACGTTGACCATAAATGAATAAATGGAATAATATTAATAAGAAAAAAAATAATAATTAAAAATTAATATAGAAATTAGAAAAAGGACGGGCAGCTGAAATTTTTTAAAAATTCGAAAGTAATAATTACTTCGATCACGAGGCTTAATTTATAAAGTAAATTTATTCGACATCTCCACAGACAATCCTTTCCTAAAATCTATCATTAGTTCTTACCGTTAAGACTCCCTACCATTTAATTTGTTCGCAATGTCTTTAAATACGTCAGACAGCCGTCAACTTGTAATTATTAAATGATTAATTATAAACTATTTGCTGCTCTATAAGATGATGTTCAATCCAAAATGGTTTTACGCTATTGAGCTACGGAGATTTGCTTCGAACCGCGACATAGAAAGAATCTCGACATGTCAAAGACACTCTACACAGGGTCGTCAACGTCGAATACATAAATCAAGAAGTTCGACGAGCGACAGTCGAATATTCATCGGAGCTAAAAAAAAAACAGTTGCTCAAAAAACAGAAGATAATGGCAGATGACTCAAAATAATCGTAAACTGTATATGAATTGTAAGATACTCCACGAGTCTGCTGCTGGACAGATCTTCGCCTTTCAAATCTGTCATCTTCTTCGCATCATGTAGTCGATGATAAATATTTTATCAGTTCTAGATTTGAATCGGAGAAATAAAAACGTCCCCGTTGTCGTCTTCTTTTGAATTAATTACAGCAACGTTGACTACAATTAATTATAATCGTCGCTATTATATTTTCAATATATGACGTCACTATTTTTTGATTTTAAAGCCATTACAATGCTACAGGTTTTGTCGCGTCGTACTTTCGTATATATTTAATTATAATTTAAAAATTACGGAATGTAATGATTTTTAAGAAATAAATGACAAAAAAAGGAGTCGAAATCGCTAAACTTTTTAAATAAAAAATTATAAAACTTTTCGGCGGTTAAGCCATTATCGAGCGAATGTAAAAATAAAATATAGAAATATTTAATCGTTATTATTATATAACGAATTTATAAGTACTAAACAAATACAAGTTAAGTAAACTAATCCTGCTAAATATAAAGAGTCAAGAAATAAATACTTTAATCATAAAATCCGAGTGGAGAAACTTTTTTACGCTCGCGATACAAAGGAAAATTTGTAAGAAAAGACCACGAGGAACCCATAGAATATACACATGGAACAGCAGGAATATAATCAGTTGCGAAAATCATAAAAAAGGCGAGACAAACCCAAACGTAGAAAATCGAGGTGTCGATCCAACCTCTTGAATAGGAAATAGGGAATAATGATGATTCACCAGATAATGGCTTAACATCCGAAAAGCTGTTTGATGTTTATTTAAAACGGTTATGCTTTATTACATTTATGTAACAAAAAATTGTAACGGACTGGAGACCTATTATTAGCTTTTCAATGTTCTCCTGTCCTTACATTTGTAAATAATCTAAACAATGATGATGATGATTTATTGTTTCAATTTATTGCTTTTCCTTGGTCAAGATAATTTCGTCTTGTTTCCGTTTAGTGGTCATAACCGCCTCCACGAATTTAACCTTCGTTTCTTCCACTCCGCTGAACCAATTTTCGTAATCACTACCGATGTTACACGTTGGTCTAATGCGATGGAATATAATACAGTGTAAAAAGGTGTGATCTGGATACATCTTCACTGCAGTGAATACATATATCATTATTTACAATTTTAAATTTTTTCAGGTATGTCCTGAAATTTTCGTGGCCAGTTAAGAATTGTGTAAAAAAAAACGTTGGCGTTTAATACTTTATTGATAAGTCTATCGTTAAGTATATAGTTGTTGCTATTTATTAATGTATTTTAAGTGTATTTTCATTATATTTTTTTTTTTAGATCTTTACATTACTTCATTTTTTTGGGCGTCATTTATTTCATTAGGTTTTCCAATTTGCTATTATATTGGTCGCCCCATAGAACGATGCCGATATAATGCCAGTTAATACTTTTCTCTGGTCTTTTCTGATCGTTTTTTATCGTTTTCTTAGATATATATCAATCATCATTCAATATTCGCTTCCGCAGACATTCTCCGTCATTTCAGCTGAATTATACGCGTTTTATCTCACTATCTCAGCTCCGATGTTGATCAGCCTTCAACTAAATGTTCTGACTTTCTGCCAGCACTCCGCGCTCTCTGCGACATTTTCAACCATGATCAGCACACGTAGCAAAAAAATAGTGATGAAACTAGTTTTGGCGGGGTTGAGGTAGAAAGTGACATTCCTCTGATGCCAGTTCATGCTGGGGTTCGTGGGAATGAACTAGCTGATAAAACGGCCAGGGAAGCTGCTAAGTTCTTGCCGGTTGCAGATGTCCCAGTTCCAGCGTCTGACCTTAAGAAATGCATCATAAATAAGCTTGAGAGGAAGTGGCAGCTGACGTCGCAAAACAACAAATTATGGTAAATAAAACTTTCGATCGATCCTTGTATAATTTCGCTTCCAATCCGGGCCATCACCAGACTGCGCCTGGGCCATATGCGTCTCACTCATGCGTATCTTATTAATAACACTTTGGCTCCACTGTGTCCCGACTGTAACGTTATCCTCACCATTTCCCGTGCTCTAGTTGACTGCATAGTCCTCGCTTATACTTAATCTTCCTCCTTCGCTTCATCGTCTCTTCAAAGATGACCATGTTTCGTTGTCGAATTTAATTACCTTCTTCCACCGATCCGGTCTCAATTCCTCAATCTAATTCTCTTTTCCTGCTCCTATACACGGCACGTTAATTTAATTTAATAATTATAGTAATATTCTATTACAGATCGAAAAAATGCATTGTATAATATTATCCTTTTCAATTTATTTTTCTTTGTTTATATTTAATTGTAGTTTCAAAATTAACGATCGATCACATTTATTAACGAAATTTTTCGAATTTATGACTTCTTTTTTAAAGGATTATAACGACGAAATTCGACAGGAACAAATGTGGGAAATGCAGATATTAAATACGTCTTCTTCGTCTAGTACGAGTACGTTGAATAACGCCGGTTTAAGAAATACCGGTTGCAGCGGCGGCGGCGAGTACGCTTTCAACGCCGCTAGCAATAGTAACAGCAGCAGCAGCAACAACAATAACAACAGTCAAGAAAATACAAACGACGACGCAGCTATAGACGATATGCTGCTGAATGGCAACGACGTAAACGTATCCTCGCCGCCCTGTTCAGCGGCCGCTTTAGCCGCTGCGGCGAATACAGCCGCCGTAATGAGCGGTTTACTAGCGGCGGCGGTATCTTCGTCGCCCACGTCGAGTACAGGTCAGCTCAATTTGGATAATTTTAACGGTACGAGTTCGCCGCACGGATTTCCTCCGTTAGCCAGTCCGAACGGTAGTAAATTGAATAACGGTCTAGGTCAAATTAACGGCGGCTTCAATATGGAATTTTGCGCCGGAGCTTCTTCCAGTAACGGTAGTTTATCACCGCCCGAATTTGCTAATTCTATTTCTTCGTCGCCGTTATTAATGTCACCGCATTCGGCGGCCATCAGAGCATTCAAAGCTAAGTCGGCGGCTGGTAAGTCAATATTGTTTTTTTTTAATGCTCTGTTGTGGCGCCGTTGCGTTCTGAGCTTTACATTCTCTTGCTACCTTTTTCGGGTGTTACACCTCTGTATAATAAATCGTCCCTTCACCATCTAGATAATCTATAATTATTCCCCCATATACGGACGTTTTTAGAGAAGACAGCATCCTTGATTAACATATAACTAGTCCCCACAGTATCACGTTGGGTAGGTCTTGCACCCATTACAAAAAAATAACTAATTTTTAAAATATTTTTATAACTCGTTAAAAATTATCTCGTTGATATCGTACACATTTCCACTTCCTCGAGTCATTCCGTTGAAAACTGATATCTGCAATTTCGATCGAGATACATTCGTGCAGAGAAAAAGTAAGGAAGACGTTTTTATATATGAAAATCTGATGACCCGGAAAGACATTATTAGCCTACAGTTAAGACTACCGATATTATGTACGGCCGTCTACGATATGGAAAGTTGGATTTTCACATCCACGCTTGAGAAGAAGATCGAAGCGTGAGAGATGAAATCGCCGTACTTTAAGAATTTCATAAAGATACCATATTACCGATATGGATGTGTTGCGAAAAATATGGATCAAATGGAACTGCTATACACTATACGCAACAGAAAATTAAAACATTACGGTCACATAGAAAGTTATTATTTAGTTCAACTTATCCTATGTCATGGAATACGCGTCGGTAGTGCAACAAGATATCTGAAGAGTTGACACAAAGACAAAAAAGCAACAGATACGTTGATTACCAAACTTCAGTCGAACATGACGTAAAAAGAAGAAGATTTATATCTGACTATACAGGTTAATAAAATTCGACGTGCCGTTGAAAATATTTGTATATATATAGGAAATATTTAGTATTATTATTATTAACCCTTTGGACTGAAAGGTTTTCGGTACGAAATTTAAAATTTCTCATTACAAAGTAAATAATGATTATTAAGTGTTAAAAAAAATATACTATTTCGAATAAGATCATTTCGTACGTAATTCCACTTCTGTCAAACGTTATTAATTTAATGACACATAATTAATAATTAATTAATGGCAGCTGAGTAAAATAATGTTAATATTACTTTGACAGTCCCAGGATTATGTATATATGTGTGTGTGTGTGTTTTGAACGATTTTCGAGTGCTTCGTAAAAAAAAATCGGTTTGAGCTAAAATCGTGGGATGAAGATGAAAAGAAAGCTAAAAGTATGCCATTTTATCAAAAATTATGTTTTTAATACTACATTAAGAAGATAATCACGTTGGCGATTGTAACATACACGCACTCTTTTTTACGAACTCTGACCAGCATGACTGACGTATGGCTGCAATTACTCTTTGAATGACACATTGCAGGGCCGCAGTGTCCGGAGGCTTGCCTTCCTATACCCGGATTTTTAGAAAACCTCGCAAAAAGAAATAATTCAACGGTGTCAGATCCGGACTACGAGATGGTCAGGCGAAATCGGTGTTGCGCGGAAATTTTCTTAACAACGTTAAAACATCTGCAGCGATAGATGTCGCTCCATCTTGTTGAAACCAACTGCTCGCAAATCGAATACGTCTTCGACGAAGATTGGGGAAAGAACACTCGTTTAGCATAAGTAGCGGTTACCATTTACAGTCGCATTCGATCTACTTTCTTCAAAAAAATACGGCCAAATAATCGTTGTCGCGGACATCGTACACCAGGCAGTAACACGAGCGCAATGTAATGGTTTCACATGAGTAACGTGTGGATTTTCTACCGTATTGTTTGTTGACATTTCCGTTTGAATCGAAATGAGCTTCGTCGCTGAACAGGACGATATACAAATCCATGTCGCCTTCTTTAATTATGACTAGAAGTTTGTCACATCTAATTATGAGCAGGCAGAAATTCTTGGGTCAACTGAATTTTATATTGATGCATATTTACAACCGCTCTTAGTATTCTCCGTACCATTGTTCGTGGCATTTTCGAAACGGCGTCAACTCGGATTTTTGCTAGCGCGTATGATTTTGATCGTCCCTGGGGTTCTGGATGATCGAGCACGAGAAGTACGGTTATGTATAATCACACTACCGGATTCGTGAAAGTTTTTTACCCATTTTACAATGGAGTTTCGACCGGGAGGGTTTCCGTGGCGTTTTAATTTAAATTCTAATTTTCTTTTAATACGGCAATTTATCTTAACACGTGACTTATCCGTTTAGTTCTGGTAGTAATCCTATATATACAGCGTGTTTCGTCTCTTTAGCCGTAGCAATGGATCTCTTCGCTACATTATAGGTTTTCTGTTATTATGTCCCAAACATTTGAAAGAATCGACTTGTTCTAGATTTTTCCCATTTATCGATATTCAACTTTACGACAATCCTTTAGACAACATCTCCTATCAACTATCAAATTGACCACCCTTATTACATTTACTAATGCAGGAATTAATTTAGGTCCTCGTCATATCCGCGAAACTTCTTTTCCGTCCTAACTATAATTCTTAAGAACTAGAATTACATTCGACATTACGAAACTTTCGCCATGTACACCAAGCTATACTGAAGTAAGGGGAAAATGTAAAACCCAAAATCACGGCTAAAACTAAAAATTTAAAAAAACAATCGTACTGAATTTTCTTATATTTCAGTAATGAAAACGACAGTTATATTAATTCGACCGAAAAATACCGATATAAAGTCTTTAACTCTTTCATACTCAAGGTGTATACTTTTGAATAAACTATTTTCTAACTCGAATATTCCACAAATTACATGCCCAACGTTGTCGATTAAAATTCTTTCTTTAAATAATTCCTTCGTAAAAATTCCCGTTTTATATATTTATATTTTTTAGGATATACCGTAATTATTTTTTTAACGCATTAACTCGACCTAAAAAAAAGAATCCTTCAAAAATATTTCCATTGGAACACTATCGATCATCTAGAGTCTCAAAAAAACTTAATCATTATGGGGTTTATGCGTGAGCGTGAAAGGGTTAACGATTAGAATACTTCGGGATTACATTGAAATTAACTATACCAGATTACGCTGAAATTATCCGGATGTAAAATAAAAGAAATTTTAATTAATTCGAAATAAAATAGGGATTCGATTGATAAATAAATGCCTTACGGATTAGTGAAACTATTCATCCGAAGTGGAAGTTTTTCTCGATTTCAAAATAATCGAAAAAGTCGAATTGCGAAAAAATCGATACATTTTTACTACGTAAATTATTTATTAGGTTGTGAACGTGAAATATATTTAACAAGAAAAATCGAAATTCCGTATATTACGTATTCGCTGAAAGCAATTTATTTTAAAATTTTGTAAACTTAATTGCCGTTATTGTTCAACCAAACAAACTCGGTTATTGTGAACGAAATGGAAGATAGCGATGAAATACTGGAAGAGAAAAAAAATACATCAGGGGGGTCGTCGGTGTTTTACAAAATTCTTCATTCATCGTAAATATTTAAATCGAATTTTTAAAACTTGTTCCGCATTCGCAATCAGTTACGAATATCAAATGCTACAAACGAAGTAGAAGTTGATAATCAGTTCAAAAACATGCAGAGCTCACGTACATAAATGCCGAGTTTTGTACTTCTGTGAGATCCGTGCATTTTCAAATACCTCGGTAATAATTTGAAAGTATTTGAAGTACAACATGTAAGTCGAAATAACACAGTACGGGTGTAGTAACAACATTAAATTTAAATTCATTATTATAAATGAAAACAAAAAATTGAAAACTTTCATATTGCTACTTATAACGAAATTAAAAATCTTACGCCGGTATGTCGTTTCTTGCAAATCTCAAATTTTTGGATTTTATTAATTAATAATAATTTTTAATTGTTTCAAATAAAATTGTTTATTACTAATTTATCCTACAATAATTAAACCATATAAAAGCGTGTTCACCCTAGTATATATATATATTATATATATGCTAGAGTGCTCGACTGTCGCGACATCGAAAGTTTTCATCAATATTTAATTCTTAATTATCACGGAGAAGCCAGTGGCGCCCCACTCCGTATAACATCATATGCGCGCGCATCTGCGTCGCATATAAATAGTGCCTTAAATGCTAACTCATTTTGTACGTAAAAGTAAACGTGCAATAGCTAGTCACCACCTTCGGCAACGAACAATACGACGATGATGGTAATGATGATATATATATATGTATAATACCTTGGAAACTATGTCAATAAGGATGCAAATTTAGACGACGGAATTGCTTATAGAATTAACGATAACGTTATTAACAAAAATGAAACTAGCGGTATATAAAGCTATTGACAACAATGATGTATGGAAGCGAAACTTGTCCTATTACGAAACATTAAAAAGCTGGAAATCTGTCACCTGTGCGTGATTAGAAGAATACTGAAAATAAGCTGCAAACAACTCGTGTCAAACGAGAAAGTTTTAACTCTAGCAGCAGTTAAATCTATTGCGCAAATGATGACTGAAAGGCGCATGAAATTGATCGGTCATATTTTGCGAACGCACGATGTCCGCGTACCAAAGAAAATGCTATATGGTTTTCTAGAAAATGGAAAAAGACATGTTGGAACACCATAAGTATGTATTCGTCAATGATCCGATGGCAATAAATCCAAGACAAACTGATCAGGAAATGAATGTACAAAACAGAAATAAATGGAGATCTATCGTTGATAGTATAATACTGTCCCAAAACAAGAGGAAAAACCAGCTGGTCAACCAGATTTCGATTGCAAGCGATCAACAACAACGGATAGTCTGAAACAAAACATCGTATCGACTCCGTATCCTATTTTCGTCATAAACATAAATGACAGTCGCAGACCTTATACTCGGCAACGAGGAATTGTTGATATTTAACATCTTCGATAATCACATTACTATCAATTAACAGTGGAAAACATTTTGTAAAAAGTTTTATACGACTTTTAGCATTATACGAAACAGATACGTGAACGAGATTCTAGAAAATGATAAGCTTCAAGTGTTCGGAATATTGCGCCGTGTGTTAAACATACTCAGGCCGAGTAAAACAACTAACAATGAAGTAATGACGAAATACGTTCGATAGAAGTAAAATGGTTAGCCATCTGATCAAAAATGCTGAAAGGATGTGACAATTTTAATCGGAGGAACCACGAATAATTAAAGGTGGACGAAGACTTAGATATCGAGTAAAAAAAATGCGGTGAAAGTTACTCCGCCCTAAAACCAAGTGACTGCTCCTGAAGAAGGATGTAACATAGCGACGGTAATACCTACCGATTGTAAAGTTGAAGAGAGTTAAACATATATATATATATATGTATATCAACGTTTACGTGTATGTTGCAATTGTTAACATTAAGATTAAATTTGGAATGCATTATATCGTATTTGTAATAAAATCTATGTAAATTTATTAAAAATCCTTTTTATTTACAAAAAAAAACAATTAAAGAAATTGTTGTATTTAGTATTTATGGTTTTAATCTGCACCTAATTTAGCGATGGACAGAAATCCAAATCCGGTCCTGTTATTTAGCATATACGTTTATTAACTATATTTCATTATTATTAATTATTATCATTACCGGGCTCATTTTAGACGACGACATTTCGATTTTTAAACATTTAAATATGAAGCTGTTTAATAATTTCGAAATGTCATAAACAAATATTCTAAGAAGTTATAAAACTACCGTGTGATAAAACCCGCATGATGTTGTTAACAATTTCTCTGAAAGTTCAGAATTCCAGGTGAAATATGAGGGTACGCTGTTATCATCGTAATTTCTGCATTCGACACGTATGTGTATGTGTATTAGGCGTCATTTCGCGCGTGCAACATTTTTCGAGACGGCGTATTAAAAGTTAAATTACTTGGATATATAAAATATTCGTTTTAAAAATAAAATGTTTTAATTCTCGATTAAATGAGGCAATAGGATACGATGTGAACAACGTAAAACTATCGATCCCAAGAAAAAATTCCTCCATTTATTAAGGAACTTACTACTCGCGTCGATGATACAGAAAAAACTAAAAAAAAAAATGAATAAAAATAAATAAATATATACATATATATATATATACATATAAATCAATAAATAAAAAAATCTGCACCATCGAACGTATAACAACCGGAGGCTAAACGCGATATTATTGCGACGTGTCGAAACGTCAACAAATAAAAATTTCATTTCCCTGAAGTCAAAAAAATTTACGATTTCGACGAATAAACCGAATGAGGTGGAGAAGAATTAAATTATCGTTTTATTACTTTCAAATCGTCGACGCTTGTACGTTATTGCATATATCTATATATATGTGTGTACGTGTCTGTGTTGTGTGTATATATTTACATATAGAAATGCATATATATATGTATTGTATAAATAAAAACGTTCGAAATTCTGTATATAATAAAACTGGAGTTTTTAGACGTTATTTCCAACGCGATAAAAATATAAATTTACCGTCGTATCGATGAACAATTTTTATCTATTGCAGAATTTACGACTATTCTCAAATTTTCTTAAAGAAAAAATTTTAAAAAAATTTTAAAAATGCCTGGCGTTGTAAACTCTGCTCTACGAAAGGTTGACATAAATCCATATCGTCATCCTCAAAGCATTTCAGAATGTGTCAATGGGAAAGATCAGTCAACATTTTTCGACGAATTAAAAATTAACTAATCGTACATTGGCATACCAGTGTAGATATATATATACACTCCTGTGTGAGTATTTGTGTGACGGAGAAAAAGAGAGATATATCCGTTATATAAAAATGTATGTATATGTATTGTAACCGAGAGCAACGTACGAAAGCATATATATATATATATATATATATACATCATTATCATCATCATCGTCTCCCGTTACTCACGGATGAGCATGAACACCTTTCATTGGCAATCATCCATATTTATAACGTATATGAGACAGAAGCCAAATCCTATATGCAGCTTTAAAGCGGCATAGTTGATACCGGAGATCAGCGTTTATTTTATATATATATATATATATATGTATGCAACAATTTGCTGTCACACGTTGTACATTGCCTCCCAACACTTTCTAATCACCGCGGGTCCAACATTTGTAGTAGTTTTACCGGCACATCATCTGGACCCACAGTTTTGAACGCTTTAGTCTGTTTGATTGCCATCTCCACCTCGGATTCCAAGATTGTCAATTTATCCATTTCTTCCTGCGGTGTCATTACTTTTTGGTCAGATACTTATTTACCGAACAAAATTAGATATTACAGCGAAGTTTACTAGATGAGTTTTTAAATTCTTGTCCTCGAGAGGGAACAAGACGTGAGAAAGTTACTGCCGCGCCGCAATGTATCGTGTGGGTAGTTACTAGTTGAAGTTTAACCTTAATAATAAGTTTGTAACGACTAACGCGCAATGCATATAGCAGACACCTATTCAAGTTAATGTTAAATGAATTTTAACATAGTTGGATTCTCATAATCATTCTTTACTTTATTAATTAATTGTCCCTTTGGCTATAAATACTTTATTCCTGATTTTTACCGTACCCAAATCTTAACAGCTCATGGCAAGCTCGTGTGGAATATCTCTAAAATATTTAGTAAGAATAATAACATTTGATACCGCTGCAGTAATGTTAATACTGTACACCATCTAGGTTGAAATGTTAAAAAGCGTGTTTTTGATTTTAGTGTAACTAGCATTATGACTAATATGATGGAAGATTTTTATCAAATAAGAGACTTAGCTCGCTTAGAAATCAAGCATCGATTTACAGTAGAACAGTATATATAGCGATTGTGGAATATGAGATGTAAGTAATTTAAGTTTATTATTGTCCTACCCACGTGATGTGGGAAAAATTCATATAAATAAAAAATAATAATACATTTACAAAACATTAAAAAAAAAACTCAAATTCTATATCAGGTTGATCACTTTAAACTTTAACATTGGATTTTAGGTAAACTTTATAAAAAATAATAATACATTTACAAAACATTAAAAAAAAAACTCAAATTCTATATCCGGGTGATCACTTTAAACTTTAACATTGGATTTTAGGTGAACTTTATAAAAAATAATAATAAATTTACAAAACATTAAAAAAAACTCAAATTCTATATCAGGTTGGTCACTCTAAACTTTAACATTGGATTTTAGGTGAACTTTATAAAAAATAATAATACATTTACAAAACATTAAAAAAAAAACTCAAATTCTATATCAGGTTGATCACTTTAAACTTTAACATTGGATTTTAGGTAAACTTTTATTACTGCTTGATACGTTACTTATAAAATTAGTCATAGCTGTCTTTAATCTTAATGCTTTTTTTTTATCATTGACTCGTGAGATTTTTATTTAACTTCGATTCAAAATTAATTTCATGTATATTACTGCTGAATAATTTAATCGTGCTATTATATGCATATATTTAATTTCAGTCCATGTCGAATTAACCTGACTAGATTTTCTTTATTAAGATAATAAACTATCCTTCAGTCGTTGTCGTCGTATCGTATCCATAACCCTTTATATTTTCCCCTCCCAGAAATCAATTAGATTCATCGCTTCGTCATTGAGCTGTGGAGCCCACAAGCTGTCAATTGTTATTTCACCTCCTAGTAGTGGACATCTGAACAAGTGTTTATTGTCTTGTTCCTCCCCGCGTTCGCATCTTGAATCAGTATCTAGTGCCCATTTTTTAAAATTTTCCTTTGTACGGCCGCATCTTGTTCGTAATCTATTTAGGGTTTTCCATTTTTTCCAGCTGATCGTGTCGTGTGACAATATGCCCTCGTCACCAACCACGTCCAGTTGTTGCGATAGTTCCTTACAATGTTTTGCTGGCTCCTGTAAAAGTGGTGTGGTGAAGTTTCAAAAGTCTTTTCTAGATTTAAGTCTTTCTTTAGGTGGTGATTGTCCATAGAGTACGTGGCGCTGGTCTGTAAGCGCTAGTGTTTTCGTTCTCATTTCTGATACTTTCCTACGTATTGATGGTGGAGCGATACCACTGGCTCTATACAGATCTCCGATCGACTGGCATCGTTGCATTATGTCGATATTAGACACCGATGTTGTACTCCATAGGGATATAGTGTAGATCCGTACCGGTTTAAGTAACTACGTTATACAACAATAGGTGGCTTTTTTTTTGGAACAGACGCAATAACGTCATACCGAATCTATTCCGACGATCACGCTGGGGCTAAAGATTACAAAAATTTTCTTTTATAAATTTGTCGAACGTCTTCATTTAAGTCGATACTATCATCTTTAAGATGAAGAAATTGTCGAACCGAAAGTGAGTAAACGATTTCTCTTTCCATCAATCGTTTCCGTAATTTGAGCAAGATTAACCCTTTCAGTCATACGTTATAAAATTTGAACTCGGTTGTTTATTACGCTTCCTAGATGAACTGCGGATTCTTTTTTGAAATGTATTTTTGTATAAATTCTTTTAAAATTCAGACATTTCGCGTCGACCGGGAAGTAAAAAATTTCTGGTGTTATTTATACCATGTGCATCGTGAATAAAAAGGATTAGAAAAAGCGCGAGCCGTAAATTTTTTAAGAATTTAGTACGCGTCTCTGCCGCCGCAGCAGCACTCGTATTAGATTTAACAATAATTTGTTTCCTTATTTCTGCGTTATATTACTTTTCGAGGAGTAACGTAGTAGAATTTTAAAAAAAAAAATCAAAATCAAAATCGCTCGCTGAAAATCACTTAACAGCTGGATGGCAGTTTTGTTTTATTTTATGAAAATTATTAAAACATTAATTTCGAATAGCTAAAACTTCTTGCCGATGCGCGAAAATTCGTAAATGACGGTTTTAAAATAAATAACGCCTTTTGAAATTTCACTCGTAATTACGTTTACAAGAATGAAATTGAGCCAAATTTGTCAATTTTCGACTTTATCCATCGGTTAGGTTAGGTTAGGTTAAAATTTGCTTCAAATAGTTAGAAGTATGATTAAAGGAAAAAACGAGAATAGCAAAATACCTAGCTAGGTTAGGTTACATTCGGTTAGGTTAGAATCGGAGGTTTGTTTCGTCTAGTTAGAAGTAGAATTAAAGGAAAAAAACGAACATGACACATTACCCGGACCACCTGATAAATCGAAATTTACAGTAAGATCTAGTTTTCCAAAATTTTGATTTTCTCGAAAAAATTTCGTCAAAAAAACTTTTCAACAGTAGTCGTTTTTATCGAAATATAATTTTTGAAATTCGCTAATTTGTCGTACTCTCTCAATTAACTATAATAACAGTTAAAAAATAGGCCGTTCGTAAATTTTTATCCGAACTTAATTTATTTATCATTTTCTTTTTTCTATTTAACGTTGCTTTCAACACTTGTATTTACACGATCGCTTTTCATCACCGCGAATAAACGAAATATAATCACACTACACCACCGCTCTCGGTCGATCTTGCTGAAACAAAAAACCGTTAATTCTAAGATATAATCCGCACTTGTTCTCACGATGTAGGGTTTGGAAATAGCGTTGTCATAAATCCTCTCACTCGGCATCTTAAAATCTTTTCTTTTGCGGTAGGTATCCCGTTTCTTGTTAGCGGATTTTATCGAATAATGATAATAATAACCGACGGTATAGCGGAAGAGAGGAATTTCAAAGACCGGTCTAAACTCCTTGTTCGTCGCAAAATCTGTCTCATTAATCAAACCCCTTATTACCGCTCCCTTTTTCGATAGTGGTTTCCTTTTGACTCGGTTGCATTAGTTGATGTTCTTCATTTAGGCCGAATCCTTTCCAAACTTCCCGTCTTACTCGTCATTACGACGCTGGAATTAGATTGCTAACTTTTGCACTTCGATGTGTGTAACGACTACCCTACGACCCGATTAAAATTTTATTTTCTTATTAAGTCGGTAAAATTACATTTTCTCCTAAAATCTTTCTCATGAATGAGGCAATAGACCAACAACGTTCAATCCCTCGAATGTAAATAAATATCAAGAATTCCAGCTACCAACAGGACACCTTAGCTGTAACGACAAGACTTTAATGAATAATAATAAAAAAAAAAATGAAAAATACTTCGACGTTAATTTAAATCTGAAAGAGGGTAAATAGACGAGGTCATTATTGGCCATCTCGAAATGCACCTCTATCAACATCCGCATATTGAAACAACGTAACACTAAGAAACTATTAAAACACGAAAGAGAACTAACTTAAAATTAAATAATGGTTGGACCAGAACCGATCAAGAAAAATCAAACGCTCTTTCAGAACAACCTTAGTTCAGTTTTTACTACACATCCTGATATGTGTCGTGAAAACTCTGAATATAATAACAAAGCAACTTAAACCAACCTTGTTCATCATGAAAAACAAAAATTTTTACTCCGAAATAGGTATTCCAATGCTTACGTAAAGTGAAATTAAAAATCCCTAGAGTAGATAACATCACCGAAGAAATCATCTCACGACTTCCGACAAAGTAAACTACTCTGTTATGCTACATATTCAATGGAATACTACGAATTAACGGTCGTAGTAACGATATAGTTATAGGCCTATTAACTTACTCTGCTCCTTATCGAAGATATTAGAAAAATTAATTTTAAATTGTTCAATTCGGATTTCACACTGAACATTCTACAGTTGCCATCTCGACTGTTTGATACGATTTCATCAACGCCGGTAAAAAAAGAAGTGGGTTCTGTAGCTTTCCTATATGTTACATAAGTATTTGGTAAGGTTTGACATCCTGGATTACGCTATAAACTGATACAGTTTCTCACCTTTGATTTATATGCCTTACTTCATTCGTGACAGATCGTCAAAATGAATGGACATTTTTTCAGAAGAATACAATATTCTACCATCCGTACCGCAAGGTAGTCTACTCGGACCTGTTTTATATTCGGTTTACACAGCAGACAACCATCTTAGAAACATTCGCTGATGATATTACCATTCTCGCATCCAATTCAGAAGCAGTGTATACAAACATTGCGGTTCAAAATCATCTGAATAGCAGTGGGCACACAGTTGGCATATGCTGTTTAATCCCAATAATTTACAAATAAGAACGTTAACCCCGGATGTAAGAATTGATAACGTAGAAATTAAAAAAAAAAAAAAAAAAAAATCGGTACGCTATCTTGGCACGTACATGACAAGAGGATTATATGGCGACTAAATGTAGCACACGCTAGAAGAGCCATCATTACGTTATTGGGACAAAAATCAGTTCTAAACCTAATGACTGAACGAACTATCTATCTTGCGGCAATCAATCACATTTGGCGCTATGCACTAAAGTTGTACGGTAGTACTTACAAAAGTAATCTTCGAACAATACAGCAACAACAGTCCAAGATATTCCGTACTGTTACGTCTGCTTCATCTTATCAAGGACGGATGGGCTCATTTTCCGTCAAAATTTTCGATTTTGCTGCGGTTAAATCAATAGTTTGATCGTTAGTGATTTCTTCAAGAATGTCTTTCTCGATAGACATAAGCATATAGCTAGAAAGTAACTACTGCGACATTATACGTAATCGGTTCTTAATAAACCGAAGTTTTGAAAAGCTCCTTAAGCAACTTGGGTAACGAATTGTGTAGCGAAATAATTATACGCCAAACCTATTACTCCATAGGTTGTAGAAATCAGGCTATACATTTTTATAACATACTCCAACAGCACACTATACAATTTTTGCAGTGAAATTTAGAAGAAAGAGAACCGCATACTTCAGGTTTAAAATGTTCGGTGTTCGGTTTCGATTCGTCTTCGTCTTCGTCTTCTTGATTATTCAAGTCCAAATCTTCGTCCGGAAAATCAGGATCATTTAAATCTGTTTCGTAACGTAAAACTGTGAGACATTTCTTTTTTTAATTTTTCCAATTTTGAACAAAATGGATTAATTCTTTTTTCAGAATTTGAGGAGTCGCTTCGCTGTCAAATTTGGCGAGTAATGCACTCAATTTTTTAAAACCGTTAAAAGGTAATGTTTCTTCACTAATTTCTTGGAAGTTCCTCGGATGCAAATAAGCGAAGCTTCGGTACATTTCCTCATGAAAACGTTCGTTTACTTTTGCCACCGCAGTATCCAATACTGAGTTGTGAGTTTCCATATTTCCGATTTGCATCTCGTACTAAATCTTCATAAGTAACTTCATCCTTGTTGGTGCGGCGGCGCCGGTTGAGCCGGTTTTAATTCTAATTTCTTATACGTAGTACTACATAATGCAATAATGTGTTGGGACTATCACATCGTCAACTTGGAATGTTTTTTCTTGATTCACGACGAAGAAGCAGCGCCAAACAACGGCGGCGCACCTGGTTTTACCCGATGAACCCGTATTGCCCATCTGCATCTTATATTTCTAATTTTACACTGTATAATGATCTTTTAAACATACTTCAAGGATTTCAAAAATAGAACAAATTATATCGAGCATGAAAATGGCAAAAAATTAATAGAAGATGATGAAATAACTGAAAGATGGAAGAGATATGTAGAAAAGTTATACAAGGAAACGGATAGTACCGAAGATTACCTTCAACAAGAAATTATCATAAATGAAACACAAGAAGATAATATAGGTCCAAGTATAACGAGAGATGAACTTTATAAGACCCTGAAAGAATTATCATAAAGCAGAAGGATACGATAACATCTGTAGTGAGCTTATAAAAGAGTCGGGTAAACATATTTACAAATTCATCTCGGATATGTACGAAACAGGTGAAATACCGGACGATTTCAAGAAAAACAAACTATTAAACCGAAAAGGAACGGTACAACTAAGTGTGAAGAACATCAGCTGATAAGTTTACTATCACACTGCTCAAAAATAATAACAAAAATAGTATTAGATAGAATAAAACATAAAATAGAGATGGAATTAAGTGAAGAGCAATATGGTTTTAGAACAGGAAGAGGAACAAGAAATGCTATATTAGGGATACGAATGTAATTGAAAAAAAGCTAGAGGTAAACCAACCAGTGTATACATTGCAATGATAGACTTAGAAAAAGCGTTCGATAAATGCGACTGGAATATTCTGGTTCAAACTTTAACAAGAATAAACATTGATCTCAAGGACAGATGCTCTTTAATATCTATATATAGAGAGAGAGCAGACGTTTAGAGAATGGGAAGAACTTAGTAATGAAGGAATTAACGTGGGCGGAATGAAGATTAAATCGTTTAGATTTGCAGATGACATAGCGATATAAAGCGAAAAAAAACCTGTCGGATGCATTGATAAAACTAAACTTGATTCTTAAACGCTATGGCATGGCAATTAATAAGAAGAAAACGGTGGTAATGAGATGCAGTAAAATGGAAATAAACATAAATTTAGAAAAAGAAAAGTACAACAGTTAAAAAATACAAATACCTCGGTTCAATAATAACCGAAGATGGGAGAAGTGATCAAGAAATAAGGTCAAGAATATCACAAGCAGAAGCCGCATTTATGCAAAAGAAATCATTGTTAACATCAAAAAATTTAAGTGCAGAAATACGGAAAAGGTTAATAAAGGTGTACGTTTGGAGCGTGCTGTCATACGGTTCCGAAATACGGGTTATAAACAAACGTAGACAAAGGAAATTAGAATTGTTCGAAATGTGGTGTTCGTGAAAAATGCGAAAAGTTAAATGGACAGATAAAGCAAAGAATATAGATGTGCTTAAGATCATTAACGAAAAACGATGCTTAATGAAGTATATAAGAGAAAGAAGATGCAGCTGGATAGGACACACTATAAGAAATAAGAAATATTTAATAATCGAAGGCCAAGTAAATGGAAGAAGATCAAGAGGAAGACCAAGAGATGAAAATACATTACTGAAATAATGGAAGACGCAAAAGTACATACATACCAGGAATTGAAAAGAAAAAGCGAAAATCAGAAACCTGAAAGTAGAGTGCTCTACATATTGACCACCAATCGAAGGATTGAGGAATGAAGAAGAATGATCTTTCAGGATTCTTTATGTCAGCGTTACACACGTCGAGCAGTATAAGAGACGTTTTTCTGAAGAAATTTCTATGATCGAAAAAGTGTCGGAAAATTTTGCAGATATTGCTGCAAACGGCGGTCATCTCGAATGTAAATTAATCTTTCGTTTTCCTATTTTTAAATAAAATTTCATTGAAAAATTTTTATTATGTAGTTTTTGAGTTATTCAAAAAGCAGTAGAACCATCCGTCTTCTCTCGGTCACCCTATATAAGTTAATTATAGCCAACGATATCATTCGTTAGAAGCCTATGATTCTCCGACTACACGCTCTAATGTATTATACATTTACCACTACATATAATACACATCAACACCTCGGTTATATAACGCAGTCCATTTAAACGGTGAAAAAAATAAAAAGAAATGAAAACGTATATTTCGCGTAAATTACGAAAATACTAAAAAATCCAAAATTTTAAATAATAATAACGTGACGTCCACGACGGCTCGCCGTTAAACAGAATTAATATAAAGTAACCATAGTAAAAGAAAATTTTACTGCTTATAACGTAATGACAATAAAAGATTATTTAAAAAAAAAAAATAAATAAAAATAAAAACTTATAATAATCATAATAATAAAACAAAATAAAAAAATGACTCCGTTACGCAATAAGTAATTAAAGAAGAAATTCTCAATCGTAAAACAAGAATCCCTTATAAACTAGAAATTTTCATGGTTATGAGTCTTCTATGTTCACACGTACTATATATATATATATATATATATATATATATATATATATATATATATATATATAAGCTACCTAGAATATCGTAATTACCGACGGTATAAATTAAATTATTATGAATGTAGTCAGGAACTTAAACGTCAAATTTAGTATACAATCTTTAATATGTGAACCATGGTTGTTGAGATGTCAACGATTCTATTGTATCCGCTTGACTTAATTTTTATCCATAACTTGTCTAAATATTTTAACTCTATCTAGTTTGAAGCACTGTTTTAGATTTTCTAACCACATTATTCTAATTATCTACCCCTGCGATTACCATAAAATATCCTAGTTTCCTTTTTCACTGAATTAGTAATTTCTGTTTTTTTTTTTTTGCTTTTTGTTTTTTTTTTTTGTTCAGTCGTTGTAGAACTTCGGAATTAGTTATTTTAGCCGTCCGAGGGATTTTTAACATTCTACGGTATGCCCATATTTCAAACTAACTTTTTGAATAATGCCACTGATCCATGATTCGACGCCCTATAGCTGAACGATAAAAACGTAACATTGTAGTAGGCGTATCCGCAAATCTTTCTTCAAATTCCGGTTTGTCAGAACTTTATTCATTTTTTAAAAATGTGCCCTGTTCAATTCTGGTTCTTATCTCATTAATATGACATCCGAGATATTTAATCGGTCTGGTCTTTTCGATCGTTACATTTTCGGGAAACAGTGTGCCCGGTAATCTCGTGTTCTTTGCGCTACTATACAGTATGCGCATTATATTACGAACGCTTGCTAAAATGGAAAAGAAATTAAGCGCACTATTATTCATGTCGGCTATAATAAAATGTCGTTTCTTTCGTTTGAATTTTTTCATATTCAATTACGAGGTTCATTTATTACGCCCACGATCCATATCCGAGAACGCACCGGTGTATATGTAGACGACGACGGGCGCAAGAGGGAACTTTATATGTCCTAGTTATATTATTGTTGATGATTAATTCGCCCGTTGAAAAGTAAAGAACATTAAAGTTGTCGTACAGAAGTAACAACTACGATAACGATGACGATAGCGGATAATAATAATAGCGTCGTTTATAAAGACAAAAGAAAAGACGGATTAAAAGGATAAAATAGTAAAGAAGTAGGAAAAAAAGGCCGGACACCGAACGGACGGACAACAGCAGTCGGGATGTGGAAAGGAAAATTAAATTTTCAGACTTGTCTTAAAGTTGGCATTTGTTGAAAGTAAAATAAGAGCACCAAAGTCCGTATTGTTACTTTAAAAGCAAAATAATGAAAAGGTAAAGCCTGAAAGCAAAATATGAAAACTCGAATTTCACAGTAAATAAAAGTCCACTACCATATACGTATAATTTAAGCATAAATACGTATATGTATATAGAAAAAGGGAATTTTATCACCGACGATAACTTTAAAAGAAACGAAGTCCTTGTAGATGACAAAAATTACAAGTCTCGACCGATGTGGTCATTTTGTTATAGTGGACGGTTCATTTTTGAAATTATAAAACGATCTTTATAGCCGGTCTTAGTTGTAAAAACTCTGTACAGCGGTACGTTACTAAAATTGTTGTAAAATTTCAACGCTAATGTTTCGCAATGCATAGGAAAAACCAACTGCGTCATTGAAAATTGTAATAGTAACACAATTTTTCAGTAATACAAATCTGTTCTTAGACTAATTGTATATGTGCAGTAGATATTACATATATATATATTTATAAAGACCAGTTTGTAAAATAAAGCAATAAACAACTAGACGAAATATAACCTACGATGTAAAATGACATTTATATTAGTGATGAACATAACCGACTAATTAGTAACATCGTTTCTAATAAAAACGACTAATTATTCAGTTTTTTATTTAGTCGGATTTACTTTAATTCATTATTAGTACAATGTAAACGCGGTATTATAGATAATTGAAATATCCCTCTAAATGTATTTAAAATAAAGTTAAAAAATATATTTCAGCTAGAGAGTAACTAAATAGATAATCTAAAATTGTACGAACTTTATGAATCACGTAATCCTACAGATTTTAGAACTCCATCGATAAGTTGAATATATTTCATTATAGCGCGAGCATATATTAAAATTAATAATTTATTCCGGTAAAAATATAACTACGGATCTCGACTAATTTTCAATCGATTCTAGCGAAACCTACTAATATTAGTCGGTTTAACAAAATCTACCAATATAAGATAATCTAGTAATCTAGAATTGTTTGAAATTTTGCGAAACGAATCGTGGAATCATACGAATTTTAGTTAAATATGTTTTAATACAACACGAATATATGTAACTGATGTTTTACAAAATCAGCAAATTTATTCCGGTAAATAAGAATCGCCGTTTTCAAAAACCAACTATTTTTTCAATCGGTTCTAGCAAAAACCTACTAATATCGATATACATCCGGACTTAATTTAACCTATACTAATATCGATATTTTCAACGTTTCGTATCCTTAAATTATTTAAATCGAATTATAATTACTCGCTGTTAAACTCTTATTTTTAAATCCGAAGTAAACTTACGATAAACGAAGTAAAAGAACAAAAAAAAGCACGCGATAGAATATTTCAGTCGACGCGTGATCAAAATTAACCGAATAATAGAACTACTAACAGATATTAGTCGAAATGCGACTAAATTCAATCGGATTTACGTTATTCGATTTAAATAGGTTTTTATTCTAAAGCACATCACACACTTTTTAGCGTACGATGTACAAATTAAAACGTTAACTATACTTATAATCTTTACAGGATTTATAAATATATACGTAAACAGGCTATATAAAGAAATAAGAATATTTAATCAATCGCTAAAATTAATAAACAAATTGAAAATAAAAAAATATTCTCAAAAGCGATCGATTCATTCGGTTATTTTGGAAAACCCGGATTATTGGTTATATCCGTCGCTAATTTATATCATTATTCCGGTCACAATAACTACATTTACAGTATTAAACTACGAAACGGAAATAAATATTTTCTCGGTATTCAAATTCGGATAACATTTAAATTAGCAATAGTAGTAGTAGTAGTAAACTAAAACCTTATATCGTACAAAATTCTATATTATACACATAGCGGCTCTGATGATTTCGATCAAATTTTTTTTTACATAAAATAACCTGTATGGAAATTATAAATTTTGAAATTTCGGGCCTCGCCCACGAGTCTTATAAAATTTTTTGTTCTTCGATATTTATCTAAATATACGTGTTAAAAATTTCAACTGGATCGCATTAATGCTATATAAGAATTTGTTTTTTTACGTTGGTGCGAGTATAATTAAAATTTTATATAACGCCCGTGTTTCGATTTAAGTTGTTATCGAATCAATCCCGTAAATTATTCTTTAATCTATAAAAGAATTATTTTCAGCAAAAATTTATACTAAACATTTTTAGTTACAAATCCGGAAATTTGCGTAAGTAAACGAATTATAATTACGTATTTTTAATAGTACGCGTGATTCGAATCTAAATATATATTTAAAAAAAACAAAACGATAAAATGATTTGACATTATATACGAATTTCATCGTTATTGCTTTAATCGTTTTTTCGTTAAATCGCACTAGACAGACAAACAAAAATTTAAACAAAAAAAAATAGATTATCTGTTTATTGTGTGATAAAAATAGCCCAAGGCAGTGATTATAATGAAGATATTCTCAAATCACAGACACTTCAGTTTCATATATTAGTATAGATATACATATATATGTATATACTTTTTTGACTGTCTCGATAATGAGATTGGTTGAATTTGAAAATTAATACATCTTACGTAATACAGATATTTATTTTAATTGCCTCAATAATGATAACGGTTCTATATTGAAAGCGTATCTCGTGTAATGCATATTTAAAGAATTATTATCTCGAGTTTATTATATACGCGTAAATATTTTAATATAATGTTCTCGTAATGTTCAAATAAAATCAATAAAGATATGCAATACCCAAATGATTTCAAAATTAAAAGTCTCATTAACTCAAAAGTTGATAGAGCAGACCAAGCAGGCAACGCACCCTAAACAATTAAATATATAAGGGGTAGTTTACAATGGTTGTATTTTACTTATGTATTTTTTTTTTACACGTACGTAAGGTAAACCGTTTTAAATAGCGTGATACCCTGACAGGTTTATGGTTTACCCAGCTACTTCGTTTTATCTACGTCCCGAAATAAAAA
The DNA here is from genome assembly GCA_032883995.1 of Coronaproctus castanopsis. Lineage (NCBI taxonomy): Eukaryota > Metazoa > Arthropoda > Insecta > Hemiptera > Monophlebidae > Coronaproctus > Coronaproctus castanopsis. Next base: position 188,809,645 of record CM065052.1, on the reverse strand, counting down.
ATATATTTCTAAAACCGAACTATTTTCGACGGATACTAATTTCAAACAACAACGGACAGGAAATACTACGTAAATATTATATTGGTCCGCAGGTGCCGGTAGCAACCCGATGACCGGACGGAAAAGACCTTTACTATCCGGCGGAAATGCGGCCGATATAATGGGAGTTGAACCGTCATCTATGCGACCGCCGGCTCTAGCGGGCGGCCCGATAGGACCTCCTGGTCATATGTTTATGTCTCCGTCGAAAAGGACCGTATTATCTATTCTGGCTAAGGCTAAAGCGGCCCAACATAAAGATCCGATAGTCGCAGCTACTGCCGCAGCAGCTGTAGCCGCTTCCGGATACAAACATCATCCTCATATCGCTGGACAGTAAGTTCGAAGCGTTAAAATCGTATTTTAAATATATTTTATTTTTTCTTTTCGGAATAATTTTTTTTTCCGTTTTTTAATTATATTTAATTAAATTAATTAATATATCTTAATTATATCGATTTTATTATTGTTTAATAAAAATTCGTTCGTACTAATGATATATTTCGAATTTTTCAGCCACAGTCTAACCGGAATACCTCCTCCGCCGTTTCGTAAAAATACTCTATTTCCGAATCCGGCGAATCTTCTTCTGAACTAGAAAATATATATATATATATATATATATATATATATATATATATATATATATATATATATATATATATATTAATTAATTAATAAACGGCGAAAACGATAATGATGACGATTTTAATGACGGACGACATATTTAAGCGCTGGTGACCGGCTGGACCAGTTATATAATATATCCTATTTATTCGTTTCTTTCTTATTTATTCGTTTCTTTCTTCTACTCGACTTTATTTACAATATAGATAGAGAGAGAGTGAGTGAATGAGAGAATATTTTTGTGCTACGTTGAATTTTTTATTATTATTATTATTTCTTTTTTGATATTTAAATCAACTCTAAATTAAAAATTGATAATTTTTATTATAAATAATTATCGGTACAGACGCGAGATTGAATGAAAAAATAAAAAAAAAGTTTTAAATGAAAAAATAGAAACGTTAAAAATAATCGAGTATAAATTCGATTAATTAATTACAAAAATAACCATATTAAGTTTTTAACTTTCAGTATATATATATATATATATTTTTTTTTTTGGTATTTAAATCAACTCGAAATTCAAAAACGATAATTTTTATTATAAATGATTATCGCTGCAGACGCGAGATTGAATGAACAAAGAAAAAAATTTTAAATGAGAAAAATAAAAACGTTAAAAATAATCGCGTATAAATTCGATTAATTTTTTACAAAAATAACCTTATTAAGTTTTTAACTTTTAATCTCTCTCTCTCTATATATATGTATATATATATTGGTATTTAAATCAACTCGAAATTAAAAATCGATAATTTTATTATAAATAATTATCGATGCAGATGCTAGATTTAATAAAAAAATAGAAAAATTTAAATGAAACAACGAAAACGTTAAAAATAATCGAGTATAAATTCGATTAAATTATTAGAAAAATAATCTTATATAAATATATATATATATATAAAGTTTTTAATTTTTAGTCTACGTACACGTAAAATTTAACCCGATTTATGTGTAATTATTATTATAAATAAAAGAGATGATCTAATATTATTCGATTTTTAATACCGATTTATCGAGAGGTATTTCTATTATAATAAATGTCGTCGCGTAAAAGTTATTCGGCCGTTTACACGACGATCGGTCGACTTTGAAAATTATTATCGATAATAGTAATTAAATTGCGATATTTTGATCGGCGAAAAATTTCGGGTAAAATTTTAAGACGAAAATTTTTTCTTCATTTTTTGAATTTATCGATTCGCCTCCGTATCTCGTCTCTGGTTAAAATTCCGGTTTATTTTTTGAAAATGACCAAAAATTAAACTCTTATTCAGTCAAAAAACAACGAACACTTTGGCTATTTTCACTCGTTCCATTGGACGCGAAAGTTTTATTCAAAATAATAATAATAATCAAATCAAATTTTATTCATTCTTCTAATAATAAACTATTAAACAATATATGTAATATGTAATATACAAATTAATGCATATTTCACAATGCGCATATTTTACCAATAATAACACACATATACAAGGGGTTCCACAGTTAGCATTTCTAATATAGCATGCAAACACATTTGAAAAAATGCAAAGAAAAGACTTTTTCACAATGAAATAATTTAAAATATAGAAACATATTTATCATAACTAGATTCACTCAATATTCATCGAACATATTGTAATGTAAAAGGCACAAATGAAATTAATACATACTCACTTATTATAAAAGCATGAATATAATAAAAATAAAAATAAAAATTATTATTAAATATATACTCGATATTATCCAAATCGGCCGCGAAATTAGATAATTTCTATAATTGTGGTGGTTATTTTTAACAACAAAATAATTTCCATATATAGATATATTATATGGAATGTGAATTTTATTACATATCTCCCTTCTCCTTCCCTCTGCTCTGTTTCTATCTTACACTCTCTGTCTATCTCCTAAATTAATTAAAAACAACCTATATACATTCTTTCTACTTTTATAGTTATATACCTGTTAAAGAGACAATTATTGTATTAATTTAACGAGTCGCAATTAAAATTTCTAATTTATAGTAATTTAAGTTTTCTAAAAAAATTTGTATATATATATAATTATATATTTATTCCGTATTACTTTTTTAAGGAAAAAAAAAACTTTAATTTTATTCGTTAAAATCTAATTTCATCCATTTTGTAATGTTTGTATTACATAATTTACTATTACTTTTTATAGAAAATTCATTATTACTTCTTTCAATCTTTCATCTTTAGTTATAGAGTTTTCTGTAATATTATTTTTAAATTCGAATAAATGTACGCGCTAATTGCGATAAAATTCCTTTTTAGAATGTAAGGTTCAAGTAGAAACTGTTTACAAAACTTCTACTTGTAGATTGTAATTTATGATTTCTCCCGTTTTATTTAAAATTTAATAATAAAATTGTTTCAATTTTGTTAGACCGTATATTCTGTTTTGAACTTTCGTAAAAACTATAAGTAGAATTTTTGTCGGATTTTTATCGAACAGTCGTCTGATCGAACTAATCAATTTTTATATGTATTCCAGATAAATGAAAAATACATATTTTTTTACATATTATTCATATAGATTTAACCGGATTATGTTATATCGGTCTTCCTAAAAGTTACCCCCTCAACCTAAAAATATTTGCTTATTACATACACATATGCGCCTATATAATATTTATGTGAGTGTGTGTATTTATTATATGTAGGCGCGCACTTGCGTAATATGTAAAAAATACTTATCACCTTACGATAAGTTTCCTATGAAATAAAACGTGTTAGTTAAATTTTATTACATATATATGCGACGCTTATTATCTAAATCGTAATTATTAAACAATAAAATCAATTTACTGCTCATCGCGCATTATTTAACTTTAAGCAAAGAACTGCTTGCAGTTCAAGAATTTAAATTATTCAGCGATTCCAATCTAAGCTACTGAGATCCTAAGGTACAATCGAAATGATCATATAGATCCGAAGGTACCAAAGATGAAATACGAACGTTCAGCGCTCGGTAGCATCCTGAGTCAATATGGCGTGGTTCATCAATATCTTCCTCGAATTTTCTTTAGATTCCACGAGCACCAGGTTGCTGAATAGAAAAGGAAACATACAGAAACCAACGTTCAGATTGTCTGGCATTTACTCGACTAGGAACTGTAGGTTTGTTGTATTTAATGAAAGAACTTCTTTACTGAAATAGAGTACGTTAGTTTGGTCATGTAATGCGACAAACTTCAGTGGTGAACAAGCTATCCTAGAAGAAAAATCTTGCAAACCACGAGAAAGCTGACGGATGCGACCGAAAGATCAAAACATTTTAACGGATTACTAATAATGCAATTCAACTTGGTAGGCTGAAAACCGGACCAGATTTTCTATAATTACAAGAAATTAATGGAATGGAACATGTATATATATATATACATAATTATGAATCATATTTATGATTAATTGACATTTGTCCATTTTACTTATAGTCGGATTCGAATAAATACAAATATATAAACAAGTATAACGTACATAAAACCATATCTTTTCATTTGTAATTGTTTCGAAACACGTAATTTTAGTTATCGGTTGAGTCAATTTGTCGTCCGTATTGTAAATAAAAATTTACTAATAAAAAAATCTCCACCAAGAAACCTGAACAATATACAAACACCTATTAAGAAGATTGCGGTTTAGTTAAATACCTAGACTATCAAAAAGAGTCAATAAGACAAATGAACTGGTTATTGAATAAAAATTTATTGAATGACATACAAGTATGTAAAATTATCGGTAAACGTGTGTGAACTAATTGTGGGACTATGCAAAAACAACCGATATTCAAATAATTCCGAATAAAATATTACGACTAATCTTTGAGGCGGTATGTTTCTACATCAGTTGTGTATGAAACTTTGCAAAAAATAATTTTGGTTCCACTGAAATCTCATTCAAATACGCTGGTTTCTGAAAATATCTCTAAAAAGAGTGCGGCCATCTGGAGCGAGTTCAACCTCTAAACTTTGGACAAATGTAAAATCTTGAAATTAGGTGACGCCTTCTCTCGTGTTCACACGTTTTTAAATCGATCGCCTAATGATCGACACGATCAGATTGCAAAAGAGAAATATTGAAAAATTGTCGATCGTTATTTTAAAAAGAAAATCAAAAATGCTCCAAACGATCTTCTTCTTCAAAATATCGTCTAAAACGGTTTTAAAAGAAAAAATAGAAGTAAAGCAACCGAAAGTTTTATGTTTATTATTTATTCTTTTATTGTTGGGGGATGTTCAGAAAATGGAATGGTAACCAGGTAGGGCAATAATAATAATCATAATTCCGGAACTCCCGGTCGTAACCTGGAAAGGAAAACAAAAGTAGACAAATAAAAAGATTGGCCAACATCCAAAATTCAAACAACTCGTCCCACTGTTTTCTGTAGGCGCTCCTTTGTCGAGAACTAGCTATCTCCTCGGCCAGTTACCGTTGAATTGTAAATCTGTTTTGGCGCACGCGAATTATTATAACCCAAATCTTCAAAAAAAAAAAAAAAAAAAAACGGCGAAAAATAAGGATAGCGAGATTTTAACCGAAAAGAGCAATTATCAAAAATTATCTAGCCGAAAAATATGCCTATAGGCTTAGTCGCGTGTTAAAATTGCGTTTCTCCTCGCTAGGGACGCCGTTCAAAAAATGTAAAATTACTTCCGCTTAACCGACAGAAAATTCTCGTAAAATTACGTCGTAAGAAACAAAAATAATTTTAGTTCGACTTTCTACCGGTATCATTTTTATAGCGGTATAGTTGAAAAATTGAAATTTTTAAAAATTGAATAAATATCGTCGATTTGGTAGATTCCAAAAATAAAATAATTGTGTTTTTTTTTTGTCAGAAATGTCGAAAATGGCTAATTTTAATAACGAGTTATGAAATTAAAAATCCGAGGAACACCATTTTTTATGCGCAGCAGTACTACAAGCATTGGCAATTTGAATGGATTTAAATCTTCCTAGAAATTATCTTATTATTACCGACTCGAAAAGCTCGGTGACGGCTATGGACAATAAATGGAATGTATCGGATACATTAATTGGATTAGTTTTGCTAAAACTTAATAATTTGGAACGTGTGGGAATATGTAAATTTCAAACGATTAATTTGTTGAGTCATTAGCTAAAAACGCGTCCAGAACTCTCCTTATACTCTATTCAGCTAGAGTATAAGAATCATTAGGAACTAATGTACACTGAAAGCACTGGTCAATCACCTCTCTCACCTACTACTATCATCTTCAACCGTTTCTCCTCAAACTCCCATTTTCCTATTTCATTAAGAAGATTAATCGCAAGGGAATTTCGATTTGGGAATCACTGGTTATCTGACCGACTTTTCCATATGCAACTTAAACAGATTCCCTTCTACCCCTCAATCCTAAACAGGGAGTCTGCAAACCTCGATCATGTTCTTTTCAATGCTCTGCTTTGGCACCATTACATTTTCAGCTCTTACTATGTTCTCAATGTATTACACCTCCATATAGTGTACCGACCCTTCTCCTACTGGATAATCTACAGTTGTTCCCCAACATAGAATTGTTTCTAGAGAAATCAGCATCCTTGATTAAAATATAGTCCTCCCAATTGGTTAGGCCGTAAAGGCATTAAAAAAAAAAGCATTAAAAATAAGTAGGAAGAAATACGAATACGACTACAGACGTACACTATGCACGGCCGAATAATAAGGCTTCCGTTAAAATTCTATTCAAATTAAAGCGACTACACAAAAATTTACATACATAACATCCGGTACGTATATTAAACATATATATATATATATATATATATATATATATATATGTAAATTTTCTCATTTTCAGTAGTTTCAAGTTTTACTGTATTTTTTTCTTTACCGTTCATTTTAAAAGTTCATTCGCATTCGTTAGCTGATAATTAAAAGTTGAGTTGAATTTTTTCGAAATTCGCGCTTATACCGATGAAAAACGAACTTTCTAGTAGTAGCTCACTTAATTTGTGTTTAACAAAGCGTAAGAAACCTTTTCAAATTACGGAAATAACTTTTTCAATTCGTCTAGAATTAAATAAAAATAGAGACGAATAAAAAACACGCGTTGTAAAAGTTGAATTTTGAAGAAACCCTAATTAGAAGATTCTACGGAAAAAAAAATGATTACTTAAAAATTCGTCGTGGCGAAACTGTTTTTTATTCAATTAAATTCGTAACATCCGCCTAGCAACCATCATGAAAATCTGACTTAATGAACGTGAATATGGTTTTCCAATCGGATGAATACAAGATGAAAAATGTTATGGTTTATAAGTATGTGTATGTGTGTGTATGTTTATAGACAGATTGGTTAAAGAGAGAAAATTTTAAAATTAACTACACCTAATCAATATTCAGTTACAAAATTGGGGATGAAAAATATATCCATACACAGTTGCAAAATTTATAATTTTGTTATAACCGAAAAATAAATAAAATATTCGATTTACAACTTTTTGAATACTATAGATCCACAAATTTGGTGTACTCATATTTCGTATATGTATCATCGTCATTTAAACCGTGTACACAAATTTAATTTTCCAATAATGACGGATTTGTAGAAATTTATTCAAAACTTCCTATTTATATTATAAGTTGATTTTAAATAATATTTAACTATACTTAAGTATTTCAAACATTTATCCTCGAGTTCTACAATGTGAGGTTACTAAGTCAACTGTGAATTGAAAATAACGGTCGAGAGTTTAATTTTTTTTTTTTTGTAGTTATCTTGGAGGAAAGGAATTATTAACGTTTGGCGTTTTGTAAAATGCCGTGAATTTTGTCCCGAAAGAGAAAACACTAATCCATTTGCAATGGACCGACGTTCAAGTATATAAAATTGGAAAAATAACTAGTTCCGAAAAATGAAGGAGTCCAAAATAAAATATAAACTTGATTATTGATTTTATTTTATACCTACACTGTATTAAAAAACTCTGTAACAAATTATGTTTCTCCTCTTTCCCGAGGCACAGATTTTTTTTTTGTGAAAAGTTATTCGTGTGGTTTTCCGTTTACCAATGCTTGTACCACAGCCGTATTATAAATATCCTTCTTACAACATCTGTGGTTATCTTATGAACAGCCATGTTTGTGTTCTACCTGCCCAAAATTATACGCTTAGACTACTACTGCAGGATCTGTTGCTGTCTTTTATATATATATATAATATATATATGTATATGTATGTATATATGTATATGTATGTATATATGTATATTTTTTTTTTACTTACGCTAATGTTACTTCTGCATTGAAATGATGGAAGGCGAATTTCACATTAGTAATAATAAGGTCGAACTATCTGCAAAGTTACTGGCGTGTACGAATACGATTTGCCGTTTAAAATTTAGTAGTAAGAAATCGTCTTCAAACTACGTCATACAATTAAGAAAAAACTAATTAGTAGGCCGACCATTAAGTACCGACTTAATTATAAACGAAATGATATCCCTAAAACTTGTTCTACCATCTAATTTCTCACTACTCCGATAAAAAAAAAATAAAAAATTCACCAGGGTCTCACTTGGATGCGAATTAAAGTTCAACTAAGTAAAACTTTCTAAACGACCTTAAAAACGAAGTGAAACTTCCAAATTAATAGATGATACATTCTCAAGTTTATGAAAATTATAGACCGATTAGTTTACTATCACATATTTACCAGCTCTATACGATTACTATCGCAGTTCGACATAAATAAATAACTATTAATCATACGTCAGATCCGGTTTTAGCATGCATGATCGCATCCAAACAATGAAAATCAAAATTTCTAAATGCAGACAACATAATCTGGAATTGCACGCGACATTTATAAATTACAAGATTCGATACCCTCATTAGTAAAACACCTGGTAGATCGCAATAGAAGATAATGAAAAGGCAAAAAGATGGAAAAGATATATAGAAAATTTTATACAAAGAAGGTAATATAAGAAATAAAGTGCAAAAGTCAGATATACTCTCAAACAAGCTAAACAACAATCCTGGACAAAATAAATTTCGACTTTGACACCAAGTACTCCAACCAATGTTATATGGAATAAGATAAAAAGTATCGAAAAAACAACATCATCCTATATACCAGCGTGCATCCGATCTAATGGCGTCATGTATAACAACCTACAGGAAATAAACACAATATTCGCGAACTATTTTGCATTATCTTCAAACGGAAGTAACGATTATTCTTCAGAATGTCAACAAGCAGAAATATCACTTATTTTAACTTCGAAAGCGATAACAGTGAACCATACAATCAACCAATAACCATAGATGAACTTCGAACAGCCATAAAGCATACAAAACCAAAAGCTGTTGGTCCGGATTCTTTTCATATTAATCTTTTAAAACACGCACCAGAAACCGTTTTAGACACATTGCTTCTAATCTACAATAAAGTATGGTTCACTGGCGCTATTCCATCATACTGGAAAACAGCATTCATAATACCGATACTAAAACCTAATAAAAATCCCACATTATTGGACAGCTACCGACCAATCTTACGTCTATTTTATGTAAAATACTCGAAAAGATTGTAAACCAACGACTGTTATGGGAAATTGAAAAACAAAAACTACTTGCTAAAAACCAATATGGTTTTCGATCAGGACGTAGTACTATTAATCCGATCTTATGTATAATGCATATCAAAAGCTTTCTTTAATAAACATCATCTGCTAGTTGTTTTCTTCGATTTTAATAAAGTTTTCGATACTATATGGAAAAATAAAATATTGTCGACACTACTCTCGTGGAAGTTAAAAGGACGTCTCTGCACATTTATCGCGAACTTCTTGTCGAATCGAAGTTTTCAAGTAAGGTTAGGGCCTTCTTTATCTGAACCTCAGAAGCTAGAAAATAGAGTACCTCAAGGATCAGTATTCAGCCCCACACTATTCAATATTCGAATAAATGATATTATACATACGGTTCAGAAACCAATACAATCATTTCTATACGCGGATGACTTCTGTATTTTGCTTCCGTGCACAGACATTGAACTGGGAGAGTCAATTCTGCAAGACACAATTATCGAACTACAACGCTGGTCTCAAAATAACGGTCTATATTTCTCAACATCAAAAACAACAGCAATACACTTTTGCCGACGAAATAAATGCGAACATAAAATACGTTTGAACCTTTACAACAATCAAATACCATCAGCAAAATAAGTGCGATATTTAGGAATGATATTTGACAGTAAACTTACATGGAAAACACACATTAAATTACTAAAGACCAGCTGTCAAAAGAAATTAAATCTAATGCGAAAACTATCACATACAACATATGGTGCCAGCAGAAATAGCTTATTAACGATATATCGCACTCTAATAAGGCCGAAATTGGATTATGGAATCCCTGCTTATACTACAGCGAGTTCGATATTATTAAAGTCTCTAAACACGATCCAAAATACAGCTCTAAGATTGGCAACTGGAGCCTTCCGAACATCACCAATAATAAGTATTTTATGCGAAGCTTCTGAATTGCCCTTGCAATTAAGAAGACAATACTTGACGATACTGGCGATGGCTACTCAAGGAGATACCGATCTTCCCAGTTTGCATAAACTCATTCAAGCATATAACGTCGAACTCCCAATATTATCTCGCGAAAACCTCGATGTTATTCCGCCTTGGGCACAGTTGCACACACAAGTGAATCTAACGTTCTGTAACATAAATAAAAAAAATGTTAACAAAATCAGAGAAACTTTAAAGGAGATTAAAGAAAACCATGCCGAATATGAATTTATATACACAGATGGATCGAAATCTTCAGCAGGGGTAGGTTGCTCGGTAGTTGTTAATGATAGCGTAGTTCTTCAAATTGCTCTTCCAGTTACGTTTTCAGTCTTATCAGCAGAACTATACGCCATTAGATCCGCAGTGAATTACGCAGATTCCAACAGAAATAAAAATTTCATTTTATGTACCGACTCGCTTTCAACTCTATTAAATAATGAAAATTTGCATCCAATAGCCAACGAAATAAAACTCATGTTACAAACTACATCTAAGAACATAATACTTTTGTGGATACCAGCTCACTGCAATATATATGGTAATTCAATAGCCGACGTATCAGCAAGAACAGCCGTTTCGCATCCGCTTCTAAATATCCATGTACCGATAGCTGACTTCAAAGAATACTTAAAGCATCATTTCGAATCGACATGGAATATTAACTGGCAGAGAATATCTACGGTGAATAAACTACGATCGATAAAATTATCTTCAAAACAGTGGCACTCAGCACATCGTAGTAGCAGAATGGAAGAGGTAGTATTATGTCGATTACGGATAGGACACACAAAATTAACACATATTCATCTATTAGAAAAAAGTACGCCGCCAACGTGCCAACAATGTTGTTGTCAGTTGACCGTCGAGCATCTATTGGTAGACTGTCCAATTTACGACAAATACCGAAAACAGTACGAGATCGCATCGCTCGACTTGCAAAGTTTGCTGAGGGATAACATGGATACCATTAATAGAGTTTTCGAATTTTTAAAATGTATTAAATTAACGCATTTGTTATAATTATCTTAATACCTTTGTTGTAATTATTTTAGTTCCGTGCCTCTAGCTATAATTGCGGTACACGGCACGTAAATTTAAATAAAAAAAAGAAATATATATATAAATAACACGCAGGAAAAGAAAGACATAGAAGAAAACAAATCACTAGACGATATAGAGGGGCAAAAATATCCATTAATGAATTTGAATAAGCCCAAATGTGACTAGAATCTGCTTATAAATACAGATGATAGAGACAGAATGATGATAAAAGCATTATACAACAATCAAAAAACAATAAGAAAAATAAGATAAGTAGAAACTGAAGCAACAATAAAGAAAGGAGTCAAACAAGGATGCAGCTTATCACCTACGCTGTTCAACATATATATATATATATAACAAGTGGTTAAAGAACGCAAACAAAAATGCGATAATGGAATCTCAGTAGGTGGAGTCAAAATAAGCATGTTTATATTTGCAGATGGCATTGCAATAATGGCAGGAAGTGAAAAAGAATTAAAATCTCCTCTAAATCAGATGGACGCCGGATATTTCAGAAGTATGAAAATAAATAAAAAGAAAACAACTCTAATGGTATGTAACAAAACAAAACAAAAGATAGAAAAGAAATAAACATGAAAATAGACGGAGAACAAATAAAACAACAAAAATATTTGGGTAGTATTGGTACAGAAGATAGAAGTAGTGAACAAGATATAAAGGAAAAAATTGCAATAGCAAAATTAGCTTTTAATAAAAAACGAAGCATATTAGCATAAAAAAAATATCAAAATGGAAACGAAGAAAATATTTATTAAAATATCATACGGAGTACACCGATCTATGGGTTCAGAAATGTGGAATTTGAATAAAATAATCATCAAACAATCGGAAGCGTTCGAAATCTGGTGCTGGAGAAGAATGGAAAGGGTTTCTTGGACGGAAATGATAAGAAATGAAAAAATATTAGAAAGAGTTAATGAAAAAAGAGGTCTAGTAGGAACACTTAATATAAGGAGACTTAAATGGATTGGACACATATATATATATATATAGAAACAACGAACACCTAGTACAAATAATTGAAGGTATCATGGAAGGGAAAAGATCAAGAGGAAGACCGAGGTAGAAATACATAAAACAAGTACAATGTAAAAGCAGAAAACTATGGCAGTAGGAAGAAAATGGCTCTATCCAGAAACTTTTAATCATGGTTGTCCACCAATCTATTAATAGATTGAGTAATTAAGAAGATACTGTAGAAACGTGAACAGTGATAAACGAGCTTAAACAACATTGCGTAAAAGATGAATATATCAATATTTTACAACTCTCCAACTGTGGAAATACAAATTACAGAAAAAACATAAATTCTCATTAAAAAGGAGAGTCAGACAAGAACACCGAATATGTTCGAAGCTTTTGAAGTGATAAATAACATGTCTTTTTCGAGAAACGTGTTCAGGTTTCACTTCTTCCTTGCGTCCCGAGGCACAGATGTTTTTTTTGCTTTCTTGAAAAGTGTGTTCAAAAATTTAAATTAAATTTCGAAATAAGTTAATGTTGACGAGAAGAGGATCGACTACTTGCGTTTTACCGAGGATACTTTTGTCGATTAGTTGCCGATATCTGTAGAACATGACAACTAAGCTTCATAATTGCTCTAAAGCAGCAGAATTAACAACGAATATCGATAAAACGAAGGTCGTGACAAATACTGGCCGTCGATTAGAAATAAAAGTAGATGGACGAAAATTGGAACAGGTTAGTGAATACATATATTCGGGACAGGTAACGAACAAAGAAGCAATACGGAAAGCAATCAAAAGGGGAACGCATCTTTCTGTTGACCAGCTGAGGAATGTACTTAAAAATAACGTTGTACCTAATTGTTTGGAAAATGAAAAATGTATGCTCCCAGTGAGCCGAAACTTCGAGTCTCATGAAATATGTCGTTAAGAAATTTGTAGTAACACAGAGGACCCAAGAAAGAACAATGACTGATATTAAGTTATTGGATCTAAAATGTGCAACATGCGGATAAGACAACAGACTAGACTGACAGTAAACTGATACGGAGCTGAGCAGGTCACGTAGCGAGAAGAAAGATGGACAAAAGAATAACGCAATGGATACCAAGAGGCCTGCTGTAGGATTCATGGACGGCCGTATACGAATGATATGCGAAAATTCGAAGGAGCAAAATGGATGAACGAAGCCTGCGATTGATACGAAAAAGTACGACCGCTTACATCCAACAATATGCGTATCGTGATCTATTTGAAATATTTAAAAAAAAAAAACATAGTAACGAAGTTCGTGCTCTCTAAAAATACGAAAATAAATATATATGAAAAAGTGATACAATTGAGTTTATTGTCAGAATTAAGATATCTGAGATGATATCGTAAATAGTGTAAAATATCGAAAATAAATTAAAACCAGAATAGAATGAACGAACAAAACGTTCGATTTAAAAACAAACAAAAAAATAAGTCTTAATCCGAGGAAAAAATTATTCATTTTTTTATGTTGGGCCAGTACTTAAAAATGCCTTGTGAACTAATTAGCGCAGATAAAAAAACCAATCGAAGCATTTGAAATGTTGCGCTGTCGTAAGATTCTGAAAAATATCACAAACGCAGCGTATTGAGAATAAAACTGTAACGGACAGAATTGGAGAATAAGCAAAATACAATAGATAATAGACATTTTAAATCAGTATTGTTTGGTCACAAGATCAGAGGACGGATTGTACACTACAGACCGTACAGGGTACCAATAACAGTAAAGCCGATTAGAAGAGAGCGAATACAGGAAATAACAACGCAGATCTCGGGAAAAAGATAAGACTACACTTTTTGTCCTTACTTCTGAACAGTCGATGCGACCAATTTAATGGCGATATGTTACATGCCTGTGGGTTGTGTTTATGTATACATTTTACATATCCTTGAGCTGCGAATTAAACATAATAAACAATTATCTTTAAACATTTTTCATATCTCCCTTAAAGATGAGCAACATCACTATTAACAAACATCAGCCTACCTATAAGGATATACCTTCAAAACCGACGGAGATTGAATTTAAATATTTTATAATTTAAAAAAAAAAAACACATAAATTGGATATTTATATTTTAAAAAAAAAAAACACATACAAAAATTTTTAAGCTGATGCTTTGTTACGATTTTACTCGATAAGCTAAATAATTATAAATTAATATTTATCGATACATTATAGTAGGATAAAGAAGTACAAGTGCCACTAATTTACGTACGAATTGATATTTACAGTAGGTTTAAGAGAGGTTGGACACGTGAACGATAATCATCGGATGCAAGACGAAGTAGACAGAATTTGAGGATAAGTAAAAATTCAAGAAAAATAACGATATAGTTAGATGAGTGTCAAGGATCGATATTAGAAGTTTAATTTTCTGAAGGAAATTATTAGTTAACGAATTTCACTTCTAAATTCGGTTATAATGAATCACGTGTAACCGGTGGAGTGTGAGAAACATTATCAATTTCCCAATTCTTCACTCACAGATTTGTTCGTGTATTTCAACCATTTTCGATTGCATCTAGTTCGGAAAAATTTATGAATCCGAAAAAACCTAAATTGTTATTTCTTATCCTATTCTACGCGTGATAGTACAGCTAATCTCACTTTCAGCATCGCACTTCCGATATCGCAGTCTCGCTGTTTGTTACTTAAGAGTTCTCACCATTTATCCAGATAATCCCAGCACTAAAATGTATTAAATCCAATAAATGATACTCGACGTTAATAATATAACGGAATTTGTACATCGATTCGAAAAACGATTTTTCGCAGAAGGTGGCGCATTTTTAGAACGGTTTTTAATTATTTCCGAACTATACGGTAATTAAAAAACGGATAAAAAACAAACTGCGAATTATTTTTCAATAAATGGTCGAATTCGAGCTCGATTGAACTTGATATAACGGTTACGTCGAAATTTGTCCAATTCCCAAAGTTGATATAACGTATGACCAATCTATTACTGCGTCAAAATTTTATCGTTTATGTAAAACTGTAACGCATCTGTTTGTATATATATATATATATATATATATATATATATATGTATGTATGTATGTATGTGTGTGTACGTATGTGGGCATATGGGTGAATACAATTGAAGAATGTGAGGTAACGATGTGTAAGTAGAAACGTGTGTATTAGCGTATACTTGTGGATAGATTTTTTATAATGATATAATAGGTATACGTATAGAATGATAACAAAGCGTTAGAATAGTTTGATTATAATTAGCAAAATAGTTCATCTTGTTTATATTATTATATCTGTTATATGGTAGGTGTATCTCAGACAAAGAATGAGGATAGACTTCGGCGAATATAGTCCTCGAAAAGGATTAACAACTATAGCGAAATATAATTTTGCTAAACTAGGGCCTGAAAATCCTGGCTCGATGATTAATATATACGTATTTACAATCTTTGCGTTTTACAAATGGACCGACTGTATTACCATTACTAACGATATATTTAATCGTTTTGCGAAGTAGTTTTGTTTTATGCTGTTTTCGAACATCGTCTAATTCGTCACACTGTTTTTCCCAGCATTTCTCTTTTTCTTTCCGACATTTAATAATATGGTGTTTTTAATCGTTTATACTTTTTCTTTATTAATGGCATGTCGTTCCCCTCATCCATCAACTCTTGTATCTCTTGTGTTATCCGTGGCTTCTCTTTCTTCTGTTGCTGATACACCTGTACTTTAAGTACTTTAGCCGCTGCTGTCGTGACTGTTTCTTTATTTGTTGCCAGCATTCTTCTACTACATTACACGATTCGTTTTCTTCAAATCTTTCCGATATTTGTCTACTAAATTTCTGTTCTAAATTTATTCATTTTCCGCTAAGATTGCTTTTACGCCGTTTTCTAAATCGTAATTTTGTTGTTATTTTTACCAAAATTATGATCAGTGTCTCCAGCTGCTCCAGGATATATTAAAGCCTTCTTCACTTTATTTCGATATCTTCTTTTTATCATTATATAATCTATCTGCATTCGAAGTCTGTCACCTGGGATTTTCCATATCGCTTTCTCATCGGAGCTATAAACTACTATAAAACGTTATTCATTAGTTTCTCGTTGCTTTTCGTATCCCAGTTATCGTTCTCTGTAGGTCTCCTACTGTACAATAATCCATTCAATAGCCGTACCAACCAACAGGGTTTCCGCCCGCAGACGGTACTGATGCTTACTGTTGCCATCCATCAGTTTTCTACTAGGTACGTATCCATAGACATTTACGGCGGTCTCAACTCTCCGATGGTGAGTTAATCATCGAGTCACGGTAGACTTTTATAACTTCTATAGCTTCCTGTCTACACTCTCATAAATTATTGCCATCTCTATACTGGAATCGTCTAAGACTTTGGACCAAGTAACTGTTCTTAGTTGGCCACTAGTTATTGGTTATTCGCAGCTAACCTATATATATATATCTATAGGCCATCTTACTGCCCGCTAACTTGTGGATACGTAACAGCCCAAAATAAATTTTTTCCACTTACATCAATCCACTATCAGCGAACGTGTTACACAATGGCGTGTCATTCAGGTCGATTGGAGAGACACAGTCAGGTAGAATTAGAAAACCGACCGTAACGATCAAATAGTTTTTCATACAATACAACTCTCTAAATTAAGGAATAGCGACTGTTGATAAGCATTCCGTTTTAAAGCAGATCAGTCCTGCCTATTATTCGGTGGAACAATGCTTTAAATGAAAAAAATCAAAATATTAGTTTGTAACCTTATTTTACGAATGTGTGGAACAACTTCCACCTACCCGGTATATAATATCTTCGTAATATTGAAGTACATAATTTTCGTTTTGCAGGCATTTTTCCTCGCTACTTTGCAATTTTTTTTTTAACATAAAAAGCTTTTTTTTACATATCCAAAAATAAAACTTCCGCAATAGGAATATCTATTACTGACTACAGGAAATGTTCAAATAATACTACAATATTACATAACGGGTGATGACTTTGCAAAAATTATTTTCCGGTTTAATTTAACATACTTTTCTCAAATAAAAAAATTTGTAGTCATATTTACCGCGAAATGTTACCAATACATATTTAGTAAATTTCCTGTTCGAGTTAAGTCGAGATCGAAAAGAATGGCACACGCACGCACATACAAACAGACACACACATATATATATATATACTTTGAACAGCTGAAAATTTTAACGAACCACAAAATAAACGATAAATTGACCGAAACGTGATGAGCATATTATAAACGTATGTGTGTCTATCGTACGTATACATACATATATATATATATATATTTATGCGCTTGTCTATGTAAAACTCACTTCCAAGTTCTTTCGAAGAAACGGTAAATTTATCTTTAATAACGAAAACTCCGGTAATAATACATCGTAACCGTAACGGCAACAGACATTTCGGATGATAATAAATCTTTTCAGATGTATATGAACGTTTAATATTTGATAAGTCGCGAAATTGGCATTGCAAGTCCGGTCATTTTCCGTTCCCGTGTGTGCAACAAACCCGTCCGCAGATTCGATAATAACCGCATATCTCTCGCGGGTATTCCGCAGATTCTTTTCGAGGTCATCTCATCATCACGTTCAATTCTTACGAAAAAAAGAGAAAATCTTTCCGTTGGGAAATTTGTTACGAACAACGAACTAAAATTACGACGTGAAATGAAGTATCGCAAGTTGCATTCGGTGTTCATCCATCAAACTAAGTATTATAATCCTCGCAGGATTTTCACGTTCATTTTAAAACGTTCGAAACCTCCAACATAATTCAACGCACAAATACATATATACATCTATATATATATATATGTATAGATATATCAAGGTATCCTCGAAGATATTCGTCGGAATTCGCGTTTATCATCGATCAACTTTCTACAACTTGTGTAAAACTAAAACACAATTAAAACGTAATTACATTGGCGACAAACTTCGAGAAATATGAATATAATGAAATGAATGCGGGACTTGGCTTATACGCCTTAGTTTTTAAATGGACATTTTTAATCGAGGCGTATGTTATAAACGCATACACATAAGCACGCATGCATATGTATGCATGTCAAGCATCAGACTTAGATCCTTCTTTTCCGAGACTGAATGTTGTCATTTTGTTTACGCATATAACGATTACGATCAAAATTAACCCTCATACACCGACTGAAAAATAAACAACAACAACAACAAAACAGTTAAAATCACTAAATTTTATATACATACATATATATATATATATATATATATATATATATATATATATATCATCACCAAGTTGCATATCCTGATCCAGTGGGCAAAGCACCGATCTTGTAAAGCGTTCGTTGGACCTGCTAACTGGCAGGATATAAACCACAAAGCTTTCCGGCTACTAAAATGGACGTAATAGATAAAATATAAAAATATAATACATACAATTTGTAAAAAATATAACCCAAAAAATAAAATAAAATGTAAGAAAATACTTATTTTATTACATGTACAATATTACAAAAAATAGCACAACGAAAAGCAGTTAATTTATAACATAAACTGACCAGTGGACAATTTAATGATTTTAACTACTTTTTCTAGTTTATTTTCTAAAAATCAACTACATTGCGTATCCATATATAAGCTGCTAAAATCGTAATGTTGGCATGCAAACTGATGTCGTTGTTCACCTGGGTGTTTATTCCGGATTTGGTATCATCGTTCCTCATTCATTCTTTTCTTCTGCTAAATTGTATGTATCGATTTCCAGTATTCCCAATTCTTTTTATCCGACTACATTCGGACTTTTTGCTGGTTTTTAATATAATTTACAATAACTTTCTTACATGGCGATCTAGGTCGACATGTCGTTTCCTCAATTTTTACCGCCGATGATTAATCCGCTAACAAACTAACCTGTGTACAGGTTATAGTCATCAGCTAGAATTTCTGGCTTCTCATTTCTACGACAAGGGTGTCCGTTAGGAATTCCACCTACATAGTACTATAAGAGAAGTAAAGACATTAGTCGTCAACTATTTCCTTAAGCTCTTTTACATGAGACTTCACTTGCAGCGCAATCGTGCGCGATGATCAACTCTCTCTGCAATAGTAATTAAACACTTGCTTCGTGAGGCAAATATATATTTGTGGAATGTTATACAAATAAAACAGATCACTTTCTAACGCAGTGGAAAACTGGTAAAATTATGATTATATCTAAACCTCGCAAATATCCTTCTAATATCAATCACATCCGTTCGATTAGTTTGCTGGCTTCTCTTGATACAGTAATTGGGGAAACACATATATTCAAATTCGGAAAATAACAACATCATTACAGACGAAAAATTTGGTAGCGAATTATATAACCGATAACCTTAATCTTAATATGTATACTTCATTACTACTTGGCATTGAAAATGTCTACGATTCGGCTTGACGTAATTGGATTATTCAATAAATTCTTTAATTTTAAATTTCACTTATATTCGAATTAATTAAATTGTACTTAAGCAATAATCTATGTTACTCACATCACGCGTAGGTCCTCCGTTAGAACTTTGAACCGCAGGTTAGTGTATCAAGATATTATCTGCTCTTTTAATTTTAATAAATGATTTACCTAAGTTATACATCGAAAGGGAATTACGCTGATAATTTAGCTTTATATTGTCGATATACAGAAATCTGCTTAGCGTTATATTTAAGTTTTATAAACGTTGTGGGTTAAAAATTAACACAGATACAACAGAAGCCATTATTTTTATTAGACGACGCCAACTCTCATTAACGGAAGTTACCATTAATGGTAAAGTTATTCACTGGTAAAATTTTAGAAGTCATTCTGAATTCCCGTTTAACATTTAATAGTAATATTAGTAATATAATTGATCATATGTACAAAGTTATCCGTATATTCACGTCATATCTGTCGACGGTTAAACACTAGAATACATCTGTTATTCCACCAAGAGTAACCGACGCCTGTCGTGTTAGTCAGTTTCCAACAGGGTGCTTAAAAAAATTACAACCGATCCAACAAAATCCCTGTTGCAGAATTATATTAAATCGTCACACGTATACAGAACTTGATATGCATTCGAGAATTGCGCATTTCATATCTATTTTCACACTTAAGAAAATCAATTTAATTTATAATAAACCATTGCCTGTGGTTAAATCCTTTAAATATCCAGGAATTATTCTAGACGATAAATTAAAATTTGATAAACATGTAAAATTCCTTCTGAATAAAGCCAATAAAAAATTTTACATCTTGAAATTCAGCCTAATTTAGATGGAGTTAAATATGAATGAAGAGTTATTATTTACAAAGTAGTAATAGAATCAATAGCTAAAGCATGTATATACATAAACTATATTCAAATATGATTGCAGCTCCAGTTATTAGTGGGATCATGCCTACAGACCTTAATCTTTTTAGCTTTAATTTCTGAGTTTAAAATGTTTACTATATATATATATATATATATATATATATATATATATATATATATATATATATATATATATATAAATTTAACTCAGTTAAAACTAACGTATTAGACTATTTTATATCTCAATTTAGTATCGAGTTTAATCTATTTCATAGCGAGAGAATTCTTTCATTAAGGAAATTAAAGTAATTATATTTGATTTATGGCAGAAAGGATGGAGCAATAGTTCGCAGAACAACTTTTCAGTTTTTTAACAGCGTAGAAAATAGATTTAACGTCATAGTTCGAGATAAATTTCTATTGCAGTCGAGTGCTGTCTGGACGCGCCAATTTCGATTCGTATTTTTAATATAAGATCGTCAGATATTTATTTATTTTGCGGTTCGTCGATTCGGTTGAACATTTTCTATTTGAATTTTACCAAACATTCAAATAGTAATAAATAACTCGCTAGGTTTAAATATTCGTAATATTAAGTCGTTTAATCGTTATGTCAATATCGCTTTGCATTGACGTATAAGTTAAATTATAAGTTAAATATAAGTTAAATAATGATGTGACTAAACTAACGTATCGCAGCTAAATAACAAATATACAATAAATATCTACGTTCACGCATAAATAAATTATGCGAAAAATTCTACGATTGCAAAAAATAAGTTCCTTAATATCATAAGTATTACCACCGTGCGTCATTCTAGGTACAAAGCTGAGATTCTTTTTATATTATTTAGCGTTAATTTTAATTATTTCCCACCTGTATATACGTATGCTGACAAAATACTAGATAGTATTTAATAATATATATATATATATATATATATATATATATATATATATATTATTTACTTAATTATCAATATCGTTGTTATATAGACGTAAACCATATATAAGCATATGTGTGCTTTTACATTACATCTGAATCGTTTTATATATATATATGCAAGAAAATTTTCCGCTTAAACACAAGTTTGCAATTGAAAATTTTAAACTTGGAACTACTATATATATATATATATATATATGTGTGTGTGTGTGTGTGTGTGTGTGCAGGTGGCAACGTACTTTCTGCGAACGGTAAAGTTATTCCGTTAAACTTTTTTCTTCTGATTAACCGCGTTATAGTAATAAACTTTCGAATTTAATTCCCACGTTGTAAAAAGAATGATAATCGACTGCGCAAGAAGCAACGCAAGTGTTGAAGCGAGTACAGTGAGGGATTTTTAAACTTTAAAAATGGCTTTTTTCTTCTTCCGAACGGGCACTAACTTCGTTTTAGTTAGTTGGTCAATTAGATATTTTCTCACAAACCGTCCGATTTTTTCCGGATAAAAAAATTGTTTTCCTCAATTTCTTCGTGTTTATTATTTTATCCGCATCCTCCATTTTCCATTTAGCATTGCTGACAAGCTATTATTCGTCCGTGATTTAAGCGCTTTAACGAAATAAGAAACTTCGTTTCATCTATACGTTAAAAACAAAAAACCCTTTTTTTGACACTTACAAATTAAATATAACGCATTTAACCGTCCCGTCTAAATTCGCCCGGCGGAGACCTATCACTTGCAAAACGATCACTGATGAGTACATCTGCAAACTACAGCACCGTAATTGTCTCGAATGTGGGATCGGATTTTAAACAATTTCGATAGAAATCAACGTCTCCATACAAATAGTAAATGCATTCGATATTACACCATAATGACATTATCTATAGAATTACGAACTATAATTTCGTACCTGATTTGCCTTATAAAATCGTACTAATCGAGTGGGAAATTATTCGTTAAAATTAAAAATACGCTATCATCATGTTAACAAAGCAATCCTCGAATTCCTCAGAATAACATCATGCGTCCTTTTTCGTTCATTTCATTTTTGAATTATATACATTGCGCCTTGCCATTCGTATTATTTCCGGTACTGAATTTCTTCTATCAATTCCTCGTATATACTCCATCCTTCTTCGTCTGGGTCTTTTTTCCAGGATGTATTCTCGCGAGAATCCTCGGATTTTATGGCCAAAATATTTCTTTTTTTCTTCGTCAATTCTATTTAGTAGTGTTAATTTACTGACTTTACGTTTATTCAGTACTTTCGTGTTGGATATATTTTCCTTCAACGATATCGTGTGCATTCTTCTACGGTACCTCATCTTGAAGACGTTTATTTCCTGATTGTCGATCTCCGAAATTGTCCATGTTTCCTACAAAACGTTGAAGAATTCTCATTTTTAATCGTACGAACCGTTTTCTATCTTTAAGTACCCGTCCTAGATTTTTTTTTTTTTTTTTTTTTTGTGGTTCCCCAATCCGCAATTATGCGGCAGGGCAAGTGTATTAAGTAATTTGTGATAAAGGTGCAGGTAACCAGAGTACTTAATAAATAACTGTGTGAATGTAGCTGAAACAAAAGAAAATCAAACAATTATATTACAAAAGTTAACTAGGTGTGTGTGACAGTTCCCTGCAAAGTATAAAATAATAATAACAAATATATGATGGTAAGGGATGAGAAACATAGTTAAACCATCAACGATGTGTGTAAAGAGTTTGTGTTTTGATAATAATAAAAAATAAAATATAAGAGAAAAGGGAAAAAAATTAAAAATTTAAATAGTAAAATAATTATTACTTATAATTAAATAATTATAAATACATATATACATATAATAAAGGACAATTGACCACGTTACAATTAAATAGAAACTGCAGAGGATTTATGAAACTTTAAATTTTAACTGCATGACCTGCTCAGCCAGCAAAAGGAAACTCCTAACTTTCCTGCCAATAGGAAATACATCAGTAGGTCTTATGTTATATTTATGATGGTGGAAGCAAATGCAGGACAAATAAACAGAGTGTGATACACATCATCTACTTCACCCAAGTTACAACAGGTGCAGCAAGGTTCATTAACAAGATGGAACCTATGAAGGTAGGAACCAAACCTGCCATGAGCTGTCAACATCTGAGAACTGTAGAAGTTAATATCAAACGCCAACATTTTTAAGTCCTAGATTATTAAATAGTTTTCTGTCGGAGCTTATTCTTCTTTTATTGTTATTTTCTCATCGTCTTCCCTATTTTTCAACTCCCCACGTGTTTGTATTCGCTTACGTGTTCGATCCTTTCTTAATTTATATATATCATCATCATCATAATCGGTTAATGATTGAGTGATTTCTATTTTAACGCATTTGATATAATTTTTTTCCATTTGACTCTATTTCCACTATATCTTGAATTCTTGTTAATCCGGTACGATTCGTGACAGTATCTATCCACCGAGTCGGAGGTCTTCCTTTTCACCTTTTGTACCTGCTCAATTAGGCTTTTACTAAGCTGTTCTCGTTTCTTCGCATGATAGGTCCATAATATTTTACGATTTTCTGTTGGTATAAAGTGTGAGCTGTTCCACTTTTAGCTATTCCAGACTTGATGCATTTATCTTCTTTACCGTCCACGGTATTTTCAGCATTCTGCGCCATATTCACATCTCGAAGGCATCAATTCTTCGTTTGTCTCGCTTAATGTCCAGATTTCGATATGCAAATATGGCAAATACTAAAGTTGTTGACAAGCCTTATTTTTGTCGAACGAGTAATGGAATGATCTCTCCAAATTTTATTTAGTCTCACCATCGCAGATTTCGCTAATATCACTCTGCGTTTAATCTCCTCTCCACTTTCGCCACTGTTATTTATTAACGATCCAAGGTATGTATATACACTTACTATTTCTGAGAATTATTGTTTTATTACCATAGTTTTTGTTTTGTTTTTATTAATTACAAGTCCCAGTTTTCTACTTTCCACTTCTACTCTGTTCAGTAAAAGTATCATTTCATTTCTGGAGGCAGCAATGAGCGTAGTATCATCGGCGTATACTCGATATCCGCATATTTTCATTCCTTTATAGCCTTCCAAGACGTGTCTCATTATATACTCGCTAAATATATGATAAAAAGTGGGGGGGACAATATACAACCTTTGCCTTACGCCTTTCTGCGGACGAAATTTTCCTGAAACTGCGCCATCGAGCCTTACTCTGGCTTCTGTTTGGACGTAGAGATTATTTATTAAGTAGGACAGGTGTCTACACCCATAAAGGTTAGTATTTCCAATAGTTTATTCCGTTTGATACATATGATAGTGAATAAAGCAGATAAATTATTATTATTCTTTCCTTTTTTAATTAATTGATCCATTTCCTTACGATAATCCGTTGTGAGACAGTCTGCAACGTATAAATTCTGTGTTTTAATAACTGTGTGCTGTAATATCTAATTTTGCATTAATGGTGATTGATTTTTTATTATAAATGTTCCTGAAGGTCCTTTCCATTTTCTGTGATCGTTCTTCGAATAGATGTAAATTGAATTAATTCCCCGAGATATTTAAACTTTATCACTCTTTATATTTTTCCAGTACACACTTTAATTATGTTGAGACAGTTATTATTATTATTAATATTATTAATTTTAAATCGACGATAATGTCTAAATTGTACTAATTTTACGCACAGTCGAAAGCGTATTACATTAAAATCTTTTTTGTGAATGTGAAATAAATTCGAATTTGAAAATTATTATTATTATTATTATCATTACGCCGTTGTTGTCAAGAATTAATCTGTCCTTTTAAGGTTGCTATACTGATCGACAAATTAGTTTTCTTTCGAAAATATTTAAATTCTTGTCAACAATTCTTCTTCTGCGATATTCGTCCAGTCTTTACAGGTCGACCGATTTTCATATTTCAACCCTTCGTGTAACACAATTGCTCTTAAAGTTTTTCAATTCGTATTTAATTCGCAATTTGGAATCCAATTCTCCCGTTGAAATTTCGGTCGTAAGCATCCTAGATAAATTTCAGTAAATCTACTGACGATACAGCACTTCTAACAGAAAGTATAACAAAACACAAACACTTCGTGATGTAGTAACATTGGAAAGCAAGAAGAAAGAAATTAGTATGAACACCATGATAACTAGATTCATGATAATCTCGAGAAAACCTAACCTAAACAAAAAATTATTTTTAGATGCCGAAGAAATTGAAAAGACGGAAAAATATAAATATCTGAGCAACACACTTTGTAAAAGGAAGTTAAGCTTAGAGATCAGAAAAGTTACTGAAATACTACGTGTGGTCAGTGCTCCTATATGGAAACGAGACCAGAAGATACGAAGAAGCGAATATCATGTGGTGCTATCGAAGAATATGGAAACTACCTTGGACTAAAAAGATAAGAAATAAAAAAGTTCTAAAATTAATGGGAACTGACAGAATGTTAATAGCAAAAAAACTAATATTTTAGACATTTTATGAGAGACGAAAAGTACAAGCTACTCAAAATGGCTAGCAACGGGTATGACTGAAGGAAGAAAGAAACAGTGGAGAAAATGAATATCGTGGTTCGATAACATTAAAAAATGGACGGGAAATACGGAAGAATCAGTCAACATAGCAAGAAATAAGAACCGGCTAGATTATCGTTCGATGCATGATGATAGTTAAACAATACACGAATCGGGTTGTATCATAAGAAGTAGAATCCTAGATCATAAAATTTCTTCACAAAATTTACGACGGATCTAAATTTCGAGTTCAAATTTAAAAATTTTCATCGCGAAATCTTTCGAAATTAATGAAAATTATACGAACACTTTATGGACTTATAGACGACATATTCTACGTTGGCTAGCGTAAAACTAAAAAAAAAAAAAAAAAAAAAAAAAAAGATTTCATAAACATCCGATCGGGTGAAAATATTTACAGATGGCATTATCAAAAATTTCGTTGATTGTCATACATCAGATAGACGCAATACATTTTCAATTATGCCAGGTGAACTGTTCGCTATTAAACTCGACGTTGATTTCGTAATTCGATCTAAATCTCAAATTCTCATCTCTGCACCGACTTTTTATTCTCGTTTTCTCGTCTACGATAATTACTCTTAAAGTCACAACACTCCATCGCGAAAGACATTATCTCATTGTTGTCCGATTACATTCGAACCGTAAGAATCTCCGAGGAAATAAATTAGCCGAACTTACCGCAAAAGAAAACTTCCACCCGCTGTCCAATTCCAAATATACCGATCCCTTTTGTTATATTTCGCGGAGCTGATTAAAATATATTTAAAAATAAGTGGACTCGCAATTTTGGCGTAAATTTCGTACATCAAATAAGTTCCGCTCAATTCGCGCGTTTCAATGAAATATATCACTGCGAAATAGAAGATGAGAGATGTCGATTGCGCTTTGAACACGCTAAGTTTTCCCACTCGTTCACCCACAGAAATCTTCTCCTTCCGCTTGCGATATAGGCCCCGGACCAATCTTCGTTCTATACATCTTCATAGAATGCTCGAAATTTTTTCCACGTCTTTCGATAAATAATAATATTGTTAGATAGTCACCAACCTCCGGTAGTAGATGGATTTAAACCAAGAAGAATAATCCTTTCCACGCATACATAAATTATTATATTTCTTAGGTACTGCGATAATTATTTTTAGTTTACCGTTGAAAAACTCAGTTCAAAATAGAAAACCGAACTGAACAATTCGAAAACTGCCAATGCAATCTTAGCCGTAGATAAGAAAGTGATAGCGCATAGTAGTACATGAAAATAAGTCAATATTTCTTTCACAAATCGAAAAACTGAACGCCTACCAATCAAAATAAACAAAGTCGTCATTCGGAATACCAATAACGTAAAATATTTGGGCGTTCACTTGAACACTCGACTGACCCAGGCAATTCACGTTCAGAAAAAAATCGAGCATTTCAGACTTTAAACCAGAACTATGTCGTGGATGCTAACTAATACATCTAGATTATCGTTTAAAAATAAAACCCTACTATATAAAATAGTTTTAAGACCGATCTAGGAGCATGATATACAACTGTGTGGCTGCGCAAAAACATGCAGGTCCGTGATAACCTCCGTAACGACTTAAACGTTATGTTTTTGCAGGATAAAATGAAAAGATAAGAAAACGAACATACCGCCCGAATTAGCTGTCGTATGAATTCACTTGCTACTAATCTATTAAATGATGCCGGTAAAATACGCTAGCTGTGGCGAAATAAACCTTTAGACTTTGTCTACCCAGCGTAAGTTTAAAGAATGTATTATTGTTTACTACCCACCACAAAACTTACCTCGTCGCGTTAAATTAATCGTTAAATCACCTCCAAAGTCGGTCAGTTGTGATGAGAATAAATACGTATAAAGAAAAAAAAAACTATTTATAAACGATCAATGTAATCCGCCTAAAAACCCAGCTCGGAGATTAATCCTAGATATGTGGGCCAGTGCTGCACGGATGTTGTTATTATTCAAGACCAATAGGTAGGCAACCGAGAAGGGGGTTGTATATTTAACTGCATAATTTTATTGATACATCTCTAACACTGCTCTACAAGTTACAAATAAAAAAATCACGTGATTAGCGTCAGCTATAGTTCCCGCACATACTGGGCAGTGTGCAGAAGGGAGTAAGACTAGTGGTGTACAAATGGCTACGAAAGCAAATTTGACCAGGATGGAAAAGAAAAGCCGAGCTGGTAGATTCTTAAAAATAAGTAAAAAATGGATATGGTTTCCTCATAAGGTATCATATAATATTTATACAACGCATTAATAATTATTTAAAATCGTCTAAAAATTATCAAAAGCAGCATTGTACACACTTATATTTTCATCTGCTCAAATTGATGCGCCTTAAAATTTCCTAAGAAGAAATTAAAGTGGGTTTTTTTTATTTTTTTTTTAAATATTGTGTAAATCTCCATATGCCGTTTGTAACTACCAGGGTTATTACAGCATAAGCAGACGTGTGTCTAGTTTATATGTAATGCTAGGAGTCCGCTTTCTATTCCAAAAGCCCGAATACTACCTATTGATCGAGGGTTGTTTGAGAGTATTTTGTGTATCAGGCCCTGTATTTTGTGTTTTATCCTGTCTGGTGTGAGTGTTTGGCAGTTGTAGATTAAGTGTATGACTGTTGATTCTGTTAAATGTCCGCATAGGGGGTAGTTTGTTGGTGGAGGGCTTTTGGTATAAAGATAATTGTGCGACATGTAGACGGTTTAGGATATCATATTCTTTTCTGCTTGTGCCATCTGGAAGCCACCAAGATTCTATGGTTGATTTTATGCTCCTAAGGAAGGTTGTTTATGAGGTCCAGTCAGTGGTCCATTCCTAAAACGCGGGTATTCAATTTATAACTAGAATTCAAATTTTTATTTTTGTAGTACACATTAAAATAACGTATAGACGAAAATTTCTTCGGCTACAGCAGCGCGTAACAAAAAAAATCGTGTACCGTGTAGTAATTTTCTGAAGGTTTTCATCTTTACTATTAAAATTAACTTTCAAATTCCAATTAGAGTAGTCAAAACAAGTTCTTTCATAAACTCCCTTCCTATAAATACGGCTTACATTAAAGTTAATCTAGTATTAATGTACATATACATGTGTATGTGTGTTTATATTTATATATATCTTCTCCATACTAGTCTGATTTTAGATGTCAGGGCCTGATTTTGCAACATTTGTATGCCACCGTAGTCGATCCTCAGTTTCCCACATTGGTTCCAGGATTTTTAGCAGACCGGTCGATTTTACTTGTTCTCAAGTATTTCTTTCGACCATCTACTTTATCCGGACGAATTGTTTTTTCCACTTTATTAACTCGAATTATATGATAAACAACAAGAAAGAAATTAAATTTGTTTTTTAATGAAAATCAAAGCTTTTCCGCTATTAAGCCATATAGTGACGCACACTGTAATTCATAGCATACATCGCACATACATACGTACCAAATGCAAAGAAAGAAAATTAAATATATACAAGGTACCTTCAACACTTTACACCCTCACACGTATACCACTACACGTAACCCCCGAGGTATAATTTATATTCCCACAAATTCACACGAATGATACTCTGATTAAAATTTATCTGTGTATATTTTTTCTCATCCCGTCAAGCTTTCTCGCTTGTCGACAGGTACTAATCAATTAATATTTATACATATATCACACATGTATACATATACAACTGTATATACATATTTCAATAATTTACTTACCGCATATAGTATTTCACTCATTATAAATAGCCATTTATTCATCTAACTCATTTTTAAAACAATTTTCCAGACACTTACACCGTAGTTATTATTTATTTCCTACTGTACTCCCCTAATATCCGAGTTGTTTGTCTGTTATTCTCGCCATGTTTCATTCTACAACGCAAATACAATTTCGATGGATAATCCAATTTTCGCGAACATGTAGGCGACGCTTCTAAATTTATTCTCATTACGAAAGCGGGGGGCGGAGAGGATGGTTTCATCCGTTGGATAAAGTTTTCCGAGGTACGACAGTGACAACGTAAGAGGGAGAAAGATAGTCGGTAAAAAATTTTATACAGTTTACGCGGCGTAACGCTAAAGCTAAGAAATCGTCTAAAGACAACAAACCAGGAGGTAAATACGACAAGCTGATTAAAATTGTAAAATTTAATTACTACGAAGTTAATAACTGATTAATGAATCAAAAATACTAATTAACCTTTGATTTACTCTATACGGTAGGTAAACTTTTATTATAATGTTACAACAAAATTATCTACTTCCATATATCGTACTAATCTTCAGTTCACCGTCGGTGTCTACTTTCCGTCTGTATTACTTAAAACTCATCGGTGTTTGGATTATACCTTTTCGAAGCGGATACATTTACAGGATTCTTTGGTTTCAGCTTTACGCACTCGTTATTATTATAGAACGTTATTAACCTTGGTCGGGAGGTAGTTTTTTCGGTTTGTCGATTTTATAATTTTAAATTATGGTTATATTTTTCCATACGTATACGCAAATGTTTCGGGATAAGCAAACAACTAGAAATAAAAGATAGATCGGTTCCAGCAATAAAAAGATGTTTTAAGTTCTTTGGTCAACTGGAAAAGATAATAGTACAAGAAATAATAGCGGGGAAAAGAAGCGGGGGTCGACCGCCGACTTGTTTTGTGGATTACATCCAAGACATGACGGGACTGTCAAATTATTGTAAGTATTTTCTAGTGTAATGAGTGTGTGTGAATGTGTGGGTAATTGTACTTGGGTTTTTTCTTATGCGTGTACATTCCAACGTGCATTCAGACTGACTGGATTTACGTACACATGTATATGCAGTTGTATAAGTGCTTTTTTATATTATTTTGATAATTTAATATCATTTTTTTCTATTTTTTTTTTAGTTTAATTCAGTCGCATATTTGTATTAAATTATTTACATCTCAATGTTGGTGTTGTGCGTGGTGGTTTGCTATTGCCGTCTACGTGATATCCCGACGATATTATATTTATATATTATATATATATATATATATATATATATATATATATATATATATATATAAAATATATA
The DNA here is from genome assembly GCA_032883995.1 of Coronaproctus castanopsis. Classification (NCBI taxonomy): domain Eukaryota; kingdom Metazoa; phylum Arthropoda; class Insecta; order Hemiptera; family Monophlebidae; genus Coronaproctus; species Coronaproctus castanopsis. Next base: position 188,778,435 of record CM065052.1, on the reverse strand, counting down.
TATATATATATATATATTCCCCATCAGATATATTTTATATATATATATATATATTCCCATCAGAACTGACTGACTTTACAGGTCATTTAGCGATTAATTTACTATATTTCATTGAATTTTGTCAGGATAGCCTAGTGGCTAGAGCACGAACTTCCTTATGGAAGGTACTGAGTTCGAATACGATCGACAATGTAATACTTATCATCATAAAATAAAAATATAAATTATCCTGATATTATTATCGCGTGGAAACCATCATGCACAACGCCATACGCGTGCTAGTAACAATATAGACACTACAAAAACACGCGAGGCTGTATTGTGTCCTGACAACAAGGCCATTACAATCAATTCTCTAAGGTGTGTGTGTGTGGCTATAGGCGATAATGCCATATTATGATTACTTTGTGTACTACTTACACCGTACAACAAATTATGTATATGTAAATCGTCTCCTTCCTTCAATACCGAGACGGCTCTTAATGATGATAATGAGGAGAGGTAAAAGAAAAGCAACAAGAAACCTACTTATAGTAATATGCATTAAATTAGAAGATACGAATGGATCTGTTAGTAGATCAATATTTTGAACCATAATTCAAAGTATTTTTCCTAAATTCGTGAGTAGGTGTGATAAGATAAATACCGACCACACTGAAGATGAGATGTATGATAACACTCCATGTGTACATAGTATATGGTATGAGACTTAACAAGGTTCCAAAAATTTGTTAGAGCTGACCGTTATCTACTTCATTAGTCAAAATATTATTAGTCAATTATTGCCAAAATATGTATACAGGATGAAATCTTCGTAGACCCCTTTGTAAGAAAGGTGAATCGATGTCAAAAATACTGTAGTTTCGGCTGCAAAGCAAAAACTGAAAGTTGTAAGACCTGTGTCTCAATGAAACATTGTACTTGAAAATGTTAGGAAAGAGAGTGTACATCTTTTTCACAGTTATAATCGTGAAGCTAATAGCAGAGAAATTCTAGGTGTTGATACAAATCTAGATGCAGATGATATTTCTTTAATAGTATTTTCGTATAGAATAGACACAATAAATAATTAAAAGACAAAAGTAGTTGATGAAATATCAAAATTTTTCCATAAATGGACAGTCAAAGTCAACGATGGTAAAACTCAGTTAATTACTAGTACATGTAAACCGTCGATAAATCATTCCGTTCGAATTAAAATCATTCATATTGATTGGGGGAAAAATGAATGGATCGACAAGTTACATGTATCAAAATGTACCAAAATGTATCAAAACGTATAAAACATGTGATTTTGACTTAATTTCTGTCCCAAATTCTGGTTCCACTATTAACAATAAGTTATTAATTTATCGTATAAGATAGAGTAGACATAATTTTATTCAAATACTCTGGTGAAAATTTTTTTCATCAGAATTTTTGCATGTAATATCATTTATAGATATATTATATAAGCCAATATTTATTTAGTTTTTTTGGTAAGAAATATTCCATACAGAAATATTTTTTTTTTTTAAGAACAGGATCATCTTTAGTAGTTGATGAAATATCAAAATTTTTCCATAAATGGACAGTCAAAGTCAACGATGGTAAAACTCAGTTAATTACTAGTACATGTAAACCGTCGATAAATCATTCCGTTCGAATTAAAATCATTCATATTGATTGGGGGAAAAATGAATGGATCGACAAGTTACATGTATCAAAATGTACCAAAATGTACCAAAACGTATAAAACATGTGATTTTGACTTAATTTCTGTCCCAAATTCTGGTTCCACTATTAACAATAAGTTATTAATTTATCGTATAAGGTAGAGTAGACATAATTTTATTCAAATACTCTGGTGAAAATTTTTTTCATCAGAATTTTTGCATGTAATATCATTTATAGATATATTATATAAGCCAATATTTATTTAGTTTTTTTGGTAAGAAATATTCCATACAGAAATATTTTTTTTTTTTAAGAACAGGATCATCTTTAGTAGTTGATGAAATATCAAAATTTTTCCATAAATGGACAGTCAAAGTCAACGATGGTAAAACTCAGTTAATTACTAGTACATGTAAACCGTCGATAAATCATTCCGTTCGAATTAAAATCATTCATATTGATTGGGGGAAAAATGAATGGATCGACAAGTTACATGTATCAAAATGTACCAAAATGTATCAAAACGTATAAAACATGTGATTTTGACTTAATTTCTGTCCCAAATTCTGGTTCCACTATTAACAATAAGTTATTAATTTATCGTATAAGATAGAGTAGACATAATTTTATTCAAATACTCTGGTGAAAATTTTTTTCATCAGAATTTTTGCATGTAATATCATTTATAGATATATTATATAAGCCAATATTTATTTAGTTTTTTTGGTAAGAAATATTCCATACAGAAATATTTTTTTTTTTAAGAACAGGATCATCTTTAAGCACAGAAATGTGCGTCATAACACTTGAATACCTTAAAAACAAAAAATAAATAAACATTAGTAATGATAAATTTTGTGCTTAATACAAAAACAAAATAATACCATCACTAAAATCAAAAAACCTTGAATCGAAAAATAAGGAATAACCGATCAACGCTTAGATTAACGTCGATTTCAGGGCATTGTGAGATAAATGGAAATGAAACCGTTAAAATCAATAATAGCAATGATCACTACATAAATTACATCCGATATATAAAAAGAATGAAATGTGAACAAATACAAGAAGAGTATATTCAACAAAACGTTATAAGGAAACAATATCACGAAATTCAAATTACAAAAATTTATTTTTTCTGGAAGAGATAACAGCCATATAGCAAAAACTTCATTAAAACAATTATCAATTTAATAATACGACATAATAACACCCGCGCACCAATCACAAATATATGTAATGAATAATAATTTGTGCGATGAATGTCATGAAAAAGGAAATACCAACCACCTCATATGGAAGTGCAAAAGTATACACAAAATAGAAATAATAAAATATATAAATTGTTAAAATATAAATAAACACTCCCTATAAATATCGAATTAATATTAAATTATAAAAAATCAATTGAAAAATTAGTTGAATCACTAACATTTATTTTCTTGTGAGAAACACAAAGCTTTTCGGCATTTACGCCATTATCAAGTGATAAACAAAAAATACATTAAAATAATTATTCAAAAACACAATTTTAATTAAGTTGTGTTTTTTAAAAAAAATTTTGTGTTTGTATATTTTTATATTTTATATTTTACTTTTGGATATCATACATTGCGACAGTAAATGACATTTTAAAATTCCATCAGCATACAACTTTTGCAGAATCCAGAAAACAATATCGTAAAAAATAAATAAAAAAAGCAAAATCAAGTAAACAAATATATTGATGTTAATATATTCAATTTCAACATTTCAAAAAATAAATTAATAACAGAACAGACAAGAAGGATAACATTTTATGGAATATAGTTCACCGTCACCATCAGGCATTTTTTAAGTAATTATTTTTAATTTATAAATGTAAAATTATGATTTTTTTAAAATTTGTTATCACTTGATAATGGCGTAAATGCCGAAAAACTTTGTGTTTTTCACAAGAAAATAAATGTTAGTGATTTAACTAATTTTTCAATTTATTTTTTATAAAAAAAATCACTGCATTCCATATTATAATTAAAATAATATTAAATTAACCAAAAAATTAAGAACCAGTCAAAATCACATACAAATTAATAATTCGGAATAAGATATACATATAACATGTTTTATAAGAATCATAAAATATACAGTATACAAAGCTAAAGCGACAAACAGTGCCAAAAATATATTATATATATATATCCGCCTGGGGGGGTTGCATGTATATACTAGTATGTGCTTCTAGGGAACTGGAGCTCACCGGAACGTGAGGCGGACAGTGGAATGACCTTTAGATATATGGGTAAGCTGTGAATAAGTCATTAGTGAAATAAACAGGCAGCTACTAGTTGAAAGCCTCTAGCAGGTGATACCAGTAGTGACTGGGTAATAAGCATGAGGGGAGGCAAAGAGTCGTCTATAAAACTTTATTTTCCTACAATTGCTTGTTAACCCTTGACGAGTTGCGGCCACCTGTATAAATATGTCTCACCCGCTTGCCTTCCCAGCAGCATCTAAATCTAGAAACGTCTGCCTGATCAACATCTCTTCTCCATGTTCAATCTCAGTGTAAATTATGAATTGGTTATGCCATTTCCACAACATAAGTTTCACATATATATGCAAATTAAGGATACTAACTGCTCCAAAAGGTAAACTGAAAGTGGTTGTCAATCAGAAAAAGTGACGTCACCAGGCTATCATATTGTAGTAAGCATTGACCAACAACACTGAGATTAATATCAAAATGAAACTATTTGGAACATTAAACATAAATTCATTACTTACAGTTGATAAATTGAAGCAGTTAATAAAAATTATGGAAGAAACGCAAATACAACTTGTATCATTTCAAGAAACAAGATTTACAAATGAAGACATAGTTAAAGGATATAGCATCAGAAGAATAGAATGCAGTTAAAATAAAGTTGGTGAACGTGACATTTGACGTAACGCCGCTCAAACGAAGTAATAAACACAAATGCTGGAATGAAATTTGTGAACAAGTTTTAGAAAAAAGAAGTCAGATGTGGAAAAATGTCATTCAAAGATAAATAACTTTTTATCTTTATTTACGTTATCATTATCTGCTAAAATTGTTTTTGTTCTATTGATAAGACGTCTTCGAACATTTGTCTCCTTGTTTAGATTATATATATATATATATATATATATATATATATATATATATCAATTTTTGGGGTAGTTAATTTTTAAATCTAGAAAACTGATATGTTCTGATAAGGAACCATATAATACCTTAAGAATAAAATATATACTTAACGATAGTGATATTAATACAATATTTAAATATTTAAAAACTACGACAGGAGTTAAAAAACCAAAAATATGGTTTACTATTTTTATTATAATATCATTCCTAATTATGCTGACTATTAATAATAAATGTAAATTGTTAAAAATAAAGTAAAAATAACATGGATTAAGTCGCAAGTGGACTATTTACATGATGAACTAAAAATATTAATCAACCAAAAAGATAAGTTAATAAATATTATAAAAAATAATTATGTAAAAGAAATGTATCAATTAGTTATATCAGAATTAGGGGAAGAATTATATAAAACAAGAAACGAATAAACATCATGATTCAATACAGAAAAAAACTAAATACGTTATTAAAACAACAAAATCTTCGAATTAAAAATATTTATCGTAAGTTTGCAAATAGAGTAGTTAATTTATCAAATGTAAGTTTATCAGCATACAATAAAAAAAAAAAAGTTACTTAACAAAGGATTAAAATATACAAATAATAATCATTCAGATTAAAACGATATGGAGAAATTAGCTATAAATTGCGAGAGTATAATTTAAAATACTAATCAAGCAGTACAAAAATAATTTAAAAGTAAATATAAGTAATGCCTTAATAAAGTTAAAATAAACAAATTAAAATGTAATAAATAATAAGTGCAAAAATAAAAAATTATTACAGAATTAAAACAAAAACTAATAATCTAATGATATGTAAAGATGACAAGGGACCGTTATAATCATAAATAAAGTTGAGCATTTAGAGAAAATATATAATTTCATAAATAATAGTGATTTAAAAAAATTCATCAATTAGATTTAATGAGATTTAATGAAATTTAAAAAAAAGAATTAAAATCTATCAATTAAATAAAGTTTAATAATAATTAAAAAAGCGATCATAACACAAATAATTTAAACACACTCTTATTCAACAAAAGTCTAACTGAATGAATGCAAAATAAACCCATCAGACCATTAGTAAACTACATCAATACACCAGCTAATATAATTTCAAGAAATATAGCAAAATTTTTAAAAGAAAATTATGAATTTGAAGATAAATTTAGTGTTAAAAATAATATAAAATTAATAAATTCTTTGAAATAAGTAAAACTTATTAATAATGATTATTAATCTCCACCTTCTCACCAACTTTATAATAAATACTATACGTTTTAATTATCCTTAAGTAATTGATAATTCGAGTGTAATAACCTTATAGGTAGTAGCTAGTCGTAAAAAAAAAAAAAATTGTAAATTGTGTCCGCATTAATATCTTTAGATTTTATATTTTCATAAATTGTATATACTTTTATATACTTTATTTTTTATATTCACTTGATAATACCTTCATGGTCGAGAAACTTTGTGATTTTTCATAAAGAAAATTTTAGTGATTTTTTGTTGTTAATTTTTTAAAAATCACATTCCATACTTTTCAAATTTTATATAGATAACATTCATTAATTTTCAGAACGGGCGTGTAGTGTAGAACTTTTAATAAAAAGTAATAAAATTAAAAACCTTTCAACAATCATCTCCGTGTCGTTAAAAAGAAATTTAAAGGGACGTATTAATCGTTAAATTTGGTGGAGGAAAGTAATCAGTTTTCGACTAGTGGGATATGAGGCGAAATAAACGCCGTATTTAGGATATGACTGGGAAAGAAACTCTCGCAAAAATGGGTCGAAATGCCCATTTTCGGACATTTCATTTACGACGAGGAAATAATGATAATAATAATAATAATAATAATAATAATAATAAAATTTAAAAAAAATAATAATAGTAGGTCTACGAGAATAAGCGAGTTCTCGCGCGTCAACTAGCGCGTGATTGATGGGATTACAACTCGTACACGAAATGATGCGATACGTTCAGTTTATACATATACACAAACATTTATACCCCGGTGCCTCTTTAAAATTGTTTACAACACTGGGTATGGGTTTTTTGTTTTTTTATAACATCCCACTCTTTGAACAACGTCTATTGTCTTTCGTCAGTTTTTCATTTAAAAAATGGATATTTCATTATCGTAGCTTATTTTTCTCGGAAAAACGTTTTCACTCTATCGGCGCTATTATCGTTATTAAAACAGAATACTTTCCAGGTCAATGGAAACGAACTTGCGTCTCATTTTTTTACTTTCATTCCTTAGATAGCCTAGACTACCTTTAGTCGGCTGTTAGAAATAATTAAATTATAATAATATATTTTAAAAAAATATATTTACACGAATTAACATATCGCAATAATGTCTACGTTTAGTCGCGCTATTAATAATCATAATAACGCATCTATAAATTTCGGAATGTTTCCCAAGCATTTAATACGCAGCTTTTAATAACTCGAGATACTAACGTATAATGAGGAAGCAGCAATGTTCGTCCCATCTATTAATATTATTAAACGCCTACAAAATTTTCTGTTCTTTGTCCTGCAGTGTATAGCGGTTTGATACGAAGCTTCAGTTACTTCATTACCACAGACTCACGAAGAATTTTGATGACTACGGAAAACACATGGAACGCGTCGGATGCTTTAATTACGTTAAAACTTAATCATCTGTAATGCTTCGGTATATTTGTGTCTTTCTTATGGATACCGAGACATCGAGAAATCGCCGACAATGAAATTGTAGATTCATCAGCTAATGCGGGCTTTTCTAATGGCGTAGTATTGTCCTTAGTTTTTCCGCGTGACATTATATGTTTTATACGGAAAGACTCCTCTGTCACGAAAAATACTAAAATTCAACTGGTACGCACCCTGGTTTTTTCAATATTTCTGATATGGTACAATACCAGCTTAGAAATAAACAATTTATAAGACGAATCTATATCGTTTTCTTATATATATGATAAATACCTTAGTACATTATTCCGACATTGGTACACTTTAGTCAAGTTTCGTCATTCTGAAAAAATACTAATCTTCGTATAAAAAAGATTGATTTTCAATTGAATACTTCTTTATTAATCATCAATGAGTAATTCAAAAGTACACCCATTATCCTCCCTCGCTACCAATATTGATAAATAAAGCACAAGCGGGAGAATAAGTGTTAGTACGCGGTTACACATACTTAAATTTCATGTCGGAGTTATCAAAAGACGAACCCGGTGTGCTAAGTTAATAAGAAAAAATGGAAAAATTAAACAGGTTTATCACTGATCATGACCAAAAGCTAAATTAATTCATAATCGAATTACCGTGTAAATTATCAAAATGTTCCCTAAGATACAAATCATTACATTAGCCTAATTACTTCATTCGTATTCTGTGAAAAAAATATTCAACAATTCTAAAAACTGTCTACTTCTCATAAAGTTTGAACGAATATTTTTTTTATTAACTTAATTTTCGAAAAATCGATTTGAAAATTTTTTATATGTAATTTCCCAATTGAGTAATTTTTGGGTTAGATTTTAGTCAAAGAAAAGTCGTTATCAACAAATTGGTAAATTTTCAGATGCCGGTATAATAATATCGGATATGTAATTAATTTAATAACACTTATGTTTGTATGATCTATATATTATCGAAAAATAACGGATGACTTTATTTAAAATTTCAATAATATGAAAAGAACCTTTAAGGCTCGAATTCACAGAACGCAATGTGATCGCGCAATCAAATCGCTTTCTGTGAGCGTGAGTCTTTAGAAAATGTTATCGAATATACTAAAGGCTACAAAAAAAAAAAAAACATGAACATAAATGTAATATAGCCTGTTACGAGATAGAGGTGATAGATTTCGACAATTTGGTTCTGTCTGTTAGATTTTACTACAAAACTGCATCCCGTCCAAGCATTATCTTTCGTAATACATAGTGCAAGATTTGATGCAAAAGGCATGTTTAAAATTCCTGTGTAAGAAAAAACAATATTAACAAAACATGTATATAAGCGAGATACAATATTCTCCCATTTTTTCAAAAACGTATTTTTGAAAAAGTATAGTTTATTCTAAATCTACGGATAAATTATATTTTTTCCTTATCATTTATCTAACACAAATTCACACACTCCAATTTAGTTTTAAAAATGTTTGACAATTAGAAGCGTTTACTAGTTACGAAACATTATGATCATAGAGTATGAATAGAACTTTAATGGAATAGACAAGCACTTGCAAACACAATTAAAAAAAAAAAAAAACCTTTCCTTACATACGGCAATATCGCGGATTACTAAACTGGACAAAGTATGCCGGTATATAAATTCACCGTTTTTATAAAACAAAGTATGATCCTAATAAATGAGAATATACATGTAATCATTAACCAGTAAGAGTTATACCATCATCTACAAGAAAGTAAAGAAAAAAATAAACAAAATAAATAAATAAAGCAGCTGACCGTTTAATATTATTGATATTGGGATAACGTTTGAATTAAGTTAAAATGAAAACAATGAACAAGGTATTTCTTAAACTTTACTTTATTTAAATTTTAAACGCAAGGTTTTATGAAACTTATAAAGGGGTAAGCATTTTGATTACACGAATAGCAGCAAAGGCAGGACACTGAAACAATGTATGTCTAATATCATCATCAACTGATGAACATAGTGAACATGATGGATCATTGGCAAACTTAAACCTATATAAATATGATCCGAGCTTACCGTGCCCAGTTAATAATTGCATATTATAAAAATTAATATTGGTAGTGCGGTACATGCGAACGGTATATAATATATATATATATATATATATATATATATATATATATATATATATATATCAGCCCGTTATTTCTTTGACACCCCTAATGCAACAAAACATGGTTTGATAGGCGGGGGTTGGTAGCGCGGTACATGCGAACAGGATATATATATAATATATATATATATATATATTGTGTGATATTTCGCAGAAAAAAAGAAGACGAATATTATTATATAATATGATAGAAATTTTATTCGCCAAAATGAATTAGATGGATAAAAATGAGTACAAACTATGAATGTGTACAACAAAAAAGCAATATCAATAAATAGACGTTATAATACAGTTATTAAACCGGAAACGATATGCAGCCGAATGTTTGGACCTAAAGGAGGCTGGAAAATTGAAATATTGGAAAAAAGAAGAAAGAAAGATTATAAGAAAAATAAAAAAGGCGGGACATGACTACATGGGAAAGTAGAAAAATTATCCAACGTTACGAAAAAAGAAGATTACCATTTTATGAGCACAATCATAGACTAAGTAATAACAGATTAACGAAACGAATTTTTCTGCATTTCGATAAGTTGAAAACCAGCATCCCGAAATGGTTCCCGAACACGGGAAAATGATCTCGATGAAATCCGAATAAATAACGTAACGATTGATAACTAAATAAAAAAAAAAAATTGAAAAATTCTACAGATTTGAACCGGATAGACGAACGATAGGATGAGCAAATTCGAACAGAAGAAGAAGAATAGAAGAATGATAGAAACTAAAAGCCATTATTGCGCATAACCTTTTTCAATCATTTTGTACAGTATGCGGATCATTCTGCATTCTAGAAAAGGGCTTTGTTGTACTTGTTGAAACAGTATATGACTTATAATTACCCTATACATACAAAAAAAATATAATTTAAAATTGTTAAAATAGAAGGGAATTAATTATGTTACTGGAATTTATAAATTGCTACAAATTATTTATTGGCGAATTAAATTCTTACCTGGCCATAAAAAAAATTATGTAAACAAGACGGAACTCTTATCGTATCCAAAAACTACTGACAAACGTATGAAGAAAATTATTTCTTAAATACCCTCTATAATACGAACTTGTTAACTTTTGTACGACAAAACAAATTTCCTTATTATAAAATCTATAATTGTAGTGTCTGTGATTTGCGAATATTTTCATTATAATCATTGCATTGGGTTATTTTTATCGCGCATAAAAAGAAAAACTATTTTTTAATTTTTTTTTCCGTCCGTTTCGATTTAATTCAAAGACTATTTTATAACTCGTTTACATGATTTTCTTACAAATTCTTTTCTTAAATTCGTATCTGTTCTTAATTATCCATTTTCGTCAGTATTTATTGGTGCAAATGTGTTTCCGCGTAATCCGGACATATATATTAGTTTCTTATATCATAGTTTGATTCTAACTCTTCAAGTTCTCGACACTCTTTGCTTATTTATTGAGCCCTTGTCTTATTATCATAGTTTTCGTATTTTTCTTTATTCTGTTTATTTCTGTATTTCCTTCTTTTTAAAATTAGCTCTCTAGTACTTCTTCCGTTATCCAATCTCTCTTTTTTTCTTTTTTCGTTACATTTTCTAAATATTTTTCTGGGGCCTCTTAAATGCTTCGTCATCTATATTTATATAAAAGATTTTACTACGCAATCTTTCTACGACATTATCTCGTAGTTTATCCCTATTATATATTTTCTTCGTCCGGATTTTATTCCTTTTTCGTGTGTGTCAACTTCATTTTTAGTGTCACCTCTAACAGGTTGTGATCAGATTATATGTCTGCTGCGGGCCGTTTTGTTGCTTTCTTCGCTGAAATTCGGAATATCCGGTTTATTAGCATGTAGTCAATTTCTGGCTTTATCCGTAGGTCATCTCCAGGCATATAACCTCCGTGGTGGCATTTGGAAAAGAGTGTTTGTCACAATATACTTCGGTTTCTGGCAGAACTGTATCAATCTGTCTCCTCTGTCATTACGTTCACCTAGCCCAAATTTTGGCACAACATCATTTTTATTATTTTTTTTTGTTCGTAAAATGTTCAATTTTCGTGGGAAATATGTAAGTATATTTTGTAAAAGGACAGTTTTTTTAAAGAATACCGTAATTTTGGTAATACAAACTGCGATGGAATAATTTTTTCTTTTAATTTTCAAACTACTTATTATGATTCGACACGTTAGCAGTGAAATATCACTTTATAATCGCAGTGTTTTCTATTGTTTATCGCTCAATAAGTTTATTTCGAATTTATAAATTTCATATAGACAATAACGTATTTTTAATGATGAATAATCATTATTGAAAGATCTATTTTAAAACATACATTTCATCGTGTATATAATTTTAGAACTGCGGCCTCTTAAAAATTAATTAATTAAAGCGCTTCAACCAATAAGAAGGAATAGTATGAACGCAGGAAGGCCTTAAATTTATGGCAGTGATGAAAGGAAAATATTTTCTGCGAACGTACATATTTAAATTTTTGCGTGTATAAATATATAGAACAAATAAGAAGTGCGGCCTATAAATCTCTTCTGCCCGCCCGAAAAGACAGAATTTTCAATAATATTAACAAGAAGGGTGATTTTTATATATATATATATATATATATATATATATATATGTATTTGTATTTCGATGTTTGTATGTGTATATGTATATACATATTCTTCTTCTTCATGGTCGGTATCCTGACCTCTACTGTAATACATCAAATATTATCTTTCTCCATCTATTCCTATTTTGCCTACCGTATCGGTTGAGTTCTTGTTAGTCCAGTGAAGGACGTAATAGTATCCATCCATCCAGTTGGTGGTCCTATACTTGTTTTTCTTCCATCTGCGAAATTAACGCGCGTTTTCCAAAACTATTAAATACCAACACAACAGTTGATTACATAAAAAATTAGAAATAACGTTAATAGAGAAGCAAAGAAAGCAAAACAAATATACTTAAAAAAAAACAGTGCACAGGAGTGGAAAAAACATTTAAAAGAATGTGGGAAGCGTACATAAGCGGATACGATCGTATTTTGGTAATTTTATAAACTAAACAAATGGAATTTTTAACTAAAATGGAATGTTAATCATAAAAGTAGAAGAAATATTGCAACCAAACTTACGGAAGTGCACACACTTGACTCGGCAGAACAGGATTTTCTCGTTGCGCTGTTCATAACATGATGCAGTTGCGTACGCACACTACTGGCTAACAAACAAACGAGTCTACGATTTATACTTCATCTCTTTCCCAGATTAGTTTTCTTCGTTGAATTTGTATCGGTGTTTCTTTCTTTTACTATGTAGATTTCAGCGTGAGAATTGTTTCATTGCTTCTCTCCAGTTTATGTTGTTCGTATTATTACCGACCGATGTTATCATACCTAGAACTTTTTCCATACTGAAGTTTTATTATTTATACGGGAATTGATCATTTTGTAAGAAAATAAGAATACTTAACTAATATATACGTAGTTTAATGAACTATTTAGTTTTAGTATTTTAAAAATGTTGTACTTTTATGATTGTATAAATTTTATAATTCGTGTAGAGATGAATTTTTAATAAATTTTGGTTTAATATTAAAATGTTTATCTCGAGATTGATGATCTAACTTCGATAATTTTTAGTTTTTCTGATTACGGTTTTAAAAGGTTCTTGTACTTTTCTCACACTTTGTCGACTTTTATATGATTAATGTTACTTCGTGATGTTGTGCGAAACAAAAAATTGTTTGCGAGGGTATGTGGGTGAGGAGTGGAGGTGTAATTGCAACCGCTAGAATTTTTTAGCCACTACTGGTATTACGCTTTATGGAAATGTATATTCTGACTTAAATTAAAGACACCCGGAAGAGAATATCGATATAATTTAGATTAATATCGATCAAACTTTAAAATAGTTATCAATCGGCTGAATTTTAGGCTGAAAAAGAGTAGAAATAGGGCAAAGAACAAAACTTGTTATTATTAGATAAATTAGACATTAAAAGGAAATTATGGGTATCATATTTTAAGAAAGGTTTCACTAGCAATCGTATTTCTTTGTTATTATCTGTGATCAATACGTTGCTATCATTACAAACTAAATTAGAAAATTTAAATATTCCAGAGCGAGTGATATTTTTATAGGGTTTTCCCCCACCTTATGGAATGATTACATAAATTTCTCCAGGCCTGTTGTTTATAATATTTAATCTTATTTCTGTATAGATTCAATTTTATAAATTAATTTATATTTTCAAAACTTCTATTTCTTACTCTATAAAATGACTCGGTGACTAAAATTCGAAAAAATTCTTCTTCGTTACTTTAACTTCCGAATGTTTTAGATTAGTCAGTTCCCATTAATTTCCCGGCGATATTATTGATGCAATTTTTTTAATGGGCATGTTCTTACAGCCTACCCGACGTGATACTGTACTTACTAACTCATATTTCTATAATATCAATCTTGGAATTTGAGAATTTAACATCAGCTTTGTAGTTTAACATAATTGTAGAATCTAAATTATTTAAAAATTCGTTCGCATCAGACGCAAATAATTTATTCTTACTTAATAACGACTATATTATAAATTCATACGATCGTTCAATTCAAAAGAGAAAAAAAAGTCTACGCAAATTCCTAAAGGGTGGGTTATTTAAAGTTATTGTTAATTTTAGAACATTATCTATTACACAGTTTTTTCATTATGGTTTTCTAACATTAAATTTGTTAATTATAAGATTGCGCGAATATGTGAAATTTTCGAATTGAGTGTTTCTCAAAGAGTAATGAAACTTTTTCATTTCCATGAATTTAAGACGGTATTGAAGTGTGTAATTAGCCGCGATATCCAACGCTGTAATCTGTTACGGATCGTGCTAGGTCTATAAGAGCTGCAGAATATCGCGGCATCGTCAGCAAAAAGTCGCCAATAGTCAAAAACAAGCTTGTGGTAATATGCAGCGATGCTGATGCAATCGATAAAGAATTACAACAGAAAATTTTACTCAGTAAAGAGAAAGTTGTTGTAACTTTCTATAAGAAATCGTTAAAACAATTACTTGCAAATAAAAGTGACAAAAATTAAAAGCTCTTATCAATGAAAAAATCAATAACGTATCGGTGCAAGAAGAGAAGTAAGATGAACAAGACATTAAAGAACACTTCGTGGACACAGTTAATCAGCAACCCTCGCGGTAAACAAACTATCCAATATTAGGGCCGTCCAACTGCGCATACATACGGGTTGCTCCTTAACTATATCGTAAGTCGCCTACTGAAAACCGCATTAAAATTAACCGGGAATCATCAAGAGTATTCAAATACATTCGGAGGAGCGCTATAAAGCTGAATTAACGTAGTTAAATTTCGTAAATCAACGTAAAGACACAAATTGCGTCGTGTCTTTGCAAATGTTTGCGAGGAGCGTAATTTTAAGGATATTAATGCTAACAAATATAGCAGCACCGAGCATATTGCTTCCAACAATACTTGCTAACGGCGTTTAGCGGCAGTCATTGACTTTGGAATTGAGGTTAATTTATCTAAACGTTAATAATATTCGTGCGTGTTAGCTTCTTTTTTTAAATAGCATCTCGGATTCTGGTAGTGACATCGGGATAACCGCAAAATCATATCTATGTAACGACTTTTTCTTCACTGATTTTTTAAAATATACATAAATTATTAATTACTACGACGCCAGATAGACTACAATTAATTTGGCTAATATTTATTTACATTATAAATATATTCCACATAGATTGCTGTCTAATAAAAACAATATCGTTGGCATTACCATAAAAAAATTGTTATTATAACCCAACAATCGAATTTTAGCGTAAAAATTACACCAACACTTCGTCAAGGTTCGAATATCCCAGTAGTCATAACCTTAATCTAAACCTTCGAATACGGATAACTAGATACTAGGTTTTTACTTGTATATACGGTATAGATTCGTGAACATTTATATAAAAAAAACAAAATCTACAGAGGAGATTGAAAAAACTGGAAGCTTTTGTAATGTAGATTCATCGTTGCATGTTAACCATAAATTGAACGGGAAAAGTAAATAAGGTCGTTTTAAAACATTTAAGTAAACTATCATAAATACTGGACACGATATAAAGTGACGAAAACTAAAATCTTTTTTACGAAGAAACCGTTGAAATACAATTTCCCTGGATTAGTAATTCAAGGTGAAATAATGAATAACAGAAACGGAGTCCGACACCATCGATATTCTGGCTAGAAAATCTTTGTCGGCGCTTTGATAAATCGACAATAGAATTATTTTATACTACCGCAAATAATAAGACAACGATTGTAAAATTAATCAACTCCAGCTTGCAAGCCGACGATCTATGTTATAGTATAAAAATAAGAAGAAGCGTTACAGGCTGATAACCTTTGCATCTCGATTGGTGCTAACGAACAGTACGACTTCAAGTCGATTACAATTATCTGACAGCACCTTCGGGTTTCGATCAATAACATAGACCTTGGTTTCTCTATTCGCAAATATCAATTTATCGCGTTCAGAAACCTGGAAATATTATCAAATATATCTTCTCACGAGTTAATCTCTACACAGCCCGCTTTACCGGGCAACTAATGTTCATTTATACACTATGTTAAATATAATCAGCAAAAAAATATGCGACAACACTTACTCGTCGAATTCAGAAGACAACACGTTCGAATTAAAATATAAAGAAAGAATTATCCTGAAGAAGCTGATTCAGCATCTTGTCATATCATTATCCGTATCAATAAAAAAAATTAACCAAATCGTGATAATATTGACGTTATCGTTACCTAACGATAAATGAAACTTCTCAATACCTCGAAATAATGCGTACAGATATTTGCACTAATACACCGACATACTTCGTAATACATGCATCGTCCTACACTGAGGCACACTATTATTACTATAACTATGACGTATATTTCTATGTACGTTTGACTAGTATGTATCTTACACAAACTCACGTATATATAATATATTAACGTAGACACGTATCAGAAAACAATACACACAAGCACTATACACATGTTGTACTTTCTGCTATTATCATATACAAAGATGTTTATATATATATATATATATATATATCTTCTTCTTCTCCTCAACCCGAGGGTTGGTGGGTAACACGACAGCGTGTAAGATCTTTTCATGCTCTGGATAGTTCTTTAATTTTCGCATACCCCTTGATTTCATCCATGAACCTCCTTCGAGCTCTTCCTCTTTGGATGTTACCTATTGTTTTTCCTTCTAATAATGTTGGTAATCCATGTTGAATGACGTATAATATGTCCAATTGTGGAATTCCTTCTTCTTTCTATCGTCTTTAGTATTTATCTTTGTTTCATTAATTCTGGACAGTACTTCGCGGTTCGGTATTTTATCTGTCCAATTTTATTTTTACACCACATTTCAAACGCCTCTAGCTTGCATTTTTCTTTCAAGCGGCATCCATTCTTCACATCCGTAGCAATGCTCCAAATGAAACTTTTAATAAACTGTTTTCTAATGTCTAATTCCGAGATGAGAGGAGGGCCATTTTTTTTTTTGCCGAAAGCGTTCTTAGCTTATGCTATTCTTCTCCTTATTTCCGGTTCTGATCTGCCATCATTTGATATTAGGATGCCTAGGTATTTAAATTCCTTTACTTGTTGTACCATTTTTCCATTTATTATTATGTTCATTTGTTTTTCTTCTTTTTTGTTATCGCATCATAATACTTCCGTTTTCTTTTCATTTATTTTCATTAAGCATTTGATGTTTAGTAATATGTTTAGATCATTAACTGATTTCTGAAATTTTGCTTCGGTATCCACAACCAACGCTATATCATCCGCCATATATAATTGTCTTGTACGTTACTCCATTTATTTTTATTCTTTCATAATGAATATCAGAGAAACACCTCATTGCTTTTTCCATATAAATGTTGAATAACATTGGTGACAGGCAGCAACCTCGTCTGACTTCTTTCTTTATCTTCGCGCCCGTTTTTTCGTTAATCATGATTTTTTGATTTTTGTACAGTTCGAGTATTATTCTTCGGTCCCTGAAATCTATCTTCATGTCTCTTAGGAATTGAAACATAATTTTCAAGTTAACGTTATCAAATGTCTTCTCATATACGTGGTTTTATTCATCTCCAGTGTTTTTTCCATTAACAGCCTCAGAATCAGAATAGCTTCTCGTGTTCCCCTATTCCTCCTGAACCCAAATTGATCTTCAGGTAGGTTCTCTTCTATTTTATTTTTTATTCGTTCATAAATTATCTTAGAATTTTTTGTGTATGAGATACTAGGCTAAGAGTATGGTACTGCTCGTATTTTTGAGCGTTATTATTTTTTTGGTTGGCAATCAATCTATTTATCTGAAAGTCCTCAGGGATTTTTCCAGTTTCAAAATGTTCTTTATCAGTTGGTATAAAGTATTTTTTGCTTTATCTCCAAGTATTTTAATAATTTCACTAGGAATTCCATCCATTCCTGTCGCTTTCCGTAGCCTGAGTTTCCTAACCGCAAATTCAAATTCCTATTTCGTCTTCCTCCACAGATGTCTCCTCTTCCACTGCTTCTGTATGATTCATTTCCTTATCATCATAAAGATGTTCAATGTATATATATATATTATTATTTCGAATCAGCCACAGATGGACTACATTTTCAACTGGTACTGCCATTCTTCTTCCTCTGTTTCCAGATGGCTTTCATCCTTTCGCTATGTATCTTTTTCCTTTCTTCCGTCCACAAAGTGCCAATTCTTCCCTTCTGTTTCTGTACGAAACTTTTACAATTTAATAATTTCTTCCTTAATGTTACTCGATGATTTATGTCTCCAGGCATAATTTTCAGTTCTTCCATGTCACTTTTTGTCTCCGTGAACCATGTACCGTTTATTTTTAGGTCTCGCATATAATTAAATAATCTTCCGGTGAACCTGTTTGGATCAATCCTTTGCAAATGCCCATAGAAATTAATTCTTCTTTTTTTAATAGTTGTAGTAATTTGTTTCCACATATTGTACAATTCTTGATTACATAAATTTTTATATTTTTCACCACGTTTCGTCGGTCCCAGTATTGTTCTCATAATCCTTTTTTTCGCAATTTCTAGTTGATCGTTAGATCACTTTTTGTTCAGTGTTAAACACACTGCTGCATATAATGCCTCTGATCTGACAACAGTTTTGTAATGTCTCAGCTTGACATTTCTTGATAAATATTTCTTTTTATATATATATTTTGTTAAATAAAAACCAGCTTTCAATCGATCAATCCTGTATTTAATTGCTTCTTTTTCTGATCCCCCCTTGGTCGATTAACTCCCCTAAATACTTCAATTTATTAACTCTTTTTACTGGACCAAAATAAGTTTTAATTATATTAGGCCCATATATATATAATCATCGTCATCATTGTCATCATCGTATTGATTGCCGAAAATCATGACTAATCATTGTACGTTAATTTTTACGTGCAAACTGGACTAGCATTCAAGGCACTAATTATGTACAACGTAAATACGAACGGATAAGATGTTATACGGAGTGGGGTGTCACTGATACGAAGTGAGGTGCCACTGCCACCTCCCTGATAATTAAGAATTATATAATGTTTCTTCTATGCCGCGATTTGTTTTCGAACTCCCCGACCGCTAAGTTGACAATAGTGCACTCTAGTAACTATGCCACCGCGACATAATTTATATATATATATATACACATGCGTATATACACATTTATATGTGTATATGTGTGTATATGTGTATATATTGTTGCATATGTATATATATATGCATTTATATGTGTATATATGTATATGTGTGCTTGTGTCGATGTTACAATGTATATTTACTTATAACATAGTTCAGGTTGAACCAAAATAAATTTCATTTTGTCCCATGAGAACGTAGATGAAACTCCACATGTGTACCATCGCTGTTTGGAAAGAAAATAAGTCTTTTAGATAAGTCGAAAAGTAACGTCTTTGTTATGTGAAATGTGAAATATGAAATATGGATTTGTTGGATGTAATACGAAAAAAAGAAGATAACGAAGAGACCGCAGTGGGAATACCCGTATGAAAAAATTTCATCATCATATATATATATATATATATATATAAAGAAATAGAATGTTTTTCGCAGTAATTCATCAAGAGTTGGCAGTCAATGACAGATAAACGCATAAAAGTTGACAATGATGAAAATAAAATAATGTCTGTACTGATAATAATGACGACCACGAAGATGATTTCGTTCAGAGCCAAAAAGAAAAATAAGGAAAAAATCCATTTTATTTAATACTAGCTGTACGTGGTCAAAATAAAAAGAAAAGATAACTGAAAAACTTCAAATCCTACAAAATTCTGTATTGACTTAATAATGCCAGTATGAGGTGTCTTGTACAATACAAACGACGATAGTGGTAATAATAGTCGTAATTACAACGCAATGTCCTTTCTTTTTTGGAGGGCTTTTATCATCTTTAATCTGTCAGGTTTGTAGGTTTTTAAAGAAATATGAAGTTGAAGAAGCCCAAATTTTTTTCCAATTGGATACCGTTATGCAATATAAAATACTTCGCTTCTACCATTACCATTACGAATATTATTCCCTCACACACACACACACACACATATATATAAACAATCTTAAATATAATTTCAAACGTGTTTTTCATTTTAATCGGAAACAGTAGGTCCTCAATTATTATTATTATTGTTGTTGTTATTATAACTTTTTTTCTTTACTTTAATGTGTTTCTTTTTGTTATTATTATTATTTTTTTTAAATAACAATCTTATATTTCAAAGAAATTATATGTGTAAAAGTGCAAAAAAAATAAAAATAAACAAAGCGTATACTGCAGATGATTGATAATAGGAGAATTATATATATAAGTGTTAATCTACATATATATATATATATATATATATATATATATATCATTTATATATTCATAATGATATAAATAAGTATTTCAAAACTTGAGTGTAGCAAATCCTTTGCAAGTGTATACTCATATTTAAAGGCAACAGTCAGCATGAAACATAGTGTCCCAACCATTACCGTGCAATATATATCAAACTTAAAACTTAAGAATATTATAATTTTATATTATTAAAAAGAGAAAATAAATATCTGTTTATTATTGTTACTGCTATTTTATCATCTCGATAAAAATTCATTATTATTACTATTATTATTGAAAAGATATATATATATATATACATATATATATATATACGCACTCCTGCGCATACATATATACATATGTACATTTACACATATAGAAAGCGATATTGGAATAATATGTGTATTACGTACATATTAACTGGGGAGGATTGATCACTTATTTTGAAACCAGTTTTTTTCGGCATTATTAAATGAAAGTATTGAAGCCGATGTGAATAATTATGGACAATTGGGGGGGGGTTTATATCTATTTTAAAGTTATCTCTATATTATTTAAAGTGATAACACTGCTATATAATATGGTGAATTTTATCGGGAGTATTTGTCTTGCAGTACTGACAGTTGGATGCGTTGGTTGAATTAAATCTATACAGATATTCGCCAAAGTTATTATGTCCAGTTAAAATTTGTCAATTAAAAAAGGTTATATGCATATTTTTATAACTGATCAAATGAGTGGGTGATTCTTCCAGTGTTGCCTAAATCCCAGTATGATTGTCAAATATTGTAAATTTTATTTCTAATAATTTCATTACTATTATTATTATTATTGTTGTTCAGTGGTATATAATTAAAGTTACTCTCCTATAAATGATGCCAGCAAATTTAAAACTTCATTCGATATCAGTAGGACGAGATCAGAAAGCCCGAGTAGAGCAAAAATTCCCCGTTTAAATAAGTCACGAATAAGAAGTTAATTGCGATTGTAATTTATTATACGAGAATATATGTAATCTATCTGTTATCAATTATAATATACATGTTCACTTTTCAAGTTTTATTCTATGTATCTAAATTACTTCAAAAATATACGCACACACACATATATATACACAGACATAATATACACACGTACAAGTACCGTCATATGCGTAAAATGATATATATACATCGCGTACGTATGAAACAGTATTCAAAAGAAAAATCTATTTTCTCTTTTCTTGCATACGATCTGTTTGTGATGCGATATGCAACAACGATAAAATATTATTAAGAAATAAGTGGTCGGGGTTTTTTTTTTATTTTATTATAAATTTCGTTTAATCTACAAGTTTTATAATTTAAAATTGTTACTTTCGATGTTATGAATAGAATCGTATCTGTGGATTGTGAATGGAATTATACGCTATTTGTCAGTGTAAGTTCTTCGCTACTATATATAATTTAGTAAGCAAATCGAAACTATCGCTTGGAAACGAAATCTTTACGCAATTCAACGGAGAACTGATTTAGGTTTATTACACCTAATTATACGACATCTACTAACATCCGACGCTTAAAGTCGCCGAATGTGTCAACGTCAAATTATAATTGATCCGTGGTTTGTGTCAAATCAATCGTACGTTCTTATTTTCGAATTCAAATCTTTATTAGAAATAGCGAAAAACACAGATACAAACTCTTTTTGTTAGCAGATTAAGAACCTTCACACACTTCATCAAGTCGGCTGACAGCCAAATCATAATCCTAGTCCTTAAACATCCTGTCCTCAATTATGATCGACCAATGAGCAACAGTATTTAATCTTCTATTTCATTATTCCTTCATCCCACTTCCTCATTACAGCTTGTGAAGGTCGTCAATTTGAAAAAAAAAAAAAAGATAAATACAGTACAATCCTAACAAAAGTTTAGTCGAAAACGCTGTTTCTTAATAAATATTTATTTCGCCTCACCAATAATTAGAATAAATTACGAATTTAGGAGCGACAAAAAAAATATAAAATTAATTCCTTAAAATATAAAAACATTAACACCACGAGATAAATTTCAACGGAAAGAACAAATCCCCAAACTTAAAAACCATATATATTTGTTTTATATATATATATATATTTTCGATAAATAGATGTATACGTGTGTAAGTGTGGGTGTGTACGTCGGTCTATCCACCACGAAGACGAAGAATATGTATTACTTAAAAGAGTTAGAACTTTTATTATGAACTGGTTATGTCATCATCAGCGCAATAAATAATTTAACGTTGTCCTCTGCATATCTACTAACTTTATATTATTTAATATTCCTATTAAAACCAATATATATATATATATATATAACTAAACAACTAAGTGAAAGGTACGTTTCAAGAAATAAATCTTAATGAAAACTCTTGACGCCGCCTTAATAAAACTAAAATTTACGCTAAGATTATTTTCGTTAAAATTAAATATTAAATTTGAAAAATTTTGGAACGTGATTTTTTAAATAAATAAAAAACAAAAAGCTAGTTAAAATCACTAACTTTTTAATATAAAAAAGACCACAAATCTTTTTTGCTATTCGGCTGTTATCAAGTAGATATTGTATATATATATATATATATATATATATATATATATATATATATATATATATATATATAATATAAAAATATATATAAATTATATAAATACCCCTTTCAATCGCAATATCCTTTGTTTGATATATGAAATTTTAATAATAAAAAATTTGTATATTTTCTGGTTGACAATGTCTCAACTCTGAAACTATTTATGTGAACACACTAAAAACTATCTAGCAGTGACGAACACTGGGATGTTATGTTTTGCGCTTAAAATGCGATATTTATTTTAAACCCCTACTATATTTTTAAATTTGTAGTGCGCATGCCTAATACAGAAAATTATGAAATTATATTTCGGGTTTAAAAAAAAAAAAATCCAAAACCAAACAATTAAGTCAAAATTAATAAGTCAAGCATGTGTACGTAATTACTTCTATTAAGTGGTCTCTCAGATTTATTATGTCCACAAAATGAAAAAACCGTTTGTTGTTGTTATTAATAATTAATCTGGCTAGCTCAATGGAAGGCTAGATTTTCATCGCGGCAAAAAGATTCTTTAAATTTCTAAATCCAATTTTATTCCCAAAGTTCCATTATCCGTCGAAAATAACAGACAGGGCCAACAAAATAACTTCTTTTTTAATGTATCCGATAGCCGAGCAGGTCATTAAATGATGCTGTTTTTTTTTTTCATTATGTCATAATTTTAATTTATATAATTTTTGGCATAATTCGTCATTCTGTATAATATTTTTTTTTATTCATACTCTTTGCAATAAAATAGATTTACTAATAAGTTTACGCTACATACATCTTGCAAATTATCATTTGTACTCACGATAAATAACAAAAAGAAACTAGTAAAAATTAAAAGTTAAAAAATATGAACGAACAAAAGATATGCGAATTAAAACGTCTGGGGAAAATTAACACAATTATATGTATATATATATATATATATATATATATATATATATATATATATATATATATATAACTCATAAACACTATACTGTAAATAGATACTACATATGTTTTTACCTGTATACTAATGCGCACAGCTGCTCCTCAAATAAGCGCATCGGCTCGTGTTAATATTAGCAATAAAATATGGTACGTGTGTTTACAAAAATTTAGCCAAATATTTACATCGCTAATTATCTGTAAAGTCCATGTATGCCTTACCATTGACGTATTCGTATTGATTCTGATATCAGTTTAATCCGATTTATAAATATCAAATTTATCGGAATATTTACATCGCAAACACCTTCACTGCTCGGGCGTATCGAGATGTCACAACTGTCAACGGAGGCAATAACAAAATCTCTCGAATCTCGAGATATTTTAACCATCCGGTTGGACTTACTATGAGAGAAAGACACTGAAGAGTTAAGACAAGAAAAATAAATGTATAATAAATTTAAAAAAAAAAAAAAAAAAAGTTCCGCGTATTTTACTTTTACTCGTTCCGAACTTACATAATCACCTCCGCTCTTCCAAGGTTGTGTAAAACAGAACACACATATCTATCCACATATGACTGGATACATACGTAATTGAACTTGTTGCGGGAAATAACGACACCGATATGAATAGGTTAAGTTTTTGTACATTGTACAGTATAATCAGCGATGTAAATATTCGGATAAATTTGATATTATAAATCGGATTAAACTAACATCGGAACCAATACGTCAATGATACGTCATACGTGGAATTTACAGATAATTAGCGATGTAAATATTCGGATAAATTTATATTTATATTATTTATATATCACTTTTAAAACTATTAAATAAAACTTAGAAAAAATTAATACTAGGTTAAACGGTTGGAAAACATTTGTTCAAAATTCTTTTTGTTGGGGGCAAACCATATAAATTAATAGCCGGGAAATTTAAACATTTCGATTTTCCTGCATTACATTTAGATAATAACGTAATTATAACCAACAATAAAGAAAAATCCAAAAAGTTCTTTCAGAGTATTTTTCTATCCTAATAAAGAAGAAAATCTTGTTAATTCGTATATTTTCAATCCTACATATCCTGAGAACGAATTAATCGATATCATTAATAATTTAAAAGTTAATAAATCCCCAGCGTCGGATAAAATCACTAACACCGTTGTCAAAATCATTAATAGTAAAAATTCTGCATTTTTTGCGTATATGTTTGAATCCCTTTTAAAATTTCAGATGTTTCCCGATATCTGGAAGATTGATGATATTAAGCTTATCGATAAACCTAATAAAGATTACACGAAATGTAACTCTTACGAGACCAATAACGTTATTAAATTCAGTTGGTAAATTATATGAAAAGATCATTAACGTAAAATTATTAAATGAAATCGAATGTAAAAATATTTTGCATAGAAATCAGCATGGGTTTAGACGTAACCATTCTTCTGGGATGGTAATTAGAAAACTATATGACTTTATTGTTTTCGGAAAAGACATTAACTTGAGATAATCGTAGTAATAACTTCTGATGTCAAGGATGCGTAAGCACTCTAAAATTATCGAAATTCTGAAACGTAACTCTGTAAATCCTTACTTAATAAATATTATTATTAATTATTTAACCGATAGGAAAGTTAGAATATGCTCCGACAAAATTTCCTGTGAATAAAAACATTTCGTGTGAAGTACCTCAAGGTCCTATTTTAGGGCCGACTCTGTGGAATGTTTTATATTCGTATGTATATAATAATTTATAAATCTTTACTGTTGAAAAGGCATATGAATTTATTAGTTTTGCGGACGACCTGTGCGCCGCGATTAATCTTAAGGGTCCTTTAGAAATTTATATCAGAAATATTTGTAAGAAGCTTCAAATTACTTATAATCAACTTGACCTCGAATTTTCTGTTGATAAATCGGAAATTTTGATAATTAGTAACGGGCAGATTTCTAAATTTAAAATTAAACTTAAGAAAATCAATTTAATTTATAATAAATCACATTACTCGTGGTTAAATCCTTTAAATATCTAGGAATTATTCTAGATGATAAATTAAAATTTGATAAATATGTAAAATTCCTTCTGGATAAAGCTAATAAAAAATTTTACATTTTAAAATTCAGTCTAATTTAGGTGTAGTTAAATATAAAGGAAGAGTTATTATTTACAAAGGAGTAATAGAATCAATGTTTAATTATTGCTCAATCGTATATGTACATAAACTCTATTCAAAAATATGTTTAATAAAAGTGTTGGTTCGTTATACAGAACTGTGTCCACTATAGCAGCTCCACTTCTTACAGGGTTACTGCCTACTGACCCTTAGTTTTTTTTTTTAAATCAGCTTTAATTTCTGAGTTTAAAATGTTTAAAATATATAACGGTAAATTTAACTTAGTTAAAACTAACGTATTAGAATCTTTCATATCTCAATTTAGTTAAACTATAATATATTTATTAGCGAGATTTCAATCAGCTTTAATTTCTGAGTAATTCCGGCGTCTATAGGTCCTTTTCTATTAAAGCTATATAACTAACGTATATAACCTTTTTTAAAGTATACACTTTAAGTTCTTTCATTCGATATATAAACCGTCTATTTCAGACAAAAGGTCGCAAAGATATTTCGATTTAAAGACTTTTGCAAATTTAAAAATCTGCGTTTTGGTTTATTTCCAAAGCCTTTAAAATGGTTTTTAATAAAATTTAAGCATTTTAATTGATAGATAAATATTATATATACTATATAGATTGTAGGCGATCGTATCGGAGCGGTCTTTGACGTGGAACTGGAGTTAAAAATGTTCGAATTGGAAATGTATCGTTATTTCTTTATTTTTCTTTAGGTATTGGTCGAATATTTTTCCTTTCTTACAGTTAAGGTATTTAGGAGATCCAGAAATGGTCGCCACAAAAAAAAATTTTTTTTCAAAACCCGATTAATAAACGGCTAATTATTCGATCGTAACTAAAATCGATATTTAACAGTTAATATGTATTTAAATTAATAAACAAATAGAATCCTAGCGATAAAATCAAAATTCGAATTTTTGTGAAAGGAGAATTTTTTTAAATCTCGACACTTTGACTTTTTCAAAAATTCATCCTTTAGATATTAAACTCTATGCTATGGCCTATCTAAAGTGTATCTTGACTATTTTCGGAACCGATGAATACCCGCCGAATAATAGAGGTGGGAAGTAGGGGCAATGCACAAATTTAATCGAGATTTGCCAGGGCTGTATGAACTTTCAAACGGTCCGGTCTTCTAATATAGAGGTATAACTATATAACATGTACTGTATAAAGCGAGAAACCCGCGAAAAAAATTCAAACCAAACCCAAAAAAATGTCAGAAACTGAGTTTTTTTTCTCAAATTCGACTTTTTCGGAATAAATCTCGAACGATTAGAGATCGCGTAAAATTGTTTATACGAAAGTTAAGAGGTATTTAAATACGGGGCTAATGACGCTGCAGTCGTATTTTTAAACAAAATATTGAAAGATTTAGGGGTTTTTAGCTGTTTTAAGGGTCGTACGATAGATAGGGGGTTCAAGTTTACGTTAGACGAAAGTAAACGTCGAGATCTATCATTAATATAATAATGTACTATTTATCTAATTTGTAGCGAGAAATTACGAACTTAAAATTCCGTTTTCGATTTTTAAAAATTCTGTGAACGATTTTTAGTCAGCCGTTTGTACAATGCTTTTAGCATAGGCAATGCTATTTATATATCTATATATTTTTCCACATATATATTCAATATGCACTGAGCATTAGATATTATGAGTTATATAAGAAGAAAGAAAAATAATTATACACAGAAAACAGTAACAATATATATATATTATATATAACGACGATCGTCGTATGTTCACGCCATAATAAATTTAATTTGATGAAATTGGAGGTGAAAAACTAATATTTAATTTAATCAATATAATAAAACAAAATTTATATATATAATTATTTATTTAATTAAAATAAAATATATTATTATTATTATTATATTAAAACCAAACTGGATTCGTAGTAGACAAACTATTGTTATACAATAATTAAAATTAATTTTAGTTAGTCAATGGGGAAAACCAGTAAATTAGTTTTGACCAAATAATTTTAGTTAATACAGCCAGTAAAAATTAATTTAGCCAGTAAATAATGAAGAGAATCGAGTAATTTTTTGTTTAACAAGGCTTAAGAAAAATGTATAAAAAGGGATGGAGATTAGTTATTTCCGTTTATGAGTTCAGTTGTTAGTTATCAGAGCGTATAATTAATTAAGAAAAATGTTTGGTAAGTCTACAAATATAGTTTGTTTTACATTTTATTTAAATAAAGAGTTATGTTGTTAATTTGCCGATAAAATATATATAAATGTTGAGCATATTTTAAATTAATAACGTACATGTAATTGATAATATTTAATAAACTATTTTTTGTAAACACTATATTTCTTAAAAAAAAAAAACAATTGAAAATTAGTTAAATCACTAATATTTATTTTCTTAAAGAAAACACAAAGCTTTTCGGCATTTACGCTATTATCAAGTAAACCATTTTAAAACATCAAAATTTTAAAAATATAAATTAAATATAATTACTTAAAAATATGCGATGGTGATTGTGAAAATATGATCCAAAAATGGTGTCTGCTTCTGTTCTATCTATTTTTTGATTTGTTGAAATTTAATATCAATATATTTGTTTATTAACTTTGTTTTTTTATATTAATTTTTTCTTCAATACTATTTTCCGGATTCTGTAAAAGTTGTGTACTGGTGGAATTTTAAATTTTTCATTAACTGTTGCGATGTATGATGTCCAAAAGTAAAATATAAAATATAAAAATATACAAACGCAAAAATTTAAAAAAAAAAAAAAACAATTTTACAAGTAAAATGAAAATAAATATTAAAAATCTGATAATCTCAACTTTTACAGAATCCGGAAAATAGTATTGAAGAAAAAATTAATATAAAAAAACAAAATTAATAAACAAATATATTGATATTAAATTTCAACAAATCAAAAAATAGATAGAACAGAAGCAGACACCATTTTTGGATCATATTTTCACAATCACCATCGCATATTTTTAAGTAATTATATTTAATTTATATTTTTAAAATTTTGGTGTTTTAAAATGGTTCACTTGATAATGGCGTAAATGCCGAAAAGCTTTGTGTTTTCTTTAAGAAAATAAATATTAGTGATTTAACTAATTTTCAATTGATTTTTTATAAAAAAATCACTACATTCCACAGTATAAAAAATTAAACTATATGTTTTATCTTTTAAATTAATAATATATTATATACGAGGTTTCTTGTAATATATATGTATATATATATATATACATATATATATATATATATTATACAGCTGTTTAGCCAGTGTATCTACCACGCACGTCAGGCATACAACGCGTTTAAAACGTTCTTACCTTATTAATTGTACGCGTGCCTATTATGCTGTAAACGCTCTTAAACGATTTTGTTCAGGCTGATCTAACTGTGTCGTATAGATGCGAAAAACCACGTAAAAATATTATTTCAAAAAGGCACATTTCTGATTTTTCTCGACCATCAGTTTTTTGCGATAATTATCGAACAGTTTGAAATAGGAAAATATGTCCTATACGAAAGTTGTAGTGTTTTTAAATACGCGTTAAAACACGTCATACTCACGTTTCGAAAGTGAATAGGTAAGAGGTCAACATTTTTAATGATTTTCCCTAGGTATTAACGGTTCTAGGATTGATAGAAGGTCGAGTTTAACGCTAAATGAAAACTGACGTGTGGAGATTTATCATTTTGTTAACATTTATCCTGAAATTCAATTTTAGATTTTCAAAACCCTATTGGTTTTTGGACTGGTAGCATTTCTTTCTAATGGTATATATGTATGTATGTATGTATGTATGTATATATATATATGTGTGTACGTATATATATATATATTTATATTTATATTTCCTCTGATACACCCATTTGTTTACTGCGCATATTATATATGTGTGTATACATTAGCGCACGTACAGTAACCGCGCGTGTTTGTATATATTCTCGCAAAATTTATTACCGCACATACGCATATTGTAGGGTACGTGTGAAAAGGTGGAAAAATGTATACGTGAGAAAATTTAGCTTAATATGGAGGAATTGCGTTTGTAGCAAAAAGATTAAAAATTTTTTTATAATGAAGTCGCAGTGTTAATTTCCAAATTTTATTAAGGATATTACTGATATATATATATATATATATATATATATATATATATATATATATATATATATATATATATATATATAGTGCAATGTCATGATATTGTGGTGGTAGCAAAACATTCAAAAATTTATATATACACACACATGCAATGGTAGTAGTAAAAATGAATTTTCAAGTGTGATTTGGGACATCAGCGTGTGTACAGAGATACAGTTATAGATACATATATATTTATATTAATATTTGTTTGCACATTTCTTTACCGTGCATTTTATATGTATATTTAAGGGGATGTAGCTTATATGCATATATATATACATGTATATATATATATATTATCACACGCTTATGGCACGTATACGTAGGCGGAAATATATTTAATTTATCGTAATATCAGGGGATTGCGGTGCTAGCAAAACACTCAAAAATTTATACATACACATGCATGAAGTGTTAGTTATAATTTTCAAATTTGATTAAAAACGTAAGATATAATTATATATGGAGTGGAATAATCTCACCGATATGACGTCACTTTCGCGATTTAATTTCTATCCAATAAAAAATTCTATAATTAAAAAGAATCATTTGGTGGGAGAGTATTTGCCAATTTGTAAATTTGTAAGTAAAACATTTTAGCCATATATATATATAATATTTATGCATATATATGCGCATATAAATATTTAGCGGAGTTTGTTTTTAAATTAATTTACAAATTGCGTATAATACATACATTTATATATATTATGTTGACATAATTGACATTTTATATATATATATACATATATATATATACATATATATATATATATATATACATATACATATATATACATATATACATATATATATATGTGTGTATGTATATATATATATATATATATGTATATGTATATATATATATATATATATATATATATATATATATATATGGTGATCTTATCTATTACAACGAATGTAGCGCAACAACTTATATGAGAATAATTGATTATTGCATAATATCAACTGACAATCTCGTACGGTCAGTCTCTTCCAAATCTTCTCCGATTGTGTTTGATGTGATTCATCCTTTATTTATTTATTGATCGTTTAGTCTGGTTCATGTAGGTTTGTATTGTAAAATAAATATCGTTAATTTTCATTACAACCGATTTATTGATATAATGAATAAAAACGAACATTATCACTCGTAATAAAAATTATATTAACGATATTTTTTTTACATGTTTCGATTGTGTTCCATTTATTGTTTTTCGTTTAAATTTGCGTTTCTTTATGTCTTTCGTTTAATTTACTGTATATTGAAAATAATTTTTTCATTTAATTCAAATTATGTGGTATTTAAATTTAATTCTCCCAATTACCATCAATTTGTGCATTTAAAAATTAATAAATCGTATTTTACCATAATTATTGTGAAATGTATTTATTTAAATTTAATTAGGTCGAATTACCATCAATTTTCAACTTTAATTGTAATTATTGAAAACAAATTAGTATTTCTTTTGTATTAATTAAATTTAATTCGGCTGAAATACCGTCATTTTGTATATAATAATGGGTTGTATCGGACAATAGAGGTGTATGTAAATATGTAGAGAAAATTAATTATTGCGTAATCTCAACTGAGTCTCTTAGACTAATATTATTTGAAATTGTTCGTTTATTTTGTACATAGTGTTTGTCTTTTATTTTGTACGTCAAATTAATGACCGAACACGAAAATGGGGCCAGGCGCCACCAAGGCCGTAATCCCGCTGAATTAGCATTTCAGCCTAGTTCACCGCCGTTTTTCAGATAATCATAATAAACATCTTACAATAATAATAATAAACATCTATCAGAAAAATAATTTAAAAAATAAAAACATTAGAGAGAAAAATAATTATTTTAGTCTGAAAAAAAATAATATTTTTCTCAGGTTATGTATATATATATATTTCATATGTATTAAACATTACGATAGTATACAAATTTCAATTATTTTTTTATTCGAATAGTGTGTGAATGAAAATTTATCTTTGTATTTATAATTGAATTCACATAAAAATATTTTTAAGAATCTAATAAAGAAACACATGATCATTCTTCTTTCAGACGTATATATATATAATGCAAATTTTCCGTAAGTTTTTTTTGGTTTCTATTACTTATATTTCTATCAGTATAACATAAAATGTTTAAAATCGTGAATAATTTTTATTTTGCTTGTATCAGATATTTAAATTATTACCTTAATAACCCAGTGATAGATACAAACATATTAAATGAAGTTGCGTGTTATACATTTATCACATCTTATGCATATAAATGAGGTTTCTTGTATTTACATATTTAAATTATATATATATGACATCTCAGTAATAATAAATTCAAATAAAATTTTTTACATACACGTAATGTATTGATTAATTTAAAATAACCTATATGGAAATAACGTTTTGGAAATTTGGGCCTGACTCCGAACAGACTAGATTGTTATTCGAACGAATATTGCAAGCTTACAAATTTGCTCTTTACTGCAAATACGCTGGTAACTGTAATTAAAATATCAAATCTCGAGCACCGTTTCAATTTACGATATCGGATGTTCCAGAAATATAATATAATCTATTAAAAAATTATTATCAGGAAAAAATTCAATCAAAAAATTCCCATATTTTTTTTAAGTACATAATTTTTTCTAATAATTATTATTTGTATCCAGCGTACAAAATTAAATGAAAAAATAAATTAAAGTTGGTACAATGCATTATTTTGGTAATAACAAATAAACGAATGGTAATATAGGCTATTTTTTTCTATGCGCTGCGTACGTCTTTAAAGAAGTAAACGAAGTTATTCTACTCTGACTTTAAATTTAATTTAATTGTTAATAGAAGTAATATAATTATTTTAATATATATATAGCATTATATATATGTAAAACATTTCGTCGGTATTATAAAGAAATAAAAATAATCATTCTCACATATATATAGTGATTCATGAAACTGTGAAGAAAATTCACAGTGAAGTACAAACAAAAAAGAAGCCGTAGATCTCTGAGGCAATATTCAAATTAATTAATGAGAGGAATTAAATAAAAAACGGGAAAACTAATAACATAACAGATTAAAATGATTATGAGGATCTTAATAAACTAATAAATAAAGAAATACAAAGTGATAGGAACAATTACATAATAGAAATTTGTGAAGAAATAGAATAACACTCACAAAAAAATGAAGCTATGATCTATATAAGAAAATTAAATGGTTAAGTAATACTTTCAAAACCAGAACGTTGACAATAAAATATCAAAATGAAACGAAATTAACTGTAAAGTCAGAAATAGAAGAAAGATGGCGCCAGTATTGTCAAAAGCTTATGTACAACAATGAAATATCAGTGTTAATGCAGGACTTTGAGCTTGAACCGCCAATTATGAAAGCTGAAATAGAAGTCGCATTAAAGAAACTAAAAGATCGAAAGACGGTAGGAGTAGATGGTAGAGCTGAAGAAATGCTGAAAGCAACGGAAGAATTAGGAATAAAGGTATTGCATATGATTTGTGAAAAAAATATGGGAAACTGGCAGCTGCCCAGAAGAGTGGACAAAATTAGTATACGTACCACTACACGAAAAGGGCCCTACAGAAGATTGTGACAACTACCGGACAATATCATTGATTATTCATACCAGTAAAATACTACTATATGTATTACAAAACCGGCTTAAATACTATCTCCTACCACAAATTTCGGAAGAACAAGCTGAGTTTGTATGGCACACGTGAACAGCTATTAAATATAAGAAAAATAATAGAAAAATGCAACGAATATAACATTCCGGGACCGCTTTGTTTTTTAGATAACCAGAAAGCTTTTTGACAACATCAAGTAGACGAAAATGTGGCAAATATTACTAGAAATGGGAACACCGAAGCATCTAATTTATTTAATTCAATAATTGTACTTAAATAATAAAGGTTTTAGTAAACTGGAGAACAAAAAATCGAAAGAGTTTTCAGCAAGAAAGGGAGAGTACAACATGATTGCTGTATGTCACCGATTGTATTCAACATCTATGGGGAACGGATTGTAAGAAAAACAATGGAAGGATAGCAAGGAGGGATATCTATCGGAGAGAAAAAAATTACAAATATTAGATTTACAGACGATACTGTATTACTGGTCAGCACAAAGCAAGAAATATTTGAATTATTATCAAGAATAGATGTGGTCAGTAAACAGGCAGGCTTAATACTGAATAAATATTAATGTTCAATGCTTATCATTGACAAAGAAAACAGAATACAACAATGCTGCAAGATATTGAAATTAAAGATAAATTAATTTATTTGGGTGCGTGCATATGCGAAAATGGTCGATCAGAAGAAGAAATAAGGAGACGGTTAGCTCTTGCAAATGTCGGGATTGGTAAACTCACTTGTATATGGAAAAATCATAAGACCTCTAAAACAACAAAACAGTTACTCCTTAAAGTGTTAATTTTCTCCATAGCGACATACAGCTTAGAAACCTGGACGATTAAAAAATCGATGATGAAGAAGCTGTAGGCTTTTAAAATGAAGTGATACAGAAAAATTTTAAGGATCCCACGGATGGGGCACAAAACAAATGATTCTGATTTAAAAGAATTGAAAATCGAACCTACTGAGCAATTAGATCCATTGAAAGACACATGCTAGGTTTCTTTGGTCATGTAATACAAGCAAATGGGCTGGAGAAAACAATTCTGCAAGGAAAGGTTAATGGAGAAAGTAGACAAGATAGACCGATGAGCCTTTACATTGATCAGACCACAAGGTTATGTAGATCAGACATACAGCAAATCATGAATCTAGCGCAGAAACGATATAAATGGCGACGTCTTGTAACTTGCATCAAATAAGGTCACGACATCCGGATCGGATAATGAAACGAGAAGATATATATATATACACAGTGATTATGACTGTGAAATATTATTCTGCATAAAAGAAGTTCTACTAAAAGTGACGAGTAATGAACTCGGAGCATTATAATTTTTTTTTTAACATGAAGGAGTCTAGAAAACTTATTTATTTTTTTGAGCCTTACAATTTAAACATTTTCAAAATTAAACTTTTTTAGGAGAATCTGTTCGATTTTGAATACTCCTTAGAATTGAATTCAAAATGTCTCATTTTCAAAAGGACCTCTGCAGGATAAATGTCTCAAAATGATATATTCACGACGAAATTTTTATGGAAGTGAATAAAATTGAATAGTCTCAATGAGTGATATGTGAATATATAGTTATATTATGAACATGCACACACATATACATATATTATATATATATATACAGTGTGTACATATTATTCATTTGTAACGCCTTCAAATTTCACCTTCCGACACCTGCACATCGTTAGAGTAATCTGAAGTAAGTTTAAAATTTGCAGTCTTTTATTTTAACTCATCTCCTAACGCCTGCGAATAAACCCTTCCGACACCTGCACTTTTTTCAAAATAATATTCAAAAAACATATACTTAATATTATTCTAATATAATGCCTGCAAACTTCAACTTCCGACACCTGCACATCACTAAAGTAATCCCAAGTAAGTTTATAATTTGTGGGTTTTTATTTTAACACATCTAACGCCTGCAAACAACCCCTTCCGACACCTGAATATCATCCAAAGTAATTTTCAAATAGCATGTACATATGTAACGCCTGCAAATTTTATCTTTCGACACCTGCACATCACTAAAGTAATCTCAAGTATGTTTATAATTTGCAGGTTTTTTTAACATGTTAACGCCTGCAAATAATCGTTTCCGACACCTGCATATCTTCCAAAGTAATATCGAGTATTCACAAAATTTGAAGGCATTTAAAATGAATATTTTTAACATTTAAAGGTTGAACAGATTTTGTCCATTATAGTATAATACCGAGAAGTGTATGTTACCCGTCAACATCTTACAGACATCTGACTATATATAAGCAGTATAATTCCGACTATAGGATTACTATTATGTAATCAATTGTCACATTATAAAATGATCGGAAAACCAAAAGTAGCTTCCCTATCAATGTTAATATACCATTCTAAATCGCTACGATTAATTGTGTTCCTTATGAAAAACCAGTCATCAAAAAAACAGCAGAAAAAAAGAACAATCATCAGAAAATCAGAAAACCTAAGTCATTTTCACCATAAAAAAGACAATAAATAAAATTGCTCATTAGCATAAATAAATACAAAATCTCTCGATTTCGCCATTGAGATAATTAAATCACTCCATATTTACCAGTAAAATCGCTCAATTAGCAATAAAATCGCTCCATTAGCAGTAAAATCGCGCCATCAGAAGTAAGTCAGCTTCGCCATATATATGAGACAATAATTGCTTATGAGACAGTAGAATGGCTCCATATTTAGCAGTAAAATCGCTCTGTATTTAGCATGGAAAACTTACTACCCTCTTTAAGAATCCTTTAAGGCATATATGTATGCATATGTATATTTGTATATATACAAATGTTGAATTTATTGGAGAGTCCTGTTCATTGTTTCTTTTTTTCTGCTGTTCTTACAATGACCTATACTGATTTTTGCAAAGGAATCGAATAATCTCCTTTTCTTCTTTTTCCATGCTATAGGTGCGATTTAAATTGTTATGGTATTTTAACATTGATAGCGAATCTGCACCATGCATAAGTGACTTTTATTGTCCAATCATTTTATGATGTGACAATTGATTACATAATAGTAATCCTATAGTCGGAATTATACTGCTTATATATAGTCAGATGTCTGTAAGATGTTGACTGGTAACATACACTTCTCGGTATTATACTATAATGGACAAAATCTGTTCAACCTTTAAATGTTAAAAATATTCATTTTAAATGCCTGCAAATTTTGTGAATACTCGATATTACTTTGAAGAGATGCAGGTGTCGGAAAGGATTATTTGCAGGCGTTAAATATGTTAAGAAAACCCCGCAAATTATAAACATACTTGAGATTACTTTAGTGATCTGCAGGTGTCGAAAGATAAAATTTGCAGGCGTTACATATGTACACGCAATTTGAATATTACTTTGGATGATATTCAGGTGTCGGAAGGGGTTGTTTGCAGGCGTTAGATGTGTTAAAATAAAAACCCACAAATTATAAACTTACTTGGGATTATTTTAGTGATGTGCAGGTGTCGGAAGTTGAAGTTTGCAGGCATTATATTAGAATAATATTAAGTATATGTTTTTTGAATATTACTTTGAAAGATGTGCAGGTGTTGGAAGGGGTTATTCGCAGGCGTTAGGAGATGAGTTAAAATAAAAACCTGCAAATTTTAAACTTACTTCAGATTACTCTAACGATGTGCAGGTGTCGGAAGGTAAAATTTAAAGGCGTTATAAATGAATAATATGTACACACTGTATATATATAATATATGTATATGTGTGTGCATGTTCATAATATAAATTCAAATATCACTTATTGAGACTATTCAATTTTATTCCCTTCCATAAAAATTTCGTCGTGAATATATCATTTTGAGACATTTATCCTGCAGAGGTCCTTTCAAAAATGAGACATGTTGAATTCAATTCTAAGGAGTATTCGAAATCGAACAGATTCTCCTGAAAAATTTTAATTTTGAAAATGTTTAAATTGTAAGGCTCAAAAAAATAAATAAGTTTTCTAGACTCCTTCATGTTAAAAAAAAATTATAATGCTCCGAGTTCATTACTCGTCACTTTTAGTAGAACTTCTTTTATGTAGAATAATATTTCACAGTCATAATCACTGTGTATATATATATATCTTCTCGTTTCATTATCCGATCCAGATGTCGTGACCTTATTTGATGCAAGTTACAAGACGTCGCCATTTATATCGTTTCTGCGCTAGATTCATGATTTGCTGTATGTCTGATCTACATAACCTTGTGGTCTGATCAATGTAAAGGCTCATCGGTCTATCTTGTCTCCTTTCTCCATTAACCTTTCCTTGCAGAATTGTTTTCTCCAGCCCATTTGCTTGTATTACATGACCAAAGAAACCTAGCATGTGTCTTTCAATGGATCTAATTGCTCAGTAGGTTCGATTTTCAATTCTTTTAAATCAGAATCATTTGTTTTGTGCCCCATCCGTGGGATCCTTAAAATTTTTCTGTATCACTTAATTTTAAAAGCCTACAGCTTCTTCATCATCGATTTTTTAATCGTCCAGGTTTCTAAGCTATATGTCGCTATGGAGAAAATTAACACTTTAAGGAGTAACAGTTTTGTTGTTTTAGAGGTCTTATGATTTTTCCATATACAATTGAGTTTACCAATCCCGACATTTGCAAGAGCTAACCGTCTCTTATTTCTTCTTCTGATCGACCATTTTCGCATATGCACGCACCCAAATAAATTAATTTATCTTTAATTTCAATATCTCGCAGCAGAGTCAGTGTTTGTTGTATTCTGTTTTCTTTGTCAATGATAAGCATTGAACATTAATATTTTGTTCAGTATTAAGCCTGCCTGTTTACTGACCACATCTATTCTTGATAGTAATTCAAATATTTCTTGCTTTGTGCTGGCCAGTAATACAGTATCGTCTGTAAATCTAATATTTGTAATTTTTTTTCTCTCCGATAGATATCCCTCCTTGCTATCCTTCCATTGTTTTTCTTACAATCCGTTCCCCATAGATGTTGAATACAATCGGTGACATACAGCAATCATGTTGTACTCTCCCTTTCTTGCTGAAAACTCTTTCGATTTTTTGTTCTCCAGTTTACTAAAACCTTTATTATTTAAGTACAATTATTGAATTAAATAAATTAGATGCTTCGGTGTTTCCATTTCTAGTAATATTTGCCACATTTTCGTCCACTTGACGTTGTCGAAAGCTTTCTGGTTATCTAAAAAACAAAGCAGTCCCGGAATGTTAAATTCGTTGCATTTTTCTATTATTTTTCTTATATTTAATAGCTGTTCACGTGTGCCATACAAACTTAGCTTGTTCTTCCGAAATTTATGGTAGGAGATAGTATTTAAGCCGGTTTTCTAATACATATAGTAGTATTTTACTGGTATGAATAATCAATGATATTGTCCGGTAGTTGTCACAATCTTCTGTAGGGCCCTTTTTGTGTAGTGGTACGTATACTAATTTTGTCCACTCTTCTGGGCAGCTGTCAGTTTCCCATATTTTTTTCACAAATCATATGCAATACCTTTATTCCTGATTCTTCCGTTGCTTTCAGCATTTCTTCAGCTGTACCATCTACTCCTACCGTCTTTCGATCATTTAGTTTCTTTAATGCGACTTCTATTTCAGCTTTCATAATTGGCGGTTCAAGCTCAAAGTCCTGCATTAACACTGATATTTCATTGTTGTACATAAGCTTTTGACAATACTGGCGCCATCTTTCTTCTATTTCTGACTTTACAGTTAATTTCGTTTCATTTTGTTGTCAACGTTCTGGTTTTGAAAGTATTACTTAACCATTTAATTTTCTTATATAGATCATAAGCTTCATTTTTTTGTGAGTGTTATTCTATTTCTTCACAAATTCCTATTATGTAATTGTTCCTATCGCTTTGCATTTCTTTATTTATTAGTTTATTAAGATGCTCATAATCATTTTAATCTGTTATGTTATTAGTTTTCCCGTTTTTTATTTGATTCCTCTCATTAATTAATTTGAATATTGCCTCGGAGATCTACGGCTTCTTTTTTGTTTGTACTTCACTGTGAATTTTCTTCACAGTTTCATGAATCACTGATATCTCTTCATAATTCATCGGCCGTTATATTATTATTTTCGTACATGCGAGGAGTTTCGTTTAGTTTAGCCTTTAATTTCCGGCTGTTTTTTATTTTATTGAAGCCTGAGACATACCTCAATTACTAAAGCCTTGTGATCACTGCCACAATCTAATCCTGGGTATGTCTTCACATCTTTTATCGAAGATCTCCACCTTGTTCGCATAAGTACATAATCTATTTTGTTTCTGGTTTGCCCATTTGGTGAAATCCATGTGCAAAGTCGTCACTCGTGATGGTTGAAATTTGAATTCATTACAAATAGGTTGTTTTCTGAACAAAAATCGACTAGTATTTCCTCCTTTTGTTCCTATCTCCTAACCTATATTTCCCAACAGTAGATCTTAGGTGATTATCGTTTTTGGTGGTTCCTCTTTTTGCGTTAAAGTCACCTATTACTAGTAATATTTCTCTGTTTGGAACTTTTTTTACCGCCGTGTTTAGCTCATCATAAAACTTTTCCATTTCTTCATCTGACCCTTGAGTTGTTGGTGCGTATATTTGAATAATATTTATATTTACTGGCTTCCCTTTTATTTGCACTGATATAATACGATCACATATTGTTTCATATCCTAGTAATCCCGATGATATCGCTGAATTTATTATTATCGCTACTCAGTTTACGTTTTCATTGCTTGAACGTACTATCAAGTTACCGCTGGTTGATACAAAATGTCCACTCTGTTTCCAGTGCATCTCGGCTACGCCAACTATCG
The DNA here is from genome assembly GCA_032883995.1 of Coronaproctus castanopsis. Taxonomy (NCBI): domain Eukaryota; kingdom Metazoa; phylum Arthropoda; class Insecta; order Hemiptera; family Monophlebidae; genus Coronaproctus; species Coronaproctus castanopsis. The sequence goes on along the minus strand of CM065052.1, from coordinate 188,737,581 downwards.
CTATTTCTTTAGTAATATTCTTTACTATACCAAGTTTGCCTTGATGGTTAAGTCCTTTTATATTTCATGTTGCTATTTTTGTTATTATGATTTTACCTTTATCCTTCAATTTTCATAGAGAACACGGTTTTTAAATTCCCTATGGCCGGCCTCCCATTTCATACATACGGTACCGGTACCGTAGCGCCGATCGCCAACCGGCACGCTATCGCAAAACACTTACTACTACAACAAAATCGTATATGATCACTTTGTTTATTATTAGGAGCCATTTTCTCGATCAATAATCGTTATTTATACCGTAAATAGTCGTTTAAAAACGCCCGAAACAAATTGAGTCGTTTAAGATAGTCGTTTCCCGAATAAAATTAAATCGTTTAAAATAATCGTTTAAAAACGGCCGAAAAATTGATGGTTATGCAAAAGTAATTACCGTAATATCGATAAAGCGATTAATTCTTCTATCGCCCGACCTATATATATTATTCCTTAATGTTACTTATATCGTATAAACATTTTAAACATAGATGACCGTATATAACTTGATCCATATTTTGATTTACTTCGTAATTGTAAAATCCCGCATAATTATGGCCCCAATACCTTATTAATTCGTACGGTGGCATTACCCCGAAAGAATCGTAATAATTTACAACATTTCGTATTTTTCTATAGCATACCCAGTGAGTTCCCGGACCATCGTAGTTATCTAAATTAATTATGGCCGTCTCTACGTCTAACGGGGTTTTCGGTAATTTATCTCTTATAAAAGTACCTCCAAAGTGCGAAATATGTTGGGGGTATTTCGTCAATTCTACATTACTCAACGGTTTAATCGGGATGGGCTTTTTTTACATACTCTTCGTAAAGTCCGTTACCTTCTTTAGGTTTTTTATTTACGTATATTCCTTTACCGACTTTAGATTTTTTATTGACGTATAGTCCTTCACCTTCCATCGCTTTATTATGACGTATTCGTTCTTCTATTAACTTATCGTTTGCTTTCTTATTATTATACGTGTTTATAGCGTTGGTTATTAACGACCCTACAGCAGCTACAGTCGGTGCAGTGGCGAGCAAAGCTGGTAAGAAACCACCTACTTTTATATGTTCAAGTTGTTTAATCGATAATTTTATAGGTAAATCTTTTTTAATCCTTTTAATTTGATACTCGGTTAACGGTAAATACGTTTCGTTTTATTTATTTTTAAAGTCACGGGTTTATTGGTTTTCGCAATAAGTTTCCCTTGTTCCGTGCTTATGTTAACCGGATGTTTGATGTAAACAGCACCGATAGCTCTTTTGGCTTTCATAGCGTTTGTTACAAGCAACGCATTAGCTTTTTCGGCTAAACTGGAATCTTTAGCGAGTACACGTTTCCACGCTTCATTTTCCAGTTGTAAATCCGCGTCTGTCGTCCAAATTTTTAGACTTGGAATACGCTATATCGTGATACATGACCGCTTCGTCTAATTTATTTTTAGGTTTGACTTTTTTTTCTAATTTCAAATCAAGATTAGTACCGGGACCGGCGTATTGATAACCGCCCGGTAAATGAGCCTCGAAAGATAATTTGTCGATTATATAGTTAATCAGTCTGCTCCCTTTTTTTTACGGGTAGAATTTGCACGATTTTTTCTCGTCTTTTTTGTTTGTAATTTAAATTCTTGTCAAATGTTTATAATTTCGTTAATTATTAAAGGGTTATTATTACCGGCTTTTACTTCACCATATAATATACAAAATCTGTCTAACAATTCGTCGATATTGTTCCAGTATACGTATTCTTTGATATCCTGCACCAGTTTTTTCGACGTTTTTTTAAATTATTATGTTTAATTAAAATCGGCTTAACTATGACGTTATATTTATGCCCTACACTACTTTTCAAGCGCGGATTATTCGGGTCATTTTTTTGTTTATACGAACTAGTTTAACAAAAGTTCGTCGTATACTTTCAAGTCTTTTTCGTTGTAATTTTTAGGTTTTTCCAATGTTAATAATTCCCATAATCCTTGCGAACCTTCATACCAGTAGTCGGTATTTAGTAACTTTATATTATCGTTCTCTATAATTATCGGTGAATTACCCATGTACTTAGTCTCATCCTCGATACGTATACCAAAAGTGGAATCTGTCTTTACATTTTTCGACAAATAGTTTTTCATGTATTTGGAGGCTACCGGACCTGATGTTTGTACAAATTCCTGCGGTATTTCGATAGAGGTTTCTATAGCTGACGCTGCTGTTGCGTATATTTTTGGTATTTCACGAGGTTCTATACTTTTTTCGAACGAACCAACAGCTAATGGAGCGACAGATTTATCTCGGATTAATATGGATGGTAATGTATTGGCTAGTTGAGTATGTATCGCTCTTAGAGGTTTAACAATGTTCTTGCACCCCTCCTCGAGTTTTATTTGTTTCCTGATTTCTCCTGTACGGAGTTGTTCGTATTTCTCTTTTAACCCTTTTCCAACGATTACGTAATCGTCCATTTTAATAATTTATGTTTACACGGAGTCAATTTATACCAGTATTAGCTCGTATTCGATAATGGCGGTTATCAAAGTCGTTTTTATTACTCGTTATAAATGTTTACTATAGTTTTTGTATCTTTATTCGAGATTCGATGATACTTTATTTTCGAGTTTTAAAAATCCCTCGTTGGAAAACATGGTTATACGGGCTTAAATAGTAGTATTGTACTTATGCTCACATCTCTAAAATCGACCAATTTTTCATTTTGATCAACTATCTTAACGGATACGTAATTTATTTCATCCGTATTTACGCGGTAAAATGATAAATAATCGATAATTTTTTCACCAACTTGAACGTTTAGCGGAAATTCGTACAACGTGTTATCGTTTAAATTTACGTCAGTTATATTACATTTTATTAAATTAAATCTAATTTTAATGTTATTTATAGTAAAGATATCTATACGGTCGTTTAAATAATGTGTTTGTCCCGGTATTAGTTTATGTTTACTAAAACCAAGTACACGTCCTATCGAGTTCACAGTTGTGAAATCCATAATCCATTCCGAATATAATTTTATTTTTAACGTATTCGAATTTAACCTAATGACTATTTCCGCGTTCCTAAGTTCTTCGTTTTGTTGAATAAATTCTATTATATCGTTCAATTCGTAGGTACCCGTAGGTATAGTAATGTTACGATGTTCGTTAGTTTTTGGTTCAATTACTACTAACTCGTTATTCTTACAATTTTCCGAAATATTTGGAATGCTATTGTGCGTTACAAAACTTTTTAAAGCAACTTCGTACGGACGATCTAATTTGATGCCTTGCTGGTATTCGCGACGTATATTAGATGTCGCGTGATTTAACAATATTTGAAAACTCATTTTAAATTAAATTAATTAGCCAATCTCTATACGTAATGGCTAGTTTTAACGTACAATGTACACTCGTATCTCTGGCTTGATCCGGTAAATATCCATAATTTTTATAAAAACAACGTTTACAGCGGTTTATAGAGTAAACTACCCAATCTCTAGCCTTTGGACATCGTAATGGATCCAAGTCGAATACATCAATTTTATTTCCCAACAACTCACTTATACAGTTTATTCTCGCCATTCCTTTAACGTATACTATGTACACGTTTGCGACAGTTTCGCGTAATAATATAACCGCTTCGTGAAATTCCACGTATCCGTCTTCCCAATTAATTTTGTAATATGTTTTGGTCAAAAAATTATTCTGTCCTTCTATACCACGTGTCCGTATACGAGATGACTTTATCATACAATGAACAATTCGGTCATCTCCAAGAGATGCAATCGCCATCTCCTTTATTATAAATGTATTTTTAATACTTTTAAAACCTTGGAAATCGATAACGTACGAAAAGTCCTTAGAAGGACTATTTCTAAATCTATCGTTAGCCATCGTATCGTAAACACACGTGTATACCGTACAAAGGTCTATGTGAGACTAAATTTTTTGACAACTACACCTACTATTTCTTGCATACGATTAATCTAAAATTAGTAATACGCGAGTGCTATTATTTATATGCTTTTCCTAATGAATTACTCTGTTATTCAGAGGATCGTATACGGCTTTATCGTCCATTATTAACACGCAATGAATCGTTATGTTCGATGGTGTGTTATCTCGCCAATTAAATACTACTTTAATATTAATCAGCGATTCTTTTATAACGTTTCGTTGATACGAGCAATCTATAGCAATAACCGGATACTTTGATACATACGTACTATAGTCGACTATAGGATTCATCTCATATTCGTGTTTGTCGTAATAAGCAGCATTAAAGTTTTTAAATATTTGATACAGATTAGCGCATTTATTTTCGCTATATTTCAAATTCAATCTTTCTCTCGGATAGTAAACGTTATTATTCAATAAAATTTGAACGTTTTCTAAATTTAATAAATCGTAAGTCGAAATATTTTTTTCTTTCTGGAAACCTATTAGTACGTACTTGGTTTTCAAATACGATACCGGAATATCTCAAGTAAATTCAGTCGCAGATGTACCTTGGTATAGGCAACTTCTGTATAGTAGTTCGTAGCCCGTATTATTTAAAATTTCTTTTCTAACTCGCGTTTCTTGCTCGATCGATAACTTTATTTGAGGCATTCTCCATGTTATGTCTCTTAATGTAATGGAATACTTGTCTTTATCGGTCATTGAAATATTCTCTAGTATGTCTACGTTTATCGTCGATCTATAGAACGTCAATTTTTTAGGAATACGATATAGAAAATTCTTGTAATCTTCGAAAAATTCCATTATCGTATTCACGTGTATACATAATGAAAAATGTCCCTTTTCATTTAGAATATTCGTCGAAGAATTTGTAATACGCCAACCGGTATTACTATACTTTAGATCATTTTCAAACGATACTAATCCTTTCATCGTGGTAGAAATTATACTATCGACCTTGTTATCACCTAAATAATAATCTATACGATCGAACAAATGTAACATTCCGTTATTGATTACGTTCACTCTTTTGTCTACACCCGATATTTCAAAATCTTTTAACGTTATTTCCCCAGTTATTACGATCAAACTTTTAACTGGTTGACTTACGATCTCTTCGTTGTATACGTTTATAGAAAACTCCGTCCCAAACTCGTTTATGTTTTCCGTTATAGACGGTCTATAATCGAAATATTCGAAACTCTCTATTATATCGCTCATATTATACTACGAGCATGTAACAAAATTCTATAATTTACAACTATAAACTGAAACAGATTTAAGTACTTGATTTTTTAAAAACTATACCTCTATTTATATATATTTTTTTAAAATTGTATTTACTTATATCGTCATTCATTCGTTACCATTTTTGCTACAAAACATAAATACGAGGCATTCGTATTCTCCGTTATGACTTACTTCATTACCCGTAAAAATAATGTTTGTCTTCGAACCATATTCCTTTTTTCTTATTTACTTCTTTCACTATTCGTGGTGGCATATAGATTCTTTCAGGATCAATATACATCGATATAATCTAAATTTGCCTACAAATTTAATAAAATTATTCTATGAAATTGCTACTATTAAGGTCCATCTAACTGGGTTTAATATAATAAACTATATATTTATTCTCTTAAGATAGATCTTTGCAACCCAATTATAAAATATCATAAAAAATTATATATATATATATATACTATACACAAACACACACACATATATATATAAACAAAATGTAAATACATTATATTATATATATATATATATATATATATATATACAAAATGTATATATACTATACAAAAAATATATATATATACAAAATGTATATATATATATATATATATATATATATATATACTTAATTGTTATATATTTATTCTCTTAAAAGAGAACCTTGCAACCTAATTATAAAATATCATTAAAAAAAGTGTATATATATATTTAATATTTTATATTTAGTTTGTAAGGATCTATCTGCATTAAAAGAATAAATTACGATAAAAAAGAATATATGTTAAAAACAAATGATATGAAAAAAGGGTAACAATGGAAAAAAAACATTCGCTTCTGTAACATTCAGGGAATGAAATGAGCGACAGATCTGTGAAGCTAAAGGGAGGAACATCTTTGAACTTTGCTGTTGTACACACTGTCAGGCATAGTTGCGCCATACTAATTACTTAATTGAAAACACTAAAGACCTTTCTATAAAATTGTAATTACTAAAACGATTGAACTATATAATGAAAGGTTCGTTATCTACTTCTTCTTCTTCTTCTTCTTCTTCTTCTTCTATGTGCCATGTCCTCGAAGAACGTTGGCGATCATCTGCTTGACTTGCTCTTTATCCATAACTTTTCGGAATATTTCAATTGTATCCAGTTTGAACCACTTCTTTAAGTTTTCCAACCACATTATTCTAGGCCGACCACGTCTACGATTACCATTTATTTTAGCCTGCATGATTAGTTGAAGGAATTCATATTTCTTGTTCCGCATTATGTGTCCAAAATATCCCAGTTTTCTTATTTTCACTGCATTAATAATTTCCGGTTTTTTGTTCAATTGTCGTAGAACTTCGGAATTTGTTATCTTAGCCGTCCCAGGAATTTTTAGTATCCTGCGATATGTCCACATTTCAAAGGCTTCTAATTTTTTTGTATAAAGCCACTGATATCGTCCAGGATTCGACTCCATATAGCAGAACGCTAAAAACATAACATCGTAGTATTCGTACCCGTAGATCTATCTTCAAATTCCGGTTTGTCAGAAATTTATTGATTTTTTGAAAGTATCTTCTCGCCTGTTCAATTCTGGATCTGATCTCAGTGGATATTTCCCATCCATCATTAATATGGCATCCCAGATATTTAATCTATCTGACCTTTTCGATCGTTCCATTGTCGAGAAAAAGAGTGCCGTTAATCGTGTTCTTTACTAATAGCCAAAGAACGCATCCTTGACGTACCCCCTTCATTATGATGACTTCTTCTGACATTTGACCATCTAAACGTACCGATGCGCTTTGATTCCAGTATAAATTAATTATAATTCTGATGTCGCTACTATCCAATCCTATTTGTTTTAATATTTCAATGAGTTTATCGTGTTGCACCGTGTCAAACGCTTTTTCGTAATCCACGAAACATGCGTATATGTCTGTTTAAACCGCACGACAGCGCTGAATGAGCATTTGAAGACTAAAAAGAGCTTCTCTGGTACCAAAGCAATTTCTGAAACCAAATTGTGTTTTTCCGATGTTCTGTTCACATTTGCGATATATTCTTTGGTGTATAATTTTTAGACAAAATTTTAAAACATGGCTCATTAAACTAATGGTTCTAAAATCTGAACAATGTTTTGCATTCTTTTTCTTAGGTAGTGTGATAAAAGTTGACTTTAACCAATCCTTTGGTATTTTCCCACTGCGATATATATTGTTGAATAATACAACCAAAATCTGAAGTGATTGTTCTTTTTCTAGAAGCTTTACTACTTCCGTGTAAACGTCATCTGGACCTGGGCATTTGCCATTTTTTGACTTCTTTATAGCATATTCCACTTCCTCTCGTGTGATATCAAAGCCATCTTCAATTTTGATATTAGGAGGTACGTTCCTATTATCCTTGAATAAAGTCCGTATATATTGTTTCCATTCTTCAAGTTTTTCTACTGTACTCGATACAATATTCCCACTTTTGCTAATCATGTAATCACTCCATCTTTGTTTATAGATTCCTGCGGTTTGCTTTATTTTCCTAAACATATTAAAATGATCATTTTTCGCATTTAATTCTTCTATTTCTTTGCATTCATTGGAGAGTTTCATTTCTTTTGCAACGCGTATTTTCTGTCTTATAATTCTTTGTAATTCGCGATACCTTACACTGGGTCTTTATTTTTGAATAATCATCTTCGATCCATTAACTGAAGAATTTCCTCGGTCATCCATGATTGTCTTTTCTTTTCACTTTTATTTATGAGATATTCATGTGTTGTTCTTGTAAAAATGTTTTTAATGTTCTTCCATGCTTCTCCAATATCGGTTACGTCTGTTCTTTTAATGTCATTTAACCTTTCGTTCAGACATAATCTCATTTTATTTTTTATTGTTTCCTGCCGCAATCCTTCCATTGCAATTCGCCTAAAAGTTACATGTTTTTTAATTTTCTTTAGCTTTACATTTAACTTTGCCAGCAACAGATTATGGTCAGAGTTAATATCAGCACCTGGATACGTTTTTACACTTTTTATTACGTTTCGGAATCTTCTATTTATCAAAAAATAATCGATCTGATTCCTGATATTATTACCACAGGATGTCCAGATGTACAGGCGTCTTGGAGGTAATTTAAAAAAGGTATTCATAATTATAAAATTTTCTTCTTAGCACCATTGCACTACGCGGTCGCCACGTTCGTTACTCCGGCCTAGACTGTAATCTCCTACTACGTCAGCCCGTCTTCCATTTCCTACTTTGGCATTGAAATCGCCCATTATTATATTAATGTAGTTTGATTTAGTGAACAACAAGGCTATCTTGATTTCGGAATAAAACTGTTCAATTTCGACATCAGGTGCAGCAGATGTCGGCGCATATATCTGTATTAGGTTAATAAGAATAGGTTTGGTATTGAGCTGTAAAAATATGACTATCTGAAACTGGTACACATTTATTTACATATTTATACATATTAGACTTGATTATGAAACCAACACCATTGTAATGACTCGGATCATCATTTCTAGAATAGTAAAAATGATAGTCATTTATTATGCATCTTCCAGAATCAGGCCATCTTACTTCACTAACACCGAGAATGGCTATGTCCAGCCTTTTTATCTCTTCAATAACGTTATGCGATTTACCACTTTGATATAAACTGCGAACATTCCAAGTTCCTATTTTAGTTATCTCATTATGATATTTCTCAGTCAAGTCAGTAACTTTACAAGGAAGTAATCCAGATTTCATGGTACATTTGTTCCCTCTTGCAGAGTTCCATACCATCCGAGGCATGGGGGAACTTACTGCAGAAGACCTCCCATTGCCTGATACACTCTTTCGAGTATACCCCACGGGTACAGCATATTTATAATTATCTTGACGCACCATGTTAGTCCCGAATCTGTACAGTGGTGGTTTTCCATTGCCTTCCAACGGATTTTCTGTCAGGGTTTACTCCCTTAGCCTTTCGGTAAAAAACGTAACCGCAAGGCAGCGGTTTCGTTTTCTGTTAGGGTTGTCTCCCTTAACCTTTGGATCAATATTCTAACCCTAAGGTAGCGGTTTGTTACTGAGGAAGTTACGATTTTTTTTTAGGTTTTTACGGCGACCTAAACCCGCCGAGGGGGAGACAGTCATAGGATTTCTGCAGACTTTTATTGGACAGGTACTCAAGCTGCCCATCTGCAACCTCGTATCTCCTTACCCTGTCACTACTGGAATCACCTGCATGAGGCTTTCCACCAGTAGCCGCTCTTGGTCCGCGACTGCTTATTCGACTAATATCTTATTCGCAGCTAACCTACATATCTGTAGGCTGTTCGACTATCCACCACCTGTGGACGCGCCCGATACCAGTTAGAGCGCTGGTCCCCAGAAGGTACAAAGTACCTTATATAATCAAATATCAGAAAAGCTTTATTAAGATATTTTAATGAAATGCACATGGATTTAAAAAATCACATTAAATTAACCAAAAACCGATCACTTCACATAAATCAATAAACAAGGAAAAATCACAGGTCGCATCAGTTACATGCAAGATGATTTCCAACAGAACAGACTGACTGAATCACTTGAAAATGTTAACTACACAAGGCTAGGATTGCGTAACAATTAATGATTCTATATTATCAGGTGATGAAATGAACGACCAATCAGAGGAGCCGCATTTTTCGATGATCCTTATCATTCACTCTGGCCACGCCCTTGTGTTTTTATGAAATTTCCATCCTGTCAATGACTCAAACGCATTCCATCGTATTATAGTTGAACTAGAAGTTTCTACTTTTCCCAAGAGATGCATTGTCATGCCAATGACTTCAAAAGCGATTACAAAGAATGACTGCGCATTCTATTGTTTTATTGTTGAACTAGAAGTTTCTAGTTTTCCCAAGGGATGCCTTGTTCAGTCCCCTTATACCGAAATTAATATAACATATTCCGAACACAGTTCTTTAGGTATGCTAAATTCAAAATATGCCCAGTTGCTCGTCTAAATACAAGAAAAACACAGGAGAAACCATCAACAAAACCTACATATTGATCGTAAAGCTATCTATATATAAAGTTATAAATATTTAAGTTAATAGAATAATCAATATTTTTTTATGTTTATTATACACAAACATAAATTTTGGACGAGAGATATTACCAGCTGTACAAATAGCGTGTGTTTAATTATTTTGTGTTTGTAGCGTTTATATTTTAGTTGCAAACGTGTGTGTGTGTGTGTGTAGTCCCCTATGTCGTTTATAAATGAATAATGACTGAAAGCGCAGCTATAACAAAAAAAAATTGTTTTTATTTGACAACATTGTATATACGTTGTCACTTCAATGCCTTGTGAATGTGTTCGATTTTTACATAGACTGGAAGATTCAGAATTGTTCTGTAGCACATATTTTGTAGCCGTTGTAACTTCGCTAAATTAGAACGTCTAGTTAACGACCATATGGGACAAACATAAAGCGTAATTGTTCTTATTATAGTTTTGTAGATTATTAATTTATTTGCCGAGCTGACGTAACATGGTTTATTAAATATTGGATATAGTTTAAACAGAGACGCGTGAGTTTTGTTGCAGTCATATTCAATATGTTTAGTAAATGTAAGACCACGATCCGGTATCACACATAACTATTTAATATGGGTTTTCCAATCCAAAAGTGTGTTAAAGAAATGCGATCTTCTTTTCATGAATAGAATAGATTGAGTTTTAATGGAATTTATTTTTTGATTGTATTGATTGGGCATATAGTTTGTGAAATATTCAAGCTAGAAAATATATAGCAGTGTATCCGAAAGTATACATTGAGCATGAAAGGGTTAAATAACATATTTACAATTTAATAATGCTCACATTTATCCGTATTACTCGAATAAATGAAGTAAGTCCCAATACGAGAAAATTATGTGAAATATGATTGTATAATAAAAAACGTAACATTATACAACTTATTAATCCTTCCAGTTCATGTTGTCAATTTTTGACATAATCATAAATTTTTAGACATGAAATAGTTAAAGATTCCTAAGTAAATCTATTTTAAAGAAGCGCGGTTCGATCCGGCTTTTGAGCAGTAAATTTTGCGTAATTTGAATACACATTCGAATCCTGCATTTAAATTTTACACCGAAGAATTATTTATTCATAAATGCCGTTACATATTACATACATTTTTTACAATTTGAATATATATATATATATATTTTAATAAATAACTGCCTTTTAGGAAAGCAGTTACACTACTACAATCTTAACCTATAGGTTAAATAATTAGTAACTTTGATAATTTAACATGTTGTGTTCGCTGATCCAGTGATCAGTTTCCACTAATATTAACTAAATATTAATTATGAATATGGGGTTCAATAGAAATATAATTATTTAACTATAAATTAGGTTCAATGGATGTGTTCGCTTAGTAACCGTGTAATTTTTTTATTAGTGTGACCATGCATAATAATTCAATCTAATAATAATATTAAATAATTTGAATTTGCTACTTCACTTATAACATTATTTCTTTAAAAATTATTATTAAGTGCATCGGTTAAGAAATCACTACTTTTTTGGAACGATACCCAATGATTAGTTTAAAAAATGCGTAATTTATGTTTAAATTTTTATTTCTTGTAAAATACGTTCTTTCTTCTATTGACAAAATGGCTAAAGATGAAAATCTGTTTTTTGTTTATCGCTGATAATTTTACTGAAGCCACGATTACCGGTGACGTTAACATAATTTGTAATGCGAGTAATAAATTTCAACACGTTTCCGAAAGGACGAATAATCGACTTTCCTTATTAACTGGAACATCTTCATTTCTTCATTTCAGTTCCGTCTAAATCTTATTTTAAATGTAAATGAAGATCTTGACAATACTAATAAAAATATTCATCATAAAAATTCTCAATATACAAACCATTTTATAAAAGCATCCGTGAGATATAAAGGAATAATAATTTTATGAAATGAATACATACTGCCAATACTACATAACAAAATACCAACTGAAATATTGAATGAAAAAAATATGGATTTGAATAAAAAATAAATAAAAAGTGATTATGAAAGAACGAGATAATGACACAATACCGTAAAAGAAAAAGAGAAAACGATAAATAAATATAAAAATAAATTATAATCGTATGCAAAACAAAGGATTTAAAAATTCATCAAACGAATATATGAGTAAAAGATGTAGGAACCCATAATGAGAATGTTATAACTTTATCTTTTATTTGTGAATTATAACATGTAACTGTGAGCATGTGTTTCGCCCGCAATGGTGTGGTTCAAAACAGAAATAAACAAGTGTTGATTATCTAATGCGCATGCTGGAACTTTCTGCTAGATGTGTCACCGACATATTAAAAAGTAACAAAATTAATATACATCCTTGTAGGAGGCTATTATTTTTTCGACGCCACTTACCGCTACTTTTGCTAAAAGAACGCAAAAATATCTATTGGACTTACCACATGCTACAATATTTCGGAACATAAAATAATAGTAGACAGCCTTAAGAATTCCTTCATTCATTTCGTATGGCTGATGCGCAGTTGAACTCGTTATAGGACATATTTAGATTTTGAATCCATCTTATGTTTGGAATTGGTCGTTGTTCGTTATCCATTGACACGAAACACAGATCTGGAGACGTGTCCTTTTTCCATATGGCTGAGTGGAAGGTATCAGTTTGTTTCGGATCATAGACGAGGAACATATTTGTTTGTTCGATGCAGTTTATAAGAGACTCTCCGATTGAGTCATTCTTGCTGTAACCCCGTATTGTATGTTGTTTGAAATCACCAATCACTACGGTCGGCGTGGCTATATTTGGGAACACATGAATTGGGCCGTTCTCATGTTGGTGGTTTGTATACGTTACATACAAACAACTTATCCACTTTGATATTTATAAATGAGATATCATTCTTAGATTCTGCCGCCATCAGTTTCCAGTCTATACCGTTTTTAACGTATGTTGCAAATTCGTCTTGTTTGCTGCAAACTGCACCAGCTGTAATATGCGTATGGTATCTTTAGTCTGTAATCGGACGTTGTGGTTCTGTGGAGAAATGTTTTTGCCACCATACGTCTGTAGCTGAGTGTTGTAGTTCTGACAAGAACTGTTTCTATACGTCTTTAATCGGTTGTTTTAATTCTGAAAAGAACTGTTTTCTATCACGAGGATTTCGCAGCACTTAGCGTGAGGTATTGCTACAGTTCGCTTCCAAGTTCCGAATGCTTTAGCCGCTATAAATAAATATATAATGTTGCCAGGGGTGAACGACGTGGACGCGTATTCGGGTTAATTTTTCACGCCAAACAGTATTGTAGGTAAAAAGCGAATAACGTCTTCAAATTTTTTCAATACCGCGACCTGAAGGGCCTTCCTGTTCAAAAATCAGCCTTGGTAAATATCAATCTGCTTCGGTTGCAGTAATTCATTTTAACATCTTGTATCGCACATTAAAAATAAATATAGTGCGATAGTTCGTTCCTTCTCTATCTTCTTTGTCCGGATTCTTAATCGCAATTATTCTGAATTTAACTTCTTAGATAATCTGGGTCTTATTATATTAAGTATCCTACAGAAATGGTGTTTTCCTTTGGATCTGGATAGACTATGTCAAATACTATTGCTTTCTTGTTCTCCATTTAAGTTAGCCAATATGGAGTTCAGTAACAAAAGGTAGACTGGCAGATTATTCGCTGTGGTCCGAGCTATATTCTATTTTATTTAGCACGGTTTTCGGCATTATAATATTTCGTTTTTCTGAAATATTTTTAATACTCACGAGCCCTGACGCAAACGCATCTGGTTTAACACTTAGAGCCCCAAGCCACATTTCGAATTTTAGGTCGATAGTGCGAATTCGGAAAATATCAAAAAAATATCCGGTATGATATAATCATTTTTTTCCGTGAAAAAATATACGAGCCCAATAGATTTAAATTTATAAATATACATTAAAATCGTTACATTATTGAAGATAAATAGAATGAAATGGTGACAATCGTGAAACTATAAGTATAATACAAAAGAATCATATACTGCCGAAGTAGCTTCTCGAAAAACGTAACTAATAATTTGAATGTTAAAACAACGTATACTTAGTAACAGCGACATTTACAAGCAAAATACCAGGATTTCACGATTTCACTGAAACTTATCCTATCATTTGTAAAGATGACGATAATAACTACACTGGAAATAGTTTTAAACGAGCAATTATCATTTGTTCATTTATTTTTAAAAGCCCTTAATTTTTAAGCGATAACTTTACTTACGAGAAGACTAATAATTAGGTAAATAATAATTAGGTAAATAATAATTTTTCCATTAAATATGGAGTCAAAATCTATAATATTAAATTATAAAATTATGAGACCCGTACTTTTTTTTTAACTTTCGTTAAACATATTTATGACGATGAAAATTAATTACGTAATCCATATGGTTAATCTACTGATATTTTTATTTTTCACAGTAAATAACGTATTCACGAATTTTTGTATCCAAACAAACGACGCTTCTATTTATTTACTACATTTAGACAAATAAGTAAATATCGAGAAAAAAAAACGTTTATAGCATTTAAATAACATTAAAAAATAAATCAGAAAATAATTAATTAATAAATAAAAATGGTCGTGGAATGGCTTTTTGATTTGATGATAAAAATAATAGTAATTTGTTTTGAATTTAAATATTTCACAGGAAATTAACATAAAGTTATTTAGTATTTTTAAATTTTAAAATAATATTTTAATATTTATCTATTTGTATATAAAATTTTCACGTTTAATATTATATAATTCGAATAAAAATCGTGAAATTTTATTATTATGTAATTTTTAGTACGACATTTTGAAATTAATTGACGGATGTAATGACGTATTTACATGAAGTTTTTTGATTGGTGTTTTATTTGGATTTTAGACTGTCACATCACTGGCCCTTAATGCTTTAATGTTTTTGTAGTTTGTTATTGGCGGTGTCATAATTTTACAATGTCCTTTACGTGTGATGAATTAGACTTGTAAGAAAATTAATAAATTGTTACGTTCGTGTATTAATAATAATGCTTAAAATTATTATTGGAATAATTTACAGTGTTAACTTGTACTTATCTAAAACTTATATTACAATTTTTAACTCTAAAATGGTTATATAAAAAAAACGATGTTTTATTTTTTCAGAATAAGGATATTATCGGGTTTACGACAAGGATGAAATTTATAAAATCTTACGAGATTTACTGAATACATGCTACGGGTAATATTCTAATTGTAAATTACACGCTGTTTGCGACTATTGTTATTTAAAACGAAAGTACTATTCTTCAAATTGCTCCTATATGTTAAAATATACATTTTTTTTTATAAAGTTATATTCTTATATTTCGAATAATCACGAATAAACTTTTATATAATCCGATTTTTGCACGATTTGAACCTATCAAATTAAGAATATAGAAATGAAAGGTAATTCGAATTAAATTTGAACGTTCGTTATTTATAGCTTGATGTCGGAAACGAAATTTTCTTAATGCGTGATTTGTTAAAGTTTATATATTTTATCGAGTTCGGTTATTTTCTAATTTAGATTAGTACTTTCGAATTGTGAAATATATTGAAAATAAGTTTAAACGACATTAAAAGTAAATAATATTCGAAACTGATTGCATTTTATACGGCCATACATCTATTTTATTTTGTGATAATTATGAAAACATTAATTTCGAATAGGTAAAAATACTTACCGATGCGAGGAAATTCATAAATGACGGTTTTAAAATAAATAACGCCTATCGAAATTTCATAATTATGTTTCCAAACATGAAATAATTTCGAATTGTTACAATTCATCTTCCAACTTTGTAAGATTACATATAGCTAAATACCCAGGAATAGGTTAGGTTAGAATCAGGTTTATTTCGCCCAGTTAGAAGTAGAATTAAAAGAAAAAACGATTGACTAATAAATCGAAATTTATAATCTAGTTGAACATAAATTTTGATTTTAATTTCCGCAAAGAAAAAAATTTCAACGCTGGCTGTTTTTATCAAAACATGATTTTTTTTACATTTTAGACAAGGTCGTATCAACTGCTAGTCTCCCCCAAATTTGTAACGATATTTTATTCCCGATAAATATTGCTCGTGTTTCGTAATATACCATTAGCATTATCAGTCGCGATGTGGTTATAATAATTTCGATAATATTGTTAATAACAAGTTTATGTTCGCGTCGTTACAGATGATCGTTGTTTGTTAAACTCTATGGCGATATCTGTTCGAGATTTTTGTAAGACCGAAGTAGATTCGGATCCGGAATTTGATTTGGTAATCGACGAAGATTATTTCAATCGCGAAGAAGACGAGAACAATTCGATAAAGAACGACCGAAATTTATCTTCTTATTCTGAAAAATTACTCGACGGTAAGCAGAATTTGTCCGAACCTGCAAATTACGATTCTGAAGAATTACCGGTCGATCTTAGCGTAAGCCGAGACAAATTAAAAGACGATCGCATTAAAAAAGAATTCGCTATAAACGACGCCTTCGAACAAATAGACGCGAATAAAAATACCGGAAATAATAATGATAATACCGGCGATTTGTTACGTCCTTTTCCGCTGAAATTAAACGCTAAATCTTACACTTGCGATTTATGCGACGAAATATTTCGCTACAACGTAGCGCTTATTTGTCATTTAAATATCGTTCATAATATTAAATTCGGTTATCACGATTCAACCGACGAAGACGATAAGAATAATCGCAATTCGACCGATCGAGACGATGATAATAAGAAGCGGAATAAGTCGACTAGACGAAAATTAAATCGATCCGTTAGTAGTAGTAAAGTCGGAACGAAACCACCTAAAAACTATTCGAAAGGGCGACGTTCGAGTACTTCAAATTCGAATAGTACTTTATCGAAGAAGGTCAATCGCAAATCGACTAATAAGAACGTATCGAAATGTAATAAAAAATCGATAGGAAACACGCGAACAAATTTAGACGAGCTCGGTAAACAAGATGGAGAAGAATTTAACGAGGAAAACGAACGGCTTGTTCAAATTAAAGTACTCGATCCGGATTGCAGCGCTGACAAACAAACTCAAACGAATAATAATTGTAGTTCCTCCGCCGATGATAATAGCGAAACAACTGGAGATAACGTAATTCGTTTTATTTGTTCGAAATGTAATAAATCGTACAGCGATAACGTCAACAAGCAAAGGCTCATAAGACACGCGAAAATATGCCGCAAACAATTTAGATACAGCTGTCATATTTGTACGATGAAATTTTCGTGGGAATTAAAATTGAAAAAACATTTATATCGAAAACATAATCAAACCGAAGTATTTCTATGTCATCTGTGTTGCAAAGTATTTGTAGACGATTCCGCTTTAACTACGCATCGTGAGGAATGTTCGAAAACTGTAGACACGTATCCTGATAAAGTTCCGTCCAACGATTTAATTACCACGTACGGTTTTCGTCCTTTTTTAGTTCGTACGTCTGTGCGCCGATGACGTTATAATTTTTTCCCGTTTACACTTATCCAGGTAAACTGCAAACGCTATAAAATAAAATAAAAAAATATTTATTTACCCGCATTTTATACTTATACATAGTATAATAAATACTTCGAAATTACATTAACCCATTCAATCACGATGTATACCGGACGTATAATTTTAATGCTAATAAAATTTTGTACTTTCCGGTTGATACAAATTGTCTCAATTTTAAAAATATTTATATAAATATTTTTGGAAATTATCTATATAGTTCTGAGAAACAGTATTGTATAATGGACACCTGTATAAAATTCAAGAGTTTATAATATACGACTGAAAGGGTTAAATCCCGGTGTATAAATTAAAATTGACGCATTTGCTCCTGATATCCTTTTTGATTATTATAGTTATCAATTCCGAACTCCGTTAAATGACTCCCTTATTTTTATGCGTTTATTTTGTTTTTCGCCTCATCCGTATATATGCACACTAACTAACGTAGAAGATGCATAAAAAGAATTTGTGAATTAATTTTTCTTTTTAATTCTCGTAAATTTTGAAAACGCCATTTTGAATGCATAGTTCGAAAAAAAAAATACACTTTTAAACGGAAACGTAATATAACTTTTTGCTCGTTTTAGAATTTTACAAATACGCAACAGATCGAATTTTCAAAATGTTTATTCAGACGTCGAAATTACGATGATTTCATTTCGCAGGTATCTACAATTACCAGTTTCGTTTATAATTATAACTTATTATACGATCCCAGCGATTTTAATAGCGGTTATAATTATTAATATATTAACGAGTCGATAAAAATTTTCGGCGATTACGTCAATTATAGTACGTGTTAAAATTAATTTGAATAATATATATAACAATGCAAAATAACAGCACGACCTTGTACTAACGAGTTTGAAATATAACTTGTTCTGTTTATATATATATATATATATATATACTTTTTTTTACATTTTTTATATATCTGTGTGAGTGTGTGCGTATTGTATGTATGAACTAGATTACTTTTAAGCAAAATATTCAAGAACATAATTATAAAAACTGTTTTAAAAATAAGAGCAAATTACTCCGAAATGTATATACAAGTATAAATTTAATTAAGTCTTAAAAATTCGAAATTTTGAACTTAATGTCTTTCAGAAATTTTCTTGTTCAGTGAAATCTTACCTTATACTTTTGTTTTTTGAAATATTGCACTATTTTGAAAAGTATAATTAACATTTTATAATGGTTTTTATTATAGTTTGTCATTTTATTTAAAATCATAAATATTTCCACATTTTATATATACGTGCGTGTACGAGCATATGTTTACGCTCACGCGTATATATTTACTTTTAATATTATCTTTTAATTTAAAAAAAAAAAAATAATAATTTTAAAACGCAATCAAAAGAAATTTACTGAACGTATTATTAAATTATTAAATAAAATACAGTAATACATAAGCAAAAAATATAATTCGTAAAATTAATACGTGTTTATATGTATGTACCTGTGCATAACGCACATACAGTATACAAATAAAGAAGAGTCTCTTATATCAAACAACTTCAAAACTATGTTTTAAAAAATATATACACTTTTGACAAATTTTCGGACTGCGACCTGTGTTAAGAAATAAAAATTTTTTCGCATAGGCCAGCCCTGGCCATAATTGGCACTTTTGAATTCTAATAAGTTACAAGATGGAATTAAATTGCCTCCTATCCCAGGGCATAAGAAGCAACCCTAAGTAGATTGTTAGTAGTTAATTTTTCTAGCTGATTACATGTTATCTTAAGAAGTAACATCAATCTGTTATGGCATACAGTTGTTTGTGTTAAATTTGGTTGTATTTTGTTATAGCAAAAATTACCTTTCAAAACGCATGGAAACATATGTATCGTATGCTACCTGGCTACTCGTGAATGTATATAATGATCAACGCATTCTTGTTAACAGACTTCATTCTTACGGATGATACATACCGATTATGTTCCTATTGTTAATAAGGGCGTCTTGGTACCATCTTTTTCATTTTCCATTAGGATCGCCGGCAGCCATTGTTTAAATATGTTCAGATTATCGTTAGGACAGAGTTTAGCAAATAATCTTTAGTAGCACTGTACAATGAATTTTTTAATTCTTTTTTTATATTAATATTCATATAATTCGGTCCATACTTCCAAATGGATGCTATAACCGTGAGATAGATTCGTCTTTAATATATAAAATATTTGTTCCATATATGTTGTGAAATAGTGTTTTTTAAGAAAATATATTTAGATAAGAATGACGTACTATTAAAAAACATGATATACGTAATTATAACTATTTTAATCGTGTAGAATATCGTTCCATAAATTTCCGGACCATCTTCATGTTATTTTGGTAATGAATTTTTGAATTTTTCGATCGTGGTTTTTCCTTAAAATAATTCTTTCATAGATTAAAATATATGTCTAATATATTCTATACCTGAAATCGAAACGGTACACGAAATATGAAATTTTAATTATATTTACAAAATACATATGCAGTGATAAGTAAATTTCTAAGTTTATATAGAACGGATAATGCGAGCGGGATAAAAGTTTCAACGTACATTTGGATAAATATCTGAAAAATACGATGAAATAAAGATCGGAATTTCCAAAATTTTATACAGGTAAAATTTCTAATTTCTATATAGGTCATTTTCAATTACTTAAATGTTTGTTTCATGTATGTACAAAATTTATCCAAATCGTTGAAGATAGATTAAAAGTACTTTTAATTTTATTGCAATATTTTAAACAATTTTTATTAATTTTTCTGATTAATATAATTTTGAACGTTATCAGACAAATGTAAGTTTTATAAATTATGCATATTAAACGCGAAAAAATAGAATATTAGACATATATATATATATATATAATAAAAAGAAACTTGTTTGATGAAATAAATATTTATTAACAAAAGAACATTAGATAAGAAAGAATAGTTTACTTGTATCTATCATGTGTGTATGTGAGCGTGTATATGTACAATGCATAAATTGAAAATTTTCCTCTTATCGATACATTTACTATTAAGAATAAATTTCACACTAACCGTTACAGTGAAGCTCAAAATATTCGTTAACTAGTATTCGAACACGCCAATATAGTACATACACAGTCATGTAAAAATGTGTATCGTCTAGTCTGTATTTAATGTGTTATTGAATTGTATCATTATTTCGATATATAATTATATTTATTAAAGATATTTATACTTATTATTTATTTATCACTTTAAATATAAATTGTTTTAGCTCTATTCTCGTATTTTTATCTTCCATGCATCTGACTCGTTAAAAAGTAAGCCAACTTTAAGGTGGGGCGCGATTAGTATTATTAATTTTTGTGTAAAACTTATTATAATACACGATATATATATATATATATATATATATATATATATATATATATATATATGTGTGTGATTTGCTGTTCTTCAATTGTTGTAGTGTTTGATTATTTTGAATTTCCTCACGAATTATCAAAAAATCATTACACTTGTTTTCATTTAAATTCATAATTACACGTGTAAAAATTATAACAATCAATATTTTTGTTTTTCACGATTTTGGAGTAATATCATTAAATCGTAAACATTCTACTGTATATATACCAAATAAATTTGAAACTTAACTATATACTTCATTTATTTAAAATAAGCAATATTTAATTTTTGGTAAGCACTCTTGCATTATGAGTTTATAAAATACTAACTTAGATAATACGATCATTACATTGTGATCACCTGATCTTAAGCAATTTTCATAAAATAACTGACCTAATACGTCTGTTCGCCCAATCTTGTCGACAGATTTGTAGTATTATAAACCATACACACATTTTGAACTTTCTTAATGCGATCTGGCTCCGGTAATGTCTTATTTAGAACTACTGTGAAATCCACTAAAAATAACCTATTTATGCTTGAAATCGATGTGTAATATTAAACTAACACGTTAAAATGCATACACCTTTATACTTATTCTACACGAAGTGGGTATTTTATAGATAAATTTTTCTACAATTTTATAGAATTAACTTAGCGCGAAGCTTTGCAAATAAATTTTAAATATTTACGTGTATAGTAAAAAAATCGAACTTTTATATAAACATTTAAAAAACCATGAAAAATAAAGGTAAAATAGAACTTCTCTTAAACAGCTCTATTATATGCCCGAGTCAGTAATGTAAAATTTAAAATATACTACTTCATTTCTATTTAAAATGTTATATCATTCATTAAGTACCGTCTCCCTGTCGGAGATAGGCGACTACTTACCTATGCATATTTTGTTGTACAGTGTAAGCACTGTACAACAAAGTGTAAGCACTGTACAAGTCAGTCATAATATGATGTTAGCGTAGATAGATACACACACACACTCGAGAGATCTAATTGTAATCACTTTGTTGTCAGGACACAATGCAGTCCCGCGTATGTTTACTATATTATTACTAGCGCGCATATGGTGTTGTGTTTGTGGTTTGCCATTGCCTTTCACGCGATAGTAACATTAGGATTATTTTTTATATAAAATCATTCATTAAATCTGGCAAAATAACATTTGGCACGTTTACACTAAGGGTAGCAAACATATAATTTAGACTATGTATTGAATATTTTAAAAGTTTTTAATGAAATGCCTTTTGTCTTTTAAGTTATCTGCATCATCAGGTAAAACGTGATATATGAAATTGTTAACAAATCTAGCAATTATGAAAGTTAAATTTATGGACAAACTTGTAATTATTTTTTTTTTTTAGTGTTTGAATTTAATTTTTGCGTGATATTTATTTTTCTTCAAACGCAGTTGTAATGCGGAAACTATTCAGTAATTTAAGCTTATTGTTTTAATCGGTAAATATTTTTTATTTAAAATTACATCTGCTTAATTTGTACTACATGATAATGCGACATCGATAAATAATACAAACATATCAAATTTAATCTTAATTAAAACACACTTCGTTTCACATTAAAATAGTAACTTAATTCTACTACATCATACAAAAAATAAAACTGGATTTTAAATGTTAAAATTGAAACGTTTAAGCAATAAAACCGCGAGTAAAACATATATAAATGTTAACAATACCAGTACTTTTAATACATTTTACAAAATAGTCACCCCGTACTCAATTTTGAGAACCATTGATATAAAATATAATTTAGTTGTTTATGTATTGAGGTAGTGCGTATATTTAAAGTTCCTCAATGGACTTCTCGAGGTTTGGTTAAATATATATTTTAATGCGCATTTCAATATTTTCTTAATAAAGGATCATGTAACAACATATTTCATCAGTTGATTTTTGTATGCACACCAAAAAGTTCATCAGCGAAACGTAATAGCTTATCCATTTCTAGCCAGCAACAGCCTGAACGTGGTGCCCCTGCTAATCTAAACAACCTGGAGGAAGTTTATAATGCAAATCCCAGAGGAAAACCAGGTCGGGGAAGGAAATAATGTGGAAGGTTAGGCTAGTATTAAGTTCAACTCGAGAAAGACCTTAACCAGGATAGGAACAGGTAGGTTACCTATCCTCCAGATAGCGACGGATGCTCCTATATGGAATCAACAGCCGGCAGTTTTGCATACTGCGTCGCCAAACACAATAAGGGATATCTGGAATGAACTGGGTAAAAACATCACTGTAATTGCTAATTGCTAAGAAAATTCTGGGCACTTATAAAGAATGACGTCAGCGATATGATTTGATTTTGGAATAATGAGGTAAAGCAGTATATTAGCACTCAAAGAACGTTTAAAAAGTGGCAGAAATGCCAAACACAGGATAAAAAGGCAGCATACTTAATGGCAAAGAAGCCGCGACAAAAGCCAAATACCAATCGGACATAATGAGGAAGAATAAATGTATATAACAGTTAGCTAAGAGACATACTAACACCGTTTGGGATAAAACATTATACGTACACAAAAGGTGAGGCGAACTGAACTTCATAATAAAGGAAAGATTATGCGATGTTGAAAGGAAATGAGACCGATCACATGGAAAACAACCAGAGAACTAGGTAAAATGAAAACATCAGGACTCTAAGTGATACCTGTGGACATTTGGGAAATGACAGAATTAAAAGATGCATCAAGTTCCTGCCTAACCAAATACTTCAATTCAGTAGCAGATGTGGATGGGTTACCTGATGGCTGGACAGTTTCTATGAAAAATCCAGCGAGTTGTTGCAACGATCGCCTGAACTGGCACACTCACTGAAAATAATGAAACGGATGATAGACATTTAAGAAGTATTGTACAGTTAACAGTAAACCAGTGTGCATTTAGGTCATACTGCATTGAATGCAACATTTACTTTCTGAAGAATGTGAGAAAAATTGTGGACTACTTCAGACAACTGGCGTGTAAAATGAATCTGACAATGTGTATAATACATTACATCACCAAGGCAAATGGCAATTTTTAAATAAAACAATAAGTTACATATTGAATTTCTCAGCAAACGTATATCATTTCGTAAGCTATACAATTCCCTCATTTTGAGTACAGGCCCGTATACTACAAATTCAAAGTCGAATGACGTACTTCACTTCATTCAAGATACGCATTTATTATGTCCAGTTCTGATTCTATTTGAATTTTGTTAATCATTTTTTTGTAGTTCCAATACAGGTAATTTTTCTGATATACTATTTGCTAACTTCGTTTTATCAATTTTATTTTTAATTACGTTCCGGTAGTTCATCCATCTTCTGGTAAGTCTATTTTTGATTTTTTTTTTTCTATATTACACATGTTGCGACGAAATTTTCTAGATTTTGAACTTTGTTTTGGTACGTTAACTATTTCTGTATGTTGACTGCAGTAAATACCTTTGTGTTTTATACGCGACAGTGATGAATTTATTTAGGATTAACTATTTTACCTTAATTATCTTCTCACATCAAATTAAATTTGTTCACAAGTCTTAACGTCACAAAAAGAACAAGTGATGTTAAAACGATATATTACTCTTGAGTTTACTCAATTATGGTTATTAAACTCCTTCATTTAAATATAGTCCCTACGTTTTTTCGTAATTTTTTACTTTGAAGCTAAAAAAAAAAAAAATATAAATATTGCGTTTATAACGCAATGGAATAATTTTCTTTATTACTACAATATAATACCAGTTAGCTGAGTGCACACCAAATGCACAGATCGGATTTATTTTCGACATTCCTATATATTTCATTCTAGTAGTGTTGGATCAGTGAGCGACAAAAATTACGCGATCAAATGACAAATGTTTGTTTATGTAATAATTCAATTTGTTAACCTAAATCAGTAATCGCGTAAATTCTTATGTTAAATATTTCAAAACTATTAATCCTGAATGAAACAAAAAAAAAACGAATTTGAAACGACGTAAGAACATATAAATAGATTATTTCTTCCTAAACTAAAAAAATTAACCAAGTACATATGATTGCAAATATATACATTTTGTACAAAACGCATTTACATAAAATGATAAAACACTGTACTCGCTAATAATTAAAAATCCCACGAATTTAATTTAAATTATATTTGTTAAAAATATATATAATAAAATTTACAATCACTAAATAATGAAATTTTAAATAAATGTATAACAAAAACATTTTTCCGTATCGAACACATACTTCCACAGAATTTTGGAATTATCACTTCTAAGGTTTTCATTTTTTCCTTAATGCTAACTTTTTTTTTTAAGGCACAATCTCAACTAATGGTTGTTAAATAACTATTTTTAATTAACTATGGAAAACATTACAATAAAGTAAACACATATGAGGGATCATTCGATCTTGTAACAAAGTAAAAAAATAATATAATAAAACCGGAATTTTTTACAGGATTAGATCTTGAAGGCTCTTTAAACGTATATCTTCATGTATATTCAGAAATCGAACTGCGTCAGGATTACTATTCTGATGAAGCCGCTCCTCATCGCAATTGCAAAAACTTCATTTACTCCGCTAATTGTCTGAAATATCTCGATGAATGTCATCGCTTACAAGAGTAGTGATAGAAATTAACTATAGAAATTTTCTGAGCTTGTATTGTATTACAAATTGGTTGGGTTTTTTTTGTACATCCCCACAAGGTTTTTGATAATTTGCTGCTACAAAAGGTGTTTGCAGTAGATATCAACAGCATAATTTCTACCAATAAGTCAGCATAATTAGGTACTTTTAATTTTGTTTTTCTTTATTTTTAAATTATATTATTCGAAAGCCGAGAATTGAAATCATCTATTCGGCAGGATTACACTTTTGAATTTGCTGACATAGATTCCACTTGTGTAGTCCGTGCGCCTGTTCAAGTGTTGCGACCTCATTTAATTTAATTTGAGAACTCAGCGTAGAGTCCATGCAGGGACACACTTTAAAGCTCGTTGTAAGTTCTTCAGTTGAAATTTATGTAACAAATTTTCGCTAGTTTTTATTAATTTGTTCACTTTTCATTTATTTTTACATAAAAAATATAAATACCGATCTGTACCGCGATCTCGTGGTTATATTTCTTTATATATATATATATATATTTATTTTAATTGCTTAAAATAATTGTGTTCCGGAATATTTTTCAACAATTTACTTTTTAGGAACGGATATTTTAAAAATACCAGGTAATGGAATTATGGAGTAAAGTAAAATTACATTTGATAAAATATATACAAACGAATAAACATCAAGAAATTTTTATTATCGTGTTTACTTTTATAACTTTCATACACATATAAGATGAATAATAAAATTCGCATAAAGACAATGGATGTTAAGTTACAAACTGAGAATTGTAACTATTACCTAAAACATATTAATAACCGTTTATTTTTGTACCGAGTTGGTTTAAAGCAATAAAACAATTGTCACTCTAATCAGACAGATAATAAACATGATTTTATACAAACATGGAAATATATAAGTAATACGAATTAAGTACATCTAAATATTAAATTATCACAGTAGCACATGTACAAGAGTGTTTATAAAATCGTTTCACAAATGAAATCATTAAGAACATGTCACTCATACAATTGGTACATAATTTCTTTACCAATATTAATAGGAAAAAATTTAAACAAACTTTTTATAGTATATATACGACAACAGTGTATAAAATTATTCAGAATTAGTTAACATCAACTTTATTCGCTAATGAAAAGCAACTTAAAAATTTATCCACGGGAAGTTTTAAACTTTTTTCACGTATACATGGATAACATTTCTAGAATTTGGTAATCTTACATGTTTCTGTAATTTGTACTGGAATTATTCATAGAAGAACCATTGATATCGCCCAAAAGAGCGCTAGTTGTATCACTCAGTATTGAACTCAAATCAACATCATCTAAATATACATTTTGAGAGGAACCTAAAAAAAAAAAATTATTATCTTTACTATCTTTAATAAATAATTACTGAAAACAATAATTCTAATAAAATTTTCTCTAGTCTTTATGTAATATCTATCGAATTAAACTTACTCGCGTGAGCAAGAAATAAATCTTTAAGAAATCCCAGTTCTTTGCTAAGGATTTTGATTTTCTCTTCCAACATGTCGTTTTCCGTCTTTAATTTTTGTACGCGTTCCATTGTTTCTTGTGTTCGTAATCTACTTTTAACTCGACTCCGTTTTACAGCCTGAATATGGAATTTACATAGAAACATGAAACCAGTTTTATTATAATTACACTTACAACCGCATCTAGCGTCTCAGAATTAGTGAAACTTAAAAAAAAATGGTGTTATAACTGTTTTTTTTTTTTTGTAATTCAAATGCAAAACATGTATAGCAAGCCACTATAGGAAAAAATATAAACCGATTAGAACTGAAAATTCAGGCAAATTAAATAAATATCAATTTTTTTAGAAATATTTTTTTTAAATTATATTTATTTAACGACACTGGACTGCACATGGTTAAACTATCTTCTTATCTAAAAATTTAAAAATCGGTCAATTAAATTACAAGATAGTAAATACAAAATATATTCTAATTATTAAATAAAAAATAAATTCATCGCAATATAAATTTGGAACAATTTCACGTTCAAGAGTATATATTTTCAAATCTCACAGTAATAAATAAAACTAAAAAATATCTGATTTTACCATTTTTTCGGTTCAGTTATATTCTACAATTTAGCATTAACAACTTTATGTATAAAATTTCATACTACACAAATAAACATCAATGCAATTACATTTAAGAACATCGATATAACCATAAAACATATGAAAATGAGCATTTAATGCATTATTTTAAACAATAAAGCGTCCGTTATATATACTCACAAAAACACAGTTTGGAGAAAAGCAAAATATGTATGAAATATAATGAGCAAAAATTTAACATCGCACAAATGACAGCATAATACGGAAATATTTGTTTATAAGAAACTTAAAATACATAAAAACTTCCAATTGATTAAATATTCATTAGAGAAAAATGTTTAACAATCTCAGATATTAAACATTATAAAACAAAATATGATCATAACATGCTCCTTAATAAAGCACCTGATTATTACGATCTCGCTTTTTTCTATAATCATCACCGCTGCTATCATTGTCAAACTCGAACATTTTAATGGATTTTCCCTTGGACGACCGTTCTTTCTTAGGAGCCATTCAGTTTTGTTTTTAGTACCTGAAACAAATAAAATAAATTTAAGAGTAATAAACGTGCAAATAAATGCGAACGTTTACCAAAAATCTATAAAAACGTGTTTGTGATACTTATGTTACAATAAATCCTTCAATACTTTAATCAGAAAGTAAATCACTGAAACGTATATCTTTTTGAAATGTTGCACCACACATGCCAAGTAATTATTTACTTACGTATTGCTAAAATAATTTAATGAACTTTAGAACTTCGGTTTTTGTAATCTTAATGCCAATTATAGTAGTATAATATTAATAATTAAATTTAGATAGATTTAACAATTTCGCAAATTTTTCACAAAACGAAAATTGAACTAAAAAGAAAGTGTACACAAATTGAATTCCAGAAGGGAAAGGGAAGTGTGAACTTGTGAAGAATAAAAATTGAAGATATCAAAATCGATATGGTTTTCAATAACCATTTTAATTTTTAATTCTGACATGTTCACAAGATTATTAACTATTCAATAATAAAAATTATTAGTTTCAATGTATATCAAACAAATAAAAATTATGACTAATATTAATATTTTCCATTTTACTATTATTGTTAATTGCTTATAAGTAACAATACAACTCATGAAAAATGTGTTTTCATAAAATTATTTCAATTTCTTTATATTTGTACTTTTTAACATATTTGTGTATGCATGCATATCTAACGTATGTTTCTAATTTATCTTATTCCATTATTACTGCATTGCATTTTTGTGAATACAAGTAATTGATGTAGTTTTTGTGTTTCCTAGTGTCTGTCACTTTTTTTTGATAATTAAGTAAAATTCATGAACATGTACAACATATTTCATATAAAAATCGGTTTTGATTGTGGTTTTTTTTCTTTAATATTCATAATGAATTTCTACATCGTGGTATCATTTTATTTTGAAGCAAAATAAACATGAAAAAAGGATAGATTATATAAAATTCTGCTAATTTTGTGTAAAATAGTTTATATTAATATTTTTTTTTCAATCTATTGATTGGTTGATTAACGAAGCAAATCAAATCCGCAACCTTTTCTTCCATTCCTCTCTTCTGTTTACTTGTTTTAATTCTTGATAGTTCCTTTCTCCCATATCCTCCATAACTTGTACCATGAATGTTTTTCTCGGTTTTCGTTACGTTTGCCGTCTAATTTTCCTTCTATTAATTCTGTCATTAACACATTATGCCGTAACACATATCCAATCCATCTATGTTCTCATAATATGTTTTTCTTCCTTAATCCGATTATAAACTTCTTAATTTGTAATCTTATCTGTTCACTTTATAGTACACTTCGCCAACATCAGGTTTCAAAAGCATCCAGCTTTCCGATGTCTACTCTCCCCAAGTTTCAGCGCCGTACAGACAGACCGACCACGCAAAGGTTTTTAAGAAGTTTTTGGCTATGGCTATAGATCTAGTTTTTTTAATGTTAACAGTTTTATTTTCATACTGCTTTTGCTTGTGCTAGTCGACACCTCACCTCTGTTGAATTCTGCTACCTAAATAAATGAAACTCTCCGTCTGATCTATTTTTTCTGATTTAATGGTAATTGCCGTTATTAATTTTTGTTTTGTAGCACATCATGATTTTTGTTTTCTTTTTGTTAATCTTCATGTTATACTTGTTCAGAAGGTTATCCACTACATTTAAAATATGTTTTAATCCATTTGCATTTACTCCTTCTATGGCAATATCGTCAGCATATCTTATTATATTTCTTTCTTTTAAATGGGTGCATTTATCATAGTTGAAAGGTAAATGATTCTCTTTACTCCACAAAACCGACTTATCCACGTCTCTGTGTTCAAATAGTGAGAAGACATGAATACATAAATTTTAAGGTCATTTGCAAATAAAAGAAATTGTGAGCAATAGTTCTTTCTAATATGATTGATAAAAATTAGAAAATGTGGTGGAACCAAATTTGAACCTTGTGAAACCCGTGAAATAGGTGAATATGAATTACAATGGTAGCCGTTATACAATTCAAAGCTCTTACGATTATATAACCTTTCGATAGTCCAAGCAGCATTAATTCATTCAATAGCTGTAATAAATAGCTAACTGTGTCAAATACTTTACTAAAATCAGTGTAAATACTATAAACATGTAACCATGCACCTAGATTTGTCACAGTGGATTATTTATGTTTCCTAAATCCATGTTACTCAGTAAATAACTGTTCAACCTAACTTATATTATAGATTGTATTAATTTTGTCAGTGTACAGAGTATAGTGATTGGTAATTAGTTATTTGCTAACGATCGCCGTATTATATATATATATATATATATATATATATATATATATATATATATATATATATATATATATCGGTATTACTCTAGATTCTAGATTTTTAAAGAAAAGTTATATCGGTATTACTCTAGATTCTAAATTTTTAAAGAAAAGTAGGCCAAATGTTATTTTATTAAGTTAAGGCAACTAAAAGCTTTTCCAACAGATTCCAACGCAACTTAAATATAAAAGATGACAGGTTGTCAGGACCAATAGAAGATTTAGGATTAAAATTCTTAATTGCTCCATTATGCTCACAAGAAGGTAGAGTTGAGATTAAGAATGCTAACTCTGTTTTCAGTATACGTAGTGTCTAATATATGATCACATGAATGCACTGAAGCAAAATAATCAGTAAAGCAGGAGATATATTCCGTCACTGTATTTAATAAATTCAGGAGAAACATGAGTGTCTTTTGGCACAAATGACTAAAATTTATTGGGATTGTTTTCGATATTTCTTTTAATTTCAATATAATTTTGGAATGATAGCCGAATCAGATTTTTAAACTCAGCTCTTACCTTAGTGAACTTAATATAATCAGTATGACCACCTGTTCCACGATTAGATTTCCTGTATATTATTTTAAATTTAAGTTTGCGGTTTATTTCTTGTATAAAGCACTTTGAATACTCAGATCTAAAAGCTATTTCTTTTAGGCACAACTCTGATAAACTTAAGTGTAAACAAAATTGTTACATTGTCAGGTTCTGTAATATTATATATCTCATATGTCTCAAATTATAATTTATGATACTTGGTAAAATATAAATGAAGACTTTATCAAAGAATATTTGAAACAATTTCATCGTGTAAATATAATTACTAATCTGAGAATTTAGTATTACTCCATCAAAATTGTTTACAAAATAGTATATTGTTAAATTTTCTAAAAACTTAAATAACTACATAACCTGTTAAATATATGGAGCACTTGGCTTTAGATAAACAGTTAATAAATGTAATACTTATATTTCCAATGTTAGTTAGGGCTCCTGCTAATGACTGGTGAACAATTGCAGTTTATCAAAAATA
Organism: Coronaproctus castanopsis; assembly: GCA_032883995.1. Lineage (NCBI taxonomy): Eukaryota > Metazoa > Arthropoda > Insecta > Hemiptera > Monophlebidae > Coronaproctus > Coronaproctus castanopsis. The sequence goes on along the minus strand of CM065052.1, from coordinate 188,705,758 downwards.
AACCTAACTCTGTCAGTTAAAAGGAATCCAAATTTAATGTAAAAATTCTGTTTGTTTGTTTAAACATGCTTACGGAATTAAACACACAATACAAAAAAGAAGCTTATGCATTGACAGAACACTGTATAAAATGTTGGTTGTCTGTATTAGTTATTGGCTGATATTAGGTCCAGTGAATAATTCACTATTTGAAAGACCCTCCACCTACCCAAAATCTGTGTACCTCAACTTGGGACGAGTGTCCCTTTATGTTTATAGTGCCGACCAATTCCTTCCAAATACCTAGACAGCTTTCCAGCTAGATGATGTGGTTGCGCAATTGAGGAGATATAGAGCTGTTAACTGTCCAAACTAATCACCTACCACTGTCTCGGGTCTGAAAACCGAGCTGGTAACCAACAACAATTGTCATTCAGTGAAACCCTCGCTAAGGGCCACTTCCCCCGTCCCCCCCATAAGAAGCACAACTTCAACTTGTCAGGTATTGGATGACATCATCTCGGGTAATGAGTTTGCTGCCCTGTGTTGTACAGTAAAAATTTCATTTCCACTTTCAAGTGCGATCTTATAAAGGAAGCACAGGAGATCTCGGCCGATTGACCAGGTAGATTTCTAAAGGAAGAAATCTGTCCAGCACTTTGCCAGCACACAAATAATACCGGACGAAGGCAATTTCCCTGGTTGAATTTGCTCGGCGACAAGTACCTTCAGGCATATCTGCTCATGTATTCCAAAGATGACTGATTCTACACGCTCTGGCTCCACAAACACTTGTATAGAACTTTCGAAGTTATATGCGGTGTCTTGCTATTAGACTTATATGTAATTGGTAGGTCACAGGTTAGTTGATCCATGAATTAATGAAAATTATGAAAAATGGCTTTATTGATTTCACACTAGCAGTTTCTAATAGTTCATTTTTAAAAAACAGGTCCAAAACCGGATTGTTAATGCTTGACAAAGGATTGACAACACCAGCACACTTTTGTTTTAAATTAAAATTTTTATAACTCACTACTGCTCTCAGATCATGATGAATTTCAACCTTATCTTTTTAGATTTGCCTGTACACCGCGGTGCATCTTGTGCTTTCAAGATTCTATCGATGACAATCCTTTTTGTTTATATTTAACAATAAATTTAAAAGATTATAATATAGAATAAATGTACCGGAACAAATGTCTCCATTCTTGAAAAGTAAAAAATTCTTATGACATAAATTAAATAAATAATAAACATATAAAGTGTAAATCGTAAACATTGAAAAAATAAACAAAAAAACGTCGCAAAAGAAAAACAAAGTAATTAAAACAAATGTAAATATAAGTTTTTAATTATAAAGCGTATATATGACATCATTTATGTATATATGACATCATTTATAAGTAATAGAAAAGAAAACAGACAGGTTGAAACGTTACGTGAATAATAAATTACGTTTAATATGTCGATGCTTATACGTAGTATATCTAATACTTAGTTGCCTGGAGTCGTAATTTCGTATCGATGGAAGTAAATTATTGCAGTGCGCGCTATAAGTTAAAACATTTTTTTTTTTATATAATTTGAGGATATATTTTTTATATATAGCACCTGTAGAGCACTGTATTCTGAAATGTTATTGTATACAGCAATACATCTAAAACATTGATTTTAAACTTGCACCCTATTAAAAACTATAATTTTAAATTGGAGAGCACTAAAAAAATGACTTGTAAATTATTAGTTTATTATTAATTAAATGACATTGTAAGGTTGAAAATGGGATAGATAGAACAGATTGCTCTGTTTGTCTTCAAAGATGCATGGTCTATATGCTTAGAAAAGGTTAAACTCTTATTCGAAATAACACCAAAGTATCGTATCTGGTTAGACGATTCTATATTAATGTCACAGACGTGAAGCCCGATCGGTAGAAATGGTCTTCGACGAGTGAAAAAAACTGCTTCAATTTTAGAAGGATTAAGGAAAATTTGCCATTTAGAAAAATACTTGATTACACGATCAACGCTGGGATAATAACGTATTGGTATATTTGGTCTATAGGAAACTATAGAACAAAGTCGCGTCATCAACATATAAAGTTTTTTTTTTCTTCTTCCGCGAATGTGCAACTAGCTCATAAGACTATCTAGCACTTGGCGTGTAATGTGGAAGTGATTTGTGGAAACTCCTATCCAACGATATGAGTTTCCTCTAGTCTTCTCGTTAACTTAATGCTACTTAAAATAGGTTAGTAGGCTTTTTGCGCTTCAGTCGTCTAACTTCGTTGGACTTGTCAAGCAATGCGACGGCCAGGCTATTTGGGTGGGCCTGTAGCTTATGATTGTACTGTTTTGCAAGTTTTTTATTGTACTGACATGAAGATCTGTATGCAATGTACGATTACTGACGTACTACGGAGCGTTTGTAATTTCTCTAAGGATTTTATTTTGGCAACGTTGTATTTGCGCAATGTTACTGGACTTAGCGCATCCCCAGAGTTGACAACCGTAGGTCCAGATTGGTTTGAGTATCTGTTTATATAGCAATAATTTGTTCTCCAGGGACAACTCTGAATTTCTTCCAAAAATCCATAATAAGTTTTTATATTTTATATTTATTTCGTTTCTTTTCTTTCCTATGTGTTTTCCACGTTAACGTTTTATCTAAATGAAGACCGAGATATTTTACTGTGTCTTTTCTAGGCACGATGTTATTGTCAATATAAATATCTGGCGTGTTACAGTTTATCTTCTTATTTGTGAAGGTTAAATGTACAGATTTATTTTCATTGATAGCGGTACGCCACCGCTTGAACCAAGTCGACAAGGTGTTAACAGCCGTTTGAAGATTTTTATTGATGGTTTCTACCGAGGTGCCTGTGCACAGGATTGCGGTGTCATCTGCAAATGTAGTTATTTCTGCCTCTGCTGGAACAGGGATATCGGCAGTGTATACTAGATACAACAACGGTCCTAATATACTGCCCTGCGGTACACCTGCCTCGATGTGACGGATCTCCGATTCTGCTTCTCTATACTTGACAGAGAAATACCTATCGCTTAGGTATGATTTCAGCAATTCGAAGAATTAGTATGGAAGGCTGGAATGTATTTTATACAGTAATCCTTCATGCCATACTTTGTCGAAAGCTTGTTTAATGTCGAGGAACACAGCCTCACAGATTTTTTTTGTTTTCTATGGAGTTTTCAATTACCTTGACTATGCGATGTACTTGCTCTACAGTGCCATGACCTTTTCTAAACCCGAACTGGTGCTCCGGGATTAGGTTCCTGCTATCCAAAATTGGCTTTATTCTTTTTAATAGCAATTTTTCATATAGTTTTGAAAAAACAGGAAGTAAAGCTATCGGACGATATGATGCAAGTTCTTCAGCAGGTTTTTGGGGTTTGTGGACCATAATAATTTGTGAAAATTTGAGCTGGACCGGAAAATATCTTAAGCGAATTATAGCATTGAAGATATAGTTGAGAAGGATTAAACCTTTCCGAGATAATTCTTTTAATAATTTTGGAGTTATTAAATCATATCCTGGAGATTTGTTTGTGTTCATAGTTTTAATTATTGATTTGATTTCACCAGGTCATGTTATTTTGATGCTGTTGCTGGCTTGTATTAACAACGAGAGGTGGTAGGCGTTCTGAGCCGGGATCAGGTTGGAATACATCACTTAAATAATCACCAAATATTTCAGCTTTATCTTGATCACTTCGAGCCCATTTATCGTGTAGAGTTCTGATCGGATGTGACCTTACTGGCTTTTAAAACTTTTTGCTGCTTTCCAGAGAGAATAGTCATTTTGTTTCAAGGGTGACAAATTTACTAAATATTATTTAAAGGATTTGTTTTTTAAGTTCTGTAAAAGGTGTTTAACTCGTTTGGTTTGGATATTTAGCCTGGTTTTGTGAAATGCGTTCCGATGCATTTGCCACATTTTTCTTAGCTTCCGTTTGAAAGCTATTTCTTTCTTAATTACTGCAGGATAGAATATGACTGGTTGTTGTATATCTGTGTTTGGCGATGCTGTCTAAGCTGCTTCTTGAACAGTTTTCGTAAAATGCTCCACAGCTATTTCAATATGATTCTTAGTTTTAAGAGGGATTTTTAGGTTTATTCTATTTTCTAACATTTCGCAAAAATGATCCCAGTCCGTCCGTTTATTATACAATTTCGGTCTGCATATTTTCTTAATATTTTCACTAACGACAAGAACCACTGGCGAGTGGTCAGATGACAGGTTATTTTCATTATACGTAACTATGTGGTTCATTGGCAGTTCTTTAACCACGAAGAAATCTAATAAATCTGGTACTTTACAGGGATCAGAGGGCCAATAAGTAGGAGACCCTGACGAGTGTACCGTGCACATGTTTTCATCAAGGGTCATTTTAAACTGTTTTCCACGAGGGGCAGTTAATCTAGAACCAAAGTAGACGTTTTTTGCGTTATAATCTCCTCCGATTATGTATGTATTACCCAGTGTCTTTAGGAACTTGTTAAATAACGCTTTAGTTATAACGTGCCTTGGAGGGCAATAAACTGCTGAGACGGCTATATCACTTTTCTCATTTCTTTCTATGACTATAGTTGTGGCTTGGAGGTAATTATGTTCGTAATTTCCTGCCACATGGTGTTTGATGTTTTTCCTGATAATAACTCCTGAGCCACCATGTGCAGTGCCATCAGGGTGATTTGTGAAATATGAATCATAACCTGAGAAATGGGCAAATCTAGAGCTTATTAAGTGTGTCTCTGAAATTAGTAGTATATCTACATTAGATTGAGTGAGATACATTTGTATTTCATTTGCGTGATTTAGAATACCATTGGCATTCCATGCAACAATTTTTAGGTTCTTCATTTTTGATTTGTTACTACTTGCATGACCGCTTGGATGACCCCATTTAGTAATTAAGTTTGTTGATGCATTACATCTCTGAGAAGATCTTTTATTTCTGACATGAATGTTTGTAGCATACTTGTAACTTGTGAAGTAACATCAATGTCAGCCGGGTTTACAGTATTCTGCTGTCTTGCTACACGTAAATATGACATATTTTGTGGCCCTTGGTCTGTATGTAAGGTTTGAGTCTGTCTACCTAAGTTAGGCCAATTCCCGGAGAGTAATTGACGATCTAAATGCGGAATGTTGTTAGGTGATGTAGTGGATTTCTTAGACCGTGCTTGCTGAAGTTTCTGGTATATTACACATCCTTTATAATTAGAAGGGTGGCTTCCTTGACAGTTAACCTCAATATTATTTATATGCAGGAAATCATACAAAAAATAATAATAATAAAATAAATAGGAATGGTCCCCATACGTTAACTTGAGGTACACCGAAGAACAGGACTTGCTAATTTGATCACGTGTTATTTATAATAATATAAAAGGATCTATCGCTTAAATAACTATTAATGTGTTTAAATAGATAATGGGACAATCTAGTAAAAATCATTTTGTAAGCAATACCGTCGTACCAGGTTATGTCGATATCTTCCGCCACGTCAAATAATATCATCCCAGTATGTTTATTAAAGTTAAAATTATCTGTGATTCAGTCAACAACCCTTGCAATCTGTTGTGTTATAGACGCTTTTGGTTTACGTGTCTTATCTTCTGTTATTTACGCAAAACATAGAAAATTAACTTCAAAAAAAACCATCTAACTTTTTTACAGAACGCGGAGGAAGCAATGCGCCATCAATTTACTCTTTCTAACACCTAGTTTCTTTAATACCCTAATTCAACCGTTAAACCAGGACACTGAATACTTGAGGGCGGCATCTCCTTTTTCAATTTAATAATACCCGAATAGTTAATTTTTAAAATACGATACACATAAAATAAAACAAATATATATATATATATATATATATATATATATATATATAAAATCATCATTTTACTTGTTTTTTGGACCCTATATGACTCTTTATTTACACGCATATAACAGGACTATGTTTACATTCTGTCACCATCCTTAGATTAACCACACTTACAGAGGACTACAACATACACAAGTTTAAATGTGTTGTTGTTTCTTCTTTTGCAGCTAGTTACACATACCTATTTTTAAACACACTAGTCTTCTGCACTTCTGTATATAATGTAACAAAATATATTTTCCCCACCTGATATTTATAAATTTATGCTTCGAGTATATCAGCAAATACGTATGAATCATATTTTATCTCTGAGAGTCCAAGATGTGTACTGACTACCAACTAAAAAATACTGTCCGTTTCTCAATAATAATAAGCAAGATTAGAATTTTAACTTAACATATTTATATATATATATATATATTATGATCCAACTATAACAATTTTTGAATTCTACGTTCTCAATTTTTACATAATTACACGCGTATGTCTATTTATGTTAGATACAGATCCTGTTTTCTTTAATAAAGTTATATAACATTTTTGATGCGGTAGGTAAACAAGATTCTGCTAGTATTTGACTAACTGCAATTGGCATTGTTCAAAAATCGTTCACGACCTTCTACACAACTTAGATCCAAATCAAACGTGTCGAAGATCCTTCTTCTTGTTCCCCAGAACTGACAAAGACTCGAACCAATAATTTTTATTCTAAGATGTTCTCTAGTTCGCATGTGATCCATTCTCATTCTTAAGACGATTTTAATATAGCTGTTTTCTAAATTGCTAATTTGAAACCAAGATAATTTTGGAATAGGCTGTATATATTATTTCCTTTTGTTGCAGATATCAGTTTATATTTCTGATGCATCATACGATTTCTGCTTAATACAAGTAACGTATTTCGCCAATTTAATCCGTTTGTCTTCTATTTCATATATCTGACCTCTGTTTTATGTGTTCAACGCTTTATTTCCAAACTTCCCTCTATGCGATGGTATCCACTTGAAGCGTATTTCGTTTTCTCGTTTCTGTATATCGGCTATTGTTTTCCTAATTTGTCAAAAAATATGATTCAACATCTCTTCATTTCTCACTTATAGTTGTTGTAATGCACTCATTGAATCACTGACGTTTACAATTTTTTCTTTATAACATCTTTTAACATATGTTAATGCTTTGAATATGGTTAGAAGTTGTAATGTACAAGATAAGTTAGGGCAGTTATAATTTATCATAATACGTTGATTAAACACTTAAGGGATGCGGTAGATTCCTAGAATACTTGTACACTACCGATTTTCGTTTTTTTTTTTTTTTTTTTAATACCAAAAATTACTATTTTTAACAAGTTACGAAGTTAAAAATCTGCGGAAACCATTTTTGAAAGTTCTCGTTTTTTCTTTTAATTCTACTTCTAACTAGCCGAAATAAACCTGACCTATTCTAACCTAACTGAATTTAACCTAACATAGGTATGTTTATAAACATACTTATATGTAAAATTTAAAAGGTTGTAATTTATAATTAAAAATTTTTCCCGCGTTTTTTTTTTTATTTTTTATCCCGCTTAGGGAAGCAAAACACATCAATTTATCCAAGCCCCAATCGATTCTGAGCTGTAGAAGTATGCTAGGAATGAGCCAAGGAGGGCTACTACAGCTTGTGTTACAGAACCATATGTAATCTGTTTAAATCATTATGTTATCAATTATTTTACCAATTAGATTTAAAAATAAAAACATAATTTAAATATTAATACAATCAAAACTTTTCATAGTAGTATACATGCCACAATTTATATATTACATTGTTTACATATTACTCAATGAGGATAATAGTCTTCCTTATATGAAAAATGACTTAAATAACTATATTTTTGTAAATACTAATGCGCCTCATGTAAATTAGAGTACTAATATTATTTACTATTCCTTGAGAAAATCTACATGACAATCACTTACTGCATACTTTACGTGAAACTTAGTACTAAGTAAGAAAGAAAAAGAAAACACCCTTTCTACAGTATCAGAATTATTTATATTAATAAACAATCAACAAGTTTCGTTGGTTTCAGTTGATAATGCTGTAGCCAGCGAAAGTAGCCAGAAATATAAATAATTGTGATACTGAACGAAAAACTGTTTTTTTTTTCAAATTTTATTTATTTTTGTACAATATGTACAACCAAGGAAGCACTGCAAAAATACTTTTTGATATATGTAATTTTATATTTAATTAGCTACAAGTTTACATATACACATACACATACTACAAAAAAATAAAATATATTTTATTATCCAAAAAAAAAGTAACAAAACTTCAAAAATTTACAAGTAAATTTATGAATAAAGATTAGATAAGCTGTACTTATGAAATACTTACCCTTCCATTAGAGTAAATAAAAGATACATAACACATATAGTTGGTGTATAATATAAAAGTTTACAACGTACATATGTGCACCTGTTTGATATAAAAAGTATAATAAAATCCAAAATGCTGTTCTTTATATATATATATATATATATATATATAATATAGGTCACCGCCAGTAATCTAAAAATACATTATGGTAATATCACAGAAAATAATAAGTAAAAATAATAATATAAAAGGAAAATATATGAAAGTAAGTAAAATAAAAAAAAACATAGGAGTATATATATATATATATATATATATATATATATATATATATATATATATATATATATATATATATATATATATTACACATATATTAGGTCAAAATTAGTTTATGTTACTTAACGAAACGATTTTGAAGATCGTGAATTTGAATCAGAATTGAACTCTACCAGAGATCCTAAATTTAAAGATAAACTTATTCCTAAAGCTTCAAAACTACAATTGTTTCCGACTGAACCATGTGTTACAGGTATCCCAGCAATCCCATTGCTGTCTACTACTACTGAAGTTGAAATGAAGTGACGAATTCCTAAAGAACGAAGATGATTTATAGTACTTGTTTCCCCCATTTTTACCAATGGTATACATACATTCATCGTCTTAGAACCGGCGGTGTTACCACTAGCGTTGTTTCTAGATTTGGCAGTATTACCACTAGCGCTATTTCTATGAAATGTATTTTTATGTTGAACTAAATCTTGTTGCGTTGAAAAGCTCGCAGTACACTGATAGCATCTGAAAACAAGAGTGTAATTTTTATAGAAATTATATTTAACATATAACCGTGATCAAATTGTAAACTGTTTAGTACTGCGCTACATTACACAAAACACACACACACACACACATATATATAAATATGTATATCTATAACGGTAAAATTATACAATATTGTAGGGAGTATTTAGGATAAATTGTCCCGGGCCCCAGATAAAAGGGTGCCTCAGAAATTAAAAAAGTTAAAATTCCCTTATTCCTGTGTTTATAGCCAGAAAGTCAAATGTAAATACATTGCTTATCTACTCATCTATCCTTTTATTATTATTATTTTTTATATACACATGCGTTGCATTCATGGACCTTGCTAAACTATACAGCTTGTCGACAAGGTCCTACAAATTAACACATAACAAACGTATATTTCAACATAATTAATTTACATAAAATAATAAAAACAAAAGTTTTAAATAATAATTATATAACGTTCATGATGGCTAACCGTATAACAGAATTAATACAAAGACGCGTAACATAATACAAAAAAATTATACAGCCTCCGTTTTATCACAATTTAAATTAATTTGTCACTTTTTATAATAACGCAAGATTCGATTTATCCATGTTTCAAACTTTTTTTTTTTGCCCAGCTGCGATTTGGCCAGTTTAAACCTTTATCCAGTTAATGTATTTTAAATCTCAATGCCGCTACGTTTCATAAAATTATATAAACTGACTGTAACAGAAGACAATGAGTCGGAAATATTTCAATACTCACAAGTAATGTATGTCATTTTCGTAATATATTAGATAACATCTCATCTCTATGCTTTAGAAATTTCGGACAAACCGAAATTTGATGCTCAATACAGTCGTCAACATGGCACTTTAGCAAGATGGGAGGAGGAGAGATTACGCCCAGTACGTAGTCTAAATAAAGTTGATACATAATCCTCCCTCGAAACGTTTTGGTATAATTGAAACCATGGTTTACTGGAAATCGTATATACCAAAGCGAAGTATTTTTTCCCTTTATTCTGATTATCGGCGGTGTAGTACTGTTGGAAATCAATTAATACAGATTGTTTAATCTTTGGTAAAATATCAGTCCAATTCCATTTAATATTCTCGTAAGGGACGCTTGATAAATTATAACGTGTTAATTCATCGACCACCTCGTTTCCAGTAATACCACAATGAGAAGGTGCCCACTCAAACTTTACTCTAAATCCATGATTACAAAGCTGAATAAGACGATGTCTCATATCAAATTCTAACTTAACTTATTAGTAATTGCTTTAGGTATATAAGGAATACAGAAAAGATCTGAATAAAGAGCAATCTGAATATCGGGCATTAAAAACAAAGTAAAAAGAAAGGAGCCCAAAATACTACCTTGAGGAACCCCCCCGCATATTTTCACAGTGGACCTGGACTCATTGACGGTAACGTCAAATAATCTATTTGATGTCTCTCCTCTTTATTCGTTAAAAAATACGAAATACAATACTATAACTTACGAATTCGAGAGTTATCGAAAATATTACAAACAACAATAATAAGTTAAAAATACGGCTTATCATTATTAATGGGGGGGAGGGGAAAATTAAGTTCACATTCGTCTCCCAGATTCACTATACGCTATCCTTGCCATGCACTTATTTTAATTATAGCGCATTTGTATTATTTAGTATAAAATCTATAAGCCGGGATTGATGAGAGTATTTTATTCCTTCATCTAGTATAATTTGTAGAAATACTGGGGTTAGTGGATTTTGAAAAATATCTAATATTCTTCTAGTAAAATATTTTTCCTATTTTAGCCACCAATTAAAGCCGCTCAAGTTTATGTTGCAGGCCTGATGTATGAAATAAAATCACGCTGATTACAACATATATATATATATATATATATATATACATTTATTTATTTAATGAATATAAAAAAAAAAGAAAAAATACAAATTCTGAAAATTAATTTATTTCAAAATAATCGTTAGTTGTTAAGAAAATTAATCGAAATTTTTATTTTATCTTATTTTATTAAATAGAAAACATAATTTTCTTGTTGTACGCAGCTGAACTTTGTAGATGTGCGTCTAAAAGTAATGTGAATAAGATTCAGCGCTTCCAGAATAAATTACTTCGCTCGTTGATGGGGGCACCATGGTATATATCTAACCAGACACTACATAAGGATCACGGAATCAAATATGTGACTGAAGAAATACAACAATCAGTCAGGAAACATATGTCGAGACTAGAAGTACATGGCAATTCCCTCGCAGCGAAATTACTGGAACAATCAATAAGCCCGAGGAGATTAAAACGAAAAAAAAATGGCTGATTTGGTCTAGTCACCGAATCAGCAGATCTCGGATCACGCTGATGAGTGTGTCCGAAATTTCATGACATACATAAGTCGAAAAAATCTAGTGGATGGCTCATTGGTCAGTTTTAGATGAGAAGAAATTTAAAAAAAAAAAAAAACGAAAATTCAAAATGAATACTCAGATAAATGAGATTTCGAGAGTAAGAGTGAGGAAATTCTTGTGTACTACCTATAAATAAATTTAAAAAAAAAAACGAATTAAAAATTTCTATACGAGTTGCGAGAAATTATAAAAAAAGATCATTTGCGTATCAAAGATTTACATTTTTATTAAAACTCCGTTAAAAACTACAGTCCAGAATAGTAGCCCAGAACACTTCCCTTCAGACAACCAGTATTATTTTTTTCAACAGACGCAGCATTCGCTACTTGTATAGTCATCTTCCTGTAACTTATACAATGGTAGATGATACTCGATAATATTTTATTTATTAAAGAATTAAACAGAGCAGTATACCAACAGTTGTCAAAAACTCCATATTTTTACATATAATATAGGGCGACCTATATAGAAGACGGACAGTGTTTTTTTTTTTTTTAATAACTCAAAAACTGCTCCACCAAAATTGTTAAATAAAGTTTTATTTAAAAATATGAAAACGAGAGATTAGCTTATAATCACGTGTGGAGCACAATATCGTTCAGATGATCACCATTTGTTACAAAACATTCATTCAGTCTGTTTAGAAATTCTGCACTGTCTTGATCGATCCACACTGAAAATAACGTTCCACGCAAGGGCGCTCCTTCTCGTTATAGAATGCCCTAATAACTGAAATTAGACAAAAACGAATCTCTCGTGTGTACACACGCGGTTTGCGCTATAGCAGTGTTACCAACTATACTATTCAAAAAACAAAACCGTCCGTCTTCTCTAGATCACCGTATATATAAAACAGATTACTTCTTCGTTTCCATTTCAAGCATGTTCTTATTTATTATCTACGTCAAAAACCGAATGTACAAATAAAATTATGAAAGTATTGATGCTGTCATACCTGTGCGCTAAATATCTTCTAGGACTCCGATGAGTAGTCATGTGGGTATTTAAGTTTTCTTGGAATGGAAATACTTTATCGCATACTTGGCAAATAAATTGTCGACCCCTACCAGATCTATTCGACGTATCATCCGGCCCCGTCAAGTCAACCGTCGGTGTTTTACTATTCGGAGAACGGTTTATCGATTTCCCGGTAGACATCGCCTGAAAAAATGATTTTAACGCCATGTTAAACAACAATTAATATTTTATATATTTCGTCATTTTCTCGAATGTGTAAAATTTTTCAAGCCCGAATCAAATAGAACACAATCGTCGCTTTTCTGTTTCATATAATATATGAATTAATTCGGATATTTATATCTCATATTCGTATTGAAATTTCAAAATTTATAATTGGTATTTTAAAGATTCGATCATTACAATAACAAAGTAATGCGATGCTACTAATTTGGGAATTTTTTTTTCCATTTGCAATTTAAAAGTAACTAGTAAAAAATTTAATCACGATATACAAATAAAAAATTAAATAAAAATCGCTCGTAAAAACTCAAATTATAAAAGTTTATATTTTACTAATCATTATTTTTCTCGCCTTATATTTTTTATTTGTATTTGTATATATGTATATGTGGTAATGAATTTTTATCATACAATATTTATAAACATTCACATTTACACGATTTACAAATTAATACAAATTCAAAAATATTCTTACAATTGAGCAAGTTTAAATTATTTCTTAATTTGTGTTACATAAATGGAAATGATTCTGGCGTTATAATTCTGAACTTTCTGCACTTATCAGCGAAGAATACTAATTTATAATTCCGAGAAAAGACTACGTTTAATATTCCTTAAAGAATGTACTTAGACTTAACTTATTCGATCCATTTTCATAATTACAAGAATATTTTTTGATAATGAAACTTGCGAATTAAAGTACAAAGATAAATAAATGAAAAACAATATTTCAACTATCGCAATCGTGTATTCACGGTTGTTTCATAATTTCAAATTATTTCAAATCGTTACTGATATTTTAAAATACCGTTTTCTTTTATATGTATCATGACGTTTAAATGTTTTTTTCTTAAACATAATATTCAGAAATAATATCAATAATGAAATACAATACACATCTTCATGTGGTTTTTTAACTACCACAAAAATAAAATAATTTTTATTTTGTATGCGACTAATTTGGAAAATTTTACTTTTACATTTCTACTTCGTTTAATTTAGGAAGTCATAAAAATCGAATTCTTCGTTATTTCGGAACATATCATTGAACAAATTTAAAAATAATAAATATTCCACAAAAAAATATTGCGAATGAGAAATTACGCTTTTTTTTTTTTTTAATTGGTACGCTCCAAATAGTAAATATTTATTCCCAACTTCGCGTATCACATAGCTGTCTTATCCGTTAACGGCTAGTAATTATTATTGATCCATTCATTCACAGCCATTATTAAAAGGGAAATTTATTTTCTTTCGCGTAATTTCAAAATATAAAAGGACGTTATAAACAATTTGTAAATTAAACATTCATAATTAAAACATACGATATGTATATATTAAAAATGTCACCTGTCTGTTCGGACTGGTCGTTGGTATTATTGACACCGCAGAGTTTAAATTAATTGACATACTGTTACCGTCATTACGACTTCCAACATTGGAATTCTTAGTCGCCGTTACCTAGTATTTGTAAATTTTATATCATTTTCAAAGATACAATGCATTTCGTGTTCATAATATGAAGAATGTGGAATGTAGTGATTTTTGCTTTATGGAAAATCACAAAAATTTTAACTTCTTTTTTTGTTTTATTGTTTAGCATTTCTTTCTACTCATCGTATTAAAAAATACGATTTGGTTTTGTCGATGTGTTTATCATAAGCTTAAATAAAAATTTAGTACTTGATTACAAAAACAGTTTAAACTTTATTTATTAAGCAAAGCTTTTCGGCAACTACGCCATTATCAAAATATATATAAATAAAATTAAATACATAAAAACATAAAATATTAATTTAAATCTAAGTTCACAATTTTTTTTTTTTCATAAAATATATTTCCACAATTTTATTATTATATGGAATAATAGGGTTCTTTATACAAATGTAAAATTATTAGTAATTTTGAAAATTTACTTTATATTAACCCTTTCAACTATACATTATAAAATTTTAAATTTTACACAGATGTTTATTATACAATACTGCTTCATAGGTGAACTGTAGATAATTTTCAACGTATTTATATAAGTACTTTTAAAAATGAATCATTTCACGCGAACCAGAAAATAAGAAATTTGTTAGCATTAAAATTTCATGTACCATATAGTGGACATAGTGACTGAAATGGTTAACAGAAGTGAACGATTTATATGTATAAAATTTTATAAACTTTTAAAAAATAAATATACCGTAAGTCCTCTATTTGCTAAAATGCTGGCTACTGCATTTGTATCGCCAGTTTTCGTATTTTGGTTTTTTCGAGGCGTTAAAGTTATGGACTTTGATAATTGTCTCATTACCGGGCTTCCTCCTCCACGGCTAGAATTTCCAGGGCTATCCTCAAGAATACTGTGGAATATAAACAATATGGTCAAATCGCAATAAAATAAAATCGAATTAAATAAACGGAAAACCACTTAAATGTAAAATTATCAGGAAACGATTAGTTTCAAATTTAAAAAATTAATTTAAAAAGTAGAAGTTCTTTATATATATTATAATAATACAAACTTGAAGGATTAAGCATACTTTGTTGTGACAATGGGACTGACATTATTCTTACTTCGGCAAATTATTGTAATTCAGCCGTTCTAATTAAATAGTTACATTTTTGTATATCCAAATGCTGATTTATGATTTTATAGCTATATTTATTTTATAATTATATTTATATATATATATATATATATATATATATATATATATATATATATATATATATATTTAATGCGGTGAGGTTGTTGTAAATAATTGGAATATACAATTCCAACATTCAAACGGAATTCGTATTCTATTATTTCGTTTATATATAAGGTGACCTAGAGAAGACGGACGGTTTTGTTGTTTTTTGAATAACTCAAAAACTACTCGACCAAAATTTTTGAATGAAATTTTATTTAAAAATAGGAAAACAACGTATTAGTTTACATCATTTGTGGAATACTTTTATTTTTTAGTAAATATTTTCTGTTGATCTAAAACAAGAACATACCGACGTTTGGCAGGAGGTGGTGTACTTTTTGGCGATAACTGCACAACCGATCGTTTAACTGGTGTGCGTGGTGATGTATAATTACTATTTGCAAAACTTTGATCATCTGAAAAATATTAAACGCATTTCATAATGTTATAGTTATTATTACATTACTTCGTTCTTTGAAGTTAGTACTAAAATATTGTAAAATTAAATTAAATATAAACTAAATAAAGTTTCATAGATCTAAAAGTTGATAAAGAACGTCACTCGAGATTCATCGAGAAATTGTAAACGATTAAAATAAATTCGAATGGTGTATACTGCGCTTGAAGAATTGTAGCGATAGTAGCAGACATAGTAAAAGTCTGTTATGTCAGTGGTTCTTATAGGTTATATATGAAAGTAAATTCGATTTTACATGTAAATGTAGATATTAAACACTTACAGACGATGTAAACATACGACTTCTTCGCAGCGATTAATAAAGTACAATTCAGATAAATTTAAATATTTCCGTATTATAAAATCGAATTCTTAAAAGAAGATCACACGCGAAAATGTAAAAATCTCAAAAACGTTCGAAGTGATCCTCGCAGCAGCGACCATTACATATTTAGTGTTTTATTGTAAAACATGTCACTAGAGGTTAAGGTGATTATTCTTTTTTAAAAAAATCATCAACTTTCAACGTATTGGCTTATAATGCGATATTATGATGAAACGTATATATTACCAACATTTCAAACGAAACTTTAAATTCGAAATATTTCGTTAACAAATATAATCTGCTAATGATGTGAAAATGTTTTTGATATTAGAGACGCAGACGACACGAATATTTATTTAATCGACGAAGAGAACTGAATTAGGTCACATTTTCCAACGATAATATACGGTGATTCGGCTAAATATTTCGACAATTATAACAAAATACCACCCACGACCGTCATTTTAAACATTTCTTCCAAGCCCAGCAAAAAAAAAAAAATAATTCTTAAAAAGAATGAAAATAAGATTCGCTTTCGAATTTTTAAACACGTTCGAATACATTTAACAACAATTTTTTTACTTCTTTGCAAAGTTCGTTGTTGCTGCTGTCCGAAATTCGGCACACTTTTAGATTTAACATCCATTATTACCGGTTGATTATAATTTTGAGTTGATAATGATTGAGGATGGTACGATACTGGCATTGATTGAACCTATAAACAAATAACACTACAATGTATTATTATTTTTTTTTAATTGAACTTTCGAATTAACCAATCTGTCCACGAAAAAAAAAAAATTAACATTATAAAGTAATTTTACATTTTAAAATAAATTTAAATGCAGAATAATATATATAAGGATCGTCCGACGTTAGAAATGAACTTAATATAAAAGGAGGTCAATGGCCTAAAGATATTTAGTCTAGAAAATAAACGCGATTGCTATCGTCCGGGTGAGAGCAGGTGTATCCGTCATTACAGTTCTGTGCAAATGAGGAGGTAGGCAGCAGTGATGTGATCATATGACGAAAAATTGGACCGCTAAACATTTTTTTGTGAAATACCACGCTTCTTTGGAAGGAACCGGTTTAACGCTTTTATAAAACTACCGACGTTATTAAGATGGAGAAAACAGTCTAATGGAATGCATAGACATAAGTTGCCGATAGTTGTTGATTTTGAGGCTTTATCACAAATAGCGTCGACATGAATTTCAACGTGACCAGGAATCCGGCAAAAGTTGACGACTGTAATATTTCTTAAAGTGGGGTTGTATATTTCTTGTAAAATTTGCAAATATAAAATAGGACCCCCGTATTAACATGAATGTTCGATATTGCATTGAGGTAATCCGATAAAATAAGAATATTTGCACTAAAGAATTGGAAACGCGAAAAAAGCGTAGCGTTAGAAAACCGAGCACACCGATGGTAATTTAAACTGTCTGGTCACATTTTTGCTTGGAACCACGAAAGCCGATCCTACCAGTCCTTGAAAACCTTTAGATCCATCAGTGTACACATATAAAAATTTTGACCATTTGCTTTGAATAATGAAGATACGTTAAAATAAGGCCATGGCTTATGGAACACCAAATTCATCGTCGAAACTGTTAATTTTCCTACAAAGGTAAACTGAGAGAATACAGGAGCGGTAAGTAATAAGGATTTGTATGGGAGAAATATATTTACGGAGAGTGCGAGTAAAGGGGCAGGATTTAGCAGTAAATCTTCACATACGGAAAATTTCCTGGTATTTGAAGGATAAGAAGATGAAAATTTTACGAAAAACTAATTTAGCAAGTTGTTGACCTCTGAACTGAATCCGTGAAATGTAGGATTCTGAACATAAACCAACCACTGGTAAGGAAGGAAATGCTTCAAGCATCCAGTGTAAACAATAGTTTTGAATCCGTGTGAGTTTAATAATCATTTCGAGCCGAATTCCCAAAAATTGGATAATCTATTCACGATCTTACCAGAGTTAAATGCTGTGTTTTTAGACAAACGAATCACCACCTCACCGAGTATATCGTAACACCCTTCGTATGTTTGAGGCTCGAAAGGTTTTTCAAATAAAGTAGCGAAATATGGTTCTTCCGCAGTAACTTCCGATCTAATACTAGACCCAGAAATTTAATGGAATAATTACATGACTTTTCAAAGTTGCTGTAAGGATTAAGGAACATGTAGCGGACTGCAAGTATGGGCGTGTTGAAAAGTCGGCTGTGGCGGAACGGTTACAGGGCATTAAGGTTTGAAGAAACAGCAGTTTTTGACAAAGTAGATAGGTTGAACGAAAGAATTGCTACGGAAGCCTTAGAGATTGAAAAATTAAAGAAATTACTTGATCCAGCGTGGAGAACGGTGATTGGTCAATTGAGAACCAATCAGATGTAGTTTTCTCTATATACTTAAGGTAGTAGCTTGTTATGTCAGAGTTAGTTTAGTTTAGTTCTGATGATGATGTTGCTTAAAACGTAAACTCGGGTTTATTAATATATCGTTTTACTTTGATTAATAAATGTTTTTTTTTCTTCATCTAATTATGAATATCGACCGCGAAAATAATTTTAAAAACTAAATTCTATTATTTCGTTTAAATTAAACACATCTTCGTTATCTCGACGAAGAAAAAAATAATAATACCAGCGTTTAAATTCCGTACCTGTTGCGCCAATTGATCGATCGGAGCAACGGATGACTGTATGCCGTGTACACTGTGATTGTGATTCGCTAAATCTGAACGAGAAGAAAATGTAGTCAATTCCGCGCAATAGTAACACTTAAAGTGCGAAGCGCTCACTTTATGATGCTCTAAAACAACATCATCGACATAACGTTGATTGCAAACGTCGCACATAATCCCATCTCCTAATGCATTTATTATAGGTCCAAATTGATTGACCGCCGCAGACGGTTGAAATTGACCGTTCACGTCCGAAATAACCGCGGATGGAATAGTATCAGCCGTAGAAACGCCTAATTGTTCGGCATTTAAAACTGATATAACGCTCGCGTTACTGACGGAAAAGTTGTTATCTAAATTGTCGCCTTTATTACCTTCGTTAGTACCTTTAACTTCATGATGATCCTTTAAGACATTGTTATCATCCGAAGACGCTACTGTTTCAAATAACTGTTGCGCCGGTCTTACCGACAACCGTTCCACGTTATTAGTTACCGTCGTCTCTTCGTTGACATTTTCGCATTCGTCGCTAGGTGCTTTCTTCACGATTTTTTTCGAATATTTCCGTTTGAATTTTTCTCCTTCCGAATATGAACTATCGTCGTCATCGTCGATGTCTTCCGAACTATCTTCATCCCAGCTATCTTCGTCGAAATTTTCATTTTTTTTCACGATTTTAGATTTATACTCATTTTTAACTATTTCTTTGACGTTTTTCGACTCTTCCTCTTTACACTCTACTACAGCTTCCTTCGAGCCGTCGTTAGTAGATCCGTTATTTTCATCCTTTTTATTACATTCGGTATCGTCGTTTTCGGGTTGTTTTTCAACCTGCCCACTTTTAGCATTTTCGACGGAAGAGGCTTCGGTAGAATTCTTACTAGCATCATCATGATGGTCGGAATCGTCATTGTCTTCATCTGAACTATCTACACATATTATAGTCTGATTTTTAAATTTCTTGCTTTTCGATACCTGTCGAACATATACACAAAATAAATAATACTTTGGTTATCGTAAATTATCAGACGAGCGAAGCGATACAGTACTACTAGGTGAAAAACCTTATATTTTTATTTTTTATATTGCTTGTGAAAAAAGTATATTTTCATAATTTTCTATACGCGGAAATTACTAGATTTTTTCAACACACACACACACACACACACACACATATATATATATATATATATATATATATATATATATATATATATATATATATATATATACGCAAGGTGTGTAAATAAAGTTATGAGACTAGTGATATCCCTTTCGTACTAGCAACGCTGGAGACGAGGATTTTGAGCAGCATCACGTGCATATGTGATACGCCTCCAGTATGAGTTTCAATTCGCTAGTCATGTCCGTAGTGCTAGTTTCCGTGAAATCGGTTTTTCTAGTGCGCTCTAAAAATAAATGACATCAATTTCGAAAAACGGTGTGCTATCAAGTTTTGCTTCAAACTTGTTGGACACAGTGCAAAAAAAGCTTTGAAAAACTTCGGCTGGGCTACAGAGATGGTTGACAGTCAGTATGATCGCGGAAGAGTTGAATTTGAATTTCACCACCGTTCATCAAATTTTGACCAATGAATTGGAGATGAGAAAAATTTGTACCAAAGTGGTTCCACAAAACCCTAAAACCAAAAGGATCTCAGAAAAGAAAGGAGCCTTGACATTTTTGGGATCGATTGAAAGTGAACCCCATTTTCTGGTGCATGTCATTATGGGTGACGAGTGTTGGGTTTTTGAGTACGACCGGCAAACCAAACGCCAGAGCATACATAGAGTGGCACACTTCATTCTCTCCAAGGCCAAAAAAAGCATGAATGACCAAGTTGAAGATCAAATGCATGCTGATCTGTTTTTAGTGATTTTATACTTCACTTGAAAGTCCCTCCACCTTCGTAACTCAACTTGGGACGAGCACCTTATCGCCGACCCGTTCCTTCCAAATACCTAGACAGCTACCCCGCCAGATGATCTGGTGGCGGAATTGAGGAGTTACGCAGCCATCAACTGTCCAAACTAATCACCTGCCATCGTCTCGGGTCCGAAAACCGAGCTGGTAATCAACGACAATTATCATTTAGTGAAAACGGCAACCAACAAGAAGCACAAGTGCGACTTGTCAAATACTGGATATATCATCTCGAGTGATGAGTTTGCCGCCCTGCGCTGCTGTACAGTGCAAACTTCATCTTCATTTTCAACTGCGATGCTATAAAGGAAGCACAGGAGATCTAGGCCGATTGGCCAAGTAGATTTATGACGGAAGAAATCTGTCCAGCTCTCCGCCAGCACACCAGTAATTTGGTGATACCGGCCACCATGGAATCGTCCACAAAGTCATGTGACCTTTTTCTCTTACCGAGGTTGAAAAATGACCTCAAGTGAACTCATTTTGGGACATTTGAAACCATCCAAAGGTCTGTAAACGACGAGCTGAGAGCTATTCCAATATCCAAGTTTCAGCAATGTTCCAGCGCTGCGTTGCTTCCCAAGGTAATTATTTTGAAGGAGTCAATGCTAAATTGTAATTGTATTCGAATAAAAAACTGAGTTAGTCTTATTATTTTATTTACACATCTCAAACATATACATATAATAATAATAATAAAAAACCGAGTTGCTCGTCAAGTTATAACTACGCGAAATTTTAATTATAAATTTCGCAACATGTATCATCTTTTTTAAATTGAATTTATATATTACCATTGGTTTTTTATGTTTGTTTGTTTTTTGACTAGTTAAATCGTTAATTATTTTCTCTATAGATTTGAAATTCCAACTATAAACATTATCGAAAACTGATATAATGCCCGACAAAATTTACAATTGATTTTCTAAAAAGACATTTAAAATTAGTCTTAAAATACAATTTCGGTAATTACTTACGAAGTTTTATCACGTAAGATAAACGTTAAACAAGTGTTGAGGTTTTAAAGAAATTAAAATTCATATTAACAATTTTCACCTGCTACATCCGAAGTGATATTTTTATTTTTTATCGATATACTTATGAGTAAATAAATATTCTACATACTGCATCAAGTTGCAAGAATTTGTGATTTTATTACTGATAATTGCAAACACACAAGTATGATATTGATTTAGAGAAAGTTTTATGATATACCATATAAAATGATCAGATCTCAAGTCCCATTACGTATTTAAAAATCGGAACATTTTACGTTACAAATTACTCAGATAATTCCCCAATAAAAACGTATTATTCGGGAATCCCACAAGAAAGTATACTTGACCTGTTCCTAATGTTATTAAACGAAATCTCAACATATTTATTTGTACACATCGCGTTATGTACTGATTACTTAGTTTTATACTGCGCTTCATATAGAACAGAAAACTATAAACTAATTTCTATGTACTATAAGAGGTGGAAAATAAACCTTAATGTTGAGAAAACAAAGGCTATTTTATTTTCAAGAATAAGTCCATCTCATCTTTGTCCAATATTGTGGTGAAAAACGAGGAAGTTTCGTTTGTGAGTTATTTAGTGAAAACAAATAGTCGTTTAACGTTTAATAACCGCGTTAACTACGCTATTGATAAATCCCATAAAGCTATCTTACATTCTGTACTCGTATTTAATTTTAAAAATCCAGTCTTAGTACATTAAATAAAAAATTAATCTATACTACCGTAACCCGACCAAGATTGACATATCCGTGTCCTGTGTGGTCTTACGTATCCGAAAGAGTACTTATAAAAAATTACGGATAATGTAAAATCGTTGCTGTAGAATTTCGCTGAGGAATGCTACACGATACGACAAAATATTACACTCACAATAATTAATTAAAACTACCGCCGAACATTTTTACATTTATTAACAAAATATCTCAAAGATTTTATAAAAAGTGTGAAATAAGCTAATTAAAATTATAAATACTCGCATATACGTGAACGTAATGCTAAATATAGACATTATAGATCTAAGCGCAGATTTTTATGATTAATTTCCAACTTTCAATACTAGTAACATGTACAAATTATGCCAGCAATGTTCAGTATTTACTACTGAATGTGCAGCAGTACTACAAGGAAAACGAACATCAGTAAACTACAGAATAAAATATTACGACAGATATACCGAGCGCTATGGTACATGACGAACTACGCTATACAAACAGATCTGGGCATACGTCCTGTACAGGAGGAAATCAGAAAGATTGCTGAAAAATACCTACAGCGGCTAAGTATTCACCCCAATCAACTAGCGGCCCAACTGCTGCGTACAGAGAATGACACTAGAAGATTAAAGAAAATAAAGACAACGGATTTAATCCGGTAAACAAATAGGCGAATACTCTGATGGGAGTAGTCTCAACACAGGCGATTGACCCGTAGAAGACATTTGTTAAATAGCCACCACAGGCTAGTCACAAATCTGCAAATAAAAGGGGAAAAAATTACGATTTTTATTTGGTAGCCACCTATCAAGGATATTTCAACCACATGACATTCAGTCGCAGATAAAATCTAATATCATATAACTACCTCGTGAGACAATTAAATCTGTAAGAACTACCAAAAAAAAAAGACCAATATCACTTTTACCGGCAATATCTAAAATTATATGAGAAACTAACGTCTCAAACCATTAACGCATATACCAAACCATCAATTTGGGTTGTAATAATTTTTTTAACTAATCAAACAAAATATTTAGTTAAAATCATTAAGTTTGTATTAAAAAATACAATCGCGTAATTTTCAAGTTTTTTTTTGAGAGGTACTTATTTCTACTCTTAAATCATTTTGTGTGCTACTTAATCAGCTTACCAATTCGTCATAAAGTTATTTTTTACGTCCATCAATCACTTTATCATAATTTTTCAGCAGGAGTAAAAATTTTTCATCGTAAAAACCCTGTTACAGACATAAATTCGTATTCAAATTCAAACAAGTCAAGAAATTTACACAACAATGAATTCATGTGATGACCATAACTCTCATGAGCGTCAAACTGTTCGGGTATCAGAGTCAATGGTTTATTAAGTGCTACATTTCTTGATTTGACATATTATCTAGTATTTTTCGCAAACCATCCATATCATCTAAAATTGCAATGATGTTGGTTTTTATATCACGAGTTATTTTTTTAATGCATTTATGACAATTACAGTACGCAAAACCTCTCCAAAGTTAATTTCAAAACATTCTTTAATTTACTTTTGTAACTTACTTGACATGTTACATAATAGAGTATCTAGCATGAACCTGAGCATATCATTGAGGATAACTTTCTGTAATCTCTTTTGGGTATAATTTTTTTTTTACTTTATAAAGTATTAGAATATTCGACTATAATCCTGTAACTGACAAACGATTTATTAAAAGTAATGATAAAGACACATCGATGTAGTTTCAAAAACAGAGTTCGTTATAACACAAAATATCATTAAAACAAATGAATGTATCATGAAAAAGTTTAATTTGTTTTAAATATACTGCTTTAAGTTAATTTTACTTGTGAATATAAATTTAAAAGCATGCTGAAAAACCCAGTATTAAATAGAATATTAAAAATTACCTCTGAGGGCTCCGTCTTGATTAAAACATCCTGTAGGATTAAAATAAAAAATGATATTTTTTTTAGTTTAATCGTAAATTAATAATAAAAAACGCATTCAAATCCAGTTGTCTTTCGCGCGTATATGAAATATATTTTTGGATTATATAAATTATTTGCAACTTTAACCGATCGAGTATAATTTTCGGGTTGATGTGTCGGTAATGTAGCTTTATGAAAATAGTATCTCAACTTTATCATACACAACATACTATTCAATATACACGATATTACTGAGTATTACTCATGACGAATATGTATTCAAAACAACAATTATTACTGTTTTCACTTTTAGAAAACAAACAAACAAAAAATATTTTGAAATAATAGCTTAGTTTTTATTTTTTAATATACACTTATCAAAAGAAACTATATTTAGTTATGGATACTTTGGATGTGATTTAAGTTATGTATATTCGTCTATGATAAAATCAATAACAATATTTACCAAAAAAAAAAAAAAACCATATTTTTTCCTACCAAACCAATTCATTTAAACAGATAATGACGATCATTATCATACATTACTCTATCTTCTTTATGTTAATGTGCGATATCAACAATAAAACCATTACAAAAACCGAATATATTCAACAGATAAAATTTGAAAATTGATGTACAATGATCAGTTTCTTATATATATATATATATATATATATATATATATACTGCAGTTTTACATGTTTCACAATTTGGGTAATTTGATATAAATAGTCGTTTCACAAAAATCATTACACTGATAAAATTAATACTTCATTAATTCCATTTTAAAACAGGAATTGGAGATTTAATGATTTTTATTTAAATAGCATAATAGATACTACTAGAACTATAAATATTTCATGACTTATTGTAAATCATAATAGTGAATTATCCATTATACATACTTAATATCTGAAAAAATAAATTGTTATGAATTTCGCTACTACTCGGTTTATAAATTATTAAAATCTATAATCAATTATTGAAAACATTTTTAAAAAGTCCACCTTACAGTTTTCATGTGTATGTTTAAATTGTTTTCATTTTGTAAATTAATTATTTTACATCGTTCAGTATTCATTGAACGTAGAAAATTATAATCTCCTAAACTTAATATGAAACTAACATAACAATGAAATAAAATTTTGTTTTACCTTAACATCATATACATGCTCGATTTCAAATTTGACAAGCGTTGTTGGACCTTGATTCTAAAACAATATAAATATATATATATATATGTATATATCTCAATTTTTTATATGATATCGTGATAGTATACAACTTACGCACTTAAAATAACACATATGGACTACTAACAAAAAATGTTAAAAATAAAGTAGTAAATAGATTAAATTATAAAAACTCTAAACAAATTAATTGATAAAATGTATTTATCAGCTCCATTTTGAACTCCACGCTCTTTAATAGAGCCATAAGTGACATCTCACATCTACTTATTTGTATATAACCGTGCAATTTTCATCTCTTATCTGGATGTAGCTGACGAAACATCATAATTACAAGATGCAATCAATAAATTACAAGCTTGGTCAACTTACAGTAGTTAAAACTTTTCCGATACAAAAACTACCGCTATACACTTCTGCAAAGTTCGTTAATGCGTTAAAATGTTAGTCCAAATAAACAAGATGGCGATCCTAATATTAGATTACATGTAGCAGCCTTAGCACTGTGAAGCAACAAAATCTTTAGGAGTGTTGTTGAATCGTTCATTAACATTCAAACAACACTGTGTTGTTACAAGGAACAAAGTCATCGTGAGGAATAATATAATCAGGAAGCTAACCGGATCTGACTGTGGCGCCCAATCGCACACGTCGAGAGTATCAGTAATGGTCCTGTGTGTTTCACAAGCTGAATATGCAGCGCCGGTATGAAAAAATTAATGTCATACGAAACTCGAAGACATTGCGCGGAATGACACAGTAAGGATAGTAGTAGGCTGTCTGAAGCCGACAGAAATAGAAAAGATATATTCCCACTCGTGGGAATAACACCTCTTGAAATAAGAATAAAAGTTGCAACAAAATAAGGAACAAGTCTCACAAATTCTGGACGACAGACGTCCACTTTATGGTCACACTGCTCCAAGAAGCCGACTGAAATCTAGGAATAGTTTCCGATGGAACAACCAGGCTCTATAACTATGACAGAGCGATTATGGAAGACCGCAAGTGGAACTACACCACAAAATTTTCAAAAGAACCTAGAATCAGGCCATGATTTATCATGGAAGATTTGGCGGTCTCTTAACCGACTGAGAACCGGGATGACAATGTATAAAGCTAATATAAACGAATGTGGTATCATTGAAGATGATAGATGTGACCGTCTGCGCATATGATATGCTGCCCACTAATGGACAAACATAGTGGTATAGCCAATTTGTGGTCGGCAAATGACAAAGCCATTTACGCGGCTACATACTGGGCTGATGCGTGAGTTTTCCGAAAACGAAAAGTAAGTACCAACATCCAATAGCAAGTTTAAATTTTTAACTTATGTATTGAGAAATCCTAATTTGGAACAGTTAGTTAGTTATTGAACTATACAATACACACATACATAAATATATAGAATATCGAGAAAATAACACTATTCAAATCAACTGAAGTATGCTCATCGCTACATTTAGATTTAACACGTTATAATATTTGCTGGTATGAAACGAAGATTAGAGAGAGAGGGCGATTGAATTAAAAGGAAAAGGAAACACATATTCAATTATCAAATTAATTCAGTTAGTGATGTTGTATTACTCCAAAAAGGAAAAGACATTAATTTACTTCCACAGATAAGTTCTCGTGAAATACGGATGTGTAATGAACAGTAACAGTAAAAAATTTCGCTTAAGATCAAATATATTTACTCATATTTCACTATATAAACAAACGTTAGGAAAATACTTAAAACTTATTCTGATTTATTAAAAAAGAAATAAAAAAAAATTGAATGACTTCAACAATTCTAATAAGTTAAAATTTAGGTCCCATGAAAATAAAAACCGTTACAAAACATCAAACACCTTTCCAAAGATTAAACAATTATAGAAAATCAAACAATAGGACTTATTCTATTACTTTTAACACACATATTTTTAATTTTCCCCTTCTAAGTTTCATTTAATTATGGAGAATGTGATACAAAACTTCTACATTCAATTAGATCTACACACACA
Organism: Coronaproctus castanopsis; assembly: GCA_032883995.1. Lineage (NCBI taxonomy): Eukaryota > Metazoa > Arthropoda > Insecta > Hemiptera > Monophlebidae > Coronaproctus > Coronaproctus castanopsis. The sequence goes on along the minus strand of CM065052.1, from coordinate 188,678,145 downwards.
CACACACACACACATATATATATATACACACGTATATATATATGTGTGTTTGTGTGTGTGTGTATGTAATAATACAGTCCTAACAAAATCAAAAGTTGGCGGGTAACGAATTCTCACTAAAGACTGATAGAGAATCGATCAAATCACGATTTCTAGTAAGCCAATCCTGAGTGGTTTGCCACTGACTTCATCGGTTCTTCTACTTTTCCATCAAGCTGGTACTCATTTACCAACCAATTGAATAGATAACTAAGTTAGCCACGTGCCTTTTTTATCATCGGAGATTCTCATATTCGACGGTATTCGAACTAAAATCATACAAGTAGAATGAATCCCCCCTCCCTCCAGTATCGAAGTCCAATGCATCCTATGAATTCCGAAAATATAAACATAACTTACTTTCATCCGATTCATCAGTTTATTTTACTAATTCATATTCCATCAATCTTTGGAATATCACAATTGATACATCTATCTTCGCATGTATCTTATTCCCCCATATTAATTTCAACTCCATTATATTCGACAAATGGCCTAATCATATTCTGGTATTTTCAGGTGACTCTAAAATTCCCGATCGCTACGTTACAGGAGTATTATTCATAACCCATTACAATATTTCTAAATCGCTCATATTCCCCTCATTCAATTCATTTTCAGTGCCACAGATTTTAGAATCTTAAATCCAGTTCCTATCATGTCTTAATTCCCATCCTTCCAATCAATATTTAATTTTATCGGATTCTTTAAGCTTCCTTATGTTATTAAAACACTAATTCCTTAAATAGAATTATGTATACATACAATAGCGGTATAAAAGCTGACTTAATCGCTACACTACCGTGGTATAGTTATCTCATACTCCTGGATCCCAAGACACTCCGGAATTTATAGTAACGATGTTGTTGATGCTCTCGCCGGAGAAGACACTTTTTACAGTGCGCTTTTCTTCAGATCTTGTACAGTCTATGATTAGTCTTCATAGTTAGCCAATTCGTCCACCCCGCGTTATTATCTCGCTACCAATGCTTGGTATTTTGAATTGCTTCTATGCACATCAAATATTGCAAATTTATAGTTACTATCACTCGTTTACGTTCTGGACATAATCGACTTCCAGTGCATTTGTACAGTATTAGAATTTCTAATTCCCCTTACTGCTGCTATCCCTCCGATATGCAATTATCCCCGATGGAAACCATATTTTCTTTAACTGTCGCTTACATTAACACAAGACGCTCTCGCATAAATTCTTTCATATCTATCAGGTATCGTCCTTTTTCCATTACTTCATTAATTGACATTGTTAGTGTGTTTACTCGTCTAATCGGCATGAATGGTATAAACAAGTTATAGTGCAACTGCAATAATTTTTTGATCACTACATTTTCGGTTCATTGTCCCTAAAAAATTGAACATCATAATTAAAGCATGAAAATAAATGTGCGATCAGATGAAAAGAGTAATTCGCTATAGAGCACCAAAAATGTCATTCCATTTAAAGTCATTTATATGTGTCCCGATTTTGGTGTGTTTTTCGTAGACAACATTATAACACGCACATTCAAAATATACAACTATATTCAAAAATTAAATAGATTATAAAAAATGTCTTCGTAACTCTATAGAAATAATTAAATTATGCTATAATGAAAAAGTTCAAATTAAGGTTTTTAATTTTGATAAAATAGATTAAAATTTATTATTATTATAATTGGGCTTAAGTATGAAAACCAAAATTACCCATTGTCAACACTACTTTCATATAAATATATCATACATAAGATAACAAAAGAACAAAGGAAAAAGAAAAAAAAAACAATACTTAGAGATTAATTTTAGATAAAAACACATAAGTAGCCAGAGCTGCGAGGTCATTGTTGTTATTCAGGGCCAAAACAACTAAGAAGAGTGGTTTAAATATTTAAATGTGAAATTTTATTAATAAAGCATATCTATCTCTGTTCTACAAATTACAAGCAAAAATCATATGATTAGCGTCGGCTATAGTTCCCGCATGCGCAGGACAGTATACAGATGGAGTAAGATTGATGAAGTACAAATGGCTAGGAAGGCAATTGTGGTTGGAACGAAGTATGACCAGGATGAAAACGAAAACCAGAGCTGGGAGGTTTTTAAGAGACGTAAGTGCTAAAATGGATGTGATAGAGAGATTAGGTTGGGTAGATCTATAAAAGTTAAGTTATCTTTTACAGACTTCCACCAATAAAATATATTAATAATACATTTTGTTACCTCTGATGGTTTATCCTGTTGCTTATCGTTCTGTTTAGCTTTATTCGTGGAATTTTTCTCTTCTTTTCCATCAATACATTCCATCATTACTTCTGATGGCTCATTTTGTTTGCCATCGTCTTGTCCAGTTTTAGATTTGGTCTTTTTATTTTCTCCTGTAACACCGATATTTTTCGTTATCTCCGATGGCTTGTCTTTTTGTTTATCATCTTCTATAGTTCCCGTGATACATTTATTTTCTTCTGCAAAATAAATTAAAAACTATTACACAATATATACATATATATATATATATATAATGCTGAAACACATATGCTAATGCAAAATGAATCGCACGTTATCAATATTTTTGACACAAAATGTTGAAAAACAGTTAAAAATTATTCCTACGTAAAATACGATTACATAAAACTAATTTTGATAAATTCTTCGGTTTTCGAAATGAAGTGTGTTTCATATACGGTGCAAAGATATTTTATATAAACAATTTTGTTAGCATTAAACATTCGCTTATGTAGAAGGGTTAAAAACATGTAATTCATTCGTGAAAATATAGGAGAGGTTTATTTTTTGAACAACTCAAAAACTACTGGACCAAAATTTTGGAATGAAATTTTATTTAAAAATAGGAAAACTAGAGATTAGCTTACAATAATTTGTAAAACACATACAAAATTTTCAAACATTTTTTCGCTTAATTTTTGAAATTACTTCAGAAATCTGAGTTTTCAGGTGTTCCAGATCTCGTAGATAACGCCGCTCTTATGGTATCCCAACAAAGAAAAATCTGGAGCGGTCAAATCTGGCGATCACGGCGGCCAAGCGAAATTCGTACGATGCGACAATATGCGATTACCAAACGCTTCTTTCAGTACTGTGAGTGTTTCTGTGACACGTCGCACCATCTTGTTGAAACCGGCCGAAACGACGACAAAATGAGGAAAGTAAAAACGAGTTTATCATCTCGATATAGCTCGTTCTGTTGACAGTACCGGTGAAAAAATAAGAACCCACGAGTACAAACCATTTTTTTTTTGTCCAGGATGTTCTTGTTCGTTGGAGAAGCTGACTCTTGAAAGTTTTCAACCCACCTTATAATTTAATTGCGAGATGATACATGTTTACACCGAGTAACTTTGATTTTTTTCGAAATTCTCTTTGCACTGTCGTGATCGATTCACACTGAAATATCGTTCCATGCAAAACGCGCGCTCCTTCTCATTATAGGATGCCATGATAACTGAAACTGGACAAAATGAATCTTTCGTGTGTACACTAAACGTAAAGCACGCGGTTTACGTTGTAGCAGTGTTACTAACTGAGCTACTCAAAAAACAAAACCGTCCGTTTTCTCTGGATCACCCTGTATTACGAGACACGAAATAAGGTGCATACTTAAAAAACTAATTTTGCGGATTTACTATTGACAAAATAGAATAAAACAGAATTCTGCTTGTCCCTGGATATGAACAAACAACGAAAAATATGCTTTTTATTACAGTTTTATCCTCGAGTCGACGAGTCTCGTCATCAATAAAGTTTAATGATGCATTATGTCAATGATACCACCCTTTCTAAAAAGATTTTTTAATTTTAATTTTCAGGAATAAATGTAAAGCAGATAAACTAAATACATTTCTATGATTCTATATAATTGGAAAAATTTTCTTATCATTGTAAAAGAGGAACAATTGATTAGCACTTATGCGTAATATTGATAACTATTATTGAACAAAAAATCGAATCATTTTCTGTAGTGAACTGGCGCCAGTTATCATTTTGACATTGTCCACATATCGCGCTGGAGTACTTCAATCATACCTAATATTATTAATTTTTTTAGATTGTTCCGTCGCGTGATATGGCCAAAGAAAATGGATATACGTTTTTTAACGATGTCTCATAATCGAGTATCCGGATTAACTTCTTCCATTATTGACACGTTTGTCCTCCTCGCTGTCCATGGCACTCTCAGCATTCGCCGCCAGCAATACATTTCCAAAGCATCGATTCTTCGGAGGTTTGTCTCGTTTAAAGTCCATCACTTAGATGCATATAGGAATACAGAGAACACTAACGTTTTCATTACGTGCATTATGTCATGGCTTTTCGAGATCATTCTTAATTGATTTAGTGCAACCTTCGCTGTTCTTATTCGCCTTCATCTGTTGAACCACCATTTTTTTTGTAATAAGCGATCCCAAGTAAACAAATTTATCGACTACTTGGAGGTCACCTAAGCTTTGTGGATTATCTGTTTTTACCATCGTCGATCATTACTTCAGTTTTTATCTCTATTGATTAATAAACCTGCTCCTTTGCTTACACTATCCAGCCTTCGAAATAGATGGATCAATTTTTCTTTCGACGAAGCAATTATCAAAATATCATCGGCATATTGCAGGTTATTAATTATATTTCTAGCAACTTTCACGCCATTATCCCTTCCGTCCATTGCTTTTCTTAGTATCTACTCACTGTATATGTTGAAAAGGATTGGACTTAATATACATCCTTGACGGACTCATTTCTTTGACTTAAATTCATCTATTAAGCTGTAATTAATTTTTACTTTGCCCCTGTTAGATGCGTACAAGGATTTTATTTAAATAAATTAAGCGACGTGGAAATCCAAATACACTAAGTACTTATCATAGTCTTTGCCATCTTACTGAGTCAAATGCTTTCGCATAGTCTATAAAGCAGAAGTATGCCTTAACATTAAACTCCCTGTATTTTTCGATTATTTGCTTTATGTTTAGGATTTGCTCCCGCGTTCCTCTCCCTGGAACGAAACCTGCTTGTTCTAACGATAGCTGTAGTAATAAATACGGTTTCAACCGTTCGTATATAATGTGGAGAATAATCTTGCTTGCATGTGATAGCAATGCTATGGTGCTATAGTTATGGCATAAATAACGCGCTCCTTTTTTGTAAATTGGTACATAAATAGATTTCGTCCAATCATTCGGCCACATGCATGTATCCCAAATTCTCTGATACAATATGTGTAGAATTTTGGTCATGTTATCGCCTAGATTCATAAACATCTCCATAACTATTTGATCCTCCTCCAGCCGCCTTGTATTTCTTTAGCTTTTGTATACGTAGGTGAACCTCTTCCTCTAGCATTGATAGTTATTTATTAGCTGTCGAACTCGATACTGGTCTTTTGTTTTCCTCAGATTCCTCATGCATGAGTTTTTCGCCATCTGGACCTTATTTTCCTTTCGTCCGTTAACATTTCCCTTTAATTGCCATATGCCCGGGGGCGAATCATTTCATTATTTATTTTATCTTCCGAAACATATCTCTTGTTTCATTTTTGATTTCGTTTAATATTTTCATAACATTTCCTCTTAATTTGCTTCCTTTCGTCTATTACGCCCCACGTTTCATTAGTGATCCATATTTTCTTCTTGTTACAGGATTCATTAAAGATTTTCGCCTTTTGTCCTAGAATGCTTTTAGTTCTGTTCCATATGGATAGAGCGTCTGCTGTGTGGTTTATCGATTTCGCCATTTCCGCTATTCGTTTGCTTACTTCTTGATGATATCCCTTATGAGTGCCTAGATACCATCTGTTTCGACACAATGTTTTTGTTTGGCTTTTGCTCAGTTTTATTGTTACTTCGGCAGCTCTAGCTGATGGTCGCTACCACAGTCTTTGCCTGGTAAGTTTTTACGTCTTTAATTGATGTTCACCACATTGTGTTAATCAGTATATAATCTATCTGATTTCGGTATCCGTAACAAGGTGACCGCCATGTGTACAGATGCCTAGGATGGTGTTCAAACCCAGAGTTGCATATAAATATATTGACGCAGGCGTAGAACTGCATCGTTCACCTCTATCATTCCTAATACTGAGGCAAAATTTTCCTACAATATTACGTAATTCATTATCATGAATAGTTTCACCAATTTTGGCATTAAAATCGCCTATTATCATAGTGACTTCTCGGCTCAGCATTTAGAGCCACCAGTTAAATGTGCAGATAATGATCAATCAGCTTCTTGTAATCTTAAGGATCCCAAGAAGTTCAAGTGCGTTAATTGTAATGGAAACCACTCTTCTAATTATAAAGGTTGTGAAGCTTACTGCAACCTCATGAATGCAATCTCAAAACCTAAAACAAATGTAATACAACGCATTCAACAAAAACGTGCCAATTTGGAAAGGTTCAACCTGGTAAATCATATGCTGAGGCAACGAGTAGTACTGTAACAATACCTCAGAAACAGAAACAGCCTTCTTCGCAAGCTAAGAAAGCTATTAAAGAGATGACGTTGGCCGATGTTAATAAAACTCTTCAAGATCTTATTAAACAGTTCGCCGCCATACACCCCAGTGGTGGTGCTCATGCTGGACCTGCTCACCTAATCAGGAAGAACATCCAACACTTTCAACAACAGGAATTCTGTCGTGATTATATGCAATGTACAATTGTATCAGTTAATTTCAATAACAGTGAAATAAATATAGGTGCGGATTATTCGCCTCCGCGTAAACGTGGACAAAAATATATGGGGCGCAGACACTAAGAAGAATTTCTGAGACATTTGGGTGACAAATTCATCCTGAGAGGTGACTTTAATGCTAAACACACGGCATGGGGATCATCGATTACTGGCACAAAGGTCTCATCGTTAAAATGTGTAACCTTCTACCAAGGAATCTATGTCGTTTACTAACATCATACTTGTCAGAAAGACAATTTCGGGTAGCATGCGAAGATGCTAAATCATCGTATCACCCAATACGGGCTGGAGTTCCGCAGGGTAGTGTCCTTGGACCTATCCTGTATACCAACGATTTGGCTACTGATGATAAAACAATTACGGCTATGTTCGCAGATGACACCACCATTCTATCTAAGAGTAGTAGCCAGAAGGAAGCAACAAAAAACCTTCAAAAACATCTAGATACCATCATCAATTGGGCTCAACGATGGAAAATCATGTTCAACAACTCCAAATCGCAACACATCGTATTCACCCTGCGGTACGTTAACGTGTCCCATCGGGTTTATATTGCAGATCAGCCTATTCCGCAAACCAACGTGGTAAAATATCTTGGCATGCACTTGGACTCTCGTCTTACGTGGAAACCGAATGTAAAGATGAAGTGCGGGCAAATCAGGAAACCCATGTCAACACTATACTGGCTAATAGGACGGCGTTCAACGCTCAGCATTTACTGCAAATGCCTGATATACTTATAAATTATGAAGCCCATATGGAGTGCTAAGAAGACCAATCAGCAGCTTGTCCAAACTCGGCAAAAGTAATCCTACGAATAATCGTAGATGCCTATCGTTTTTCCTGCAACGATGGCATACACCACGACCTCACAGTAAAAAGTGTACGCAAAGTAATTCAAGATATTGCAAAGATGCATAAAACGCGACTGCATGGAGATCCCAATCTTGAAGCGAAAAAATTGCTTGATATCGAACTCGATACTCGCCGTTTGAAACGACTGAAACCGCATGATTTGATTTAGCATTAAGTACTAATTTATATATGATATATGTAAGTTAGTAAGAAGCTGGAGAAAGTGTCTTCGCACCTGTCTTTATGTTTAACACTAGTTTTAAGCATATACACAATCGTAATAATTGTAATACTTATTTGAGCGTAGTCTTAAGATCGTATTAACTCTTAAAATGAAATAAAAAAAAAAATCTCACGGTCTATTCCAGTGTTGCTTAATATATATAAATACTAAGAAAAACAAAATAATGATGATAGTAGATCCAAATTAGTCAAAAATAATATTAAGAGATACTGAATTAGAAGTAGTAAAGAAGTATAGATACCTAGAAGCTTGGCTTACCAACATCGAGGATTTAAACAAAGACATTAAATGCAGGATAGGACGGCAAATGAAAATGAAGAAAACACTAACATCGCATGGAATATCTCTTTCAATAAGAATAAGGCTAGGTTCAGATGAAAGCGCGTAGCGCGCGTTAACGCGCTTTAGATATTTTAATCGAGTTCAGATGGCGAGCGATTAACGCGTCTACATTGTCTACAATTGTTTGTCGAGCACAGTCTGTTTAGGTCGAGAATATAAAATGAATATAGAAGCTGTAATTTTATGGTTACATTACAGAAAAAAATATAAAAAACGAAAACGCTTATTTTGAGTGCATCCCATTATAAGGAACAGGGTTTCAGCAAGTTTAATAATCATAACAATAATTTCGCGGGAAAATTATTAGTGAATGCCTCATTAAAACTTAATTTTAATATTTTATCCCCCGAAGAACCCACTTTTTTCCCAGACTGGCAAAATGGTAAACCTAGTGTAATAGACTTAATATTAACAAGACGTTTTAATAAAATTACTATTCCTGTTTCATTGTCGTGTTTATCGTCAAATCATAACCCGATTCTTTCTTACATAATGCCTGTTGCAAACGCAGCCACATTACAGCAACCCATAAGAAAAATATTTTTATATAAACATGCAAACTGGTCTGAATACAGACGAAATATTGAGCAGGAATTAAATCTCCGCGATACTTTCGAGAATGATACCGTATTAGATGAAGGAATCACTAAATTTACTAACGCAATCTTGGCAGCTGCTGACATAAGTATTCCTAAGAGAGCATCACATATTTTTTGTAATAAAAAGATTAACGTGCCTAATTATATTAATAAAATGATCTCTCTAAAAAATTATTATAGGCGTCACTCAAATAAAAGCAAATTTACGGCCTCATACAAAATATTAAGAACTATATATGTCATGCTTGTCAGACTTACAAAATTTTTGTTAGACAACTGGAAGAACAAAAACTGGAACAATCTACTTGCGGCCATTCCACCTGGTACTAACAACCTTTGGAAAATAACTAAGCACCTAAATCGACAGGTATTATCACTACCACCACTATATGATTCGATCAGGCAAATATCCGTATACAAAACTGAAGAAAAATTGGAGCTACTTGCTTCGCACATTTATAATATTTCGGATAGTTGCGGAACTAAAGTCCCACGAACGCACTATTATAATGTGACCAAAACAGTTAAAAATACGATAATAAATTCAGCAAATGTACATCTACATGCAAACACCTTCACTACGCCTGTTGAGATTCAAAATTACATTAAACAGTTAAAAAATAAGGAATCATGCGGTGACGACGGAATTTCTGTGGCAATGATTAAAAATCTACCGAACAAAGCCATTATTTATTTTACTAATATTATTAATAGTATGTTCAGGTTATCTCATTTTCCAACAAAATGGAAAATTGCTAAAATTATAGTGTTGCCAAAACCAGGTAAAGATAACAGTAATATCAATAACGTACGGCCAGTTAGTTTGTTAACAAACTTAAGCAAAATAGCGGAAAAAGTGATTTTGCGCAGGCTACGAGTTTATTCTGATTCAAATAATATTCTAAGAGATAGCAGTTTGGTTTTAAACCTAAGCATTCTACGGTTCACCAGCTAGCTCGAATAGCGGACACTATTACTGATAACTTTAATCTCAAGAAACACACGGGAATGCTGTTAATCGATGTTGAAAAAGCTTTTGACACAGCTTGGCACGACGGAATATTATATAAAATGATTAAATCTAAATTTCCAATATTACTTATTAAATTGATTAAATCATACTTAAGTCAGAGAACATATTACGTTACGAATTATTTCGAAAAATCGCCAATTAAAACACTAAATGCCGGGGTTCCTCAGGGAAGTATACTCGGGCCTTACTTATTCCTAATGTTAATGAATGATCTTCCAGAACTGCCTTTCGTTAGTGGCGCGTTGTATGCTGATGATCTTGCTTTATATACATCCTCTTATAGGACAGATACAATATATAACCGATTGCAAAAGGCTGCAATTAAAATATTTAAATATTACAACAGATGGAACCTAAAATTAAATGAAGAAAAATCAGAAGCAATTCTATTTACTCGGAGACGACCACTACCGCTAACTGAAATTACAATAAATTCTAAAAGAATTTCTTGGGTCAAACAGGTTCGGTATCTAGGAGTTATCTTGGATAGCAGATTAACTTTCAATAACATATTACTTTCGCTATAGATAAAGCGCATAAATCTATGCATACACTTTTTCCATTATTTAACAGAAAATCGGGTCTTAGTTACGTAAACAAAAAATTAATCTATACGGCTGTTATACGCCCTAGATTAACCTATGCTTGCCCTGTGTGGTCATCAGTGTCTGATAGTACATACAGGAAACTGCAAGTAGTTCAAAATCATTGCTGCAGAATTTCGTTGAATGCAACGCGATTTACTAAAATTTCTAATCTACATGATCATTTAAATATCTCTTACATACATTCGTTTATTAGTAAAATCTCAAAAAAATTTTACGAAAACTGTACAACTCATCAAAATAAACTAATACGTGTAATAGGAAATTACAATATGGAACATCTACGCATACGTTATACTAAGTATAAGCATCGTAGATTAAAACATAGATTTTTGTAATTATTAACCTATTGTTAAGTACAGATATTTTAAGCTAAATTATGTCTAAAAACACTGCTTTTCGTTTTTTTGATTTATTGACTTTTTAATTTTTGTTACCTTCAGGGTGTGTCTTTTTTGTAGGTTTTTTTTCATTTTTTCCTGCACTATTTCTAAAGTAATTTCAAAGTGTACGTAATTATACATATTTAGAATTGCTAAGGTTTATGTATAGGTACTTAGCTTTAGGTTATGAAAGAAAATTGTTTTCGGTTTATGTTTAAAAATATAATAAAGATTTTTTCATTCATTCATTCAGCAAGTTTAACGACAACACTGTACCCCGAACTAAGGGACAATGAGTCAAAATTCTTCAATTATTTCAGAATGTCGATGAAATCATTTGATGAATTGTTAACTCATCAATGATAGCATTTCGGGAGATCCAAACGCTATCAGATATTGTATTTTAATGAAAGAAAAACTGATAAAAGGTAAGTATTATTTATTTATGTATTATTAATACACGCTTAAAAATAATACATGTGCAGATATATTACACACGTGTGGTATATACATCTAAAATACTTATTTAATTCAGGAATAAATCTACTTGCGACCCATCGCTTGAAGCAGCAGGTGCTGGTTGATAATATTGATATTGTTGTTATTGTGACCAGTAATTCCCCGATGAGGACGTTGCAAGAGAATTAATATTTTGATACTGGGATATTATATTATAAATATCTATTTTGGCTTTTAGTCGTTTATCCTCAGGAATTTTCTTTATTTCGTTTACTAACGATAAACAAAATAATTTATCTTCGTCCTTGATCTCATCTTTTGTTTTAGCTCTTTGAGTGCAAGATTTCTTTCTTCCATTCTTTTCTCCAAAACCTGAATAAATTTATTATCACTACTGCTCGTTTTAAATTTCTTTGATTTCGACACCAGTAGGTAGTGGCATATTGTCTTTAGTAACATTGACCTCCTCAGTATCATTTATATTAATTTCCTCGGACACATCATCTGTATCGAAATTTGTATGCCTCGTTTTTTCTAATATATTACCCTTCAGAAACAGTAGCCTGTTGAAATAAACTGGTTGTTGTTCGCACCAGACCCCGACTTCCTTTTTTTCACTGCTCTAATGAAGTTACCTTTAAGTATTTCCATTTCTTCTGCAAAGAATTACCTGTAGAAATAGTAATGTTAATGTATTTCACCACATGTATTTCAAAATATAAATGTAATGTGTGGTTAATAAAAAAATATTATAGGTATCTTGGCAGGGGATGTTCAATGGCGGAATTTGTAACATACTGTGGATTAAACTGAAACAGATTGTGATGCCAATACCAGATAAAGTGAAGTGGATCGAAATATCTCAAAGATTTGAGCAGAACGCAAACTTTCCTCATTCCATTGGCGCACTCGATGGTAAACATATCAGAATAGTGAAGCCAGAACATTCAGGTTCTTTGTACTTCAATTACAAAAATTTTTATTCTCTAGTGTTATTGGCATTATGCGACAGTGACTACAATTTTATCTGGGTAGACATTGGGGCTTATGGAAAAAAGTGATTCCGTAATTTTCAAAAATTCCATCCTGTAGAAAAAACTCATGGAGAAGTCATTGGATATATCAAATCCAACACTTTTAGTACAAGATATATTGCTTCCTTATGTAATTGTAGCTCATGAAGCATTTGGATTAATGGAAAACCTTATGAGACCTTATGGTGGAAAATAGCTGACTGATTCACAAAAGATATTTGACTACCGACTTACTTTAGTACTAGATACGTTGAATGTACTTTTGGTATAGCTAGTAATAAGTGGAGAATACTTCATAGACCAATAGATGTAAATATGGAATGTGCTGAAAAGATCATAACAGCAATAACAATACTTCATAATTATGTTCGAGCAAGAGATGGATGCAGTAAGGAAGAAATGGATTTAACTACCGAAAACATGGCAAGGTTAAATTCTGCCCACTATGTATGATACGCATCATCAGCGGATAACTAAATTCGCTATTTTGTTTATGAAGGATCACTTGAATATCAGACTCGACTGATATAAAAAATTTAATTTTTTATAATGTATTAATAAATATTTTCTACCCTGTATTCCTCATTTTTTCTTGCATATCATTTTCAATGCTGAAAGATAAAACTATTGCTTCCCATGCCTTTTGCCTTAAAATCTTATTTTTGTAAGAGTCCAAAGTTATATCCCAAATTGCAGGCCTTTTTTCTACCTCATCAATTAATTTAGAAACGTCAATATTTTCACATTCCATCATTTAAAATTAAATACAAAAAAATATTTCTTAACGAAAACACTAACCAAACTTGTATACAGAGAGAAAGTCAAAACACAGAAAAAAACTAACATAAAAATGTAACTCGAGTTAGAAACGTGCGGTCAAGTGAATTATTGTTATTTCAAAACGTTAGAGATCAATTCAATTCAACTAACATCCAGTTCTTTCTTTCTGCGTTGATGCGCGTTAAAGTGAACAGTCCTATGCTTACTACTAAATATTTAGACGTATCAATTGAAAACGCGCGTTAAACGCGCTTTCATCTGAACCTAGCCTTAGAGCCTTAAAATACTACGTGTGGTCCATATTGCTGTATGGCTGCAAAACATGGACGTTGAAATCTAAAATAATTAACATTATAGAATATTTTGAAATACACTGTATACTATGCATATCGTGGACAGAAAAGAAGAAAAATGAAGTATTATATATATTTAAAAAAAAAAAAATACAGAGAGTTGTTGGATATGATAAGATGAAGAAAACAGTGTACTTACGACACATATAAGAGGCCATTGTAGACCATAATCATGGGGAAAATAGAAGGAAGAAGAAGAGTTGATAGAAGAACGACTGCATGACTCAATAATATTCAAAGATGTTTGTCTATGAAGGTAAAAGATTTGTTCCACACAGTACAAGACCGAACCTTATATAAAAAGATAGTTGCCATAGCTGCTATCTCTAGAACTACAACATAGCCATATTATTTTTAATATCAACAAAAATATTATAAAATTTCACTTTTAATTAATGTTTTATTTTTTTTATTCGTTTCTCCTGTAATATGCTGTTAACATATTAACAATTTATTTAATTGTGTTCCTAGATATATTGATATATATGATTTAGATTTTTTTTTTTCTTTTTATGGGGATGCCTTTACAGCATACCCAACGTGGAGCCGTAATAATCACTAACTCATATTCTTATGAACTCGGACAACTTCTCGAGAAAAGTCGCTATGTCCGGGAACAAATCTAGATTCTCAACATGCAGAAGTGAAATTATGTTATAAGGAGGACCACCACAAGATGCGTACAGTAATTTGAAATTCAGTTCAGAACGTAATGCTGTTAATGAAGGACATTCGAAGAACACGTGATCAGGGTTGCAGACTACACGACCAGCATGTAGAGGACAATACGGATTATCTCTAAGCTGCATAACCAACAGGCGGTCAGGCAACAAGCAATGCCCAAACAGCAATCTGCTGATAAGCACAATTCCTCTCCGCTTGATGTTTTTGAAAACATAGAACCATGGAAACCTAGGGAGAGACGGCTGCAGCTGATAATACGCAGTAAGAGGCGACCGCTGTATGCACTCCATATATGTCTGTTCCCAGAGCTTTTTATGAACAGACTGTGTAAAATGAATGACGTCACAAGAAGAAACTGAAGAGAATAAAACACCACTAGAAGAACCCCTTTTAGCTATTGCATCTACCATTTCATTGTCGGGGACTCCTCGATGTCCCGGTACCCACAAGAATGACACAAATATACTGAGGTTTTCCAGCTGATTAAGTTTCAACATGATGGGTGAAATCAATGAATCTGACACCTTCCCTTTGCATTCAATAGCCTTTAAAATACTCTGTGAGTCGATAACAACGAGATAATTACCTGGAAGATTCGCATCAAGTAAGGACGACAGAGAAAGAAATACTGCCACACACTCAGCTGTAAATGAGGAACAGAGATCAGATAATTTGTATGCACTGCTAATATTAAGAGATGGGATATAAACTGCTGCACCAGTTCCCTGAGCTGACTTCGATCCATCTGTATAAACAAGGATATGCGTAGGAAAATTTTCAGCGATAATATTATTAAATGTAGCCTGGATCAGTGGGGGAAGCCAGTGGGGGAAGCCAATGGACGTAGTTCTCTGGAAAGAAAAATGTTATTTTATTGGCAAAATTGTATGAATAAGGTAACATAAATTGGATGGTTTTCGTTTATTTAAATTTTATATTCCTCACGACCGATTTTTCTTTTTGTAAATATAATAGGTCTTGTGCCGGGCGTTCACTGTGTATGGTTGTCCATTCATGCGTTCAAGATCCGGGGCTGAGGTGTTTCTTTCCTTCCTCCTCCAGTCTTGTACATGCTAGCCGCACATTTTTTGGGTGTGTACTTTTTTACAATTTGAATTTTAAACATTTTCCAACCTTTTCAATTATTATAAGTCACAAGCGTATACAATAATTTATTATTTGTACTATAAGTTTATATCAAGATTTATTATAATTTAATGTAATATTTTATAAATCACAAACTCGTTGTTTTTTTTTTTTTTGTGGAATAAGGGACTATGTATTTTTCATACCTTTCCCGTCACTTTGTTCATGGACCTGTATATTTACATGTATATTTTTCTCTTTTTTTCAACAGAGGGAGGGTTTTTTTAGTGGGTAAAAATCTCACATGCTGATTTCTTTTTTTACATGTTTGGTTTTCAAGATAATGTACACCAATTCGTTGTATAACACGGTGAACCTGTTTGAATACTTAATAATAGGCACATAAAATATCTTCTTAGACGGATATAGCATAACGATCGGAATTCCGTCAATAAAACAAATTTACTAAAAAATTAAATCCTGGACTTCAAAATAAGACATGTAATACTTACATACTCAATTAGCACCGTATAAAACAACTAACTAAAATTTGTTCCACTCTGGCAGTTCGGTTTGAGGAATAAACATAGCACTACTGAACAAGTACATCGAATTGTTGATAATATAAACCGGTGCTATGAAGCAACGGGATATTGTTCAGCCGTCGAAAAATCTTTTGATAAAGTATGACACACTGGATTATTGTACAAAATTAAAAGCAAGTTACATTATCAGTACGACATACCATTCAAATCGTATTTAAAAGATCGATACTTCTAAGTGGATGTAAATTGTACCCACACTTTCGTGTGTATGCCATTCATTCTGGAGTGCCGCAGGTAGTGTACTTCGGAGGTTTATACATCGGACTTTCCAGTAAACGACGAAATCACTACAGCTATGTACACCGATGATACACCAATATTGTCTGTTAATCGCGATTTAAAGATAACAACAGATCAATCGCAGGATCACTTAACATATTTAAAACAAGGGTTTAAGATGTAAGTCAATGAATCCAAATTTTGAATAAAACTGACAATTCATCCGTCTCAATGAATGGACAAATAATACCAATTTCACGAAAATTAAAATATCTAGGATTACACTTGGACCAATGACTTACATGGAAAGACAACGTTGTGTCAAAACTAAAAACTTCAGTTAAAATTTCGATCCATGAACTGGATAATAGGCAAACTCCAATCTCTCATTGTAAAACAAAGTCTTACTCACAATATATTATAGCGATTTTAAAACAAGGTGTTGCGAAATATTGTATCTCTATATACGTAATGATAGCATTGTGATCTGCATGTACCAACGATAAAAACGAACAATGAGAAGTTTAAGTAAAAAATATATACGGAGGCTTCAACAATACGTTCTGTGCAATTCAGTCACAGAATACGCCTGCCCAGTGTGGTATAACTCAGCACATACAAAGCATGTGGATGTCGCCCTAAATGAAAGTTGTCGGATTATCACGGGCTGCTTAAAACCTACACCGGTGCATAAAGTCAGAGTTCTCTCAGGCCTTGCCCCACCCGCAATTAGACGCCAAGTAGCAGCTAGTGCAGAGAAAAGTGCACAAGAAGCAGATAGTCGTCACTTGCTATTTGGATACATCCAGCAGCTGCGGAGATTGAAATCGCGAAGAAGTTTCATGGCCGTAACAAATCCACTTGGCGCCAAGTCTGAGGAGGTACGCTTAACGGCTTGGAAAGAGGAACATAATAAAATTATACAAACCCGCTGGTGAACCAGCAGAAAATCTTCCAATAGGTGCAGATCTGTAGTACCAAAAGTGGAAATCTCTTAATAGATTAAGGACTATGGTTGGGCGTACAAGTAACAATATGAAGAAATGGAACATTAGTGAAAGCTCCACATGTGACCGCGGTGAATCGCAAACAATGGAACACCTCTTCGAATGTAAAGCTTGTCCGCACAATTGTACCTCTAACGACGTCCTCAAATTGGATGTAAAAAGAATGAACTTTTTGGATGTACTATGATCAATTTTCCCGATACGACTAAGAAGAAGAACATGTTAACTTGCTAGCCGTTAATGTACCGAACAACTGTACCTATTTTAAACGCCTGAAAGGAGTGTTAACTAAATTCAATTACAAAATAGATGGTAAATATTTAAAATTAACTTATCATATATTTCACAAGGATTTATCACCAGTGGGTGGTAATCCATATTCCTTATTTATTTACTCTTCGCACTGCTACTCATTATTTCTTCGATAGATTTTATGCAAAAAGAAATTCTAAAAAAATGTATGTAAAATCACGAACACGGCGAATAATTCATAATAATGTTTTTCTTTTATACAGTTATGTTGTTCAGGATGTAAATAAAAGTGACAACTGCTTTTTTGTTATATAAACTCTGAAAAAATAAAAGAGATAGTTGACTTGTAAACTCAAATTTAAGAAAATTTTACGATAAGAAATTTTTTTGCCATCTGTTTCACAACAGAACCCACATATTCTCGACTTAATCTTCGTTTTAAACCTAGCATCCTAAATTGAGTCTTAAATAAGAATTTTTATAATTTTACAACCCCCTATCCCAGTATCCCAACTATCCTTAATCAATAATCGCGTAATAATGCACACAGGTGGTCGATGGGACTATGTTTTTCACCCCATCACTGCCCTTAGATTAAGTACACAAACAGGGGACTATTACATACATGCGTTTACTTACTTCTCACCTACACACTACTTATATGCACTTCTACAATTATTTAGCTTTAAACACATTAGTTCCCTGTTCTTTATAATAACATCTAGATTTTAAGCAATAAACGAGCCCCACCGGGTAAATCCGGATTCGGGAACAAACTAAAAAAATATTCGAAATAACAACCAGCAAATACAATATTATATCAAGAATTTTATATATATATATGTGTGTGTGTGTAAAAGCCTTTAAATTTAAAACAAAAAAAACCTATTACAATTTTTTGGGATGAAACGCTAAAACTGTCTTATGGAGTATTCAATATACGGGTGATAAGTGAAACGTTTGAATATCAACGTATTAAAATTGATGTTATTAAAAAAAAAAAAAAAACGCCGTATAGAAACCGTAACAACTAACTAATGGACCAATATTACATCATACATAATTGCACATACACACACCAGCGTATATATATATATATATATATATATATATATAAATGTAATTACAACACGCAGTTTTTAGATGAAAAATAATACACCAGCAGATGAAACGGATGCTGTTAGGTTAGCGGATTTTTTGTTTTACTTTTATATATATATATAAAATACAGAATATTTAATATATCCAGATATCCAGAGCATGTACGTAAAGACAGAGCACGCAACACCGACGCAAACGAGTATAGCTTGACGCATTAGACATCGGGCCACCAATCGTAACCAACGGATAATAGACGGGGCCCAACAGTTAGACGACCTTTCGAGGCCAACTGATGTTCCCGATCCACTAGGATAATAAACGGCTTCTTTTATTTTATTTTTTATAAAGTTTTTTGCTAGGCGCGTGTGTTGGTGTATACGCAAGAAAACTGTACTTTTTTTTCCTCATATCTGGCGACCCTCAGACGTTCGGATTATTATTTCATACGCTCTACGACGGCGCAGGTAAATATCCCATTATCGTACGAGGCCGTCGCATGGTCAGGGTTACAAAGATTCTACGTACGAGCACACTATACATATGTACGTGTATATATATATATATATATATATATATATATATATATATATATATATATATATATATATATATATCAGTAATAATCGTTGATTTAGGTTCGGCGTTCTGAAACCAAGGACGCGCACTATTACAAACGCGATAAATACTGTAGCTACGTCCAATTTACCGGTCACTACAACTATTGGAACACCGCTATAGGAAAGATCTAGTCGAAATCGATTCGATTATTTCGAAGACGACGTTTCTTCCAGCAAAGACCAGACCTTATAACGATCTTTGGAACGGTTTATTATTTTGTTGTTTTTTTTTTTACACACGCAAAACCTTATTAACCTATGGACGAACTATTATTGAGAATGGAGGGGATCCAAAAAGAATAGCGTCGAATACAGCCGGCATCTGTGTCTGGCTACGTACAGGAGGCCGGTTTAACTCAACGACGAACTCTAACGAACAAAAATTACGCAGAACGCAGCAGGATCGATTTCGTTCGTTAGTGTGTATCATATCGCAATAATAGTGTCGTCGAAGAAACTACTTCAGCCGAACAAATACGTACGTGTATTCGTAGATCAAAGTTTTAGAGGGTTAGTGGATAGTAGCAACGTAGTAGTGAAACTAGAATGTAAAGGGAAGAAATGTAGTACGCACACATTGACGTAGTATTAGTACTATCGATAGGGAAGATGATCTTTACCTTTGCGTCGTCCTACTATGGAGCCATTAAGCATTTCCGTCGACCAACGTTTTCGTTATACCTGCGTGTTACGACCGCTTTTAAGACTGGTTACTTCTGTGGTATACATTTTCATTCAACAACAACAACAATAGTTACCATTACTATAGACCGATAGAATTTATACACGCACACACACGACAACAGACACGTGAACGACACTGAATCGTCGTCAGCTCTTGACGGGGCTACATACGCGTCGCAGTTAGTAACGTTTTGTCGTCTGGTTCCCGCCGTTTGTAATTCTTTTTTTTTTCTTTAGGAGGGTTCTTTGTTAGATCTTTTTCCATTCGATGTGCGTACGTTAACTACTTTCGTAACACTATAATAGTAATAGAGCAGAAAACACCGTCGTATGGTGCGTGTGTGTGTGTGTGCTGGTGAATTGGTACGTTATGTTATTATTATTATAATATAATTATATACGACGATATCGATCGTCTGTAACCTTGAATCACGAGATCAACGAAACGCGACGGATATCGCTTCTAAATTTTAACGGATTTTCATCATTCGAACAGCGTTCAGTGGTGTGTAAGTTTTGAACAGCGACCGTCAAAATCACGCGTTCTTTTTTAATTTTTGCGGATTATTTATATATATATATATATAAAATATATCCATTTTTTACAATTATATTTCGTTCGAGGCGAAACTTATTTTAACATTATTAAAGTATGAAAAATTATGATAAATTTTACGCAGTCATGTCGTTAATTCAAGGCGATAAAATATTAATTAACGAAGTTCGCAAATATCCGTACATTTACAACCAGAAACACGAACATTACAAAGATACCAAGCTGAAGGATCAAACATGGCAAACGATCGGCGATGCTATCAACGTCAGACGTAAGTACGATTATTGAATAATAAATAATGGACGAGAAATTAATTTAGTTTTTTTTTTTTCGATTAAAAGTTTATTATTAATAATTAAAAGAAAAAAATGATAAATGTATTATAACGAAGATAGTGTACAAAGCAGACTAGTATACGGTTGTAGTCCACTTTTGGCGCGGATTTTTTACTACCCCCACCCCCTCGTTAATGAGAATAGTGTCAAAAGTAGACAAGTACACGGGTGTAGCCTAATTTTGGAGGGAATTTTTTTACTACCCTCCGCGATAATTATTTCATTTTACTAGACTGTTTGCTCTACGTTATATATGAAAAAAAATTAATTTGTCCATTTTATATATATAAATTAATACGACGTATATATATTAACCTCGATAAGAACTAAATTTTTCATACAAATTACAGATTATTTTCATTTATTTTTAACCTCCACGTACAGCGTATGAATTTTGAATGTTAAAAATTATCAATTTACGTAATAAATACATTCGATTGTAATATCTTTCAATTATAAACATATTTTTATTGCGATTTCGCCTCGAGTTATTTTCTTTAATTTTATGAGGAAAATTGACAATGCGTGTTAATGGTTAATGTCGCCTCGTTATTTACCTTTCACGGGTCTGGCTGCTCGATTTATTATTATATTTTTTAATACCTTTCATTTCGTTTATAAACCTGATATTGTTAATTTAAAAAAATAAGGTTTCTTTCGCATTAAATTTATTATCAATATCGATTTTCAAGATTAGAAATATCATCGAGCTGACGAAAACTTTCATATTTTCCGGGGAGGAAAAATTGTGTTTTATTTTTTGATTTTAATTTTATTTTTAACTTCGACTTTATCTACTTCGGCGAGTATAATTATAAAATTTTCTCTTATAACCTCAATATGATTTTACATCGAGAATTGCATTTGCGCTAATGTTGCGATAAAAAAATATATAAACTAATTTTTGACTTTAAACAGATTTTTATCGAGAATTTCATTAATTTACTTCTTTAAATTCCTAATCGAGTACCGTATTGGCGTCTCCAAAATTCATTCATCCGTTAACGAGTTGCTACTTCGCAGCGTATAAAAGAAAAATAAAATATCGAAAATTTGAATTTAATCCGAATAAATTGTCTAAAATTTATTAGAAAAAATATGGTCGTAACACGTTTTAACTTAAAGAAATTCTAGTGATATTTTTATTTGATATTAAACAATTAGAATTCAAAAACTGAAAATTTTTAAGAATCGTTCAAGAATTTAACGTAAATTTAGTCTTAGTAAAAATATATAACTTCATATTTGCGAGGTGTATATATAATTATAATCGTGGTATTTAATTTTATTTAAAGCTGCCGACGCTAAAAACCGATGGAGAAATCTCAGAGATAGATACGTTCGAGAAAAGAAATTACTCATTACCGAAGGTGAAGATGTATATAGAAGACATGAAGTTTGGCCGTACTTAGAAGACATGTCGTTTCTTTCTGATTTAATAGTACACAGAAAGTATGTTATAAAAACTACGTTCGTTATTTTATAAGCTCACACGTACATGAAAACGATATGTATAACGGCATTTAGGTTGATTAAAAATAATCATTTTAAATGTGACTTTAAATTATATTCAAATTTATTTCTGTTTGATTCAAAACATTCCAATAATGCGCGAATGGCAAAATACAACCTTTTGTTCACTCACTTGACAAGGACACATCACACGCGTTCATATACATGCACACTTGCAAACCTACACATCAGTATTTTTATACAGTGAACATATGAATACAATAAAACTAGTGTATTATTAAACAAAACTATAAAAAAAAAACCTATGAACAAAGCTTATTATATAAAGACTGTTAAGTTCGATGAATTCTATAAATTTAAATAAAAACTAATGCAACAACATACGACTGAAGAAGATTCTCATATTACGATAACGTATATTCTCGTATAATTGAATAAATTACAATCGCAATTAATGCTCGTAAAATACAATAAATATAAAAAGAGAAATGTTTTAGCGTAGGTTCGATTATTGAAAATTTGTAATGTACTACAGGTGAACAGAATTTCACTAATGTAAACATGAAAGCTAAATAAATGTTATTTTCCTAAATCGATTGCGATAGTTATTTGAGAAATATGTACGCGAACTGTTTCAACGAGGAAATTGAATTTCTGATCTTTACGTAAAAATCGGTTAACCGATATTTTAAATCCGATAGCGACTGACAATTGAAATAAATAAGAAACATAATGCGCGCGTAATATAATAAAAAACTGTATCGCGACTTGAGGAATATTTATTTTACGTTTGTTTTACAGAACTATCAATCCTACTACCAATAATGCTGCTATATGCACAAACGGTATTACTGGAAACGTCATTAACGGCGGTACAGATGATGTGTCCAAAAAGTCGAAATATAAACACAAGTTGGATATAAAGAATTTGCCACAATTAATACACAAACCTATGCAAGATTGGGTTCATTCTCAACTCAGTATGAACAGTAGTAACGGAACCGGTGAGGATATAATTGAGGTTGATCCGTGGTCGTGCAGTATTAATGAATCGCAAGAAAGCACCGAAGAGAAAGAAGATGATTATCATCCTACACAGTCAAAGTTGAGGAAACTACTGCTCGATCCACAGGTATAAAATAAATCAATTAGAAAAAATATTACGAATCCTAAGTAATTTGTAGAAAAATAATTCGTCTACGAATATTACAATTTTAACTTATTTAGGATTCTTTAAAAAAAAAATATGTCCGTTTAATTAATGTTATCGATTACGCATTATAATAAAATATTTAATATTACACAGGAGGATGGTAAAGATTCTGGATTATACGATTATTCCACTATGATTCACCAAATGAATAATAACCTGATAGCTCAGAAAAATCTTGCTCAGACTCATCCTCTCGACGAAGATGAATTATTTTGCCTTTCCGTGTCGGCTTCGTTAAAGCGATTTGCTTCCAAAACTAGAGCAGCCATAAAAATTAGAATTCAACAATTACTGTACGAAGCTGAATTTCAGGAAGAAAGTACGACCGATAATAGAGATCGTAATTGAATTTTACTCGATATAATTCGTATTTAACTGGAAATATTTTTTATATTTTAAACATTTTGATCAATTACTGCTCGATTTGCTCACTAGATTTAATGAAGAATTTGGCATTTATTCAATTCGTTAATTACAATAATGTTTTACACTTTTTAATAATTATAAATTAGGACAGCTGTAGTATAAAATGTAAATTTTTATTTTTTAAAGTTCGTACGTGTACATTATGGTGTATTTTAAAAACAATATAGTTAATTATTACAACCATGTAGATAGTAAACAACACGAGTGTGCCATTATTTTATAAATTGTTTTTATATTTTATTTGGATATAATTTATAAGATTAATAAATAATTTTAAATACGTACAATTCCACTTATATGTATAAATTAATTAAGGATATTATTTGGTTCATTTTTGCAACATTCTAAATTGATAAACAAAATCTGATTAATTTTTTACCGAATTTCGTTAATTATCTCCGCGACTGCTGTAAAAATATATATTAATATTCCGTATTTATGGAATAAATTGAGTATTACAGTTAAGATAATCATTCGACATAATTCAAACAAATCTTTAAAAAAAAAACTAAAGCAAATTATATAACAATTCCATCGTTGACAATTAATCTATGTCATTAGTTATTGTTTATTTAATAAGGATACTGTAATAAATTATCAAACTACATTTAAACTATACAAAACTAAATTAGGAAAAATATACGTGAAACGATATAATTTTGATGTATAATAAAAGAAAGCTAAAATTTAACAAAATGATAAAATTATATTTAAATAAACATTATTTTAATAATAGATTTTGTTTTAATATATTATGTTCCAAAAATTAATGACTATTATTTTACAGTTGTGTAATGTGTTCGGTTTACAGCTACACCATTTTGGCATAAAACACATATAGTCATAATTGTAAAATGGATTTATAATTATTCGTACCTTTGCATTTATTTTTATTTATAGTTCAGTCTTGCGAAACGACATTTACATTAAGTTATTAAGCAAACCGTAAATATAAGTAATTATTATTCAATGTAATTTTCAAGTTTATATGTTAAAATGATGACATTACATTCTGTTGGAAATTTTATCAATAAATAATGACATTTTATTAGTAAATTACTGTTAACTTATTAAAAATTCATATTTAAGAAAATGATATATCTAATTCATACACATTATAAAATGTAGTTTTATATTATCAGATATTAATTTTAATTCATTTTATATGTACAACGATTCAATTATATGGTTTTATGTGTTTACGCTGTATTTATTTAATATATAAACAATGTATAGAAATGTGTTTTATTGTGAAACATATGAAAATAATTTTTAATTACTCTTAAACAAAAAAAATTAAAATTTGCACGTGTACTTTTTTAAATTTTTGTGGGAAGATTTAGTTTATATTGTTTACACCAGTATTTCCCAATCAAGTCTCGTACAGAGCAATTTGAACTTGAGGTATGTAAATGTGTCATATGTATTTAATTTTATCTTAACCAGTCAATTTTAAAGCACTTTGATTTATTTATCATTGTGATTTGTACCTCACACTTTTGTTTATAACTAATATGAGATTTATTGCTAATTATTATAGTTGGAAAAATAAAGGTTTTATGTTATTTATAAATATTTTAAACTCATTGGTTACTGGGCGGCATATAAACTGTAATTAATCCGACTTTCATTTACATTTGTGTTTTTATCATCACATTTACTAAATTGAAATTATTTTGCTTCTTGAAGTTTATTTCATATAAAAATGCATACAATCTGTGTAAAAATTCGTAAGAAATTTGAAATATTTTACACGACATATTTTTTTTTTTTATTAAAAATGAATATCCGTAACATAATTTTTGAGAATAAATTGCAAAATGCAGAATTATAAATATGTATTTTATTTTAAAAAATAATAACTTCATTCCAAGCACTAAGAATTTATGAAAAAATGTAACAGTTTTTTCATAAATGAATAATTTATAAAGGATTTTTTGTAATATACTGAAATTAAATAAATTGTAAGCTTTATCCAATCCATTATACATGTGAAATGTATAATATTGATTTTTATCATTGTAAAAAATTAATTATGCTTTTATATATGTAAAATCTATAATTAAGTTTTGTATGTTAAAGATATCATTAAGTTACCACTATCATCCTTAAACGAAATATTAGTAAATGATATTTGACATTATTTTGTTGATCAGAAGATAAAAAATTAGGCTAATTATTTTTAAAACAATTTTATCATAATTTAATAATGAAAAGATCTATATACATTTTTATTTGCTCCATTTAATGCGGTATTTGAATAATGTTATATTCTTTACATAGTGGCATACATGAGTCTTTCAAGATTTTCATTAATATCTCATATGCTTGTTTTATTCAAATTTCAACATCAAGCCGACCCGACCTTATCGTAAAACCATACAGTCAGCTGAATACAGATTTAGTCATAAATGATTTTCGGCATAATAAATCGACTAGATATAACAAAACATTGGACTTGAGACTGAAATTAATAAACTGGAAGTTGATATAAAATATATTTTCGGTAAGCATCAAACACAAGAATCTCGCTAAATTTAAATAATAAATAATTACTAATAATTGTAATATCGAAAAATTATAATTATATTATACTTAAATTTAAGTTTGCCATTATATAGTTTGAAAAATTATTTATCGAAAAACTTTAATAAATTTTCTTTTATGTCAAAAGTCACGCATACATTGTGAACATCATAATTTGAGAAAGGCTAAGGTAGAATACAGCATTAAAAATTGTTGGAAAACGGGTTTACACAATAGTCTATTATAAACAACCATTTAATTTTCATCATCGGTAATTACGTTTCGAAATTGATAATAATGACTGAAATAAATTTAAAACAGCAACAGTAGAGACAATAAATTGATTTGAGAAACAAACAAATATGACATTTTTTGCATTAAACGAAATTTTGTAAACGGCGCCAAATAACAGAGCAATTTTTCATTATTACATAATGAAAAATTAATAAAATTTATTAAATACTAAAAATATATATCTAATTCAGTTAAACGACTTACCGCTAGTAAATATTTTACGCGACCGTAAATTTCTGTTATTTGATTTATAATCTGAAATATCAATTAGAAAAATATATATGCAACATTAAATACATCGCAGGAATAAATACAGACAGTTGTTAAATTACTTGTATATAAAAAAATATATGTTATAGATAAAGCCATTCAATTCTATATTTCCTAAGTGTTTATATTGTGTATGTTTGATTGTTTTCATTTTGTTAGTAACAATAAGTTCGCTGGATTTATCACTGCATTTTTATTTTGTTTACATCACTTGTGCGATAAATTTATTAACTTAACAAAAATACAAAAACTAGTCTCTTCGATTTACAATGTAAAAATATATTTATAAAATTTATGAAGAAGTATTAATGTATTCATTATTATTTTTTTTTTTTTTGTTGTTAAAATGATAAGAACATCAATGTGTAGCACGTTATAATACAATTACATTTAAGAAGGTGCTTCTATCTCATTTATGTAATATTATCGTTAGGTAATAAATTTCATTCAGTATGTCATCCGGTAATAGTAGTGGGATAAAAACAAGGATCGTTGGTACAAAAAAGAAAGATAATAAACCCCGTCCCCTTTAAAAGATATAACTGAGACAATTGAGCAGGCGTTAGGGAATATTGACTTTCAAATGAACGAGAAATTTTGAGTTCCAACTTACTAACATCATACAGACGGTGAAGAATACACTGATGAATTTCTTTATGGAACTGAAATGACTATTGAATTTAGCAACAAGTTAGAAGAATTGGAACAATATAGCCCTCGGAAATCGTTGATGATATACGGAATTTCCGAAACAGATAAAGAAGATACGCATGAATGTATTATGAAACTGGCTAAAGAAAACTTATCAGTAAATGTTCCGATCGAAGCTATTTGTAGATCGCGTAGGATTGGAAAGTGACAAGTAGATAAACTGTGTATTAATAATGCTACTAGACCAATTGTAGAAAAGTTTGTAAGCTACAGATATCGAAAATTATTATTCAGTAATAAACGATTATTGAAGAAGAGTAATATAGTAATACGGGAACATTTAACGAAGAAACGGATGAACATAGTACGGTAATTATCTAATAAATATGGTGGTAGAAATGTCTGGACGGTAGACGATAAAATAAGCTGTGTCGTTGACAGTGCGTCTAATCAAAGGATTGTGATAAGAACGCTGGCCGATTACGATAAATTGTTATTTAGAACTGAGGCTCGTCCCGTATCACGTCCTCGTCGTGCGCCTGATAACGTTTTCAAGCGGTTAAGAATACGGGAACCTGTTAGCGAACTTGTCAATTAATCTCTCGCTATATTGGGTACAATGAAGCAATTTAGATGTAACCGAAACAGCCCTTCTCAGGGCTTCTTGATGGACAACAACCACGTACCAATAATACAAATCAATGTAGAAGGCATAACTCAGGCAAAGAAGGAAATATTAGAAAGAAAATGCACAGAGAAACTCGCTGCAGATGACCGGTGGAATCCAAAAATAAATGGTTTCGAACTGTGTGGTATAGCCACAATGTTAAACAGGGCATCCAATGGGAATTTATCAGTGCAAAAGGCTTCGCTAATGGTATATCAACAGCAGAAATAAAAATCTCGAATTTATCCATTATAAATGTTTATAAACCTCCAAACGTAAGATGAAGTCAATCAGTAATCGAAATTACAAAGAAACCGAACATAGTAGCTGGAGACTTTAATAGCCACTACACGAAATGGGGATATATATATATATATATCAATTAATAAAGATGATGACAACGTGTTAGAATGGTCGAAGATGGAAAACTTATTTTTGGTTCACGATTCCAAACAATGCGGGTCATTTCACTCTGCACGCTAGAACACGAACACCAATCCGAATCTGTGTTTTATTACGTCCGACTAAACGGCAGACCAGCGCTACAAATTTCGCGTAAAATTCTGACGAAGTATCGAAGAAGCCAACATAGACCGGCTATGTTTTTTTTTTTTTTTTTTTTTTTTTATTTTTTTTTTTTTTTTTTTTTTTTAAATGGGGATGCCTTTACAGCTTACCCAACGTGGAGCCGTAATAATCACTAACTCATATTCTTATGAACTCGGACAACTTCTCGAGAAAAGTCGCTATGTCCGGGAATAAATCTAGATTCTCAACATGTAGAAGGGACATTACATTATAAGGAGGACCACCACGAGATGCGTAAAGTAATTTGAGATACAGTTCAGAACGTAGTGCTGTTAATGAAGGACATTCGAAGAACACGTGATCGGGGTTGCAGACTACACGACCAGCATGTAGAGGACAATACGGATTATCTCTAAGCTGCATAACGAACAGGCGGTCAGGCAACAAGCAATGCCCAAACCGCAATCTGCTGATAAGCACATTGAAGTAGGTTTCAAACTGCCATTAGTCAACACAATACAAAAATCGCGTTGGAATTTTCAAAAAGCAGATGTGGTAGACTTTACAAAAATTCTGGACGAAAACGTTAGATGGATTCCTCTTACATTAAACAACTACAACCGTTTCACAAAATTGATCATAAGCATAAAAAAAAAACACATTCCAAGAGAATTTTGGTGAGTATACGTTCCAGGGTGGAACGACACGTGCGAAAACCTACAAAAAGAATACAAAAAAAAAAACAGAAGATATCGAAACATCAAACAAACTTGTGGACTCATTAAATGAGAGTAGAAGAAGTCCGATGGATAATGTTATGAAAAAACTCGACTTCCGGAAATTAAGCAGGGAAGCCTGGAGCCTTCTGCGTAGACTATCTGGAGAAAAACGTTTACCTAAACCAAAAGCAGAAGTAAGCCCGAACAAATATAAAGATATTAAACACTCTTAATGCGGACAAGAAATTCAGTAAAGAAATAAAACGTAAGAAAATTGCACTCCTAATAGACAGCCGATGAGCGTTCATAAACAAAGAACTCGAAGCAGCGATTAAAAACCTTAAATTAGGGAAAGCTGCAGGGAAAGACGAAACATATGTAGAATTTATAAAAAAACTTTAGTAAGAATACAACAAATTGGATACTAAAGCTCTTCAATAATATTCTAGATACGACAAAACTCCCTCGGCTATTCAAGGAGTCCAAAATATTGGCTACATTAAAGCCGAGAAAGGATCATTCGAAGACAGAAAATTATCGACCAATCTCACTTTTAAGCGTCCTTTTCAAAACGTTAAGAATAATATATAACCGAATAAGATATCTTATCGATGATGTCATACCAATTGAACAAGCCGGATTTCGAAATTCAAGCTGCGTGGACCAAATAACCGCCCTAACAACATCCATTGAACATGAATACCAACTTAACAAGAAAACATCTATTGTATTTGTAGATCTTTCATCAGCCTACGACACTGTTTGGCGAGCAGGTAAAGCTCCTTGAGATAATTCCTCGCAAAACTACAAATTCGTTATTCAATGAGATGCTAAGCAATAGGAAAATAACAGTTAGCACAGATGGGAAGATCAGCCGATCAAGAATACTTAATAACGGCCTTCCTCAGAGCTCTGTGCTCTCTCCGATACTATTATACATCGCAGAACAACATTCATAAAGTTTCTGTATGCAGATATTTTGCGCTAGTTAATCAAAATAATAAAATGGAAATTACAGAAAAGGTCCTCGAAGAAGATATAGAAGTCCTGTCACAATATTTCAAGAAATGTAGACTAAAATTAAATAAGTCAAAAACGATGGTGTCGTGCTTCCATTTAGCCACCAATCTCGCTAAAAATAAAATTAACGTAATAGCTGATGGCTATAAACTGCGCTATAAAGAAACTCGAAAATACCTGGGTATTACGTAAGACAGACAAATCACCTACCGAAAACATATTGAAAACACGGTCGCAAAAATACGAACAAGAGCAAATATCATACATAAACTCGCAGGAACATCATGGGGAGCCCCCCACACCAACTATAAGGACGTCAGCTTTATCCTTAGTATACTCAGTCGCGGAATACGCATTTCCAGCATGGCTCAACAGCGCCCACGTTAAGAAAATTGACGTCGAGCTCAACTCAATGATGCGAATTATAACTGGTACTGTAAAGTCAACTACGGTCGTATGACTACCAGTTCGAGTAATATATTGCCGCCGGATATCCGAAGAAAGAAGGCTGCAGTAAAAGAATGGATGAAATATAATAACAACGAAGCCCTTACGATACATCTAGATATAAACGTAGCAGAGCGACTCAAATCAAGGAAACCGGCGCATAAATTCGCGGTTCAACTAATTTCCGAAAAATTCGACGAAATTCAGGCTTGGACACACAGCTGGTTTGATGACAATCCATACAAACGTAAACTCATCAAAAAACCAAGTCTCGAACCATCAGGATTTGATCTACCAAGAAATTTATGGACTAGACTAAATCGCATTAGACGGAACATGGAAGATGTGGAAAAACGTTGCAAAGATGAGGAATGAAGAACGACGCAACATGGGACTGCGGTGATAAAGACCAAACAGTCAATCATATACTAATGGAATGTCAAATGCGAGCATTAAATAACGGTTGGAGAGAGATCGCGGAACTGACTAATAAAGTAAAAGAATCGATCGAGAAACTAGATATTAATCTGTAGTATTAATTAAGCAGCAATGGCTTTTATTTGTACCAGGAAACATACGAATAAATAAATAGATTTTAGAACTGCGGAAGAGAAGACGATTTCAAATTTCCCACTTTCGAGTTACGCATTATATCGTCTTATATCAAATGTATTTTATGTTTATAGTATGTGTATGTATATGTGTATATATATAAAATGTTTATATATGCAAGTGTGTATGTATAATAATAATTTGTTCGTATCTCTCACAGAGCATATCCAACTTATCACGTTGTTTTGTTTCTTATTTTTTATTCTTATTAGTTTACAGTATTCTACTTCGGTCTATTTGTTTACTCAATTTATTTCCTGATTCATTCTTCATTTCGTAGTTAATAAGTAATGAACCAATTTGTAAAAAATAAGTTAATTTGTTTTTATTAAAATGTACGGGCACTTAGAACTAGAATTAATGAATTGATTGCGGCTAACTTAAATAATTATACTAAAATTAACTATCCGCGTTGATTTAATAAATAATTAATAAGCTTGATAAAGCAAAAAAAAAAAAGTACTGACTAAACTATAAACAAGACGAAGCATCAGCCCGTCAATACTATTTTTAGTAATCTTTGGAGAATGTTAAAACTAAAAATATCAAATGAAAAAGTAATATATGAATCTATTAAAGAGAACACGATGAAAGCGGAGCCCAAACAATCTTGGTTATATTGCAACGAAGTGTACGTAGGCACGAAACTGTACAATGATCGAATTTTGAGTAATCCTCAAAATGTTTTTTCAGCGTTTGCAGCCTATTTTTTGACCAGTATATTCTTATCCGCAGAAGTCAAATTTTAAATTAGATTTTACTGACGATTTAAATGTGGCTAATCATATAACAATGAGAAATATTAGAGATGGATGTAAGTAACGTTCTAAGGAAGCTCAAGCCGAAACGGACTTTAGGCTCAGATAATATACCTCCGTATATATTTAAAGCTTGTTGGGATCTATTCGTAAAACCTCTTACATACCTTTTTAACGTTATGATAAATACCAGTATTTTCCGTCGAGTATAGAAGTTATCCAGAATTACGTCTATTCCTAATTTGCGTGTATGTGTACTCGATAGAATTTACACGTATGTGTGCATATGTATTTATGTTTGTCTCTATATGTATATATGGGTGTGTAAGTAAATAAATATTAATGGGTTACCTACCAACATCAAAGATAAAAAAATCGCGTAAAACGAGATTTTTTTCGTAAGCATATATCGAATTACTCAAATCTTTAACTTATCTTAAAGTTTAAGTAACAACTAGAAATGAAAAAGTTCTCAAAACCAAACGTGTGGAAAAATGAACGCGATTTTTGAAATATTTGTATATATATATATACACATCAATTTAAGATTTTAAACCTTTCAAAAATAAACATGAAATTCAAATTTTTAAAAGAAATGAATCTGGCGGAAAAATATTTGTTGACTGATAATGATATACAAGAAGTGTACTTACCAAACTTAAAATATAATAAATATTTCGTACGTTATATTCAGTGATCTTCATTTCGAATTTGAAAAAATTTAGTTCCCAGATTTTATTCGTTTTATTCAGTTGCATTTAAATTTTACCGACAATTTTAACTTATTCGCCAATAACTTGTTATTTACCTTTCCTTTTTTAGACACAAAAAATAGCATTGTATTAAAACCATTGAAAATAACTGAGTGTTCCTAAAATTACTACTATTACTCGGGTTTGTAAACCAGATAATAAGTAAATGACTACAAATCATCAACCAAGAGTGACAATGATTATAAAATAAAACAGTAGCTGAAAATTAGCGACAATTCCAGTGTAGATTAATCTACGTGTCCTCGATACACGCTGTACCGTTAATAGTCAAGAGTATGATAAATTTTGATGATTCTAAGATGACAACATATTTCAAAATTTCATATGAATCTGAAAATAAATTTAATATATAAATGAAACAATACAATGGAACAAAGGGAAAAGTAATTTATAATGAGAAGAATCAAAATGAAGAGCTAATAAATGTAAGTACTTAATTAAAAAATAAAATCTACCGGATTAATAGAGAAATTTATAAAAATAAAAAATATTGCTATATCGAACATAATTAAACGGACGTTGCACAAATGTATGTCAGTAGGAAGGAAATTATAAGGTGCAATAAACACCTAAGAAGCAATAAGTTAAAAATTAACCAAGAACGAGTTTCCCCTAAACAGTGTTTTACAAACTTGAAAAAAAAAATCATTGTCAAATTGTTTTTGATCTAAAATAAAAATTGCTTTTTGATCTAAAACAATCTGACAATCCATTATCGTATTCGAAAAACGTAACTGGTTTATTGTACATTACTTTTACGTAGAAAAGAGGCAATAGTTCAAGTCACTAATCATATGCAACTTTAAAATATCACTAATCTAAATAATACTGAATAATATAACGACCGAGGTACAAGACGAAACTGGAAGAAATAATTTTCGATCAAAAATCCAATCAGAAACGTGAAAAATATAATCTATGCTACATGGAATGGATAAAGCAACAAAAATTTCAACAGACGAAAACATTTATATTCCGCAATAATAATATCCATGAAATATTTATGCCCAGATAATTCCATATAGGAGGAGATACATTTCTTAATTGCTAACAAAACGTTTTCAATTATACCTACATAATTCGGAGGTATAAGATTTTAAAGTTTTTGCATGATATACATAAGTTTCTCCACACTCAAAGAATTAGTTGAGTATAGATCAAGAGAGTCACAATATAAACTAGTTGTTCTCCGTCTGATTAAGATGAATATAGAAACATTTTTTTTATTTACACTTTTCCTAACCATTACGTTTAATTCTATTTTATTAAACATTCGCTACGTAAAATTGAATCATTGTAATCATTATTTTAATCTAACCACTTTGTAAACGTAAACACAAATTAAAATGTAAATAAAAGTCAGTTTATAAATTATTGAAATATTAAATTAATAAACACCTCCAGCAATAGTTAAAGATGATTAACTTCGTCTGTTATTACATAATCCAGTAATAAATGTATGTGCATTTTTTAAACTACATTCAATATTCGTCTAACAGAGCACATTAAATAGGAGAATTTAAAATGAAATGAACCTCAATATGATCGAACACATAACTGAAGTTTAATGTGAACCCCGGGTGCAAATGAAAAATATGGTTTTGCATTATGTAGATTTTAACACAATTTACTTCGCAATAAAATACAATTTGCTTGTTTTTAAATGTATTATGAAATAGTTATTTTAATATGAATTAGTTCATTATATGTTTTTAACAATTTAGTAAATTAGATTAAATACATTACAGAACTTAAGGGCTAACAATCGCACAAATAACATTCATAGAAATATTTTGAATTTTATATCGCAAAGAAATTATGATAGTTTAATACTAACCTTGATTAAGTTAAAAATTAAAATGAAATTTCACAAGTAAAATATAAATTTAATAAAATTTAAAACTATTATTGTTAACTATAGAAGAAAAAAAAGTAAAATAAATTTACGATTCATCATGTAATAGGCATTTTACTTCTTTTGATGTAAAACAAAAATTGTTTCAGAAATAACCATAAGCTTTTATAAACTTGTAATAACCATACTCGGTATGTCAACTTTTGCCATCTTATTTTTTAAAAAAATATCGTACTAACACGTTTAAAGTGCAAGTTAAATATAGACAATATTATATTCAAATATTTTAATAAATTTGATTTGCTCGTAGTACTTATTTAACATCTCAGTCTCTAGACACAAAGTCCGGTTTTTACACATGTTCATACACTCACAGGCAGAATTTTCTTTTGAAAAAGTGGCTTGATAATTTAAACTTTTCAAAAAAAGGAGAAACAGTCTGATAAATACTATAGCATTTTAATGAAAACACCTTTATAACAAACAACTCAAATAAATGTAAAAAACATATAATTTAAATGTTCTTCAATCTACCTCGAAATATGCAAATTATTCATATAGTGAAACCGTCCTAGTGTTGATCGCACAATAATAAATTGAACATTCTAATTTATTACTCTCATTTACAATCATACCTACAGTTTTTGTTTCATTACTCTTGGAAGAAAATTTTTTATTAATCACAATAAAACTCGTTTTCGCATCGTTTTACATCTTCTGCATTAAACACAAATTATTAATTTTAAAAAAACTATAGCTTTTAATTTAAATCTAAATATTTAAAAAAAAAAAAAAAAAAGGTTTAAACACATCACTTTATTACAAAAATCTGTATTCCGCAAAACTAAATTACATCGAACTAAATAAAAAATAACCGAAATATATTTTTTGTAGCGATATACATAATAAAACGACACAACTAATAAAAATAGATATTACTCAAATACGCCAGTCTGAATCGTTATAAAAATCGATAAAATTGGGGGAAAAAATATTAAAAACTTACTCGGCATGATTTCACCAAAATGAACAATTCAGCTAGGAAAAATTCGAGCAACGCACAATTAACTGCAAATATTTAAAATACGACCTACACCTTAAGTAAGTCCAAATAACGTATATTTATATAACCGCGCAGTTACGACAAAAAATGTATTGGGTTATAACTTAACGTAATAAATTATCTTCAATTAAAAATGAAATTGTACATAAAAATAACAACATTTAAAAAATTTAACTTTTAATTACACGAAATGGCGAACAATCGAACATCAATCACACCACGTTACACAACCACAAATTGTTCAATGTTCAGTTGACATGTTAACAACTAAACTAACAGTAAAGTAATAAGGTAACACTAATACAGAAGAAATACTTCATCACGCGTAGTATGACGCCTGGTTCTGTAGAAATTACGATAAATTCCCTTACCGGCAACACTGCTTTGAAATTACTAAAAAAGAATGTACAACACACATTTAGCACAGCACGAGAAGAGTCAGTGATTGTACAATAGAAAAGAACGAAGTAATTAAGCTAACGACGGCGAGAAAGAGAAAGACTAACCTAACAGAGTAGTCGCTGATACAAAACGTGGTCTACAGCACAGTGGCAACACTGGCGTTGCTCGAAAGGAAGAGTGGTGTAACAAAATATTTTAGGAACCACTCGTACATCATGAACCACTGTTACAAAACTGAAAATTGTAGCACTCCCCACTTTGTTCAGCTAAACTATGTTAGCTTAGCACGACACGGACACAAAACTATAACTGAAACCCCACACATTCAATATTTCTGACTACGTTACGTTGTTGGTTTATTAGCAGAGGCCCGGTTATCAACATTCAAAAAGAACAAGCACCACGCATCCGCGCAACCACAGAATTATTTTCACCCGCATCCACCTATAATCGTAACCCACTTCATGGGTTATATAGGCTCATATAATCCACGCTATACGAATACACATTAAACCGCTATGGGAAATAATAAAGGAAGATAACTTCGTTAATGTGTTTTCTTCTCTCTTTAGCTGTATGTTAGGAAACATACACGAGTACACGATTTCTATCTCGTTCGTTATTATTATTACATTATTAGGACGGCTGGCAGTATCGTAATATCGTTACATCCTATTTATGCGACGAGGGTACTTATTTCTTTTATGTTTATGTGTTGTGCGCTCTGGCTTAATGACGAACGTTTATTATGATGTTCCTATAATTTTTGTATAATTTTTTTTTTATTATTGGTCTTCCACAGCTGTTTACCCATTAAACTTTATAACATAGTTTTAACAGAACAAAAATTATCCTTAATTTAGCTATATGAGTATGTTACAATTTAAACCTATATAAACGGATGTGTATACACTAATGTATAATTATAGAGGAACAATTGAAATAGAAAAAAAAATATTGTTTCCACACCGCGATTACGATTCGATGTTTTCTATTTTTCTTTCCCTAGTATGAAGAAGATTATTTTTAAACGCTTATTAAAATCGCATTACTATAAATGAAAAAACCCGATTAAACGCGCTTAACTTATTTTTCGCCCAGATTTATCGTTGATTGATTAATCTTGCGTTAATAAAATTCAACATTACAAGACATTTTACAGTAGTATTGTGAAAATAAAACAAATGTTTCATATCGCATGTACAAGGCGGTGGTATAAACTTATGCCGTTTCTTGTGGCATTAACCTATTATGATGGCTTAAACAAGCCTGCATTATAAAAATGCACGATTTAATTATTAGTGCTCGTTAAAAAAATATTCGATACTTGTTTTACAAAAAAAAAAAACTTTAAATGTATTATTAAAAAATGGAACCGTTACATTCTTAAACTCAATCATACTTTATAGATATATGCCTACATATTACAACACGTTATGTAAAGTAAAATCAAAATGCACTAATTAAAGATTATAATTATTATATAAAACATGATTAATTTTATTGCTTTTTGTTCATAGAATACAGTTCCTCATTATATATATATTTTATATATATATATATTTTATATATATATATATATATATATATTTTATATATATATATATATATATATATTTTATATATATATATATATATATATATATATATATATATATATATATGTTGATGTATTGGAGAGTAGTGATTTTATGAATTTAACAAAACAAAATAAAATCGAAATTAATCACTAAAAAAATTTTTTTTTGATTACATAAACACGAAGCTTTTCGACTATGAAGTCATTTTCAAGCTATTCTTTGAAAATGACTTCATAGTCGAAAAGCTTCGTGTTTATGTAATAAAAAAAAATTTTTTTAGTGATTAACTTCGATTTTATTTTGTTTTGTTAAATATATATATATTATATATACATATATATACTAATAAACACACACATACATATATATGTATTTATTTTTATTCATTTCTTACCTCGAGTATGTACAACACAAAACACATACATAAAGCCACGTATACACGTGACTGGATTAAAGTAAAGGAAAAGTAAAATAGCTGTATTTTCGTATTAGTGAGATAGTGTAGCTGAATTTGCATGCGAACTAAAGCTGTATGGAGACGAGTCGATCCGCCAGCCATGCCAGCGAAAAATTAAATTGAATTAGTTTAATTTAAATGCAAATTGGATCAAACACAAATTATATATAGACGCACATATGAATACGTCGTGTCCTAAATTTCTTTCTTATTAATTTCTTGAAACTTTTCGCTCATTTTCACATTATTTTTTGTGAAACTTTTGAAATTATACGATAATATTTATTATTTATGAATTTATTAATTATCACAACGAAATTAATTATATGAATAATGAAATTGCCACAGTAAGCATTATTTATGCGATATATATATATATATATATATATATATATATATATATATATATATATATATATATATGCAGGGAAAAGTGTACTAACAGCAGTAAAATCGGAACAGATAGAGCAAGTAAATAGTTACATATACCTAGGTAAAAAAAATCACAACAAATAAAGACATGATAATGAAAGCAGAACTGGCAAGGAGAATATATACAAAAACAAATTTAAGAAGGATAAGAAAACCTGACAGCACTTGAGAGAATGAAGTTGGATATAAGATTATCATAT
Source organism: Coronaproctus castanopsis (assembly GCA_032883995.1). Taxonomy (NCBI): domain Eukaryota; kingdom Metazoa; phylum Arthropoda; class Insecta; order Hemiptera; family Monophlebidae; genus Coronaproctus; species Coronaproctus castanopsis. The sequence continues at coordinate 188,639,208 of CM065052.1, read as the reverse complement.
TATGAAAAGAATGCATGGATGCATGAGATGATGCAGTGGAACCGATGTCGATATATATCATTTTAAGTTTACTTAAATTAAATAATTCAGTATAAAATATATTGTATAATTATAATACATATCGTTTAATTTATATGAGTTGCTAATAAGAAAAAAAAACAACATGAAGTCCTAATATATCTGATTTGTGGAACCCATATATATATATATATATACGTATATATGTATATAATTCAGACACTTGTATCTGAGTTAGTCATATGCTGTGTGTGGTATTTGCTCCCTGGAGCTTGAATTATCCCAATTTCAATTTAACATGCCTCGAATTTATAGTTAATGCGACAGATTATGGCGATTTTCAACGATTTATCCGTGAATTCTTCAGCATGTTTTATTTTTCGAGATGAAGATAATTTTTACCTCAGGAGAATCAATAACCTTTTCTCATCTTAAAAAAAAAAACGATATCTAGATGTTTCGTTTTGCATAATTGAGCCGTCTTGTCAATGGACGTTTGACCTTCGCTGATAAGGTACATTCTTCACTTCTACCAACCTTTCTCTATAGGAGTAAATTTTAATTCAGCTATAGAGTCAATGACTACTAACTGTTTTATATACGTACTACAGCGCCTGTTTTGTTGTTTTGCCTCGTTAAAGCCTGGAACATTGATTTTCGTTTCCAGTAGCACGTCAGTTATTCTGTACAGTCCGATGAATAGTAAAAGGTACACAGTTTACTCCTGCTGAAAATCCAAAAATTTTTGCTCGTTCTAGTTTTGAATATCTGAATGAGATGCCGCTTATTCGAAACTTCGTGTCGAGTATCTGAAAAAGTACTTTAAAATTCGGAATTAAAATAATTTTACCTGCACGTACTCGTTCAAATAAACTTACCTAAATTGTTTAACATTTTTACGCTAATGCACTAACTTTTGCGCAGAGTGCGGTATGTTCATTTATCGGGTGTGTAAATTTCTATTTTGAAGATAAGATCATTTTTTTATTTTAGTTAAAATTAACAAGCACACACACATGCACACACATATATATATATATATACACAAAAAATGTATTCGTCGCGACTAAAGCATTCGGTGTTTAAAGGGGCACTAGAAGAATGTTTGACATATTCCAAAGATATTGCTGAAACTGAGTTACATAGCAAATTACTATAAACAATTGTATGAAGGGTACCTAACGAGGATACACAATTTTTTGACATATTCTACATTTGTCGGCAGAGTGGTTAACCCTTTCAGTCACCTCTATATGATACATAAGCTTTTAATGCTAAATGGTATTTGTTTGAGAATATTTCAATTTTCGAAAAATATTTATATGACTTTCTTTTTCAAACTGAAAGCGGCTATGCAAGCGCACGTTTATTCAATTACGTGTAGAAGAATGCAATCTCTACTTAATGTTGTCAAAATTTTGCGACGGTAGAATATTATACGCAAATATTGCTTTATATTTTCACCACCTTCAGTTATTTTGTTTAATTATTTAAAATATTTAATTTTCCGAAAGGATTAATAATTGATATCGCATACCTTTACTTAATAGTAACGATAATAACCAGTGGCGCACCTAGGTTTTCTATCCGGGGTAAGCTCAAACATCCCCCCTCCCGAAAAATAATTAAAAAATTCGTCATAAAAATGAATAAAATATGCACATCCGAATGTGTAACAAAATTCGACAGGCGAAACAAACAATAAACGATCACGAAAACAAGTAAAAACAGCAACAAAAGAACGCACCTTGGTCAGATTCAAATGCCGAACGACTCAACCAGGGACTATTTTTTTTCTTTGTGTTGCACAGTCAGCTGAATTTTCAATGTTATTAGCAAACAGAATGTAAATAATATTTTCTAACAGTACTTTTTGCAATTTTTGCACGCTCTTCAAGATGAGGTTTTATTAGTAATAACGCGATCTTTTTCAAATATTCTCTTCTGTTTTAATTATGTTCGGAGTTTACAAGTTACTCGCCTTCTTCATATGTATTTTATACTTATAACAATATGAACTTTATGGAATTTCATTTTTACTATCTCAACAAACTAAGATGTAATGTAAATCCCGCATATAATTATTTAAATTTTTTATTTATTTCATATATAAAATTTCACAAGTATAGTAAATATTTTCAACGCCATCCTGCATCGGTTTTCCCGAGATACGTCGTTTGACCGGTTTTCCATCAATCTTCTAATTGATGAAGATTAGTTAGGGATTACAACTGCGTTCTACAATAACTTGAGAAAGATTCGTAGGACATTATCAGTTGGAAAAAAAACTATAAATAGATACGAAGATCATATTTACGCCTGTACTAAAATCACAGTCATTATGTAAGTGTACTATTTTTCTTTATGAGCATTGTCCTGGAAGGACATTGGCGATCATCTACCCGATCCGATCTTTAACAACAAACCTGCTGACCATTTTCAACTACTTCTATCTACGTTGTCTTTCGACGCCCGCTACCACGGTCGCTATTTTATTTATGAAGCATTTCGTATTTGCTAATTGTTATCACAGAGACTCTAATGTATTTTTCCGTTTGCTTGTTTAACTTCGGCCGTCTGAGGAATTCTCAGCGTCGTCTAGCGGTAAACCCACATCTTGTATACTTCTATTGCTTGATACCGTCGTCGTAATCCCGGATTCAGCAAAGGATATAAAAATACGAAGAGTTGTTTTAATGTCCCAGTTACTTTGTATTACTTGAAGTTGCGCCCTCGCCTGCTCTATTCTGCGGCTTATTTTAGTGGAAGGATCTTGTTTGTCGTTAATATATGTGACATCGTAAACAACGTGTTTTCTCAGGATGTCGAGTATCCGCTATATCTAACTTACGATAAATTGTGAGCTATAATTTAGCAAATTTAAAAATACGTAGTTTTTTTTTATTTCTTTAACTATAGATTTATTTCGACTAGAAATTATCTCTCTCAGTCTATCAGTCATTACGGTTTCTATACATTCGACATGAAACCCGTTTTAAAAAATCTGAGTTTCGTTTAATGTTTCTACCTGATAATAGACGTATATAGGAAGCCCCTTCAAATAATAAAAAATAATCAGTGTATTCGAGCTCATTAACAAAAAAAAAAAAAAGTACGGAATTCAAAGAGTGTCATATTCTTGAAGACCAAGTAGTCTGCTATTTAGGGGATAAAAATTATATATATTATTAATATTTTCATTTTCCGATGATAATTTTTGCGTCTCCGATCGTATTCGAACTCGATACCTTCCGTATAGAAGTTTGTGCTCTAGTAGGTTATCCTGACAACTATGTATCATACATCATCATCAATCTCCCGCCAAGGAGGATGCACATCAATAATGGTAACGGTCACTCATTTATAGTCTTTTTTCTCTTGCTGCATTGATTATGTTTTAGCGATTCCTGTATTTGTCTTAATATATTCCAAATTTTTCCTTCCTCCGATTGACTTTCCAAGTATCTTGCCTTGTACTACCAACAAAAATAAGCTCCCGTAATTTATGGCCGATGTATTTTTCTCTTCCTTTGTTCAATATCCTTCACGATGGAGACAGGTCGTTTAATATCGATTCAGGGATTTTTTGTTTGAAACTAAGTCTGTCCATTATATTTTGAGCAACCTTCTGTAAGTCCACATTTCAAATGCGTCCAGTCTTTTTTTCCACTCGGCATTCAATGTCCATGATTCGGATGCATATTTTAACACGGGCCAAACGTAACATCTCTTGTAATTCCTTTTCTTAATTGTAAGTGCATTTTCTTCAGTACTTTTCTCGGTTCGCCTCGGCTATTCGAGCTTTGACTTCTGTTGCATCACGGCCGTCGCTCGTAATTATCGCTCCCAAATGCTTAATCTTTCTTACACTTTCTATTTGTTTATTGTCAATTTTAATATTTATCGCATAGTTATTAATATAATAGTTATTAATTATATATATGTACCTATATTTATATCTATGTTTATTATATCACGCCTGATATAATGTATTTATATATGTACATGAACAGAACAGAAGTTAGTATATCACATTATTTACTTATATATATTTAAAATATCTATATTACCGTCTATCAGGTATTTACCCTGAATATATGAATTACGATATAATAAGAAATATAATGGATGTGAGGTCTTTACACTACAGAAGGAAAATCGCCAAAAATTAAGGTTTCTTCATGATGTATGCAACGGTATTTAACATCAAGCGTATCCTCCTACGTTTTACCAAGACCAAATAGGCGATTGAATCGTTTTTTTAGTGAGCCGCGTGCACGAACAAACCTCGGTTTAAGTTCTCCATTACCGTCAGCTTTCCGCTTGTATAATTCTCTTTTGAACATTTTTCCCTGTATGGATATATACTTTGATAACACATATTTCTTTAATAAGTTGCTTCCCGAACATATACAGGAGTTTCGCTGTTGTCTATTCCAATGGTTCTAGATTGTTATTATGTGGTGGGTGTTTAGTATATGTGTTCCTTTACTAATGTACATGTAATATATACGTTAAGGTTTATATTGTATTTATTGATTTGTTAAAGATTATTTGTCCGTTTATTTCGAGTAAAATTGTGTGAATGATGTATGTTTTAATGAGTGTGAGACTTGTGAATGCGGTAGTTTTTCTGGTGTGTTTAATGGGTGTGAGGCTGGTGAATGTGTTCAATGTATTTTTTTTGTATTTCATTTTTTTTTTACTTTTAATTTTATAATTCAGAAAAATTATTAATTGTATTACTTTATTTATAAGCCTACACTATAATTGGCTATTAGCTGTTGTGTGGCTTCATTAAATAAATAAATAAATAAAATAAATAAATATAGGGTGACCTAGAGAAAACGGATGGTTTTATTTTTTTAATAACTCGAAACTACTCGACCTAAATTATTCGATAAAATTTTATTTTAAAATAAGAAAACGAGAGATTAGCTTGCAGTCATTTGTGGAACACAATATCGTTCAGATGATCGCCATTTGCAACAATACGTTCATTCAGTCTTTTTACATTTTCGAACACTTTTTCGAGCATAGCTCGCTGAAATTTTTTCAGAAATTCGAGTTTTCAGGTCTTCCGAATTTCTCGGACGTGTTACGCGACAATATGCGGTTACTAAACTCTTCTTTCAGTACTGCGATCGTTTCTGCCGAACAGTGACAAGACGTTGCGGTCTTGTTGAAACCATGTACGGCCAGACGAGAAAAGCAAAAACGCGTTTATCATCTCGATATAGCGCGTTCCATCGACGGTACCAGTGAAAAAATAAAGCCCCACGGGTACGAACCGGTTTTTTGTTCGTCCGAGACATTTTTTTTCTATCCGTTGCAGAAACTGTATTTCAAAAGTTTTCAACCCTCCTTAAAATTGAATCGCGAGATGGTACAAGTTTGCATCGCGTAAGTTTGAATTTTTTTCAAAACTCTCTTTGCATTGTCGTGATCGATTCACGCCGAAAATAACGTTCCACGCAAAACGCGCGCTCCTTCTCGTTATTATTAGGATACCGTGATAACTGAAACTGACAAAAACGAATCTCTCGTGAGTACACTAAACGTGGAGCACGCGGTTTGCGTTGTAGCAGTGCTACCAACTGCGCTATTCAAAAAAACAAAACAGTCCACTTTATCTGGGTCACCCTATATTTATTTATATTATTTATATTTTAGAATGTTGTTCTCGATCGTATAACTTAAGACGGTGTATTTCATGTTAAACTGATGTCTATTTTCGCGAAGTCGTATAAATTTTTGATTGTTTCTTCCTTTATTATATCTCGTGCAGGTATGCACACTGTCGAATATTACGTAAACTATTTTGTTTATTATGTACATTTTGTAATGCAGAAGTGTAATATTGAAATAAATTGATATTGGAATATTATTGTAAGAAAAACGAATGAGAACCGCAAATAAAAAATCTTAACTGGCGTTGGAAAGACACACGCTAACACATACATGTAAGATGTATTTTTTATTAGTTTATCGTTATGGTTCTAGAAATAAAAATAGTTCATCGTGAAATAATTAAAGACGTGAACGAATGTTTAAAAGAAAACGAAATGAAGAATATCGTGAACCGATTATATCCACGTTGTAGTCCTATGCGTCAACGTTACAGATTCACTCCGGTATTTACAAAGGCGTACTTGTATGTTTTAAAAATGTGTCCTGGTAACGGTGGTACAACATCAGAAAGGATTTGCTTAAATTCGAAGAGGGTGTATGAAACGCGTGTGTGTGTGTGCGTTTTGCTACTTCTCCGGTTTATTTAAAAAAGGAGACCTTGGTTCGACAAATTACTTCTATAGTTGTTTCAAATAGCTCTCTCTCACTCTTTTTTGCGGTCCTCCCCTATAACTTTGCAATGTTTTTCCTCGTCAATTCATAGTGCTTAAGTTTAAATCCCATCCAGAACTTGAGCGGTGTGCTCCATACGCTCCAGCACTTCATAATCATATCATCGAATCTGACTGCGCTAACAAATTCTGCCACACCGTTTTTATCCTCTTGTATAAATAAGTATGCCACACAATCGCCTCTCTCTTTTAACTACATTCGAAGGGACGTCGTAACTGTAAAATTATGCACACATAAACAGAATGCACAACATACACACACACACATATATATATATGTATGGTCCGAGTTTTAGTACCCGAGTTTTAGTACGTGTGTGTATGAGTTAAACGTCGTTCTTTCATCGATTTTTATACAAAACTACTGCCTAGTGCTTCAGTGTTAAGTCGTCAAAGTATTTCTATTCTTTAGACTAGGCTGTTGTGCGGGTTAAACGTGGTACAACGTGCCCTATGATGCAATAAGCTTAAACGCTCGCTGTGGCACAACACTAGCCTTCCGGCTTCCTACATTGCGAACAACTTGGCAACTGCGTTTCTTAACCTTTCGGAACAAACAGCGTAAAGTAAAAAAAAAAAATTTTTAAACGTCTCGTTGAAATCTACGAAACCCTCGCAATAGGGTGATCAACGCGGTTACTCGACCTTCATTAAAAATCCCAGGGTTTTATATTTACGCGAATTCAGGAGGACTAAATAATTGTTTAATTATAATCGTTAGTTTTTGTTTTAAAGAATTGTATAAGAGTGTCTAACGCGCATCTAAAATTATTCTGACCTTATTAGATCGCGGCCAATTAAACAAATTGTTACGCAACGCAAAAATTTATCTTTATTACGTTGAAGTATTTACTGCAATTGAAGCGAAGATCTCAATTTAAATAAAATGAACTAATAACATAAAACGATTTGACTCTTTTTTTTTTTTTTTTAATGCAATTAATTTTAGTTAGTAATCTATGCGGCACCCGCATCTTTCGTCGTAAGATCAATATTAAGGAAAAAAAACGATTTCGCGTGGAAATTAAAATTGTGAAAATTGTAAAATAATTTTTTTTCATAAACTGCGAAGTAACTGCGTAGACGTAAAGACGAAATTTAAACTTAGATAACCGATATACAAACTGAATTTTCATTAATATAAATACGCCCGAAGAAAACATTAATTAATAATAATAATTTAAGCACCGTCTCCGTATCGGAGATAGGCGGTTACTTACCTATATATATATATTTACTTGTACAGTGTAAGTAGCGTACAAGACAATCATAATATGGCGTTAGAGTAGATAGACACACATACAAGGGGAGAACTGATTGTAATCGTTTTATTGTCACGATACAATGCAGGACCGGGTTTTTATAGTATTCCATATTAGCGGCAATATTATGGTGTTGTGCGTGGTGGTTTGCCATTGCCTTCCACACGGAAGGAAACATTAGGGACAAAAAAAAGTTTCACCTGCCCCCGCCCCAAAAAGAAACACCAATTGTTTCAGTACAAAATTCTAGGCGATTACGATAATTATATAGTTACGTATGTAACGGCTTTTAAAATAGCGTGTAATTCGTATTTAAATATTTTTTCCAAATAAAAAAACATCATTTTACAAGAAAAGAAAAATATCGAGTAACGCTCAGTCGCTCGTGGCCTTTCATTACGTCAGTATTAGTGCAAAGAGAATAAGATTAAATTTTATTATTTTATTTTAATCAAAGTTTATCCATCTTATAGCGTCGTATTGACCAACGATTATTTGTCTGTTCGTGTACGTTTAGGGCACTATTATGATGATGATGACGATTATTAGTATTTAAATCCCCAAAAATACCTGTTAATAACTGTTCTCTTTTTGCTAACCCAGTGCTTTCTTAATACTAAATAGGGCTAAATGTACCATAATTACTATCGACAAGGCGAGGGAATTGCCCGCGACATTTACGTTGGTACCTGACATAGAGAAAAAAATGGAAATGACATATCTGGGAGCGTATAATAATGGAAATGACGAAAGTGAAATTAAACGGCGAATCGGAATGGCCAAAAGCGCTCTAGCAAAACTAACAAGAATATGATTTTAATTGGAAAAAATAATTCGATTAATTTCGTCCCTATGATATATTTATTCAAATATTTTCACACATAAACTAATAACTAAAATATAACATATTTCCAGGTACATTTAACGTATTCAGAGAAAATAAGTTATCCAATTTTTTTTTTTTATTCGAATAATATAAAACGGGTAGCCAACGGTGCAGACAATGGTAGACCTGAAAAGTTCAGTCGACGGCAACTAGAAAGATCGAAGATTCAGAAAGCAGTAGCGAACCAGTCGATAGACTAATACACCGAAAAAGATAATTATTTTATCTAAAAAATTGTTTACTTGTATTATTTTTATTGTTATTATTATTGTTCATTTTATAGGTTCGTTGATAAGGAATATGCATTATATAGTTGATTTATGTGAAAGGAAAGAAATATTGAAACATGTGGTCTATATCTCCTCGATTCAAGTGTGTAAAAAGCATGTTTACAGTATGTATGCGTACAATTGTATGTTCAGAAGAATATGGCTGTGTGTATGTGTGTGTATTCATAAGTAACATTATGTACATTATAATGAATGTGTGTTACAACTGATGTCCAAATTGTTTATCCTAAGTAGCTTATTATTTTATTTAATAATTATTTTTCCGGATTGTTCGAGAATTATCGAAATAAGTTTTGTTTGTTTATATTATTTTGTTTATTTTTTGTATTATGTGTTGTCGTTTATGATCATGAATATACATATTTTAACAAACAGTTATATATATATGTAAAATGTATATATATTTTTGTATATTTTTGTAAGGACGTTCTATTACGATCGGTGTAGTATATTTATGTATATGTACATGGATAGAGACCTCACCGTGGTGCCTCTCACCTTCCAAATGGGTACCGGTACTTGTTAACATTCACTCTGCCCATATACGTAAGGAAGAATTTTCAAAACGAAAATGTAACAAATATCAGAATCCACACAATAATGTTGCCCAGTACCTGCAGAATAGATCGGAAATATATCAACGTTCCGGGAAACCTAGTTGGATAGGAGTTAAGAAATTAGAAGGATAAATATGGACGATGCGGTAGTATAATCACGCACCATTCAATAACCATTTGGTAAAAGATTCGACAGAGTGCCAGAATTTGATCTTGATAGACGTGCATGGTACAATTTTAATCGCGTTCGAACTAATCAAGGACGCACAGATGTACAAATGGATCAGCGAGACGAACCTTTACGAATGCGGTTTAATACAGACGTCTTTATTGTTTACATTGCATAATAGATGATGCTAAATCATGACTTAATGCTATTCATTTATAATTTTGCACGATTGCTACGATTAAATAAATAACCATTTATTTTAACGAAGTGATTATATATTTTTGTTTCTTTCTTTGTTTATTATATCGGCGCTGTTGCAGTTATGCACATAGTCGGATAATGCATCCACTGTTTGGTTATAATGTACATTTTGCAATATAAAAGTGTACTACTGAAATATATGAAATTATCATTCAGTACGTATTTTTTCTGGTAGGCATATATGAATTTGGATAATTTTCGAGATAACTACTTATTTTAATTATTTTAAAATTATATAAAATATTCATTCAAAATGACCGTTAAAGACGTGGAAAAAAAATGAAAAAAATGGAACATATTCAAAAATTAAGGGTTTTTATTCGTTTAACAACAATCATCATTAACTCACTCATCTATCGACTTTGCAGGTGTTGCTGCTGCTACGGTGTCACGTTTTCCACGTAGCCGAACATCAGCTGATCCACGTTGCTGTAGAGTTTACACTTGCATTCGTTTAACGTATTGTGATATATTTTTTATTCATTCACGCTGACTTTTACCGCATATTCTTTCCCGACCAGTCCTGACATCTCGTAGAAGGTTACCAAAACCAAACATTTCGTCCAGTTCGTCGGTAGACATATCTATAGTACTTCTTGTTCATAGTTCATACGTTTTTACTTTGATTAACCAGCGCAATAGCTGACTGTTCCTTTTTCTTTATTCTCGGCATACGTACACAAATGTGCATATATATATATATATATATATATATATATATATATATATATTTTTTATTTTTATTTTTAAATATTTGCTAATTTACAACTAGCTCTATAGGCTATTAAGTAAATGTAATATCTCAGTAACATATGGCTTGTTAAAGAATCCTGTCCAGTGACAGGATCTCATACAATATGTATACGGAATGTATACTTTATACTAGATCCATAAATTTTGTTCTCTTTAATCTGCGAATTACTGCAGAGTTATCTAACAGTGCAACTGCCATATTATTCGGATGTGACTCCAGTCTTGCGGCATGATTTTTAGCTGTTTGCACGATTTCATCCTTTACGTAATTTATCTTTAGGTCTGTGTGTAGAGTTTGATTGGTCACATACCATGGCGCATTTGTAATGATTCTTAGACATTTATTTTGTAATCTTTGTATAATCGCTATGTTACTCTTTTTCGAGCAGCCCCATAGTTGACATCCGTATTTCCAGACAGGTTTGACGACCTGGTTGTAGAGCAATAGCTTATTTTCAACTGCTAGTTCTGACTTTCTCCCTAAAAGCCAGTACATCTGATTAATTTTAATGCGTATTTCGGTACGCTTCGTTACGATATGTTTCTTCCACGTTAACCGTTTATCCAAGTATATTCCCAAATACTTGACTTCGTCTTTTAATGGGATAATATTTCCATTCATCATTACATTGCTATCGTTTAATCTCCGATTAGTAAAAGTTGTGTGTACCGATTTGTTTTCATTTACTTTGATACGCCATGTCATAAACCAGTCCGATAATTTGTCAATCGCTAGTTGTAGACGCGTATTTGCCTTTATTGGACACTCGTCTGAACACAAAATAGCCGTGTCATCTGCAAAAGTAGCAATTTCAACATCAGGCAGAGTGGGAGCATCAGCCGTGTATATGAGGTACAACAGCGGCCCCAGCACACTACCCTGAGGCACTCCTGCTTCTATTGAATATATTTGCGATTCTTCACTGCCATATTTTACAGAAAAGAATCTTTCACTGAGATATGATTCAAGGGTTCTGAATACTTGAAGAGGAAATTGACATTTGATTTTATGCAATAAGCCCTCATGCCAAACTCTATCAAATGCTTGACTAATGTCCATGAATACAGTGTCGCAAACTTTTTTCTGTTCCAAAGATGTTTCTATCATATCAGTAATGCGATGTACTTGTTCGATGGTACCGTGTTTAGCTCTAAAACCGAATTGATGTTCAGGGATAATTTTTTTGTCTTCGACTATAGGCATTAAACGTTTGACCATGATTTTTTCAAACAGCTTCGAGAGTATTGGTAACAACGAGATTGGTCTATATGATGTCAGTTCACTTGGTGACTTTGATGGTTTTTTCACAATTATAATTTGGGAAAATTTTAGTTGAATGGGAATGTATTCAAGCCGAATTATAGCATTAATAATATATGTTAATAAAACTAAGCCTTTCTTCGGCAGTTCTTTCAGGATTTTGGCTGAGATTAGATCATAGCCTGGAGATTTATGAGGATTCATTAGATTAATTATTTTTTTAATTTCTGCCGGAGAAGTTGGCCTTATTGGTTTCGATGTATCAAAATTGCTTGACATAGGGAGAGTATTCAAAATGCCTGCATTAGGTTTGAAGGTATTTGCTAAATGTTTGCCAAATTCCTCTGCTTTGTCAAGGTCTGTACGAGCCCAGTTACCGTTAGATTTCCTAATTGGATGTGCTGCTTCTTTAGGTTTATGCGTGTATGTATGCCCATTTTTTTGTTTCGAGTTCTAAACATATATATGTATACGTGTGTATTTCTATTTTTTTTTTGGTCTTCCAATTATATATAAGCCAAATACATCTTGCATCTCTTCGTAATAACTACTACGTTGACGCTACTATTATTATGAATATCGGGACTCTTTATTTGGAATTGTGCCATTTTAAGGTTATCTGTCTAATATAAAACATTTAAGGATATCTGACATAAAAATAATATTTTATTTCTTCATTTATTCACTTTTAATAATATTGATGAATACCTAATTGTTAATTTTTCGTTATGTTCCATTGCATATATATATATATATATATATATATATAATATGGAGTGCAGTGATTTTTGATTAAAAACGAGTTAATAATTACAGTTGATTAACTTTTAACGAATAGTTTCAGCACTTTAACCATCCTTAAGTTATAAAAGAAATTAAATAATAATAAAACGTTTTATATATATATATATATATATATATATATATATATATAATAAATATAGTAAACTGATCCTTAACTAAAAACAACTTAAGCAGATGTGGTCCAGTTGTTTGTTATATATCGATTATAATAATAATAATAATTATTATTATTATTTGTTATTACGAATTTAATTTAATGTATATTATTCCAAAATCGCGCGATTATTAAAAAACCTCGTTAAAATTTAATCACCTGTAATTAAGAATTTATACTTACAACTTCATCGTGTTTAATTGCCACTACATTATTTATCCTATTACTACCATCAAAAAATTTATTTTTCAGAGTACTAATGCATCGTTAAAGATGATATGCTTTTTGCACATATTAATGCCTCTCACTAGTAACACTTTGGTATAATTTTTTCACTTATTACAGGGTATGTATAATATAAATCATCGACGATATATATATATATATATATACATTTCTTCCTTATTAGAATGATACTTTTAACTTTTGCATGGGTCAAAAGAAGTTTAATGAGTGCCATCGTCATATCTGTTGAAATGGATCGTTCGGGTTCAATTTCATTTTTTTTTTTACTTTTGTTTTATTTTTTGACTGTCAGTGTGAAAATGGATGTCCTATTCCTGTTTAATAGAGGAGATCATTTGTCTGTTTCGAACAGTTTCATAATAGTTCACTTATGGTTATCGTATTTAGTTCGACCGGGCTGTAATTTAATCTTTACTAACACACACGAAATTATTATGTCTCGTAGCTATCGACGTCGTACATATTTAATTACTAATCGTACCATCACCTTCTTTTATACATTACATGTATTTATTTGGATTTCATACTTTACAGGAAACATTTCAATTTTAAGCTCCATGCTATATTTTTGATATATATATATATATATATACATACATACTTACATACAATATATATATATATGCGTGTCTGGCATAGCGGTTAGGATATTCGACGGTCGGTGTTTTAAATCCCAGCCATTATCACAAAACTCTTAATTAATACGGAAAAGTTATTGGCACTCTAACTGCATATATTGAATGTTATCACATGTTGTATGTAAGAATAATATATAATGGGCTAGTCACAAAATAAGACGATGCTGTATATAATTATATATATGTGTGTGTATATATATCTGGATTATCATTTTCAATAGATTTTTTTTTTTACTTTTTAACGCGTGGGTTCGCTATATTCATACCTACAGGGTGATTCAAAAGTCGTTGCACACTGTGAAAAACGAACTTTGGGCACTTCTCGAATATAATGTTTTTCGTATAAAAATGCGTTGTTCTCGGCTGTACTTCATGAAGCGGATAAATTTGTTAAAACAAGAATTAAGATGCAACGTTAATTAGACGAAACATGTATACTAACGAGAAAGAACGGTATGTAAAAGAGTGAGGTATGCCAGTGTACGTCCTTAATGCTGTACGAAAGTGGTGCTGAAGCCAAGTTGTTGAAGGGGTAAAGAAATGAATTCAGCTGGTAGAGCAGATATTAGACTTCGGTATCTACACTTTGTCAAGGAATTTTCTCTTATTTCCCCTTTTTAGCATCGAAAGCACAGTTCTATTCGTTGTATGCGTCTGCGGTTGCCTTAGTTACCAACTACAGTCAGCGGCAAAGCTCATTTTTATTTCTTACCATACATCCCCCAATGTTTCTATTTATCCACGTAGCGAAAATAAACGTTTTCGTTGTCTTTATAGAGCTGTAAAACGCTTTTCTTTGTTTTTTTAAACCGCGCAATAACTTTTGGACCACACTGTGTGTGTGTGTCTCTGTAAATACAAAATAATGTATTATTATCTGTTAGTTGGCTTCTTACTTTACTTTTAATTATATTCATGCGGGAGAACACTTGCTCGCACGAATATGTTGATCTGAAGATAGTCAGCACTTCAAATGCCAATTTCTTCACTTCACTGTAGAAATCTGGATATAAGTGCCTCAACTCGCGGCATTTCTTTTAAAGCTGTCCACACTTTTGTTGGTTACGTACATACATTTCCGGACCTCCAACACTTCTAATTTGCTTTTCAACTGTGTAAATTTTCCCTCCACAAAGCTTTACTTTTTAAATCGATCAATTGCGTTTGTAGAGATCCAGTATCAACTCCAAATGGCTCAATGTGGATTTCGTTACTTTATCGAGAGGATTTACTATGAATGCTAGAGTGGTTTTGTTAGTTTTGAATTGCTGAAATCCGTCAGCAAATTAATGTTTAATTTTTTTTATAACTGTGCTGAAGTAATTCGTGTCAACAGTTGCACTGGTTTTATCGCGATATTACTCTAGAAATTGAAAATGAAGTAATTTATCCCTGTGAATATCTTCTGCAAAATAAATTAATTTTTCTTCGAAACAAACCAATTCTTTTACCAAAACACATAGGCTGGGTTTCCCTTTTCTTGCAGTCTTAGATTCAGCTAATTTAATTTCGCCGTGATATCCACCATAAAGTAAAATTTTTGCAACTATTTTTCGTTAATTCAGACGATTAATGTCTTTTTCATCGAGGAATGTATTTATTTCATTCAAGCACTAAGAAAAACGTTTCAACACCTTATCTTTAGAAAGCCATCGCACTTTATTGTGAAGATGGTCGGAGTACTGAGTGTTCATTTCGTTTAAGAATTCTTCAAACTGACGATGGTAGAGTGCTTTTGATAAGATGCTATTAACAATCTTGATTACCAAATTCATGACCTCAACTATTTGGGCACAAAACGCCTCTTGGTGTACCATGCAGTGAAACGTAAGAATTTCGTGGTTTATTTTGCTCTGAAGAATCGTTCTTGTCCCTTTATTTTTTCCTGTCACACTCTATCATTTGCTATTGAAACGATTTTATTTAAATCGATCTTATTATCTTCGAGACATTTTTGCACATATTTTCCCTTCTAGTTAGAGCGGTAGCAATCCTAGAAGGACCTTGGGACGACATATACTTGACAAAAAGGGCAACTTGCGCCGTGTCTTTTATGTCGCAAGACCAATCTATAGCAAATGATAAGGCAGAAGTCAGTTGAATGTCTTCCATCTGCAAATATGTTACATTTGAAGAGCTATTCCATCTTGTACCGTTTTAGCGGATAGTGGCAAATCTTTGATTTTTTCAAGAATTCTGGTTTGTTTTTGAAATCATGAAACAGTTCTTCAGATGCACTGATAAAGCAATCTTTGACATATTAACATCTGTGAATGGTTTGCCTTTTTTTGAAACGACTAGTGATACCGCGAAGCTCGCCAGATTAACAATACTTGTAGATTTCGTCCAGTTACTTAAGATGGAACTTGAGTGTTGTTTTTGTTTTTGGAGCTCGTTGATAGTGTTTTTTCGTTCTTCGCCGGTTGGATATTTACGTACAAACTGAGTATGTTTTGTAGTGAAGTGTCTCCTTAAATTTGATTTCTTATTACGTGCGAGTTTTCATGGCAAATGAGACAAGTCGGAAGGCCATCTGAGTTGCATATGAAAGCGAACGACTGCGTCCGTGTCACGGGAGAGGGGTGTGGTGAAAAGTGAGTACAAGTGGCTTAGAGATAGAAATGGTGCCTAATCCTCGTTACTCAATTCAGAACGATTTTTAATTTTTTTTTATATAAAATAAATATTTGCGTATGGAACAAAAGAGCCGCGCACTTCACATCCAAAGAGCCGCAGGTTGTCGACCCTGACCTAGTAGAATTTTGGGATCAGATGGAACGATGCGAGATCTGCTATCTTAGAGTTAACCTTGTCTACAATTTCGGAATATGTATATAATTATTCGAATTATATATATGTCAGTTATAAGAGGTAGACCGCGATTAAGCTTGAAGACGAATCCCGACTGCTCCAGTTACTCAGAAATGAAAAGAATGGACAATAACCGATACGAATGGAAAAAAACAAGCATGATCATGTTGCACCAGATGATGATGATGATATGTCAGTTGTGTATTATATACCGCATGTCATAAACGTTTGCATCATCCGTAGTAATATTGATATTTAGAAAAGGTATCATAAGCGGAATTAATACCGAAAATTTGTTAGGAGCAATTTTAAAATTTTCTAATAATATAGTCCTGTTTAAATTAATTAACACTCAGTTACCTCGTAAATATTAATTAGCACTTAACATGTAAAAAAATATTTAAAATCTGAATATTTTAATTTTGTCAACATAGGCGCCGTTTGAAGAATTACATCATATGATAATAATTATAGCATAGCAGGTATAACGATAATAATAAACTTATATAGGAATGTGCCCCAGGGCCCCTAGTGAGAACTGCGTTAGCGTAGATCGAAGAGAACTGCTAGTGGGAGGTATTTTTTTTGGCAATAATAGTAATATGGTAAATATACACCACAGACGAATAAACTTAGGACAATACGCTAAAAGATTGATAAACAAGAAAATAACAATTCTCTTCTCACTAATACTAATGTAATAAAGAGCTGGTTGCAACACAACCTATATGAACATACGGAATAGAAATTTAGGAAAATATTAAAATTATCCAACGTTTCCAAACAAAACTTCTACGGAACCTAGTTCAAGCACCATGGTCCGTCCGAAATGATGACCTACATAACAAATAACACGCTTGATATATATCGACTATAAAAGAAACTACGAGAATCCACAGCCAGCGGTAAATATATCAATTACTACATGTAGTATCGTGTTAATCTATTAGCTGCTGATTTTAAGAAAAATGCCATACATTTCAGACCGTCCAAAAGGCATGTTCAAATGTACTTGTTATACAACAGTCCTAAATTACTCGGTATAATTCAAAACGAATAGCTGCCATTGGGGGACAGTGCTCGATTTGATAATAAAACCGGCGCTGCTACTTATTGTCCATTCAGGCTTCACGCACACAGAAAGCGTTCTGCGTTACGCAGACATAGGGCGATTAAATATTTTGCGTTCCATTAGTAGCTTGTAGCATGTAGTTCTATACTTTTCAGCGTGAAAATACTAACATAACAACGTATGCAATTCGATAAAATTTTATTTCATTTTTAATTAACTATTAAAAAATAAATTATTTCATTTTTTAATTTCAACTATTAAAAATTATTTCATTTTTAAAATTTATTATTAAAAAAAATTACTCGCTATTTCCTTCGCCCAATGATGCAGTAACTTTATTTCGCACTTCGGCATGTTTGTGCCATTTTTTATAGTCACTGTGACTTAAATCATAAATCAAACGGTTTTCTCAAACCAAATCAATAAGTTTTTCAGATAATTTTAAATGCGTTCTTTGTCTGAAAATGTATTGAACGCAGAACGTACAAAACGAAATTGACCACACGAAATAGACCGATTTGTCTGTGCGTGTTTGTTAGTAACAATTCTAATATTACAAAGAACGTAGAACGCTCTGTGTGTGCGCATGGCCTCACGGATAGATCATAAGAAAAAAAAATAGTTATCTTGAAACGGAGTTAAATGAACCATACAACGATAAACATTTTTTTTTTGGTCTCTAGATGATCAAAAGTATTTTAATTAATATTATATATATATAATTTTTAAATTGACTTTACGGTATAAAATTGGCATATGTGATTAATAAATTATGAAGAATTTATTTATAAAAACAATTTTAATTGCCAACTTGGACGTATAGTTTTGTGAGACATTCAAGCTAAAAAATGGTGTATCCAAAAGTGTACATTAGACATGAAAGGGTTAATGTCCTATAATACCCGTTAACTTTTTCCTTTATGAAACATATGTCTTTCTTTTGCATTAGATTCCTTTTTTTCCACGTTGCTCCGTCATTTGAAGGAGTCTCCGCTGTTTCAATATTAATTTGGTGAGAATCAACTTACGTTTCTCATCGCGTTTATCGACTTTTTCTCGATGAACGAATAACGCATAAACCTATTGCAATTGAATTCGATATTACTTGCGTAACTTGTATATTATTTGATCACAATTTACCATGTTTATTACAATAAAAATTCTTAATTATATTCCTATTTATTATATATATTTCACAATAATGCTGGAGAATTCTTACAAATCGTTAAGGGTTTAATAACGTAATGTTGGACCACCCTGTCTCGTCTAAGTTATAATATTATGCTTGTGTGTATGTCAGACTATATCTAATGTTGCATATGTATTTATTATGTTTTCGTACCAATGTGAAAGTACGGAATTATTTGCGTGTATATGTGTACTCGATAGATTTACATGTATATATGTATGTTTGTATGTGTATGCAATATGTTTTAAGTAAATAAGTATTAATAATTTCGTTGCGCACGTATGTGTGTGGTATATTTGTTATTTTTTCTTATACTGTGCTGTAATTGGTGAAAGTTGTTATACTGGCGTATTGTAAAATTTAAATAAATAAATTCATAAATTTTTGGAATATCGGTTGTTTTTATATATATATTCCGCGAAATTTTTTTTTTTAAATTTCTGCAAAATTCTAATCTTCGTTTATACATGTTATTTGTGTAAGTTGTTACGTTATCAGTAAACAGTCGTCTCATATTTTTACACAACGTTCAACATCGTACCTTTTATAGTTTATATTTATAAATAAATAATAATGTCTACTTTATAAACACAACCAGCTAAAACGATATACATTTATTATTATTATTAAACTCGTATAGCGGAGTAATATTATATATACTGATCGTTTCTAGCGATTATGCAGATTCTAACGCTTAGTGATTTATTTTCGTTACGAAAATTCCTCGATTTTTGCAAAATAACCGGAATTTAGCATGACTTATTGTTTATGATTTTTTTTGTTTTAAATTGTTGAAAACATACAGCTTTTTCGTAATATTGCGTATACGTAATGCATTAGGTTTTCTTCACAATTACAATTTTCTATTTTTTAAATACTTTAAAAATAAAAAACTCAAGAGTTAATCTCATCTTGATCTCCGAGTATAATACACGGTGTGTCCTGTAAGTTCTGGGACTGGTGTTCCCAAATCCACAAAAAAAATTCAAAAATTTTTTCAACACGATTTTTATTCGAAGTAGTCTCTCGTAAATTTAATACAACTAATAGCGCGATCTTTCAACTTGTTTAAGCCCTTAGAAAACGCCTCGGCTTCGATCGCCTTGAGTCGGCTCGTCACAGCTGCTTCAATCTCTGTGCAATCGAGGAAAAATGATTTCCTTTGAGGTCTATTTTCAGCTTCGAGAACAGAAAATAGTCTGAAGGGCTCATATCTGCAGAGTATGGGAGGTGACGAAGCACTGGAACTATTTTTTTGACCAAAAACTGGACGTTGAGGGCGGCTGTGCGCGCCGGCGCATCGAAATCCGTAATTCCTGTATTTGATGTAGTTAATTACATTCTTTTTCTTCTCCTAAGTAATAATAAACCGCCTCCTTTATAAACTTTCAAATTGACGAGACCGTTCATTTTAAACGTGTGTTAGACAAGAATTCATTAATACAATTTCTTACTATGATACATTATTGGATTATCAGTTTTAATTATCTGTTGTAGCTGACTTATAGTGTGAAATTTTTTAATTTTTATAACGCGAATACAACTGTTATAGTATATACTTAAAAACGTTATACAAATTAATAGTGTTTTTTAAAAATAATAATAAATAAATAAAATTACTCAACAATCAAGAGTTCGTTCGAAATTTAATACGGGAGAAAAGATCTTAAGTAGTATTTCACGAAATTCGCATACATATATTCATATATATATATAAAAAAAGTCGAACCTGTTGCAATAACATATGTAACGGGGATACAAATTTTGAAAATTGAGTGGTAAATATAATTTTATAATTCTGTCTGGAGAACCAAATAAATTTTACATTATTTGAAAAATTAAAAACGTGCTTGTATTAGGAAGACTTTAAAAGGAATTTTTTTATTTTATTTTCATAGTTTTCAAATACGTTCATAGAAAATTTATATAATTCCTTGTTTTATACAAATTTTTATTAAATATAACATGAAATATATGTATATATATATTTTGCTGGCACCTACTGGTGGAAGAGATACACTGATAAATTAAATATCAATAGACATTGTTAAAAAAGTAATAAAACAAATGTAGCGGAAAATTAATTTACAAACATTCCTCGAAAATAAATGGTGTAGATCGCATTAAATATTTAAAAATTGCTCCATACCGTGTTTTCAAAGTATGACATTCGACAATTTTCTAAAAGAATTTCATTGTTTTATAATATGATCTCAACTAATATGCGTGATCTACGACGTAAACTGTCTATCGGCTAATATTTAAAGATTCTTAAATTATAAATTCAAAATCACTGAATAGTAGTGAAAAAATTGAATTTGGATGTGACATGACCGCCAACACATTTGGATATATATGATATTAACAGTTTCGTTGTCAGAACATACAACATTCTAACTATTGGTCGGTAGATCAAATACGTGGAAATTGTACTTCGGCTTTATATTACCCGAAAAAAGGCACATCGAGGGTATACAGATTATCCTTTGCAGGTTCCTCATTTGTTGTAGAATTGTTTGCTATTTACAAAGCTTTGCACCTAGTTAAAGATTTGAGGAAAAAGAATATGCTAATCATCTCTGATTCCTTGAGTGTCCTGTTACAATTGTCTAAGTTCCCAGATCTCAATATGTCCAAGTTGGAATTTGATGTGAGACATCGTGTTATTCAGCTTTATAATCGTTGGTCTAGGGTGAAGTTTAAGTGGGTCTCTTCCCATTGTCTCATTGTGGTATTACTGGAAACGAGGTGGTCGATGAATTAACGCGTTATAATTTATTAAGTGTTCCTTGCGAGAACATTAAGTGGAATTGGACTGAAATGTTACCAAAGATTAAACAATTATGGATTTTCAACAGTATTACTCCGCCGAAAGTCAGAATAAAGGGGAAAAAGTACTTCGCTTTAGTTCATACGGTTTCCAGCAAGCCATGGTTTCAATTATACCAGAATGTTTCGAGGGATTATATATCAACTTTATTTAGACTACGTACTGGTCATAATCTTTCTCCCTCCCATCTTGCTAAATTAGGCATAATTCCGGATGGTACATGTGATACGTGCTATGTTGACAACTGTGTTGAGCATCAAATTTGGGTTTGTCCGAAATTTGTAAAGCATAGGGATGAGCTGTTCTCTAGTATTTACAAAAGTGGCACACATTACCTGTGAGTATTGAATTCATTGTTTTTGAGTCTCCTGTTACAATTAGTTTATATAAATTTATCAAGCGTAGTTGCATTGAAATTTAAAATACACTAACTAGATAAAGGTTTAAACTGGCCAAATGGCGCAAGCTGGGCAAAAAAAAAACTATTCCTGATTAATTTCATCCGGTGACTGTCAGCTAGATTAAAGAATGGATCATATCATTAACGCACACAGTACTTAGAGATATTTAAGCAATATCAGACGCGGTTAAAATATGATTACTAAATTCGGATGTGGATACTTAAGCTACCAGTAGACATACGAGGTTATTCCGAACAGTAAATATACAATTCTCGCATAATATAATTAAAGTTGAAATTGAATAAGAAATTTAAAAGACGGTTAGATATACTTTATATTTCTACATGTAGGGCATGAGATAGGAGAAAATATAGATCGATCTCTGACAAGAGATGTATTTGAAGATACACTGACACATACACATAAGTGAACGGTGTAAGCTTGTCAGAGCGTGACGTCATAAGTAGATGCAGTGCGCGCTGTACTAGTAACCTTCCAGTGTGAAGAGAAGTACTCGTATAATTTCTCAAACAAAGATAAAAATATAAATTGTTACGAAAACTAAAGTGAATAATTTTCGTAGAGGAACGCAAGTCCGAAAAACCGACATAAATCATGTGAACTTATAGAATACAGATACGAGTTTGTTCATAAAACATTAATCTAACGAAATACGGACGTTTCAGTGAAACGTTCTAAGATATATACTGAGCTCACCACGGCTTGTCACAAATGAAAACATTCATAAAGGCACTCGATTCTAAACTATACAAATCCTACTGACATTAGCGCATACAAATACGTGCCAATTGTGTAAAGAAGCTTTTCGCATCTAAAAAATATTTAAACGACACCATTTGGAAAATTAAATTTTGAAGAACAGTTAATTATTTCTTATAACGCCAAACTATTTAAGTAAAGGTGTAATATATGTATAGTTAATAAATCTGTAATTTCGTATATTGTAGTGCTTTTACTATCTTTACTTAAGTTCTCAATACTCATATATTATACAAATGTTTACAGGAAATATAAACCTTTTGTATGAATGCCGAAAATGACTTTTTAAATATCGGAAAATGTAGAAAATAACTTTTTGAACGCCGGAAATTTTTTTTTTTAGTTTTAAAAAATCCGCACTCTAGTTGTAAATGTATAATCTTAAAAAATATATACATATATATACATATATATTTAGAAAATCATGTAAAAATATTACAACAGCAGGTGCGCCCACATGAATGTTTAGTGAACCTACTGAGGGCAAGAATAAAAAAAGTGATAAGGAATGAAAAAAAAAAATATAATAGTAATTCTACGAAATATTATACTTAAACGGATGAAAAAAAATAAAAATATCACAAAAATATGGAAGAAATCTGTCTTGCGGATATAATTCATCGTTCATAACATTGACGCTATTTTGTTGTTTACCAAACTAAATTCGTTTAATAAATTATAGAAAAACTGTATTTTCTAAGTTTATATATCAATATTAAACTTGTTACAAATCAAAATAAATTATTTCCAATAACAAAAATTTATTTTAAGTAATATGAGCAAAAATACACTTTAAAGATTTGGCATAACAAAACACATACATTATGTACACAAATATATACCCCACAAATAACAATGTATACATATAAACATAATAATATATAGAACACATGTGTATCACTTTTTGGTAAACATATTAATATAATAAAAATATCACAAATTGTACAAATTGAAATTTAATAGTCATAAATACCTTTCTCACATTATCAGCTATTTAGAAGTTCGTTCAGATCTTCTAAATTATCATCAATTTGTACATCTTCGAGTGTTAACGATGGACCGACAGTCTCTAATATTTAAAACAAAACCGGATAAAAAAAAACACATTACGCTGTGAAATATAATTTTTGTGGTAATCAAAAATACATCTTAAATTGTATTATTTCATAAAATTAGAAATATTATCAATTTCTATTTTATATAATGCAACAATATGTTGAATGACATATGCAGAAAGTGGCAATTTGTTTACTATTATACATCGTACACAAATGACCACACATATGAGAAAGTACGTACAAAATAGGTTCGTAAAAATTTGAATATGTAGAAATTAATTCTCACTATCTTATTTCTTATTTTCAGTAAAGAAATTGCATACTGCGAAATATTGGTATTTTTTCACGCATAGTAGTTTCTACTAGAAAGATTATTGATGATTTTATGACTATATCGATGATTTTATGACTGTTCACGTAATATTTCTAACAAATATGCACAAATGTTTTCTGAGATCGTTAATTATATATTAATATGCAATAGGACAATTATGTAACATAATTATTTCAAAAACTACGCCTTCGACATAATATTTAAAAAGCTTCATAATTACTGCTTGCAATTGAATTATAAATTAGTATTTAATTTTATTCCCCGGGTTTACAAATATAATTAAATGTAAATTCTTTATACCTAATTTTTACATAACAATAATTTTCAAGTTTTTAGGGAAAATTTAAAATGTATACATATAGACGTAAGTTTCCTATTATTCATTTGGACATTATAATCATGCTAAACCGTGTTGAAAAATACAATCATAATGCAAAAATTAATATGACTTTCCTAAATTTCATCATGTTGCGTTATCTGAAGTAGAATTAATGGTGGTCTCATACATTCACTCTTAAAACTCCGCCTTCTATTTTTACTACACTGTAATTACTCGTTTCAGCTATTCCTTATTTTTTTTTTTAACTTTCTGTATTCATTTTTGGTACACATAATTTTTTGTTTTATTATATGTATATTTATAGCTTTCATTTTTTTGTGGAACTGCTTTTCGGTTAGATAAACCATTATATATATATATATATATATATATATATATATATATATATATATATATATATATGTGCGTGTATTTAAAAATTACGTAATTTTTTGCTAAATTATTTACAAGGATACAGAAGGCGAAAAAATCAAGTAAAAGAATTTAATAAGTTAGAGGCCATTTAGAAATAAAAAACTGCAATGTTATATTAATGAAAGGTTCGAAAGCGAGCAACGCACCCCGAAACGCACACGATTCAGCTAAAATTGATCCTTCTTATATTGCGAAATAAATCGGTTTAGTATAAATAAACTAACTAATAAAATAACGTGTGTACATATATACATAATTATTAAATTTATACTAAAAATTATTTATATAAAAATAAATATATAGTAGGCACGTTTATATACGTCGTCATCGAGGGCCATATAAATTTAATAACATCTGCGTGATTAACTGGATTAGGTTTTCACGAATAGCGAGCTTTATAATGTAACATGCATTATTATTTTAATAACATTTTTGACGTGATGTTACGTTTAACATTGTAGTTGTATGTGGCATCATAATTTTGAGTCAATTTCACGTTTTACAATTTATTTATAAATATAACGGAAAATGTAAATTAAAAACAGAATAATATTTTAATTGCTGATTTACTTACGCAGTCAAAGTAAAACTATTATCGGGATAATAATTAATTAATTAATTAATTTATTTTTTTAGTATTGGTGACAATCAATGGACAAAATAAGTCAATACGTAACCTCGGAACGTAAAGAATATATAAAGAAACAAATGTACCGCTAGTTACTAAGATTTTTTTTTTTAAATTTTTAATTTAAGTAATTTACAATTGTACAAACATGTTAACGCGCATATAATAGATACGCACGAATATGCAACACACACATCCAAACACAATAACATAAAAATTAACATACACACACAGACATACTTCAATATACAAATATCATAAAAATTTACTTTTCTCGTCAAGTTTCTGCTTGTTTCTGTAATAGCACTCTACGGTATCCGTATTGCATTCTTCTTTTTTTCGAACTTTATTTTTATTATTTTAAATTTTTTTTCTTAAAATTCTGTCTTCCCGCCAAATTTACTTGTTTCAGTATTGTTCTCATTCTGCAGCCGCTATTTTAATTCGAGTTTTAATCTACTTTCCATACTTTCATTGATGATTTCTTTTGGTAACTTTCAGTTAATACATATATGTAGATTATTATAGTGGTTAAAAATCGAATTGAACGTTGTTTGCGGATATTTTAGAATTTTTTTTCGACATTAACATCTATTTATTTATTTATTTATTTAATGAAACCACACAACAGCTAAAAGCCAATTATAGTGTAGGCTTATAAATAAAATAATACAATGAATAATTTTTTTCTGAATTATAAAATTAAAAGTAAAAAAAAAAATACATTGAACACATTCACCAGCCTCACACCTATTAAACACACCAGAAAAAACTACACGCATTCACAAGTCTCACACTCATTAAAACATACATCATTCACACAATTTTACTCGAAATAAACGGACGAATAATCTTTAACAAATCAATAAATACAATATAAACCTTAACGTATATACTACATGTACATTAGTAAAGGAACACATACACCAAACACCCACCACATAATAACAATATTGAACCATTTGAATAGACAACAGCGAAACTTCTGTTCTCATAGCAAAATATGTTCAGGAAGCAACTTATTAAAGAAATATGTGTTATCAAAGTATATATCCATACAAGGAAAAATGTTCAAAAGAGAATTATACAAGCGGAAAGCTGACGGCAACGGAGAACTTAAACGGAGGTTTGTTCGTTGCCGCGACTCACTAAAAAAACTATTCGATAGCCTATTTGGTCTTGGTACAATGTAGGAGACGGTTGATGTTAAATATTCACTATTAACTCTATCGTTGCATACATCATGAAGAAACCTTAATTTGGCGATTTTCCTTATGTAGTGTAAAGACCTCACATCTATTATATTTCTTAATATATCGTAACTCATATATTTAGGGTAAATACCTGATATACGGTAATATAGATATTTTAAAAACGCGTGAAGATCATCCTAATTGTGGAAATTTTATACTTAACGTGAGTGCTGCTGACAGAAATTAAAAGCTTTAAGTGAGATCGCAGTTCAGAACACCGAATTCATTAAGAAATGATAATTATAAATGAAGATAAATCTATTAACGGACGATAACATTTAAATAAAAAACCGATAACGTTATTAAATTGATCGGAAAACATAATTAATTGTCTGCTACACTTCCGAAAGAAGCTATCAAGAAATATCTGATAACTAAAGCACTGTAAACGAAATAAGGTAAAAAGCGATGTACGGTTCGGAAACTTTGGATATAAAACTTACAGATGTCGGGCGAATTGACGCGTTTGAAATGTGTATTTATAGTAGGGCGCTTAGAATACCCTGAATAGCGCATTCGAACAAATGTGTCGATATTGGATGATCCGAAAGTCGAAGTCCGCTTATCAACGAGAATTAACAGGAATGCGGTAAAATTTCTTGGTCACATAACGAGGAAAACAATCACACTCATACATACTACGTTACAGGGTATACCAGAAGGATACAAAAAGCGAGGCAGGTGTCGTTTTCGATGAGATAAAATAAAAAACTGGCCCCACACCGGTTGCAGCTAGGAGAATAGCAGCATGTCGGGAAGAGTGAAGAAAAGTGGTCCGTACGGTTTAGTATTGCTATCAAACGATATTACCAAATACCTACGCGGTGTAAAGAACAT
The DNA here is from genome assembly GCA_032883995.1 of Coronaproctus castanopsis. Lineage (NCBI taxonomy): Eukaryota > Metazoa > Arthropoda > Insecta > Hemiptera > Monophlebidae > Coronaproctus > Coronaproctus castanopsis. Next base: position 188,611,600 of record CM065052.1, on the reverse strand, counting down.
AGAATATATTCCCGAAGTCAATACGTTTGAAATACTTAAATTAAAAATTTGAGAATAAAGTCTTAATACCGATATATGTACGTGAAGTCGGCGTATTTAGGATTGCATTTAATAAGGATAACTAAACTTTTAAAGAAATGAACAGTCAACCGGATTAAACTGAGAAATTGGACGTTAAGTATCGAGTAGGATAAATTTTATATTATTTAACTTTTAACGTCGGGAAAGAAAAGAAATAAGCTTAACGACGACATAAACACACATACACATAAATTATGTGTGGCTTTAAGTATTACAATTTTTCCATATGAAATCGATTTCACATTTTAATTATAAAATCACACACACGGGTATACATATATTTATACATACATATATATATATATATATATATATATATATATATATATATATATATATAAATAAATCTATATTACGTTTCACATAAACTAATATAAAACTGAAAAATAAAAATTTGAAAATCGAGATTTTTCGTGATCTATCACTATTTAGTTACATGTTTACAAATTATATAACCAATTTCATACATACATACACACACACATATATATATATATATATAATGACCATGTAAACCTGGAGGTTAGAGGCGTGTAAACGATTAAATATACGCGTTGTCCTGTAATACGTAAAGTACGTGACATGTATATTCGTTAGTAACCTTCGAACGTGTAGCCATTTCAAAATATTATTTTATGGGCGTAGCTATTTTTTTAATCGTACTAAAACATTGTTAATAGTTTCTGATAATATTCTGTTATATTTTTTTTCACTTTAAGATTTGGTATACTTTTTTTTCTTCTTTGTTCATTTCAAATTAGAAGCACGTAATCTTCTTTGTTCTTATTCTTAGTTTACCCGTGTAGTTTTCAACAAAAATCTATCACGAGGCTGGCAATTTGATATTTATGATCGTAACATTGAAATTTACGTTTCTGCATCATTATATTTCATTCTCATTAACGCATTTTTATTTATAATTCCATGTATGCTACGTAGATTAGTAAACGACTGTAAACAAAAACATTTCAAACGTTTACGGATTTCTTTCAAGTTTTCTACACCTCAAAAAAGCACATCAGACAGGTCGCATACGCTGTTTTAATATTTTCCCACACCTAGAACTTTTTCAATAGTTTCAAATGTCTGAGTAGTAGAAATATCGACTTTTCATATTAATTGGTAAGCGACTTAAAATTCTAGTATATAGTTGTTTCTCTCTGATTTTGAGACGTTCAATCCAAGTCTATAATGGAATAAATGATTTGACATTCGACCGTTTGATACGGATACAAGGTCGTCAGCAGGTTACTCGATTACGTTCGATCTTCGCATCGTCGTGTTTTAATTTTTCTAAAAGAACTCGATTTTATCGTACACATCTTTTTAATTTTATATCGTCCTTAATGAAGTGCAGCGCATTGTGATAATAAAGTTTCAATAGATAAGCGGTAGATTATTCGCTACATATTCTATAATTATTAATTTCTCAGTGTTATTTAAAAACAAAGATACGTCTGTAGCGTATATTCCATAATCATCTTTGAATCTAAATTACCGTTGTTTCGAGATTTCATCGAATACATTATTTTTAACTAAGTTACTTCCCGCATTTACTTTTTTTTTTTTTTATGATATAAACGCAGAATCAATTCAAAAAAATAAAAATTAAATTAACGTCACTGATACTAAAAAATTTTAAAAATATTTCGAATAAATTTACGTTTTACGAATTTTGAAAATACATTAACGAAAAAAAAAAAAAAAACAGATGAGTAAATTCCGAACACGATAGATAAACCAAATGCTATTACGACAATAATGGTCTGGACACATTATATTATTTAATACAAATTAAAACAATTACATACTTTTCGCCATTGGTAAAATACCAGATTCTTTATACAGCTTCATATCTTCTTGGAAGGCTATATTACATAATTCTTGTCGTTCTTTCAATGTCTCGACCACATTCTTTTCATGTTCTTGCATTCGCAACTTATGCTGCTGATCTAACTTTGCTAAACATACAATAAATTTCATCTCACTATTTGAATGTTTTTCTATTAAAAACATCATAATTTAATATTTTAATTAAGCTTCGAAATAATTGATTTCATACATGCATCACTAGGAAATCAGATATTAGATATTGTTCATATTTGCATTAATTAAAAAGTTACATTGGATAAAATTTTGTAATTATAATGTTTCCTGTTTCACAAATATTATATATAGGGAGACCCAGAGAAGATGGACAGTTATGTTTTTTGAATAACTCAAAAACTACTCGACCAACTTTTTGAATAAAATTTTATTTCAAAAGAGGAAAACGAGAGATTAGCTTACAATCATTTGTGGAACACAATATCGTTCGGATGACCGCTATTTGCAACAATGCATTCATTAGTTGTTTTTTTAAATTTTCGAATACTTTTTCGAGCATAGTCGCCGAATTTTTGAAATTTCTTCATAAATCCGAGTTTTCGAATCTTCCAGATCTCGTGGACTTGTTACTTAAACGCGGCTCTTGAGATATTCCCACAAGAAAAAAAAAAACCGAAGCGGTCAAATCTGGCGAGCGTGACGACCAATCGAAATAGTGCGACGCGAAAATATGCGATTACCCAACGCTTCTTTCGTACTGCGAGCGTTTTTGCCGAACAGTGATACATCGCACGATCTTGTTAAAACCATGTACGGCCCAGACGACGACGACGACGATGAAATATGGGAAGCAAAAAAGAGTTTATCACCTTGATATAGCACATTCCGTTGATAGTAAAGAAATAAAGCCCCCACTATTCCCTACTACGCCATTCCAGCCTAGACGGTTACTCGGTGACGGTATCTGTTCGATTGAATTTGAATTAGATTCGGACAAGTAGCGGCAGTTCTGTTTGTTTACGAATTCGGATAGTTCAAAATGAGCTTCATTGCTCATCAAAAGATTGTGTGAAATCTTGTTTTGCAGTTTTTACTAACTGCCAGTGTTCAGTATCATTCACGAATGTTACAGCGATAGCTACTTTTAGTTGATAAATCAGTTCTTTATATGCCACCTTATTTATTGCAGATATTTTAATAATGAAAGATAAACAAATTATAAATAATTCCCAAAACGTTCCTGTCAAAGTATCTAATAAAGATGAATTACAAATTCTGACTCTGCGAGAATCGGAATGCTATATAATCTTTACCGTATGACGATAACCGTAAATATTCATTAATTTTAATAATATTCGACGTTCATGTGATAATTTTAAACTATTCAGATATTGGAAATAATTTAATAAATTCACGAATTTTAAGAGTGGGAAAAGTATACAAATATTTAATTGATTTATATTTAAAATTATTACATATTTTTTTTAATTACATAAGTACGACATTCGCGAAATAAAAGTGAGCTCAAAGAGAAATAGCGTCGTTTTAATATTACTAAATATCAAATGTCTATACGTTTCCAAAATAGTTGACTGATTATATATATTGTTTTATTAACGTAAATCATTCAGATTATTACTAATTTTTCTTAAATACCTAATTTCCGAACAGTTTGACTTCCGTTCTGATCATTCTAAAAACTCATTAAATCCACAGAATCTTAAAATATGTTATTTATAATTTTGAAGTTAAAAAAAAAAAGATTACATTTGAATAACAATTTGCCTTCCATTCAGAGTCAAATATAAAACATTACATTTTTAGGCAAGCAGCACTATTTTATAGTTTCAACAAACCGATTGTTGTTTTTAATGTAATAACGTATGATGAAATTTATACTTTCTGGCTTGAATGATTAATGATGTAAATGTAAACTATTTGATGTAGACAAAAAATATTAAGGTCGTTACAGACTGAGAGTAATATGAATTAATAGAAAAAATATATATACATCTAATACAATATTGAGGCTTTTTAAAGTAGGTACTAATTTTTAAGGAATTATCAACTGTCGCACAAAAATTAGAGGAAACACGTTTCGATTATATGCTTAATACAATCGCCATGAAACGAAATATGTAAAACACAAACAAGAATGGTTAAGATAAGCTGTTAACAATATGAGGAAATTTTATATAAAAAAGTAATATTTTAATCACGATGTTATTATAAATTCCCGTTATTAAATATACCTTTTAGTAAATCGGTATCTATCATTTTTTGTTCTAAATAATTGGCGAAAGATATGTTTTCTTCTATTTGTTTTTGTTTCATTTCTCTTTTTCCTACTAAGTCTTCTATGGCATCTAGAGATTCTTCAACTTCAATTGCGAGATGTTGTAAAGCAGCTATAAAAACCATATTAAAAATTTTGATATATTGTCACAAAATACAAATTCTAGTCTAGTGTTTTTGAAAACAAAAGGAAGGCATATATTTTTATTTTATAAGCTAACAGAATCATTTTTAGTGATTAATCTGACATGTGTTAATTTTCGAGTCCAACTAGAATAGTTGTATTAAAATTAAGAACAGAAAAAGGTTGTTTAAACATAATAAATATTTACAACTTCGTCTACTTTTCAGTTGCGTATTGGAAATGTTCCGGTTTTGCGAATTAATCAATAGAATATATAATCGTAATACTAAATTATCAGAGAACGAATCATTGACAAACGAGAAAACTGAAATAACATTTAAATATAAATTATATACAATTATATTTAAAATATATGAAATATAATTTTTTATCCTGGAATAAACATTTGATGAAATTTTCAAACCTATCAATAAGTTGTAATTTTTAGTAGATGCATTTTTAAATATAAGTGACAATATACATGATATATATCGACAAAGTACGTCAACCATACGTACCTAAAGATTCATTTACGTTTCTCATACAATTTATAAATTCGGGGACAGATGAAATAAACTGACTAATTTCTTTAATTTGGCTCCATTGATTACCTACATCACGTCTAAGTTTTGTTATTTGCTCATCTATATTCTATAACAGGTTAGCGTATAACTATGAAAATTAATATATTTAATGTACATATAAATTAATATCCGAACGAATGATAAAATTTTCTTCAATCATAAACAGAATATGTAATGAAAAATATTTTTTCGAAAACCATGTATTTTATAATTTAATTTATTATTTTAAAAAGTATGACCATTAATTTAACTGAATGAAAGGTTGTTTAAAATGTGTCTGTCCTTTTAAAAAAAATATATAATTTAAAAATTTATAACATACTTGTGCTTTTTGAAAGTTCTGTGTGGATAAAGTTTTAAGTTCCTCCCACTGCGATTCCTTCTTGACCAAAATTTCAGTTCCAGCATTATAATTAACGGATGATTCAGACTTTTGTTTTTCTTCTGTACTTTTTAGATTGCGCAAACTGCAAACATTTTCAGGAATTTCAGTGATAAAATCTTGTACTAAATACTTGTTCCAAAACCTTGTATTACAAATAATATTACTATTTGTTTCAAGTAATCTTCAATAAATTAAAAAAAAACATACCCGGCGGAAATTCCATCCTGCACGGAAAAAAATTTCCCCTTCAAGTTATAAAACATAATAATTACGCTAGTAACATTATTAAACGTTATACATTATTATGCGTTAATATAAAATTCAAACAAATCTATCGTTAATCAAACCTACTAACAAATGCATTAACATTCATATTCACACATTACATTAATCACATTAATGACAGTCCAACGATAATTATTTTACGCAATAAAAAAAAAAACTTTATTGGAATGAAAAACCGGTATTTTAGGAGAAACGATAATTCAAAACGGAATGGAATTCGAGATTTAAATTTTTTATTATTATAATTTATTGGTTTATATAACTTTCGAAAACGATTTAACAAAATTACTTGAAACTTATTATTCAAACAATATATTTCTGATTTATAGCTAGGTAAAAAATACTTTGTTCCGATTTTCTACTTCATGATGATTTCTTTAGAATTAACACTTCAGTCAATCGTTCTTTTGCATTATTTTATGCATATTAGACTTTACTAAGTCGTTCTAAGTAAATATTTAATTATTGACAGCAGCCTCGCCCTGAAAAAAAAAACAAAACAATAAAAAACATACCCAATTGGGATGCAAATGACTGTAAGTGAACATATAGTTTAGCATTTCTCAGAACTTTTCATACTTTTATAATTGTTTAAATTTTGTACCTATTCATGGGAAAATAAATTTTTAATATATTTTGGTTTCATATTACAATTTTTTATATTGGGATTGATAATTTAAGTTCATAATTTTTAGATTTTCTGTTTCACATTATTCCCGAGATACCTTGTAGAATATTGAGCCATATATAACGTTTTCATAATAACAAATCTGGTCTCCCCATTCCACAATAAATTAGCATCAAACATTGTCCATTAGCTTGAAGATGATGGACTTCCTATTAACTCTTATTAAAGTGGAAAATATATGCCCTTTTTCTATGAACAAAATACATTAAGACTTAGTTATATTTATACTCTTTTAGCAAACCTAAAACTTTGCACCTCATTAATGACTATTTGTACTTTTTGATCTACATGTTCGATTGAGTGTGGTACTCATTAATTATTATTGATTTCTTTTGTAATCTTTATTTTTTGTACATATAATGTATAAAAGTGGACTAAGAAAACTTCCTTCTTGTGCTGGATTCTTCTCCGCATATACTGAGGTATATTGCTGGTTTTATGATACCTTTAGATTTTCACCATTGAAATATTTACCATTAGCTTTCCATTATTGGCATATTATAGAATTCAAGTGCAAAGTTTTTTATTAATCCCTGAATCCAACCATATCCTATTCAAGTTGAAGAGATTAACGTTATTGTAAGCATGATTGTTTATTTGTCAGATTTGAGTCAATTTGACCTTATTTTGCTTTCTAAAGTATTCTCAATTTTAGAACAGCATATTTAACCTTATAGGTTATTAATTTGTCCAAAAACTAGAATGCAATCACTACTCATGGGAGACTTTTCTGTGTACTAATTTTATTTTAAATACCATGAGAGGCTAAAACTAAATATAGGTTATTGGATACTTGATTAAATTCAGAAATTGGTTCCATCATTAAGATATAGTATGTTCCTCTCAAAAGTTTGAAATTCAATGATTTATGAATAATTGTCTGTGTATTCGATCACTCTTATCATCAAAAAATAAAAATAATCCTATTATCACGTGGAAGGCAATAGCAAACCATCATATACAACACCAAAGAATATAGTCAATTACAAAAACACACGGGGTTGCTTTGTGTCGTGACAACAAAGAGATTACAATTAGTTCTCCCGGGTGTGCGTGTCTATCTATGCTAACGCCATATCCTTACACTGTATAACAAAATATGTGTAGGTAAGTAGTCACCTACCACCAATATAGAGACGGCAGTTAATGATGATGAAGACATTATTGTTCCTTTGGGTTTAAGATGTTAAACATATATCAGAATTTTCTCTTCTATTTTCCACTGGGATTTTGCTGAGGATTGGAGTATTAAAAGGAATCTCCCTATAATTTTTCTGAAATTACACAGGCCGCTACATAACTTAGGTTTTTATATGTCAAAGAACCTTAATATCTTTCTGTTTTTTTCGCTTTGAACAGGATTTTAGTAACGGCGAATGATCTATACAATTCATACAAAAATTTTCAGAAATCTTTTTGTAAATAAGAACCTGATGAGCATCAGCTATATCGTTTTTCAAGGATTTACAAAGCTTGATATCATAAGAAAAATGAACGTAAATACTTTGACTAACGGCTTTTGAAAATTGTGCAGCGAATTGGGTCATCTTTTAATAAGTCATTAAAACACAAATATTAACCTTGCCGCTTATTATTCTTAACAAGACAGATTGTAAGCATAAAAAATGGAGTTGAAAAATTATCCAACTTAATAAACTTCGTAACATTTACTCGGAAGCGATTTTTAAGAAAGCAATCAATGAAAACGAAGAAATTCAAATCGATTCAGAAAATATATCCAACATTCGGTATGCTGATGATACTGTTTTAATTTCTGACAACATCGATCAACTTCAAAGTATGTTAGACAGAGTAATAGAAGTTGGTAGCTCCTATAGCCTTCAGATAAACACCGATAAAATGGAATGATTGATAGTCCACAGGAAATCAGAAAGAAGGACTTTTAATCAGAAGAAACTACTGGCAAATGGCAAATGGCTGTCCGCTAGAAAGGGACTCTAAATTCAAGTATCTGGGCACCTGATTCACTGAGTATACTGATCAGTCAAGTGAAATACGGACAAGGATAGAACGAGCGTGGAAAGTTTTCCTAGATCTGAAAAACATAATGACGAGGAAGGACTTTGATCTTCAGTTGCGACTGCGCCTTGTAAGTTATTATGTCTGGTCGGTGTTGTTGCACTGAATGGAAAGCTGGGTGCTTACGCAAGTTTTGAAAAGAAAATAGATGACCTTAATGTATGTGTACCACCGCATGTTGAAGATATCGTACAGAGATCATGTCATACGCGTTGAAGTCCTACGTCGAATGTCCAAGAAAACCGAACTGTTGCACATGATCCACTCTAGGAAACTCCAATACTTCGGTCACATATCTAGACATCTGGAAAAATACCACCTAATTCAGCTTGTTCTAAATGGTCAAATAGAAGGCAGAAGAAGACCAGGAAGAAGAACATCGTGGCCAGCTGACATGTGGAAATGGTATGGATGCTCAAAAGAAGAGTTACAGGAGGCTGCAACATCCAAGCCAACAATAGCTGAGATGATCGCCAAACTTCGAACGTTGAAGGGGTAGAGAAGAAGAAGTAAACTTCGTACAGAAACCTGGGACATTATCCTTAATTCTGTTATTATTATTACATAAACGTCGATATGATCGCAGATTTACCATTATTGATAACATTTCTCATATCTTATTTGTTATAATGAAATTGTAATACTTTTAATCAATTCTTTTGTCATCTCAAACGATTTCAGTAGATTTGGCGGCTAAATATTTTAATTAATTTTAAGATTTTTATAATTTGTTTTTGTAGGAAACGATAATATAATCGCTGTAATATTTTAAATGTTAAAACTTCGTTTGTTATTATTGAGTTCTAGAAAAGATTGAAAAAATTGTCACTTTCAAAAACTACATATCGAGATAGCTATTGTAGTAAGTTTATATTTATGAGGAAATCGTGCCAAATCAGTTAGACGCGTACTCAAATCGTGGCTCTATATTTTGAACTATAACACCCTTTGCTCTTTGCTTAAAACACGCCTCCGGAATTTCAGGAACGAACAGACTCAAACCCGAACAGCTTACCTGTCAGCGATCAATAAAACTTTATGGTTAACTGCAAAAAGAATGCTTAACTATCAGGAAGGTTCCCATCCACTGCAACTAGAAAACGGCTCATGGATTAAATCACCCAAACAAAAATCTGAAACCTTCGCTAAATACCTGTCTGAAATGCTTACTCTTCATCCGAATATTATTGATAACCAGCATTCTGTCCTTATTTTAAAAGAACCGCTTCAGTTATCTCTACCTATTGAACCATTTAGTCCAGCTGATGTAAAGAATATAATACAACGTTTACAAACAAGAAAAGCTCTGGGATTTGACTGCATCACCTCCGAAGTCCTTAAAAAACTCGGTGTTAAGGGAAATGTACTTTCCACTTGAGTGGAAGTTTTCGATGGTCAAATGATACCTAAACCAAATAAACCTCGCCATAATGTATCATCATATCGTCCGTTTACTCCCTCTTTTAGGGAACGTACTAGAAAAACTACTATAAAAACGCCTTTATTCTATATTACATAAACATAATGTGATTCCTGATCACCAGTTCGGTTTTCATCAGGTTCACCGACAACCTTTGAAGAAAAACAGTATTGTACTGGTGTATTTCTGGATGCGTCTCAAGCATTTGATCGTGTGTGGCACGAGGGACTTCTGTTCAAACTAAAGACAGTCTTACCCCATGCTCTTTACTTATTACTCAAATCTTACCTGTCACAACGATATTTCTGCATCAAAGAAGATTACGCTTTCTTCACCCATTACAGTGTCTGTGCTGGGTACCCCCAAGGCAGTATACTCGGACCAATACTACATGTGATCTGTACGGCAGATATACCCCGGCATCCTGACACGCTATTGTGTACATTTGCTGACGATGTTGCAGTACTATCAAGACATGAAGATCCAGTCCAAGCTTTCACTACCTTACAGCAACATGTCGATCTACTCGAACCATTATGAAATGGCGTATTCGCCCAAACGTCAGTAAATGTCATCACGTCACGTTTAAACTTATAAGAGGAACGTGCAATCCCATACGTATCAATAATGCTATTATTCCTAGCTCCAATCGTGCCCGCTATCGTGGTTTCTATCTCGATAGCCGTTTAACTTGGAGATACTATTTAACTGTTAAGAACCAAGAGCTACGAAAGAGATACTCTGTTTTGATGCGGCTACTTGATCATCGATCCAAATTAAATGCTACAGGCAAAGTCCTTCTATATAACAACTTACTAAAACCCATTTGGCTGTATGGATTCGAATTATGGGGTTGCTGCAAATCATCGAACACGAATCATATCCAAAGTGTACAGTCCAAAATATTAAGAAAGATAATTAATGATCCGTGGTTCGTTTCGAATAAAATAATTCATCGAGATCTAAACATATCGCTTGTCGCAGAGGTTGTCAAGACCAGATATAAAAAATTTCACAAGTTGGCCTACAATAGTAATGTTGACCAGATATAAAAAATTTCACAACAAGTTGGCCTACAATAGTAATGCTCTGCCTGAGTTCCCATGATTAGCTAATAACTATACGGCTCTATGGAAGTGCAATCATTGGAACGCTTCTTCTTACATTTATAATAAGCTATGGTCATTCAGCAAACGCACTTATTGTTTTTTAACAGTTGCGCGTATAAAAGTAAAAATAAAAATAAAAATATATTTGAACATTTTGGGTCTCAATGAAACATTGAGGAAGTAATGCATGATTTAGGTCGTATGGTATCATCGAATGAAATATTCAGATTTGTATTATGGAATGTAATTAGACAACAAAAGTTTTTCACTATTAATTGGTCTCACACGAATTTTATGATGTTCGTGCAATGGACCAAAATTATAAGACGATTTAATTATTAATTTGAGTCGTTTTCGACTATATTTTTTTTTTTTGGCTAGTAACGCTGAAAAGGTAGCGCACGATTTTGAGAACAATAAATTGAGGAAGATTTGTGAGCTCAAAGTTTTATAGTATTAAACCTATAACTCAGTTACGCTTACTTTTTCATCTGCCTTTTCTTTTAATGTTTAAACAAATATAAATGCAAACATTTATTTCGGAAACACATGATATTTATTTTGCGATACTAATACGTTCAAAGTATACTACAGTACCATTAGTACTATAAGTAGTGTATACTGTTAAAATAAAAAATAAGAAACAATATAAATTAACAATTGCACTAGTTATTGAGCACATAAGGTAGATATATATTTAAAAAATTTATAACAGCAATTTTTACATCTACACGTATACTACTATATATATTTACATGTAACAGTTAACAATGAAGTAAACATAATTAGTATTTATATTTCTATCATACATATATACATATAAAAACATACGTCCTTAAATCACGGAAAATAGTCTATATGACAGGTTTTTTTTTTTTTACTAACTACAAATAACACACGTAGAAACAAATCAATATTTCAAAGCCATTTAATAATTATGAATATGATAATGAACAACGGAACTTAAAATTATTGGACTATATTTTTATTCTCGTTTGTTTACAGAAAATACACGTGAAGAAATATACAAAACTATTTAAAAATATAGAAGTTAACATTAAATTCAACGTACCGCATCAGGTGGATCAGATTTATGTTGTAAATGTACTTTTATAAATTAATAATCATTTACATAATGATAAAATTAACATGTACTCTTAATTTAATATTGGAGATCACAATATTTGAACATTAATTGATTTCTTGAATTAAGAATATATTAAAATTTATGAATTTATGTTAAACATATCGAAATTTGGTTTGGTTTTGTACACGAAGATTCATAATAATTTTTAAATATAAATCTACCCATTGTCTCATTAATATTTTTAAATATTTATTCAAAGGGGGAAACTGAACTAGTAGTAAAAACGGAAATAATTACATTATGGCTTAATGAAAACAAATATTTTTACTACAGTTAAATTTATATTTGCTTTTATAAATAAAAATGGCCTACGCAATTACTTCATGTTTTTGCATTTATTTCATCATTAAATGAACTTTTTATTAATAAATAATAGCTATATACACATTCTTTGAAAATACGTCATTCAAAGTGTTTTATAAAATAAAACAATATCAGTATGTAAACGTAGAATGGCACAACTGTTAAAATTGAACGAATAAATTGCAACGTACGCATTAAAATGTTACAATATAAAATAGATAAAATTAAAAAGACGCAGTTACATGAGGATTTCAGTAATTACATTAATTATAATCCAAATTTACGAAATTTCTTGTATTACGTTTGGTGTAAATAAATGCTCTCCCAACTTATATCGAAAATAAAGTTAACAAAACACGTTCAAATGTAAGACTAAAAAAATTTACACTTTCTTTAAATAATAAAAAAAAAAGATTTTAAAAAATTATAGAAACAATTTATGATATCTACCTGAGTAACAGTGTGTGATAAATTAATAAAATAAAATCAGTTCTTTGAAATAATGTTTGAACAATAAAAATATCTGGACATTGTGTAAGTAAATGACTTTATTGTTTAGGCGATGTAAACTTTATTAAATTTATCCCCTAGGAATATTACCATATGGATGAAGTTTCTAATAATTTATTACTACATAATTTTTATATATAATTTAGTTTTCAGTATTCATAGGAGAATGAACATATAAGAAGATAATTTTTACTAGTGTATTTTCAGAAAATTTGGATGTTGTATAAAGTGTTATATATAAAACTTTTTAATATTCATACGAAAAATAAATGTGTGGGATTAACAATTTCCGCTAAAATTATTTACGTAATATGTGCACTAAAAACAAAAAAAAAAAAAAGGATTCTCCTAGTAGAGTATTTCGAACAAAATAATCTAATTATAACATGGTTCAATGTACTTCTAAATAAAATAATAATAATAAAAAAAATATATAAAAAAAAATGTGTTTAAATTAACATTTTTATTATTATTATTATGTAAGCGGATCGTATACGATATTGTAATGGCAACTTTAACAAAACGACTATTTTATTTTTAGCAATGAAGAAGAAAAATAATAAAAAATACGTAACCAGAAAGAACAAAACATACTTCAAGTCTCAGGAAAATAAACTTAAAACAAAAATGATATAATCATAGGGGAACGAAAAAGACATACATACATACATATATATATATATATATATATATATATATATATATATATATGGAAACCAGTGATTTTAAAAAATGGCAGTGAGTTCGGCTTCTAATTATTTTTTATTCTGTGTTATATTGCAACGTGTAATATTTGATCATAAGTACATCATTCAGAGTATTAATAAGGCGATATAAGTAGACGTTACTTTATATTGTACTATTATATTTTTATGGGTCACGCAATATGCTTTTTACTTCTCTTTTCCATTTAACACATATATTTATATACAATACACATTTATATTTATATGCTGTTTAAAAAGTAATTATTTAATTTAAAAATATATCTATTAAAAGTGATATTTTAAAAGAAAAATTGTTCTTAGACTGTAATCCGGCGACATTGATTCTCGAGAGGCAAGCAATGTTAACAGTCTTCTTGTTATGTCACATCATTTTGATCCACGTTGTTTTATTTTTTAAGGATTTATAGATTCAATGAAGTCCTTCATCTCTTAGAACATGACATTATGAACATGATTTAAATGAATATTATTCATAATATGTTGATATCCACTTTCGTAATAATATTCGATTTTCTATTTTTCTATTCCGTAATACCAAGGTAGATGTTTAACCCCGCTGAAGGAAGAATCATTGTTAAAAGGATTGTTAGTTGTGGCGTTGTTACCGCTATTGTTGTTAATTAACTGATGGCAGTTTGGTAAAGAAGACAGCGAAGGCTGCGATGATAGCCCCCGCTTAAGCCAACCTCATTTTTTCATATCGGCTAAATCTTTAGGTTTAACATCTACCAACGAGGATTGCTGTTGCGACTGTGAAGAACTAACCGATGATATATTATTGTTCGAAGGATACATTTTATCCAATTGTTTCAACGATTCCGTCAAGAAATTCTACGAATTAAACAATTTTAATTTTAATTATATATATATATATATATGTATGCATGTATAAACTACATCGAACAGAGTAATATATACGGTAAAAAAACGAATATTGTAACAGAACGGTATATGAGATTTTAATTTTGAAAAGTTGAAAAGTCAACTACTAAACGAGATAAAAATTTGAAAAAAATTTGCGCGTATTTTTCGTGGATATATTACACGCACAGGCTTATAAATTAATTTTCTAAAGTCTTATGTAATCGAATATAGCATAATTACGAAATAAAGTAGTTTTTGGTTAAACGAGAGTTATTAGATTGACGCATAAGAGTATGTTCTCGTATTCGTAAGTTAAGATTCCGGTTCGTAAATTAATGGGTGAATAAAAACAGACTGTGAAAGTACAATGTTTAATAATAATAATAATAATTTCCAATTAATGTACAAATTTTACCTGTATAGCGGTTAAAGCCGCGACGATGGCTGGACTTCCAAAGCCGTGAGATATTAACGAAAAATGAGTTAGATGCCTCTGAATACCGGGCTCTAGTATATGTTGTGGTCTTGTATTGCAAAGCGGAGATCTATCTTGATTCAATAAATCCATTAATTCTTTCGTGACTTGTCTAAATGAAAAATTTATTATTATTTATAAAAGTTTTCCATCCGAGTGAGAACTAATACTTTTTTTAAGACGTGTAAATATATTCGGTGTATAGAAAAAGTGTCATTTATTTATTTCGTTCGTTAATTCTTTTAAAGATGAAAGACAAAATGTCGATTCTAACAAATGTTTATCATTTATTTCAGTAACGGACCCAGATTATATCTTTTGGGAGGGAGCAAGATGCCGCTTGTGCTATACGTGAGACACATAAACACTTATCCGAACTAAAAGAGTCAAATACGCGATAATTTTAAATGCGCGATAATGTAAAAAATCATTTTATTATAATGTATCGAATTAATTAAATTAAATATATAATATGGTGACCCAGAGAAAACGGACGGTTTTATTGCTTTTAGAATAACTCGAAAACAACTAGATTAAAATTTTTGAATGAAATTTTATTTAAAAATATGAAAACGAGAGATTAACATACAATCACTTGTATACAACAATATCGTTCAGATGACCGCTATTTGCAACAATACATTCATTCAGTCCTTACAAAATTTTCGAAGACTTTTTCGAGCGTGGGTCGCTGAATTTGGGAATCTACTGTAATTCGGATTACGGTACTTAATTATTTCTTTATTTCCTTATTTCGGGGAGGTGCTCGGGCCTCCTGGATCCCTTACATTCGCCCCTGATTTATTTTATTTGTAAAAAAAAAAATCGATATTTACTTAGTAGCGTGTAATAATTCTTTACGACGATAAGAATCCGAATGATCGCTCGTATGTTGTCTGGTAAGGTATTCGGCTACCTGTCTCGCGGGAAATTCCGTTTCACAAACGTAACCAAAATCTCGCGCCAAGTGAATAGCTTCGCCTGCAAAAAAAAAAAAAAAACGTGAATTAAATATTATTATTTATTTTTTTAAACAAAATTGTAAATAAATTATATATATGTACAAATCTAAAAGAATGTTTTTCACCGATGGATTTATCGCGTGGCAATTATAACATATTTGGGTGTAACAATTGTTGAAAATAATTTAAAATTTCATGATTATTTCCGTAACGAAAAGAATAAAATAATTAAATTTTCCCATATTTAATAAACTATATAAGAATAGCGATAGATTAATAAATTATAAAAAAAGAAGGAATAATCTTGTATAAATCGCAAATAATTCCGAATTTTTACTACGAAATATTAAAAATCAAATGATCGATAACATTAATAAAATCTTTTCCGAGAATAATAGCAATTAAAATGATCAAATCATATAAAACTGTTAGCTACTGGACATTAGAAAATTTCTCTATAGATTTAGAAAAAAATACATAAATATATCGATATTATTATTTTTTTTATATAAAAAAAGAAAACCAATATTAATATGATCCATGCATTTAATCAAGTAGAATATATGAATAGAAAAATTATATGCGAAAAAAAACAAGTTCATACAAAACAGTTTAAAGTTATAGTAAATAAATATTATTTAGAGAGATATCACACGCTCAATATCGTACTAAAGAAATAATCTCAGCTATTTCGCCTGAAAATTCTCACAGACGTTCTCATCAAGACTAGCATTATTAATAGCATCTAATTATATGTATTATAATTAATGATCATGTATACATCGAGTACGTCCTAATTTTTATAATGCACAATTTATTACCAGTTGTGGCAGTTTTAAAAATATCTAAGACGTTTTGAGAAAACTGTGTAACACGTAACGCTGTGGATACGTTTTACAATATCCTACAAGGATATAATTTTTTTTCCTTTTTTTTTTCTCTATACCTAGCTATATCAATAGTGAGTATGATATCTGCAGTTACTTGAGCGGTACTCCTTTTGAAGGTGGCCTAGAATGTACAAATTGGATTTATTTGATCAAGTCCAATGGTTTGACCCTCTGAAATCTTCGCAGCTCTGATGAGTTATCCAGCAAATTGACTGCTGTCCAGTTAGGGTGATCGTGTAGCTTCGTCGCATGTTTTATTGCTTCCTGTTTTATCACATCAGTAACATATGGAACATGTAGGTCACGATGTAAAGTTTTATATGATAAAAACCATGGTGCATTTGCAATGGTTCGTAGTTTTATTTTGGAATCGCTGCATTATATTTGTTCTAGCACTGCAGCTCCATATTTGACACCCGTATCTCCAAACAGGAACAACTATTTGTTTATATATGGTGATTTTATTATCCAAATGTAGCTTTAATTTTCTACCTATTAGCCAATACATTTGGCGAATTTTTATATTTAATTCGTTGTTTTTAGTTTGAATACGCTTTTTCTGTGTTAACTTACTATCTAGATGCATACCGAGATATCTTGCACTATCACTTATCGGCACTGCTTTTCGATTGATGGTAATGCTTTTTGGTACAATTTTTCTATTGGTTAAAATTACTCTTTTAGATTTGTTTTCATCGATCTTTATTCGCCATTGTTCGCCCCATGCTGTTACTTCATTTAATGAGCTTTGAAAGTTTTTATTAGCTTCCTCCGGCCAATGACTATCGCAAAAGTGCGAGGTGGCTACCAAGCTTTTATCAGATACTGGAAGATCTGCTGTATACATGAAGTAGAGGAGCGGTCCTAACACACTTCCTTGTGGGACTCCAGCAAGTATGGGTTGTCATCTCTGAATTTAATCTGAAAATATCTTTCTTTTAAAAATGAGCTAAGTAATTTGTAGTACTGATATGGCAATACAATTCGCAGTTTATGCAGTAGACCTTTGTGCCATACCTTGTCAAAAGCCCGGCTGACGTCTAGGAATATCGAATAGCATATTTTCTTTTCCTCTAAACTACTTTCTATTTTTTTAACCGCTCGATGGACTTGCTGGATAGTAGAATGCTTGGTTGAAAAAACCATATTGGTGATCTGGGAGGCGTTGTTTATTTTCTAGAATTTCATTTAATCTTTTCAATATCAGTTTTTCAAAAAGTTTAGAAATTATAGGTAACAGGGCGATCGGTCTGTGTGAGGTCATTTCTGTAGAAGATTTGCCTGGTTTTAGGATATAATTACAGATGGATAGTGTGAGATCGGAACAGAATTAGCAAATAGCAAATATAACGAATTGTAATAAGTCAGTCGTCGAAGAAATCAGAAAATTTATAACTCGTTATATTAAGAAGATAACATCGGTTTTATTTACATCTTATCGTTAAGTTTAAAATGATAGATATTAATGTAAGTAAAATTTTTTAAATAGAGTTTATAGTGGAAACAAATTTAATTAAATTGCCACGTTAAATTTTCATAACGTAAATTTGTAATTACTAAATAAATATACTATTACCAAACGAAAAAAAAAACAACAAATAAACTATTCTATCCTACTGAATAAAAATAAAATGGCAATTTTTAGGATGCAATCATAAGGAAGCTGTTGCGAGGCATTTCTATAAAATCAGCGAATTTTTTTTTAAAATTAATTTCATAGCGTAAATTATCTTAATGGATGTGGAATGTTATATTCGTGTACAATATTAGATGATTTTAAATAAATATGTTCTATAAAAAAATGTTTAGTATTGAAACATTTCGTATTAAACAACGTATAGGAGACAGTATTTTTAGCACAATTTAGGTTTATAAACAGTCGGTGTTTTGGAATATAATATTTTCTTGCTTAGTATTAATGCAAATTAATTTAACAATGAATAATATAGACAAAATCTTAATTATCGTTATTGTTCTTTTTTTTAAATTGAATTGTTATTAAAATTTTTGTTTGATGAAACCACAAAAAATCATAAAAATTTCGATTTTCAAGAATTCAAGAGATTTTCAAATGTGAACAATTTAAAATTGTAAAATGATTACTCGCTTTATCGGTTTATTGTTTTTATTTAGTTTTTCTAAGAAATTTAATGCGATTGTCAACGGTCACAGTCTTCATAGTGTTCTTTATCATCTGTCTACAGATAGCGCCACGGATATCGAAATAATTCTCCTAGCGGCGGCTAATAATTTTTTGTTCGATAAAAATAATAAAATTTTCCTGTTGGCTTTCTCTTCGAAGAAGTTTAAAATTGTAGGTATTATTGTTCTAATTTTATATTACTCATTTATTTATTTCGATTTTTTAAGTGTCCGCGTTAAGAAAAAAATCGTTGGTACGTCGATAAATTTTTATGGGTTATACCAGATTTTACCCCACTTTGTCGGTTAACAAGGTATTCTAGTACGAATTAAAGGAAACTCATTCCCGTTTGAATACTGAAATTAGAAATTAAGCAACTAAATTGCTAACATAGAAACTAGATAATTAAAATCATCGAAAAATAATAGTTACAAATTGTAAATTTATATATAAATAATTTTCTCTTTTAAGATTTTTTTATTTTGAAAATTAATAGTTTTATTTTTAACTTATAATCTTATATAATTATTTATTATTATATTTAATAAGGTTAAAGTAATTCTTTTTTTTTGTATATAAATAGTACAAACCAATAAGGCAACTTCAATTTAGACAGCCACCCTGGAAAACGGCAGTGCATATAGAGAACGTGTCAAGAAATTGGAAGGAAAGATGTGGAAAGATAAATAGACTAGAAGTAAAACCATTGACGCAGATCCAGTACAATGTCTCAGCATAGAACCCTTGAGAATGGTCCTATCATGACGAGAATGGTGCAGAATAAATAGATTCCGAACGAGACAAGGTAAATGTGCCTATATATTGAATAAATGGAAACTCTCGACCATTTGTGTAGTTGCAAAATATTCTCTTTAAATAAAAATAACATTATTTTACACGATGTACATAACGTCACGAATAGGGCGCTCTAGTGGACATGTGGATTTTCAGTAGATGTTTAAGCATATTTCTTTTAGCTCCATATGAACGAACGAACTTCTTGTCGTAATATTTGCTATCTGATTTTTCATCCTTTTGTGCCATATCATCATAATAATAATTTCATTTGCTTCCTCAATTTATTCGATGTGTTTTAACTATGGTTTATTATGAACTTAATTACTAATAATTCCGTCGTTTCTTATGAAGTTCTTAACGACGTTATTAGAAAATTCGGAATTAATGACTAGACTATAATTATTTAATCAGTTTTTTTCTTTAAAAAAAAAAATAATTATGATAAAATTGTGTAAACTTCCTACTACATTAGTCTGCGTATGACAAAATTTTTATCATCGTCTTTTTCCTCGATACTTACGTTGAAAATTTCAACTCGATCGTATTATAAGCCTAGAAATTTACTATTTATCGCTTGTGTGTTAGTGAATATAGTTAAAATTTTATATTTCCGGTATCGTTTCTCCTGAATATATCGGATCTTCCGGAAATATTTTTTAATCCACGAAAGAAAAAAAAAACCGAAAAATTTAAAAATTTATTTAAAAAAAAAAATAACAACATCGTCTACTATTAATATTTGTAAAAAAAAAAAACATTTTTGGTTACAACTCTGGAGATCTTTATAAAACGAGTACTCAATTTTTTTTCGTAATTAGATCGATACGTTTTAGGACTCCGTCAAACCGTATACGAAAAAAAAAATTGAATAATTTACAATTTGTAAGAATAAACGTCGATTTCCTCATTTTGTACGGTCAACAAAGAATGAATGGAACAATGTGTAGAAATTAAAAACGAAAATTGGCGCCAGAAGAATAATAAACGAAAAGAACACGATCGAGAAATAGAAAACAATTCGAGTAGAGCACAAAAGAAAGTATTAAATAAAAATATAACAAAAGATTTATACACACACACACACACACATATGTATGCGCAAATTCATCTATGTTGTAATGACGAATCGAAGTGGAGGAGATATCATTTAAAATTGTTTATTCTGAATAGAAGAGACCGTTGATTTGGAGCGGTGATCGGTAGTAGGGATAATAAAGCGAGATGATATCCAATAAGATGATCTCATACAGAACGCATCTTCTGACGCTTTGAAGTAAAAGTATAGAATAATTACTATGGCGATGATCGCAGCTGATTTTATATTTACAACGTGTGCACGTTTTGTACATACATATACACACACACACATTTGCACAATATAATAATAACCATAGAAATGACAGTAATAATAATAATATTAATAACACAATGATTTAAATACGGTAAATTTTTGACTTCGAGGGGATAAGGGAATAACACATTGAAATTGGGAGAATCCTATATATAATTTCTCACCCGCCATTGGACAAAAATAATAGACCACTCACCCATCCGCCATTCTAATCTATTCGCATTTTCGTACCTTCTTATTGAGCAGTTATTTCACATTGTCATCATCACCACCATTACTCTGCGATCCGACGTAATTACGTAGTACTATAGTCTAGATATCCTTTAACGCTTGTACATACGTATGTACATTCTTTAGTAATCTGACTATACTCTTAATTATTTTTCTAATTTTTAGTTCCATAATATTAAGTATAACGTTTTTCGTGAGCTATTTTTTCCTGATTTTCACGATTATATCCTTTGTAAAACTTTACCAAGATGTATTTATTTTAAAGTTGTGACAGGTTGCTAATTTGTTATATTCCGCTAAACGTTAGATAACAATGCTATTCACAATCTCCCTTTTTATACAGTCCGGTGTGCGATTTCTCATATATATATATATATATATATATATATATATATATATATATATATATATATATATATATGTAATTAGAAAAATAAAGTCCAAAGTTCGTCGGGAATGTCGCCTAGACGATTTTCGTCAATCCGAAGGTAATGTCGCGGCAAAGCTCATAGTATAATATCCGGAATAGGCGATAAATATTAGTTCGGTCCAAGAATAAGTTTCCCTTTCGTGTTTTCTCGATTAATCCGATCGCAGTTCCCGAATCTGCTATGCCGAGTATCATGGACATAATAATTCGCAACACCATAAAGCGTCTTAGCTTTTTCTTCATAGTAACTCATTTTTTTCATCTATAAAATTTTGCTTTTAAAATTTTTTTATACCTCCGAATTTTGACCGTCTCAAATTGTGCTGTCTGAGACACGGTTCTCATGGGCATATGCCATAATACGCCACTGAAAGAAGGGTCGATTAAAAAGCCTGAAAGTGAAACCAAGAACGAATTGAATGTGTAGCAGATTTATATGGAGAAAATGGAACGGAAAATAACGATAATTGTCAATTTTTCGGATTTAATATAACGATGCGTATATAATAACATTACGTGATAAATCGTAGATTATAAAAATTAAAAATTGTATAGATAAGTTAGATCGAATTCTTTTTATAAGTTTAGTATTGTTTATTACAGGAACACTTTAGCAATACCGAATACGGCATATTTAATGTTTTTGGATTACTAAATAATTCTGAATTTCTCGTGAAAACCTGAAAGCGTTGAAAACATTATGATTTATCTATATCGTATTAGCATGTATATCCTATTTTATTAGACTTATTTTCATTTAATTACCTAAATATTACTCATATTATTAATAAGTTATACATAAAATACTCAGGTTGAACTTATTTACAAGGGGTTTAAGGTAACGTATAATCCGTTTCGGCTGATATTTCACATAAATAAATGGAAAACCGAAATAAAAATTATGTAAAATAAAAAAAAAATATATAAACATAAACTCTGATGATGTGTAGTGCGAACTGAACGAAGCATAAGTTAAAAATAAATTGCGGTATGTTTTATTTTTGTGTGTTCTTGGTTTTTATTTTAAAAATTATTGTTTTTTGTATTATAAAAAATGTTCTTCCAGTTTTTCATTTACTTAGTTTATGTTTCAGATAATCTATCGGGCTGTTTATTTATTTCTCAATCTATTTTTCTGTCTATATATCATTTATCCTTGCATCTCTATCCATCTCTCTCTCTTTTTCTCTTCCTTTCTCTCTACCCGTATATAATACATACATATATAAAATATATATGTATATCACGATATGCCTATATCAACCCACTGCTGGGTATAGGCAGTCCCCAAACTTTTCCAACGACTCCTATCTTTCCTATCCATTTAACAATATCATCTCGCCGCCTAGCCATAGGCCTTCCTCGCGGACGTCGGCTGCAAATTTGCCACCACTGTAATACACGTTTAGTCCATGTTTCATCCTTTTGTCTTGCTAAATGTCCGGCCAATATAAATTTTATCCTCGTGATCCGCTCCACTGCGTCTACCAATTTCGTCTCTTCCCTAATCCATGTAACCACCTTGCGATCGTTGAGTTTGATTCCGAGGATAATCCTCTCGTGAGCCGTTTGGGTTTTCCTAATACTTCTAGCTGTCCCTTTAGTAATAAGGCTCCGTGTTTCAGCTCCATATGTCAAGACTGGCATCACACATTGATTATACAGCTTACTTTTTAGACTATTTGGTATTTCTTTATTTTTAAAAGCGTTTCCTAATTTCCCAAATGCCATCCAGGCCAGCGATATTCTTCTTTTAGTTTCCAGTTGCATTATATTATTCTTAATGGATAAGAATATATAAATAAACATATATATATATATATATATATATTTACTTATTTATTTATTGTAATGAAGTCACACAACAGCTAAAAAGCCAATTATAGTGTAGGCTTATAATATATATATATTTATATTTATATTATAAATATAATTATATGTATATGTGAAATATATACTATGTAATATATTATATGTATACATTATATATATCTAAGGATCTCATGGTATAGCGATAATTTATCCATCTCTCTCCCGCTTCTGTACTCATTATCTACTTCTCTCCCTCCCTCTCTTTCTCTATGTATATATATATATAATATGCATATTATGTATTATGTATATTAACGTCATTGCACTGTGCAACAAAATATTAGGTAAGTAATTATATTATATATTATGTATATGTAAAATATATTATATACATACATTTTATATATATATCGTGACAGCGCTAATGCCTAAATATACTGTTCTGCTCAACTTGAAAAGGAGTATCAGCTCTTCCTTGGAAAGGTAACACAATAGCAGACGACCCTATAATCGACTGTCTTAGTATGATTACTGTGGATTGCTTAGACGATGTCCGAGCTTGTGGTAATTCATTTTATACACACTTACACACACACACAAATATATAGAATCGCAAAATTAATAAATATTTATTTTGGGTTATCCAACTGATTTTTTCTCTTTTAATTTATAACTTTCAAAATGACCGGTACTTAGATACCACGTCTTAATTCGTAAAAGCGATCTAAATAATATCGTATGTTCTAATGAAAAAGCTACGATGATCGGTGAGCGCGATATTTATTTTCTACATTTATCAACTGCACGGCAACCATGATTACTTTCTGGTTAGTGTGGCTTTAATATTATATAGCTGGGTGTTTGTGTGTTGATGTGTGCGCGACGTGTGATTATTATTGACCTATATGACTGGCCGTACGTTGTCAAACAACTGATTTATCGCGATTCTTCTAATACTATCGCGTCCTACCTACCACCGGAATGATATCTCCTACGCTTTTCCAAAGACGTCTTAATTTTTATTTTACTTTTTGTACTATATTCGCAGTTATGTTAGAGATTAACGCTGGAATAAAATTAAACTAAAAAATAAAAGTTGTTTTTAAAAACAAACTAAAATAGAAAATGGAAAAAATCTTGTTAACACATTTTATAACAAGTGGAAAGTTGACTTCTCGTCTCGACAGTGGATACTTGAGAATTTACGATTTGATTTTTATTCCATTTACGGATACATGACGGTTTCTAGCGTGATGATATGTATATATACGTAATATACACATATTGTATATATGTATATATATATATATTTAAACTTGAAGGGTATATAAAAAAAAACGTTCAGTTTACGTGATAAACATACAAGATGCAAAAAAGAATTGTGTTTCACATCACTCAATGGGGGAAATCTAAAGAGTAAATTATATAAGTTAAAAATGTCTAATTAACGAATTTTTTCCTCATTAACGTCGCATTCCGGGGAAGATATTGGTTAAACGAACGACTTAATTCGTACGGTGATGAATTTATTGAAAATGATAATTTATTGTTTTTTTTTTTAAATTAAAACGTTTTCAGTGTAACAAAAACTTTTTTTATTATTCTTTTTCCACTAACACAACTATATAGAATCGTTTTCATAATATTTAATTTATTGAAATACCTTTATACATACATACATATATATATATGGGAAAAATTTTAACGAAAATTATTTTCCTTTCTTTTTCTATTTTTTTGAAGAATGTGAAATTAGTGATTTTTTATTCAAATAAACAAAATCACCATTTTTTTCCTCTATGAAAAATCACAAAGCTTTTCGACTGTTAGGCCATTATCAAGTGAATATTTAAAAATATAAAAAATATCAAATGAAAAATACGAATTTGAGATTACAATTCACAGAAACTGAGCTAAATTAAGAATAATATTAATAAAACGATCTGGATGATTTATTAATTCTGTTCTTCATTTTGATTAGTTTTTGTGAATTGTAATCTTAAATTAATATCTTTTCATTTTATATTTTTTTATCTTTTTAAACATTCACGCGGTAATGGCCTAACAGCCGAAAGGCTTTGTGATTTTTCATTAAGAAAAATTTTAGTGATTTCGACTTTTTTTTGTTGTTTATTTTTTTTTTTTTTTGGTTTGTTATATTTACTTTTGTGACAACAAACCGATTACGATCAATTTTCCCTAGTGTTCACAGAAATAATGTATAGGCAAGTAGTCGCCTACCTCCGATATGGAGTCGCTACTTAATAATGATGCATTTTTATAAACATAAATAAATTAATTACGACGAAAATAAAAATAAAATACACGAAAATCTTCAATGTAGTCTGGAATGTTTGATGACGAGGTATTTTTAAATGTTTAAATAAAAGGGAAGTATTTTATTAAATCGATTCGGTTTCCTAAATTTCGATATTTCGGAACGGACGAATAGCGTGTAATGTTTGCAGTTTCGGAACGAATTAAATGTTATCGTCATCTGTGTCTATATTATTTAGGATGACCCACAGAAGATAGGCGGTTTTTTTGTTTTTTGAATAACTCAAAAACTACTCGAACAAAATTTTTGAATGAAATTTTATTTAAAACGAGAGATCAGCTTACAATCATGTTTTGAAAAAATTTTCGTTCAGATGATCGCCATTCGCAACAATACATTCATTCAGTTTTTTATATTTCCGAAGATCGAGCATAAGTCGGTGAATTTTCGAAATTTCTTCAGAAATACGAGTTGTCTTCCAGATCTGGTGGACGTGTTTCGTAAACGCGGCTCTTAAGGTGTCCCCACAAAACGAAATCGTTTAACTTTGAATTCTTTTCGAAACTCTCTTTGCACTGTCGTGATCGATTCACGCCGAATGGTTGATTATTATTTTTTTATATCAGATTGATGAGAAATTAATTTTTGGGTTGATTAATATCTTGTTTATTATACAGTAAAACTTGTTTTATCCGTCACCTCCGGACCGGGCCTGTGACATTTGAATAGACGGATAACCGAAATTCCGACACAATTTACATATATAGATACCAGATTATAAATCATTTAGAAAAGAAATTAAAATATATATATATATATACATATATGTTTAATTGGATAACGTTTAGAGCACTGCATTTTTATTTAGAAATTTAATATAGAAAAACTGTACGTTAAATAAATTTTCTTTTGTTTCCTCGCAGCTCGAGCTTTCTTTACGGCAATGTTCCGTATTTTTGCTAGAAGTGGGATCTCTGTAAAGTTTGCCTCCTCTTGTCTTTCAGACCAATCGATGTACTTTGTTAACATTATTTAAGCTTTCGAATGATTGCTGAGTTTTGGTTGCAGTTTGATTCTTCATCGTCGTCAATTTCACCATTATTAGACTACTGCACGTTAGATACAACACCTTCATCATGTTTAACACGCTCTAATCAATCTGCTACGTCTTCAGTTGTTAGTGTGTCAATAGCAAACCTTTATGATTTTGTCAACACTAACCGTTCCAGTTGTTTCGCTAGTGGGTAGTGCAAGTTCAGGCCATAGTTTATTCCACTCATTCTGTAGGTTGTAAGGTCGACGCATGGACTGGAAAACGTTAAAAATGTCGTCCTTAATGTTGTAATTTTTCCAAAAAAATCGTTGTCATATCGACAGATGACAGCAAATTTTCAATGAAACTTCTTTCGTACACAGTGGCGGATAAGAGAGAGTGACAGATAAGAAGGTGACGGTTATAGGAAGTTTTGTCATTTTACATTAGGTCGATGAGAAATTAATTTTCCGGAGATTAATATATTGTGTATTTTTTTCTTTTTATATTGGATTGATAGAAATTAATAATTGGCGTTGTAGAAAAAGCTCGGAGAGCGAGACGAAGTGCTTCGTGATGTATGAAATGTGTAACGAACGCAACTGTTTTGGTTTAGCGGATGAGCAAACAGGAAAATAGTAGTCATATTTGGAACGTATCGAGGTTTTGTAAATTTTTAATGACAAGTCTTTATCTCTACCATAAGAAGTATACGATAGTTTGCTTAGTAAATTTCATCTACGTGAGAAAGATGGTATAAAGTGTTTTATATGCATTTTCCAAGTCAATTTATTATCAAAATGTAACCCAAGATAAGTAATATTATTTGTACACGGGAAATTGTTGCATTATTCATTCTAATATTAAGTCGATAATTACAGAGCTATCTGCATAAGTGAATTGATTTTGTTTTTGAATCTGAAAACTGTAAACCGTGATCGGCCGATCATTTAAGTAAAGTGTTTGTGGTATTTCAACTAATTCCTCAATAGCTGTATTTTTGAACGATACGAATATTATTAGATCATCTGCAAAGAGTGCTGCACGAATTGGAGATTTAATCTCGTTGGCAATGAAGTTAATTGTAATATTACATAATGTTGGTCCGAGTTCAGAGTCGGGAGGCACTTAATTTACAAGACTTATGTTGTTAGATATTACCACTTTTTACGACAAAATTTCGATGATGTTCTTAATGAATACAGCTATACGTCCTCGAATATTCCAGTTGTCTAATTTTAGGTGTGGCATGAAGGTTTACTAGTTAAATTCAAGTCACAATTGTCGTCTAGTTCATATTGTTTAATTAATTCCTACATCCACGACAGGTACTTTCAGGTACTTTATGAACAGGCGCTTTCTGAAGTTTAACCCATTTTAGCCGGTGTATCGCAGTGTTCAGTATTCGGACTCATATTGTATGTAACTGTATACCGTAGATTTTCCATTAACCGCGAATACATACGTGGCTACTTTAGCTGACGATACAGCTCTACTACTCCCGTGTGACACAGATCGTAATATCGTCAGACATGCAGAAATCGTTAAATAAAGTAGATAATTCGTTTAAAATGTGGAAAATAAGTGTTAACGAGTAGTTTACTAATAGGAAAATTGTAGTCTCACTCGTTAAAATCAACAATGTAGTAATGCCAATTCAGTCTAGTATTACGTATTTGTGTATGCACTTAGACAGTTGACACTGATACGTTATCATATAGTTAAAAAAAGAAATGAACGCAATATCCGAATTCAGAAATGAACTGACTCATAGGCAAGAACAGTGTTTTAACACTTAAGAATAAGTAGTTCATATATATATATATATATATATATATATATATATATATATATATATATATACGCTACCGTTCGACAAATCTGGACCTACGAAACTGAACTGTGGAGTTATGCTAAAGATACAAACATTATAATAACGCTAACAGCTCAAAATGAAATCTAAGGAAAATTACGAACGTACTCTGGTAGATAATCAGCGCAACATAAAGATCTAAACATCCTGTACGTATATGATATTATAATGCATTATGTACAGATACATGCATTGAATGAATATTCTAACAGCTTGACTAAACACATGTTGGACACTTCCAATGACGTAAGAAGATTAGAGTGCAGTAAACCATTGGACCTACTTTACGGTAACAGCTATCAGATGAGAACCACTGGGTGCTTTATTGCTAAATGGCTACGGTTGATTATCAATAAAATAAAACATTCAAACAAAGTATATATATCGCGATGTCACGATACGCCTATATCAATCCACGCTGGGTGTAGACAGTCCCCAAACTCTTCGAACAAATCCTATCTTGTACAGCTCGGATCCAATTGATTGCTGTCCATTTAACACTATCATCTCGCGTATATATATATATATAAAATTCAGCCTCGTCCTTCCTCTTGTTTCTTTCTCTTCCAAAGAGTCTACACGTTAAATATTCCTATTGTTACGTTATATATGACCGATCTATCTGTGTCTGTTTCCACTTAGCTTCCACACTAAGTTTCTTTCTTCAATAATTAAATTACAAATTTCTTTGCTCTTTATTTTCTTTGTCTATTTTAACTTTTTCATTCTTTGTGTTTGCATTATTTTTTAAAAATTTATATATTGTTCAATTTTTACTGATTTGTAGAATAATACGTAAATTCCACACATAGTTTTCACCGTTAACCCTACCGGCAATATTTCGAGGGAGATCTACGACGATAATAAATTAACGTCATCCATCCTAGAAATCGGTTCTAATTGAATACCGGATTTTCAAGCGGGTAAAGAAGAAATATCCTTAGTAATAAAATATTGTGAACAAATTAGAATAAACGTACGTTTATGGTGGTAGAATTTAAGTTGAAATAGCATTCGATTTAACCTATTGTATAAACTCGCAACTTTTAAAATTATTACATTACGCTGTCATATTTCGTTTATATATATATATATATATATATATATATATATATATAATATATATATATATGTATAAAGATATATCTGGAACATTTTATAGAGTTAGATGCAAATGTATATCATACTATAAGGGCACTACAACTGGAAACGATTACTTTTATTAAATTCGCAGTTATAATATCCAGTTATTCTAGAGGAACTGGTTCTTGTTCCTGTGGTGTAACGGTAAATGTAGTATTCGATTTTATTAATATAAAAAATACGTCAGATATTTCTAGCGGAAAGATAATAAAAGTAGGATTTTTGTATTCTTTACCGGCAGAATTCGAACAAATAGCGCTCATAATAAATTTCTATTTTAAAACGGTCTCGGTAATACCTTCCGCAATACATCTAATTTCCACAGTTCAAATGAATAATCTCATCGAGCAAATTATAAACAAATCTACATCGACCCGTCTAAATTTAACAAACTTCGTGGTTGGCTGTAGTTCCTCATCTCATACGTTACCCGTCTACCACATGAGTAGTCGATATTTTCTGCTGAGCTATACATGAATACACCTCCCTACATCCGGTTGCACTCGCTGAAACACCAGAAAAATCTTCTAATATGTTCAGATTCTCTCTCTTCTGTCGTGTGCTTCAACAGTAACCGAACTAAATTATAATTATATCCCATTGCTGTAAAAATTTCGAATTCGTTATACCTACTTTTAATATAATTTTATTACGGGCCAAATTTTTTTACCAAAAATGAACTGACCGGGAAAACAGCTAAAGAGACAGTAACCAACCTTATCCATTCACTCCTGTGTATCTTAATCTGATGTAACCCCCTCCATCGAATACCGAAAACATAAAAACGTTTCCGATGTATATCCCTACAACGAATTGCCTTACAGCTATTCTATCATTTTCCTTCGAGATCTTGTTTTACACAGTAGAACCGAACCGGTAGTTTTATCTCGTATACGCGTTGGGATAACGTTGCATTCACTCGAGCTACATTATAAATAAAACAGATGCGCCGTTGTACGCACAGACTTCCTTAACATTCCGACACTTAAATATTCACAATATTCCTTATACCGACCTCTTAATATTTAGTTGCAATTCGATATAACAAGTTGTATTCGACGAATCAATTGAAGTTTAATTTTCTCCGAAATATAGATATGATCAGCTCCATATAACTTAGTTTTGTGTGCTGTCGGTCATAGCAACAGTATATGGTGCCCGAAAAAAAAGAAGAAATAGCGGCAGCTGCCGAGAGTTCAATATAAACAATTCGATTTTTTTTTTTTTTTTCGGAATACGGGTATCAGGACCCGAGATGGAGTTGGGCCTGACTAACTTATTGGCTGATTGCTGGATCCCGATTGCTATAATATATATATATATATATATATATATATATATATATATATATCGAATTATAGAAAGAAGAAAGTTTGTCACGAACAATACGTTAGTGTGACAATTCGCAATACGCGATAACTAATTATAGTTTTAATTTATTAGTTCATAATTTTAACACCAACACATGCATATACATACTTTCCATATAATATTGTTAAACTTTCACGCGTTTACTTTAATTATTCATTCGTGAAAATAACGAATATATTAGTTTCATCTAATACAAATAATCTGTCGATCGGAGTACTAAACCAAACAACAACAACAAAAAAGAAGTTAAAATCCAGTAAAAGTTTTTTTATTTATTAAAAATCACAAAGCTTTTCGGCCGTTAGGCCATTATCAAGCGAATATGTAAAAAAGATAAAATATATAAAATGAAAAAGTATTAAGATTACAATGCACAAAAAAAAAACCCTGTGCAAAATAAAGAGCAGTATTGAATAAAACAATCAGACCCTTACTGTTCTTCATTTGGAAGTTTTTTTGCGAATTGTAATCTTAAATTAATATTTTTTCATTTTATCTTTTCTATCTTTTTAAATATTGACCGATAATGTGTGATTTTAACTTGCTTTCCGTTGTTTATTTTAATAAAAAATTACTACATCCCGTATTCTTCAAATTATGATTAGAGTACTACCTACATTTTTAAACTGAATATGCTGTAGTTAAGTACTTTATAGTTAGAAATTATTAATTACATTTTTGGTGTATTGTATAGTTTATTTTAATTAATCTTTTTTTTTATAATTATTATTTAATTTATTTTATTAACGGGCGAATTTAAAAAGTTTTTTTTTTTAAATATTATTTTTTCTATCATATCGGAGTTTCATTAATTTTTATAACTTTTCAAATTATTCAAACAATACATTGTGTTACAGACACACATACATATTTCGGTATCTAATTTTTCTTTCCTGAACTTATTTTTCGAGTAATCGTCTGAAATCCACTACTTCAAACAGCTAATCCATTCAATTGATCCGTAACATGTTCTGTGCAGCTAAATTTCAATTGCTCCGTTTCTAGTCTATTATTTTCTGTTTTTTATTGTTATTACTTTTATCGTTGACTTCTATACTGTATAGTAGAGTTGGGTAAGTGTTTAGATTTTACTCTCTGTTCTGGCACGTTTAAGCGATCTGGTCGCCTAATAGATTTCTCATAAACGATTTTAGCATAAGCCTCGATCTTCGTATTCAGGTTCCCTCTTAATATACGTCCAAAATATTTAAAATTTCTAATCTTTTAGCCTACGGTTTTAAGGAAATATGGTGAAGAAGGTGGGATTAGACGTGGTAAAAGAAAGTGGAATCATTAGAAAAAAAATTAAACAGCGCCATACAAACGAAGAAGCTAAAGAGACCTTAGTATGCGTAATTTTAGATCTACGTCCACGTTTAGTCAAATTCGATAAAAGATATTTCATAAATACATACACAACAAGCACACATATTTATATATATATGTATATATATATATATATGTATGTGTTCTTTTTTTTATTATTTATTTTATTAATTTATATAAGAAAATAATAAACAAACAGTAGCCTGCGGAACTAGTTTATGGCTACCGGTAGTATATCTATGTATCTCAAATAATTCCGAGATAAATATAGGAAATTGTTCTAATAGAATAATTTCACTAGGATTAAGTGATTAATCGATATTATACAATTTTATATGCTGAGCAACCTCTATTCCATTAATTACGACATTTTCCATCATTGATGATTTGTGCAATTTATTCAAATAATATCCGATAGAACCATATCTGTGTCGAGTAAACATTTACTTTAAATGTTTTGTTTTTAAAACGTTTACATCAGGGAAAAAATTATTAATTAATTTATTATTAGTTTCAGCATCGTATCTTGATTTCAATTCTATAAAAATCTATAAATCAAGTTATTTAAGGTGTTCTTTATTTATAATACCATTATGTTCTCTTTTAATTTCAAAAGTAATCTTTTTTTAATATGTACATAGGTAATACTCGTGCAATAGTTCGAATAGCAATATTTCAAGCGGTTATGTATGAGAATGTTAAATCAATCAAAAATTGCCGGCTATTAGAATTTACTTTATGAGTTAGTTAAACGGTTACAGTAGACGTCAGCACAATACGACTAGAAGAATATATGTGTTCTTATGAATTCGAAAACTAGAAAGAGGAAGTTGCCTGACGACCCTAATCAATCGAAAGATTAATAGAGGATCGGACATATCCTGGACATGCCAATACAGAATCATTTTTCATTGTTTTACTCAGTTCAATTCTAAAACCTATGTTCAAGATGTATTTTCGAATCTAGATATAAGTTCAACCATGTTCAAGAATGTTATACATAACATTCCTGCTCGCTTGTAGAATAGGACATACTTCCGATTTCAAAAATTAATTTCGTATCTATTGTTAGACCTATCTTTTGACACACGCACACACACACACATACATATATGAATAAAACTGATTG
Organism: Coronaproctus castanopsis; assembly: GCA_032883995.1. Taxonomy (NCBI): domain Eukaryota; kingdom Metazoa; phylum Arthropoda; class Insecta; order Hemiptera; family Monophlebidae; genus Coronaproctus; species Coronaproctus castanopsis. The sequence continues at coordinate 188,577,965 of CM065052.1, read as the reverse complement.
TTACCTTCAACCAACGAAGTTAGTAACGTAACGTTGGCAGCTTTTCGTCTACCAGCTGGCAAGTTTAAACCGATCTTCTCCAATTTTTCCCTCAATAGGCGTCCACCGTTTTTCGATTTCGCCCTAAACCATAACACGCAAAACGTACTTTAATAACGAGTAGTAAAGATATTATTTTCATGCAAGGCTACTTTTATTAACGAGTATTAAAGATATTATTTTTATGCAACGCTAGTTTACTTTTAATAACGAGTAGTAAAGATGTTATTTTTATGCAACGCTATTTAACTTTCCACAAGTTGGTGCGGTGGAAGATCTTTATAAATTTACAATTCCTATATATTCTTATCTTATTAAACGAGCAATTATTATATATATATATATATATATATATATATATATATATATATCCGGCTATCTCGGAAACGGCTTTAACGATTTAGATGAAATTTTGTAGATACCAGTAATTTGTTAAGCAATTAAAAATGACCGGGGTGAAAATGTTTTGTAGTTATAACTCCGGAAATTTATGAAACGAAATTTCACACGATTTAAATGTAACGTTTTTTAATAGTATGCGATTATTATTTTACCAAAAATCACTATTTAAAATAAAAAAAAAATTAATACCAAGCACATGGCTTGTCACACAGATACTTTACTTTTAAACAATATTATATTCAAGTATATTATAATATATATATATAAAACTAGAAAACATCTCAAAATTGATTGCGGCTTGGATAAATCTATGTATCTAGCTTTCCCAAATATGATTAAAAAAAAATAATTAATAAACGTGCGGAAATTTTTTTAAACAAAGTACACCTTTTCAAATATTACTTATATGTATGTTTATAATCATGAAATAGATCGAAGTTTCTCCGTTATAGCGGTAGTGTCGATTAGGTAATTATAGTTATTGTTTTACTTAAAAAGTTATTTTAATATAATAATAAACAAAATCGTGTATTTAAAAAATTGTCGTTTTTAACTACATTGTGCGAGGATAATGTTGCTTAGGTTAGGTTGGAAAAAATATGTTAAAACCACCATTAAAAGCGTCATTAGTGGAAAAAAGGACAATATCACACACCACCTCACAAATTATCCAAAGTATAGTTGATAGCTTCATGTAGATTATTTTAGTTCCAGTTTTATGTGTGAACACATATTACCCATCACTTTCTTATGTTGGAAAGCTAATTCTATCAAAATGTAGTATACCAAGTTACTTGAGCTTGGGTGATTGGTCGCTGACTGTGTCGTAGATATTATAGGTTTAAATGAACCAAAACTTGATTCTACGTATTTTTTAAAATTTTTGCACCAGCATATTACCGCTTTCTGTCGAGCCTGATATTTACTATCGTCAAGAATGCTCATCTATTTCCACAACTAATTTTTTTTTTCAGGAAACTTTGTTCAGAGTACGATTCTATTTTGTTTCATTTGACAAGAAACTTTGCTATTATTAATAATGAATTATCTTACAACTCTAATTTTGCTAATGAATAATCGAAATTGTAGATACGAAGAATCTACAATTTGTGTTAAAAAAAGGTTGCTTCCAAGTCAATTTATATCGATTACTCTAACAGAATAGAAGCACCACATTCCATGTAGCGGTAGATAATTAATTCGGATTAAAAATAGTTGTCAAAGGATGTGTCTCAGAAAAAACCGGGAACCTTACAAACTCCAGTTGTTAACGGTTTTTGGAAACTTATCACAGGTGCGAATAACATGCATTGTAACATTCGGCCGCTTGAATCAAGTACTAATTCTTACGATAGCGAATAAGTTGAGCTGCTGACTCAGTGCAAGATACATAGATAAAATTTCAGCTTACGTGTGAACTATCATCGTAGCTTCAGGAACTATTAACCATAATTGACGAAAGATTAATTTTTCGGTCACATTATGAAATATTACAGTCTATATGGCAGGGAAAAAATAAACGGAGTACGTAAAAGCGGTCGATGGAGCAAAGTATCTCGGATAGATAATATAAAAAGTTGACGGGGATGAACAATACGTGAGAGAACTAACGGACGCAGCACGTAACAGAAGACATTTAAATAGGTCACTAATAAAGTAGTTTTATGAAACGTTTTTATAAAAAAAAATGAAAAATATTTAAAAAATATAGTTAAAAATGAGAACTGTATAATAATAATAATTTGTGTTTCAACTATATATATATATATATAAATTTTTTTTTAAATGGTCCCCTATTCCGCAATTACGCAGTGGGACAAATGTATTTGAAAAAGTTGTGAGTATAAAGGTGCAGGGAACTAGAATACTTAATAAACTGTGTGTAAGTGTTGTGTGGCTGAAAAGTATACATGTAAATACAAATTTAGGCATGTTTAGTAGTTCCCTGTAGTGTGTAACTTAATATATATGATGGTTAAGGGATGAGAAACATAGTCCCTTAAGTCATCAGGATGTGTGTGTGAAAGAGTTTGTGCTTTAAGAATAATATTATTATAATAATGAAATAAAAATAAATAAGAAACAAAATATACAAAAATAATAAAAGAAAAAAAAAAAGAAAAACAATATAAACGCATTGAAATCAAGAGTAAATAAATATGTACAAGGAATTTAGGAAAATTAAAGATATTATTAACAATAATAAAACAGCGAAATTTTAAAACCTATTAACAATATGTACAAAAACATTGAATAAAAATTTAGAAAATATCTTTAACCTAGATTATGAAATATAATATATAATAGTCATATATAAAACAAACGAACAAAGGATACCAGTGCAGGAAGTGAAAATCATCTACAAGTCAAAACAGACGTGGTAAGGTATAACGGTCGATTTAATGCTATATTAAAAAAATATATACACATCAACCTAAATTTTGGTGTACGCATTCGACGAAAGACAGGTCTGTCGTTTTCAGTATAATATCCGTCCATCTCATGGGTGTACGTCCGGGTGGTCGCTTTCCCTTAACTTTTCCAATAATCATGGTGCTTCCCATACCTTCTTGGTTACGTATTAAATGACCGAAGAATTTCAGCACTCTATTTACGACAATCGCTAACAGCCATACCGGAACGCCAATTTCTTTCAACACCGATTCGTTTGTACGCCTTCGCCATGTTTCGAAGCTGTCAATTCTTCTTCTGTCCATTTTCTTTATTGTCCATGTTTCCGCCGCATATAACATGATGGAAAATATAAGCGTTTGGACAAGCTGTATTTTCACGCTTTTCGTAATGAAGTTATCCTTTCAGATGTTGTTCAGTTTCATCATGGCAGTTTTGGCAATTTCAATCCGCCGTTTTATTTCGGCTTGAGAGCCACCTTTATTCTCTTTAAGTGATCCTAGATATATATACAAAGCTTCCAACAGTTTCATAGCCGGTTAATGTCCTTTTATCGTATGTTATTACGTTCGCTCGGTCAATTATCATTATTTTTGTTTTATTTTTATTTATACTTAATCCGTATTCCGAGCTGATATCTTTCAGTTTATTCAGAAGTTTTTCCATTTCATCCATATTCGCCGCTACTAATGTTGTATCATCTGCAAATCTAAGGTTTGTTATTCTTCGTCCTCCTACCAATATTCCACCATTCTATGCTTCTAGGACTAATGGCATTATATGTTCAGCGTATAGATTAAAGATGATAGGTGACAAAACACAGCCTTGTCTAACTCATTTCCGAACATTAAAGACTCCAGATTTTTCAACTCCAATACGCACAATGTTGTTATTATTTTCGTATAGTTTCTTTATAAGATGTGCAATATGCTTTGGTGCACCCATTTCAGTTAACACTGTCCAGAGTTTATTCCACTGGACATTATCAAAGGCCTTTTGGTAATCAATAAAGCACAATATTACGGATACTTCATATTCCCGTCCTTTCATAAAGCCTGACTGTTCTGCCGATATTTCTTTAGCCATACACGCGTATATCCTATTGTTCAGTATTCGTAGAAATAACTTACTCGCGTGTGATAAAAGGGATATCGTTCGATAATTCTCACATCTTCATCTATTTCCTTTTTTGTATAAAGGTATGTATACTGATTGGCACCAATCTGTTGGCCAGTCATCCATATAGTGTTTCATATCGAGTGAATTTTGGCGATCCCTTCTTTTCCAATGGGGCACAGGTTGTTGTCACTAGAGTCAACTTCTCTAGCAAGTAGTCACTCAATCGTCATATGGTGCTAGTCCGACCGACGATCGAAACGAAACAACAACCACGTGAGTGGGTGATAATTTTCTTTTCGGCGGGCTTAGAGCTGATTAGAAAAGCTAAATTGGAACTCACAACTCATCGCTGATAGGAAAACGAAGGATGGTTCATTTGCCGAAGGTGTTCCTCCCATTAAATACCGTTAATCTTTTTACTTCATCAATAACAGCAGACTATCAGCAACTCGCTCGTGACAATGTGCCTCAGTCGGATTGGTGAATACCAATCTAGAGCGAGTAGGCGAGTATCCGGCGCCTTAAAACCGGGTCCTTTCGGCTAAGGGAGTAAACTCCGACAAAAAATCCGATGGAAGACAATAACATGAAGTCCGTAAATATTGATTGTAATTTGCCATGTGATCCGACTAGCAATCGGCGTTCTGACAGCCGGGGTCGGAATGTGAAATGGACAATCGGCCGTGCTGATAGAGACCCCAGCTATCGCGTGGAAAATAAGCGACTGGGAAGATTTACTAATTTTAATAAGATTATTGGTACCTGGAATGTTAGAGGATTACTGGAAGTAGGGAAGCTCAATATTGTAGAAGTGGAATTAAAACGGTACAGTATAATGATATGTGGTATTTGCGAAACCCACTATAGACAATCGGACCACTTTATAACTAGCGACAATGTGATATATTGTTCCAGCAACGAAAAGGGCAGTGTAAATGGTGTAACAATAGTTGTTGATAAAAGTTTAAACCACTTAGTAACCGGGTGTAAATCAAAGAATGATAGAATATACACATATATATACATACACACACATATATATATATATATATATAAACATGTACACATATATACATACATAAAAACTAATTGCTACACTGGAATTTCCTACGCCTTGCAGACTCCATATATGATGATAGTTTTTTAAAGTTATTCTTACCAAGTAACGATGAAGAACCATTAGTAATATGAAACATACAACGAAAATTCTAAAAATTAGGGCAGCAATATGGAACCTATGGAGATAGCAAGCAAATTTACCATTGCCCGATAGCACGAGGGCATTGTAAAAATTAATATCTAAATTCTTCAGTTTAGAACGACTAGAAATATCACGAAAAAAAGGGCAGGTCTTCCTCCCCGTCGAACAGCTATCTCACCTCTCCCGTCAAGTCTTTATAAAAGAATTGTTAAAATTTTTTTAACAAACCACATACTAGCTTGATCTCTTAGACTAGAAAAGTCAGAATTGAGAAATCGACAATTCGAAACCTTGGTGAAATCTCAAATCACCCGGAATTCGGAGATGATTAAAGCATCAATTACAAATAAATCCAGAGGGATTATATTAGAAATGACGGACAGACTCTATACAGAGATGACACACTTCAAAGAAACTTTCTCTGGTGTTTGTTTAAAATAGAAGGTGTCCTATTATAAATATAAATGAGCGAGAGCCGTACCCATAAAGATATTGGATAAATCCTTTATATAAAATGAGCCTCTCCCTGTACTTTAAACCATATGCATTTGGTTCTAATCTCCTAAGTTTATGATAAATTATCTCGCATTTCTTATGAATAAATTCAACATGAGGGAGGAAAGAGATCCTATAATCAATTATAACACCTAAGTGATTTAATTTATATGTTTGGGAAATTGACTGACCAGAGACCAATCTCAAAGGTTTAACGAATTCTGTGACCCGCTGCCTATCAAACACAATAAATAGACATTTGTCGGCAGCAAAACACAGATCCAGTCTTGAGATTATATCCTCAAGGAGTTTACATACAACCTCAATTAAATAAGGATTATAATTTTTATCCATTTTGCATAAAATGCATAGGTCATCTGCGTAAGATAATTGTGACGCACCAAAAATAGATTTACACCTAGATAAGTTAATATAATTTTCAGGATAATTTACTTATTACTAACTGCTTGAAATTTTAGTTTATTAGTAGAATAAAAAAATCTAAATGTAGCTTCTATACATATAAATTATATCATGAAATAATACAATTATCAGTTAGTTCAGAAATGAAAACAGGAAACTGCTGTAATAATATAATTTCATTTAATTCAAGCGCACTGTTAATCTTATGCAACAGTCGCAGGTGATTATACTTACTGTACGTATATATTGTAATATGTCGAACGCTTTCAATTTCATCGCTTTCGCAATTACATTTACTGTCGTTGTTAACTTTTAATTTATTTATATAGTAACCGATAGAACCATAGTATGTATCTATGTGGTAGTTTACGGTAATGTTTTTATTCTTAAAACGTTCTACTACATTTGGAAAAACTTATTAATTACATTTATCCTTTGTTAAAGTATCGTACCTTATTTTAAAAACTCGTTGCGAATTTGTAAATTAATTTTTCGAGAAGATTTTTACCGATATTACCTTTATTTATTTACTTTTTTAACGTTAAAGATTATTAAAGATGTGTTTTTATTGGTAAGATGCGTGCTACGGTCTGGATAGCAATATTAGATGCAGTTGCATATGAAGAGGTTAGATATTACGTTACGCACTTGCAGTTTAGTCAATCGACTATAGTAGACGTCAGCGCAGTACGAGTATAATGATTGCACTAAACATTTGTAGAGTATTGCTTTGGATTTATAGTTTAATATATACACACATACATACCTCTATATATATATATATATATATATATATATATATATATATATATATATATATATATGATGATAAATGACGTGCCAATGACTAATAGAAGTAGTTTCGTGTGTATATTACATGCACGATTAGAATTAGATCATAGATATACATAAATAAACACGTGTATATCTCCTCCCCATAGGTTAATGTATCTATATAATAATGATTGCATTAACCGTTAATAGTGTAAACGACGTAAATAAGAAATATGCGAAAATATTACGGCCGATCGTCGAAGTAATAACCCGTAGGGACACCCGCACCTAGCGACGCATTTTATTTCATCCGATTAAAAGACAGATCGTCCGCTAACGGAGAGTAACCTTAGCCGAGTATGGGGAGTAAGCGAAGGGGCGAATCTGTGAGTAGATTAAGAAGAAGGTTGTTTGACATTTGTTACCTATCACTTACGGCTAACTTTTAAAGATCTAATACACCGTACCTAGGTATTACGTTTCCCGGATTTATTTCGCCTTGTATCGATAATGGCGAACGTATAAATAATAACAATTGTCACGTTCTACTAGCATGTTGTTACTAAGTTCGAATCGGTTGAAAATTATTCCCTATATCGGTGGTTGTACGAAGACCAACACTTAATAACGGCAGTGCGAGAAAATACTTCGCCCCGGCTATTTGTACGGTTTAAGTCGCCAGATTGATTAAAAAAATAAGGAAATAAGAAACGATATAAAATACGGATTGATAACCGGGTGCATAAATAATAGAAAATGTTAGCCGGGAAGTATATAGCACACGCATACGTCTACATTAATAAAGTACTCGTCTGACAACGGTTTTTTATATATATATATGTATATATATATATATTGATATATATATTGATATGATAAATCGATAATAATTTCATATATATATATATCTATATATTGATATAAATTTTACGCACACCCACACACACACACACATATATATATATATATATAATCCAATAATACATATTTATGTTTATTACATATATATATAGATATAGATATGGATCGTTGACAGGCGCATAGGCGTAAGACCTATTTTCTTTTTTTGTTTTTGCTTTTTTCTGATTTAAGCATAAACTGAGGAAATTTACTGCTATTAAACTGATCACGAAACGAAATGAAGCGGCTATTTAATGTGTCGTAAATGGTACGATATACACCGGTAAACTCGATAATGACACCTCCGGTAATTCCTTCGTCTATATCTGCGGTTCGATCAGCCGGACAAGTCACAGACCAGAACTTGCAGAATCGCGTAGAAAGGATGAAAGGATAAAAGTATAAAACTAGCGCGATAAATGTGCGTCCTCGCAGCTATAAGAGAAACAGCTATTTAAAAATCCTTATTCCTTATTTATCTGGTAATATCTACTATCCGTGGCTCCGTCGAGTACTACGTTGCCGTATTAGCGATATCTCGGACGATTTATTACTTTATACCGGATAGTGTTATTATAAAGAAAAACAATTCTATGCATGTATATATATATATATATATATATATATATATATACACATATATATGTATATAAATACAATATAAATACAACTTTAACAGAAATTTTTTTATACGCCATTTTCCGGTTATTAAAATTAAATGCAAGATAATAAATTAAAATCGAATATTGTAAAAATTACGAAAGCTATACGCGCTCCACGCAAATAATAGCGGACGACCTGTCGAAATGACACTGTCTAAGGGTAAACCTGTTTTTGGTCGTTCAATTTTAAATTGCACGAAATTTCGGCTGTCTATTTTATTGTACGTCGTCGCGAAGGTTCTCCCGCCGATTTAAATATTTTAAAATGTCCGATTTTAATCCGGCAGGGAGTGTAGAAATTTTCTAAAAACGATTAATTTAATTTCAACCGACATATATAAATAAATTAAAAAAAAAAAATCAAATATTAACCAATTAAAAGTATACTCGTTATTCGCCGCGAACTTGTCTTGTAATATAAACTTATTGAGTATTGCCTATTGATCTTCATATTAAAAAACGATCACATTATTTTTGAAATTAAAAGAGAACATAATGGAATTATAAACAAAGAACATCTTAAATAATTTGATCTGCAGATTTTTAATGAATGTAAATCAAGATATGATGCTCAAACTAATGGTAAGTTAATTAATAAATTTTTTCAATATATAATTAAACGTTTTAAAAACAAAAAGTTTAAAGTAAATTTTTATACGACGCAGATCCTTACTGGTCATGGCTCAATCGGATATTTTTTGAATAAATTACAAATCATCAATAATGGAAAATTTCGTAATTATGCAACTAATGAAATAGAGGATGTCCAGCACATAGTATACACATATAGTAAATATAAACATGTGAGAAAATTGTATAATATCGATTAATCACTTAATCCTAATGAAATTATTCTATTAAAAAATTGTGTATTTTTATCTCGAAATTATTTAAGATTAAACATAGATATTGATTAAGCTACTTTCGCAGGTTACTCTATTTTTTTTTTTTATATATAAATGAATTATTAAAATATATATATTTCACAGTAATATTTTTTCTATACACAGTTTTTTTTAATTGGCTTTAATATTATCATTGTTAATATTATCATTTTATTTAATTTTAATAATCGGAAAATTGTCGAATTTTGTTTGTTAAAGTATCAAACAGATTTCCGTAGTGCTGACTTGGTGATATATTTTTTTAATTTAACTTAAAAATTAAATAAAAATAAAAATACTTTCATACCGTATCTATTTTGATTAAATATTATTATTATTAAATTAAATTAATGTATCTCGTGTACAGCAGTTAAGGCTAGAAGCGCGGTAGGAAAATAAAATTAGATTGAGGAATAGAGACCTGATCAGTGGGAGAAGGTATACGTGGTCATCTTTGAAGAGGAGATGAAGCGAAGAAGGAAGATTAAGAGACGCTATAATCGAGGAGTATGAGGGACAGTCAACTAGAATATGAGAAATTGCCACTTACTCTATTAATTATGATGCATTTCTTAAGGTCAAATGCTGGAAATGGAACATCTGGAACTGGGAAGAACATAAGCTAGTTCAGTTTCATAAACCTCAGCATGAGTTGGGATCCACAGGAATGTCACTTTCAGATTCAACCCCACCAGTACCAGCTTCATCACATTTTTGGTTATCTAGTGCTGATCATGGTTGAAAACGTCGCAGAGAGTGCGGAATGTTGAAATAGAGTCAGGATGAACGTGACATAATTTCTTTCTTGATTTATTCGATGTGCAGATTTTATTTTGATTACATATGTATGTATATATATCTATATCTATCTATCTATCTATCTATATAAAAACACAGTGGCGCACCCAGGATTTGTATCTGGGGTGCGCTCAAACATTTCCCTCCCCTCCGAAAAAACTAAAAAATTTGTAATAAAAATGAATAAAATATAACATCCGAATGTAGAACAAAATTCGACAGGCAAAACAAACTATAAATGATCACGAACAACAACGAAGCAAGTAATAACAACAACAAAAACGCACTGATCATGTGGGTCAGATTCGAATAGCCCAACTAACGTCCATTTTATTTCTTTATGTTGCACAGTCAGCTGGATTTTCAATGTCATTAGCAGATAGAATGTAAGGAATATTTTCTAACAGTACTTTTTGCAATCTAGGCTGTTTTGCATGCTCTTCAAGATGAGGTTTTATTAGTGATAACGCGAGCTCTTTCAAATATCCTCCACCGTTTCAACTATAATTTTAGCTGCGAAATTGTTTGGAGCTTACAAGTTATGCGTCTGTTTTATATATATATTATACTTTTCTAAGCCCTCTGGGGGCGTAAGTCTGGTAGCTCCCTTGGGTGCGCCACTGTATATATATATATATATATATATATATATATATATATATATATATATATATAGAGAGAGAGAGAGAGAGAGAGAGATAGTGAAACGGTATGAAATTATTTTTATTTAATGTTTGTTAAAGTTTCATCGAATACAGGTAGTGATTATTATTCGAGATTTCCACGGTAAAATTTTTATTAAACATCTTCTTCTGGCCCATTTAACTGTTCTCAGTCGTTGGTATCAGTTATGACGACTATTTCTCGATATAAGGGTCGACCTCTTGCCTTGTGGAATAAGTCTACCTTTATAGACGAACATTTTTGAATATTAGCCAGCTATGCAGTCTTTCTTTTGCCAACTCTTCTTTTTCCTTCTATTTTCCCCATGATTATGGTATACTGCAGTACATACTGTGCGCTTCTTAATACGTGTCCAAAATACGCTGTTTTTCTTCGTTTGATCGTATCCATCAACTCTCTGTCTTTTTTGAAATATATCTAATACTTCATCTTTCTTCTTTTCTGTCCATCATACGCGCGGTATACGGCGCTAACACCAAATTTTGAAAGATTCTATAGTGTTTATTATTTTAGCCTTCCATGTTTCGCAGACCGACTATACATACTCATCTATCGATAAAAGTAGTCAAGATAAGATCCGTCATTTGATTTTGGTAATCCGAAATGGATCGTTTTCGGAAATCCCATTTTACATGCGTATATTTCGGCGGTGGATAGTTTGATCAATCCTCTACGTTAATTTTTGTTTTTGTCCGGATTTTATAATTTATTTAATTCCTTACTCCATACTTGGATTTAACGATTCAAAGCAATCAATCATTCTGCGAACTAGGTTTTTTTCCGATCTAGTTCCGTATCCGCGCGACCTCGACACTTAGATATTTATGACATGTTATATTTATATATAAATAATAAGTTATTTTACGCATTCGACAGACCGACACTATCGTAATTTAGATCGCGAGAGTTCAAAAATCCATTAATTATCAACTATTTTATACTTCAAAAATCCATTAATTATCAGCTATTTTATACTTCGAGTTATAAAATTAATTTTCAGTTATTTCGGGGAATACGCGTCGTATTATATACGGCATTGTTATTAAACAAAAAAAAAAAATGTATATTTTATTAACGAATATTTAATAATTTAAAAAAGAAATTCGATATTTTACCTTCTAAGGACTCCTCCTAATAACGAAGCGTTTAGACACTCTGGAGGCGATAATCTCCTCTGAACTTCGCCGATAGTTACTTTATATTTAGACGTGGAACTTAGTAACGATAATCTTCCAGGAACGCTACAAAATACATCGGCCGGCGTAGATACCCCTACGCGATAGAAACATCGATAAATTAATCTTCAGTTAAAAATAAGTTTTTGTAAAAAATTCTACTTTTCAATAACGTATCGCAGTTTTCGAATATAGTATATTTTACTCCGGTTCTTTCAATTACAAACGTACGATGTTAATCGATTTTTAATCCGAAACTATATTATGTTTATTTCTCCAGCGTAGCGTGTAAATTTCGAATTAACCCTCCCACGGTGCATGAATTTTTTATTTTTTAGAAAAAAAAAAATCCTTAAAATATCATTTTATTGATATTATGCAAACATATTAATCTACTACTGTATCTCAGAAATTATACTACGTAACATTATTCATTACAAAACAAAAATAAAAAAATATTATTATAGTTAAAAGCAGGAGGTTGCATTTAATAGGCCCGTAATGAAAAGCGTGTAGGGTTATATGTAAAGATAGTCAAAAACACGGGATTGCATTTAATAAAAATTTTCTTGCAAATTCAGATCTATACATAACGCTGTAATGTATAAAGTTGTTTCAAAGCTTATATAACGTCTGATAGAATTTGTTGCTTATTACTAACATTAAGATTAAAATAGTGTGAAAAATAGAGACGATCGATCGAGTGAAAAATATATTACATATCTATTCAACGGCCAACTGTAACGATAAAAACCCGTATGCAACAGGCAAGGTTCATGTTAAAAAATTTCTTTACATCTTAATCTGATGGTACGAAAAGAAATCAATTATATCCATCGCGATCCCGTAGTTCAAGCGATACCGGGGAAGTGTTCGAAATGATGACTAGAAAATATCAACAAAGAGTACAAACGCGTGTAAATATGTAAATAAATAAGCTGAAGGATCACAAACTCGATATTCGGAGATTAAAACGAACAACACCGCATAAGGAAGATACCGATAAAAATATACTTCTGTTGGGAAGATGATTTTATTACAAGCGAAATAAATGCTAAATGTTCCTGAATAGATCGTTTTTTAAAAACGAAATATCTTAACCTGATTCACACGGTCATTGAGCTATTGATTGACTTTACTTTCCAGCTACACCATGGTCACACCCAACTTTGGTATTAAAGTCACCCATTGTAAACCACATAATTGATTTTCGTGTATTTTTTAACTTCTTCCAGGTCCTTGTAGAATCGATTATTTTTTTATTTATTTTTTTTTTAACGAGTATTTAATGCCTCGTGGCTATTACTCGATGTATATTATTATTAATTAAAATACATATAATTAAATATTATTAATAATATTTGTCTTGATTAGGAAGTAAGAATTTGTAGGTTGTAGACGTCCGGTATAGCTGAGCTCAACTCCTTAGTACGATGTTGAGCGTATTTCCGGCAGGTCTTCAGTATATGATGGACGGTTAACGGTGCTTTACATTTATCGCATACAGGTGGTGGCTGGTTACCAAGCAGGTACGAGTGGGTGATTTGTGTATGTCCAAGGTACACTCTGTTTACCGCTGTTTCCAATCTCGGTAGACAAATTTTTCAAACGAGTTTTGGCCATGCCGTCAGATCCTCCGTGATGCAACCCAGAATACTGGGCTGACTATGGAAGGATCGACTCCATAAGGACTGAGTCTAGAGCATAGTCCGCACCCGTATGTATTGGAAGGCGAATTTGCGACGGCCAACGGGCTGCCCGGTGTACGGCATCGTGTGATGAAATATTACGATGGCTAGGAATCCAAGCAAAGGCGATCTTTGTGTTCCGTTTATACAGCTCCACTAACGAGAAAAGAATATGATCAACAGATGACTCTTCAGAGTTTGTGGCTTCTATGTATTTTAGTGCAGACATATAGTGTGAGCAAATTACATAATCGTTCCGTGGGAGATCAGCGATTTGGAGTATACATTGAAGAATCGAAACTAGCTCAGCGGAAAGGACTGACAGCATTATCGGAAGATTGAAGGGACTGAATTTTGTTTTGGATGGAATATGCACCACCTACATGAAACGGAGTTTTTGATGCATCTGTGTAGCATGTAATAGTTTGAGGTACCCGGAGCAACATCCGTTGTAAGGTTGCGTGTATTACATGGTTTGATTTGCATTTATTATCGGCTTTAGCAAGATCCCAGCAAATCCCTGGCTTGAATTTACTCCATTTACGCTGAATCTTTAATGAAAACTCTGTACTGCTTTTTACTGTATTATTGCAATTGACTAGACTTGGTTTCTATTCAAACGACTGATTTTGGAATTATCTCATTGTTTTTTTTTTTTTTTATAATTCATATATGAATTATTATATCCACTCCGCATTCGTGTCTGTCTTTTGCGGTAATTATTATCTGTCTGAAATCTTCCATTTCCTGCCCATCGAATTAATTTTGTAACCTCTTTATTTCCATTACTACATTGGCGAGTTATCCTATTTGATACAGCATTACGTTCCATATTGCGACATTAATATATTGTTCCGCATAGTTTTGGATTCTTCGCACTCTACTCGACTGTCTCAGCGGATGAGATGCAGTCTGACGGAGACTTAGGGCCGTTGCAATATTGACGTTCATGAATGTAAGTTTGAGGATAATTAATGACGGAAAACAATGTATAGAGTGAAAATATAATCGTGAAACTATTATAGTTAAGTTGTTTACAAATATTAATAAATTAATTATATTAGTTATACGTTATTTTTAATTATTATATTTAATTAACTAAATGACGGAGTAAATACTGAAAAGCTTTGCTATAATATAATCGAGTACAATTAGTGATTTATATTTATAATTTCGGTAACGTTTGCAATCCAGATGTATTTCATATCTGTTCCGCTATACCCCGACTTACAATATGCCGACGACATAACGATAATGCACTCATCGAAACTGCTACTAACTGTGATCAGCTTAGATAAACACGGAGGCAAGATTAAAAATATCTAGAAATGGTCGAGAAGTATAACTAGAGGATCAAAACAGGAAGGATCTACAGTTAAAATAGAAAGGCGAACATTAACGTCCAAAGTGGCATGTTGGTCAACAAACGTTACCACCTTAATTAATTTTCAGTCTTTTACCATCAACTTCCTTTTTATCCAATCGCCCGGACCAGCACAAAAACTAGAACTCAATCTACAGTCACGATCAGCCAACTCCGGCCTTTTCTCACAGATGCGCGTGCAATCTTGCGCTTGCTTTTAATTAGGATAGATATACGAGTTTCGAATTTTAAAATAATCGAACAGGGGCTCTTTAAGTTTATTCAAGAGGAAAAAGGAAGTTCATACGAGTATGAATAATTTCACGATTCGCGTATTTGACAAAAATTAGTAAAATTAAATAATAAAAAAGTAGAAATATAAAAAAATACCAACTAGTCGGAAGACGTCGAGTAGACACGTAATATTTGGAGTAGAAAACGAATTAATAGGAAGAAAATAAAAAGGCAGTAGCCGCCGAATGAAAAGGAGAAATGAAAAGGGCGTGTATAAGTAAGGGACTGAACGTGCGACCGACAAACAGCAGATGTTTATCGGAAGTACGCCCGTGGGCATTCTTACTAAATAATATAATAGTGTTAGATTCGTTTTTTGAGTAGAATAATGTTGTTGACGCGTTTATTAGCCGCATTCGGAAATGTACAATTCGAAGTTGTTGAAAAAAGGCGGAGTTATTAAAATATATATATGTGTGTGTGTGTGTATTTTTTACTATTTTTAAATAATTAGCCCCTACGTGTACTCATATACTTATTGGAAAATAGTACACGTTAGTTATATATATATAATAACACTCGGTCGAACAATATCGAATACAATAATATACGGGCGATGAATGGAATAATATACACGCCTTATTGCCTAATTCAACGATTATTATACACATCGTTACCCCCCAAAAAGAGCCCCCCTCTTTTCTTAATGTAATTATCATTCGAAATACGGTGACAATTCTATACAATATAATTTAATATTTTATTAGAAAAAAAATACAAACTCCCTATCGTACTTTAATAAATAGGGATTACTATCCTAAAGTCAAAAGACCTATTGTTCAGGTACACCTCGGTTATAATGTATACAAACGCTATATTATATATATATATATATATATATATATATATATATATATATATATATATAAATAATTTTCATAAATGCGTAATGTAATGATTTTTTAAAAACGAAACAAAAAGAAATCAGTTAAAACCACTAAACGTTTTGTAAAAATCATAAAACTTTTCAGCTATTTAGCCGTTATCAAGCGAATATATAAAATATAAAAATGTATAAGTACACATAATACGTAAGAAATGTAAAATGCACTAATTTAGATATACGATTTATAATAAAAATTAAATAAAAAGGAAAAATAATCTGATAGCGAATGTCATAAACAAGAATAATCTACTTATCAGATACATAAAATATAAAAGTATTTATTTAGTTATACAATTTATAAAATGTTGAATATATTGCAGAGTAGTGATTTTATTAATTATAAACCAAACAAAATGTAATACCTATAATCACTAAACGTTTTTTATTGCGAAGCGTTTTCGACAATTACGTCATTCTCAAGCACGCGCAAATAAATATTACATCTAATAACATGCACAACAAATAAATATTACATCTAATATGGTTTACAATTTATAAAAATTAACAACATGGAAAAAAACAGTATTTATAAAATAATCTGATAGTGAATCTGTTAAACGATACAATATAAAATTTACACATAAACATACCAAGAGCACAGAATATAAACATAAATAAGAACTTCTATATAATATAAAAATTTATTTTTATAATATACTTTTTAGAACTAATTCTTTATCAAAATTTATCATTGAATTATTATTTTTTTTTATATTATGTATATATTTTTAAGTAGTTTTCTTTTTTTAAATGTTTTCCTGTATAAAAAAAATTTTATAATTTTGGTTAATATTAGTGATTTTGTGTTCTAATTATTTATATTGTTTTCTAAATAATGATTTATTGTTTATATATGAATTTAAATGTTCGTTAAATCTTATTCCGAATTGTCTGCCTGTTTCTTCTATCTATTATTTTTCATATTGATTGCATTTTTTTTTTAAAATATATTTTTATCTTCTATTTTGTTGTTACTGATTGATTTTAATAGTGTTATTATTTCTAAACAGGTGTTCTTATCTTTTTCAACAGGTATCGTAATTTTTGAAAAAAAAACACACGCGAATTTTCGAAGGAATAATGACAGTTATTCTGGTTGGTATGCGTATATCACGATGCGCCTATGGCAGTTCACTCATGGATGAAAAACCTGATCATAATTTTTTATCTCTGTTACAGTCCGTACGTTTTCGTCGACCACGCGTTGTTATTTCTTCGAGCTACTTGGCCAACTTCATTCGCGTATGACAATTTATGTATGTTCCGTATGATAATAACCGTTGCTTTCAGTTATTGCCTAATTCGAGCGTAACTTCGTTCGTAATTAAATTTGTAATCCGTTGTGATATTTGAAAACTTTTTTGATTTGTTTTTTATAATTTCCTTTGTAAATAAACAAGTTTTTGATTAATATGACAAAACACAGGGCACGCCCACGAGTGACGGATAGTGGAATGGCCTACAAATATGTAGGTCAGCTGCGAAGTTGAATAAGCAGTTGCGAAACAAGATCGGCTACCGGCGGAAAGGCAATGAGGACGCAAATGGGCAGCTGTAAGGATTATCTGTTAAAAGTTTGTAAAATCCTGCGATCGTCTCACCCTCAACGATGTTTGGTCGCTAACCTCACACCGATACCGCCTCGTTTAGAGTTCGCTGCTTTGCGGATAGTGTTTTTACTCAAAATCTAAGAGAACAAACCCTGATAGAGATGTGAACATGGCTATAAGTATAAAAACGCTCGGTCCGAGAGGGCAAGTACGACCACTCCCCTCATCTTTTATATGGAAGCATCAATTAAAATGCATGAAGGTTAGTAATGTTAATATTGATGATATTAATAGTATTAAAGTTAAAAATAGAATGGTTAATAGTATTAAAGTTAAAAATAGAATAGTAAAGTTAGGTGGAAAATTGATTAGAAAAAGTGCAGAGGTTAATAAGAAAATTTTAAATCTTGCCCGTTTAAATTTTAGGTCGTTAGGAAGCGCTTAATCGAATTGGAGAATGCTTTTAAAGAATCAAAAATAGATATATTAGGTTAGTCGGGAATAAGGAGAAATGCTAACAACATGGTAGTAACAAAGGAGAATGATCTACTATGTTATATAGGTAATGATCAAGGACAGAAAGGAGTAGGATTTATTATAAAACGAGACTGGAAAGATAAGTTGATCGAATTTAAGGGGAATCTCTGATAGATTAGCGATAGCAAAATTTTGTACGAATGAAGGAAACAAAAAGTAATCGGTATCTAACTCTAGTTCAGATCTATGCCCCTACGGCAAATTCCGAAATTAAAGAATGTGACTAACTGTTTCAATATATTGCAAATATTTTTAATCCAAAACATCGCTCGATAATAATGGATGACTTTAATAGTCAGGTTGGTCAGAGAAGAAACGAGGAAAATAAGATATTAGGGCCTTATAATTACGATACGAGAAATGAAAGAGGATGGAAACTTATTGATTTCTGTTTGGACCACGAATTAAAGGTAAATACTTTATTTAAAAAAAAAAAATAATATGAAGAAGATGCACATGGGTTCCACCAAATCAATTCAAAAATCAAACTGATTATATGCTAACTACAGCGAGAGAAAATAAAATAATAGATTTTAACGTAATGTGAAATTTTAAATTCAGTTATGTGTAAAACAGCTCTTTATAACTGGAATTTCCCGATATCGAAAAAAACAATTGTTAAAAGTATAAATAGAAGGATTCAAAATAATTTAAATTATCATTTATCAATTGAGCAGGCAGGTTTCCGAAAAGGATTCTCCACTATAGATCATTTATTTGTTCTAAATCAGGTCATAGAGAAATCAAGAGAATTTCAAAAAGAAGTATGTTTTTGGTTTTTGTAGATTTCTCTAAAGGGAATTTGATTCCCTGAGACACACATTTATGTTAGGTGCACTTAAAAATCAAGGAGTTCCTTTGATATATCAAAGAATAGTAGCAGATATGTATACAAATTTAGAAGCGCGTATACTTACAGAGAAGACAGGAGAATATTTTATATAAGAAAAGGGGTTAGCAGGGGGCCCTTATCACCTTTATTATTTATATGTGCACTTGATGAGGTATTTAAAAAAACTAAATTTGGAACGAAAAGGTATACAAATAAATGGAGGAATTCTAAGTAAAAAATCACTACATTCCACATTATATAAAAGAATTCTAAGTAACCTGCGTTTTGCGGATGATGTAGTACTTATAGGGAATAATTTGCTAGAGATTAAAGACGTGTTAACGGAGTTAAACAAGGTTGGTAATGAAGCGGGTCTATGTACAAATATGGAAAAAACAAAAATTATTACGAACGTTAATGAAAAAATAGAAATTGAAATAGGCGGACAAAGAGTAGATTACGTAGACGAAATAATTTCTTTATGACAGAGAATAGAACTTTGAAATACAACGAAAGGTGAGGTTCAAAGAAGGATAGCACTTGTAGCAAGTATTGGTCGCTTAAAAGGGTATATTTAAGGGACCGTTTGGGATCAAAAATAAAAGTGGTGTATTTAATAGCTGTATTGTTCCATCGTTGACATATGGCTCACAAACATGGTCAACAACCAAAATGGATGAAATTAAAATAGAGAGTAGCCAAAACAGTACGCTTAGGTCAATTTTAGGCGCAGAGATAGGATCAGGAACTGGCTTATTAAAGGAAAATTTTAAAATGTAATAAATTTAGTCAATGAATATAAAAGGAAAGAGTGGGATTGGGCGGGACATGTTGCCAGGTTATCGGATAATAGGTGGACATATGGGATAAAAAATTGGTATATTGAGGACAAAAGAAGAAGAAGGAGATAGTTTCTAAGATGGGAAGACGGAATAACAAAGTTTATTCATAATAACCAATATGGGAGAATGGCTCAGAACCGTAGGGAATGGGATAATAATAATAATAATAATAGGTATAAAATGCATACACAACATGCCTAGCCAACTCGGGTGATCAGGGTACCATCATCCAGACATGTCAATAAGAAAAATTTGATCCAACCATAGGAGTCGTTGGAAAAGTTTTGGGGAATGTCTACACCCAGTAGTGGACTGATGTAGACATGTCGTGATATTATATATATATATATATATATATATATATATATATATATATATATATATATATACACGAGATATGCGTACAATTATTTGCATTTTTCTGATTTTTTAAATATAATTGGCACACAAGTTTCTGCTTTGTATGACAAAACTGATAGAAGTATCGAAGAAACATATTTTCCTTTATTATTATTTTTTGAAATTGATAAAAATATAATTTGGTCGCGTCGAGTAGAAAAAAATAATGTTTGAAATTAAAATTACGTTTTTTTTTGTCTTAGAAAATTTGGGCGATGTTTAAGCGTAATGTTTGATCCCTTCGCGTTTTCGAGCATAGTATCTTTTTAATATTCCATTAAAAACGGGGGATAATATTGACGGAGCAATTGAATACTTCAATTGGACGTTGTATCGATCGATATACCTAAAAGATACTGACCTAATTTTAATAACTATACATTAAATACAAAAAGGAAATTTAGAAATCTGTGATAGACGCCGCGGTATCCGAATTATAAAATAAAATAAAACTGTGCAATTATATATGTATTACCAAAGAGATACAAAAATGATACTCTAAAATCTATTCTGTGTAACATATGTATTTTAAATGATGATCACTGTTTGTGAAAAGCTGCTGAAACTCTTAGAAGTGTACAAAAAATGATACTACCGCTGTGAAAAGATAATGATGAACGGACTCGCAGTGATCGAAGGATGCGTTTAAACAACAACCATTTGATGATGAACAGAGAGCCTTTCCATATTCAAGTAAAACGTGATTTATCTGCACCTTACCAAATGTTAGCTCCAATAAAATATTTTCCATATAGGAAGGTGGAAAAGTGTTAATGGAAAACTAATTAAAAAACTAATTAATGTATAAAGTCCCAGAATACGCTATTATTACTGGGAACATGCTCGAATTCTTATCAGAAAAACTTATAGTGTTGTTGACGACAATCTTCAATGCTGTTATTCAGTTGTAATAGTATTCGTCGCAGTAGAAAAAGACAGGTAATAACTGATACGAAAATAATGGGCAGATCTACTGGAGATATTTCATCATATCCATCTCTAACTCTTAACGATAGTATCGAAGGTATTTAAAAAAAAAAAAACCTTAACAGAACTGCTATTGGGTACGATTTTAGACTGTCAGTGTGGGGATCTTGTTCTTACCACGCGAGGGTAGAGAAAGTTCACAAATATAATAATAAATTACTGATTGCTTCGAAAGGAATTGTACTGCAGAATTTTTAGGTGTTTATCAGGCTTTTAATCTCCTATAGCACGATGGATTACTTTGAAAAATAACATACCTGCTGAAATCACTGCTTATGTATATATATATATATATATATATACATATATATATATATACATATATATATATATAATGTATGACATATCTGGTTCTCAGATCAAATTCGGTACTAATATATTCGAATTTTATTCTATTTTGGCTGGTATTTGGCAGAGTTCACTTTCCGGACAAATTCCCTTTCTGCAGCATACATATGATCTTCCGACTTAGGTAGATATGGATGCAGCAGTATTTGTCGGTGGTACAGCATCGTTGACAGCGATGTGGTAGCAGAATCTGTTTGTCTAGATAAACGGATGCGACAATGTAAAATTATGATTAACTCATCCAAGTCTGTGTATGTCACATTTACAACTTAACAAAAGATCACCCGTTGATCTTAATATCCTTATTACATAGGAAAACAAAGTCTGATATGTAGGGGCCAGAGAGATTAAAGTCCTAAATTTTAAACATTCAAAGATGTACTGGGTGAAACGTCTGTATTGTCATTGAGATAAAAATGGTAGCTGCGTAATATGGTTATCAAACTGATATGAGGAGTATCTCTTTGGAATATAGCTTCAATATTAAACATCAAGATAGTACAGCGATGCAAGGTAAAAAAAACCTGATAATAATAGTCAGTGCACCATGGCACATACGCAATGATTATCTGCACCCGGATATAGATACATCGAATGTGTGAAACACAGAACAATCTTTCTTCCTTATAACTTGTCCATTTTCAAGTTCCCTTCCCTGATCTAAACCCGCATAAAAAAATAACATATTCGTAAATTGTATTATAGTACTTCTCACATACTAAAATGTTCGCAGACGGATCAAAAAATAATATTAGAACAGGATGCGGTATTTCTTCCGCACAATTTATTATCCTCAGTTTTTCTTTTTTGCCCCACTTTTTAGGCTTCTCAACAGAATTCTATTCTATTAAATTGTCCATTTCGCATATATCGCATAATGACACGAATTCTCCTTACCTTCTTGTGCGCTCTCAACTGTATAAACTAAGCTTACTGTCAGCATCCTTTTGCTAAAGAAATGATGTAAATTGTTTTCGATTGGGTGCCAGTTCATGTTGGAATTATTGGAAATTCCCTTTGAGACGATACAGCTAAAGAAGATGCTCGTAACATTTTTTGGGACATAAGAATCTTTCCATATTTAATCATCGCGAGAAAAGAATTTCTCTCTTAATTTTACCTTCAGAACCTCCATTATGTTTTATCCATAATACTAAGTAAATAAAGTTTTCTACCGTTTCATAAACAGGGATGTTTTTACGTTTTTTTATTATTATATTCTTTCAATCAATCACTAAGTACATTTTTTTTTTTATATAATTTTTTACCTCCGGACTGACACTACTATTTTTAAACTTTCCGAATGAACTCCTAAGTTGCAATCATTCAAAACGTTTTCTTCATTTCGTATTCCTTAATACGTATATGTTTATCAAAATAAATCTAACCTAGTGTCTTCTTTTGAGGTATGAAAGAAGTTTTTCTCAGTAATTGCCATAAATTATTAACTCAAGAAAAAAATATAAATCCAACGTCAATGTATATATATATATCGATCGATCGATCACTAATATGCTTTTGTCTACCCACTCCTGAACGAAGGTTTTCCCCGACATTTTCCATCTATTTCTGTTTTGTGCATTTCGCATCCAGTTTTCCCGGACACCTTTACCATGTCGCCCTGCTAACGAGCCATTGATCTCCCTTGACTTTTTTTCTTATCTGATAGCTAGCATTGTGGAACACGTCTCGACCATCTGTTATCGTTGTACCTAGTCTCATGACCAGCCCAATTCCATTTGATTTTTTCTATCCGCTCCACTGCGTCATCTAGTCTTGTTTGCTCGATGTATTGCGAATGCGATTCAGCTGTCTGATGTTTAATATTTTTCTTTCATGCGCAGTTTGTGTTTTCCTGATCCTTTTTATGCCTGTTTTTGTGAATGGCCACCTTTTCGAACCTTATGTCAAAACCGGAAGTATACACTGATTATACAGTTTCTTTTTCGTCATGTCCCTCTTATTCGCCGTAATTTTTTGACCTAAATAATTGTAATTGCCCCACCTGCTCAATTTTCTCCGAATTTATCGTTATCCTTATTCGTCTTGCAATGTTTGTCATTATCTTCATTTTACCTAAATTCATTTTGAATCCTATTCTACTAGAGCGTATGTTTAGGTATTTTACCATCATCTGTAATTCTCCTGCGCTTGAGCTTACTAACAATAAGTCGTCAGCAAAATGTAGATGATTCAGATATTCGCCATCTATCCTAATACCTACCGAGTTCCAATTCAGACTTTTGAGATGAATAATTTCGGGTAGATTGTATCACCTTGTATTACTCCTCGCTTTAACTGAATTTTCTCTAGTCTGTTCTAGAGGCTTATTCATATTGTAGCAGTACTGTAAATCTTTTTAAAATATTAATATATTTTTGCTTAGTACTGCCCATACTACTTATGCTGCGATGTCAACCTTATTACATTGTCACCTGTTGTTCTTATTTCGCTCAGACCTAGTATGTCTCATTTAATCTTGATTAATTCCTCTTCTAACTCGATTAGTCTGTCTTCTGTTGATAGGGTTCGGACGTTGCACATTCATATACATCTGATAAGATCTCTTTCTTGCAATTCTGAGGTCTTTTCCGCTTCTAGTATTGTCTGAGTTCTTTGTCACGTTTAGGTAATTTATTTATTCGGTGTTTGCTTTCCTTCTGTTGTATTTTTACTAGGCGGTGAGGGAGCTGGTGTTATATCCAATTGCCTATTTTGACCTTGCCTGGTGCGACCTTTCTTTCTCTTCCTCGCTGTCATGTTGGAGAAGTAAAAGCCTAATTTCCTGTGTTGGTTAGACAAATTGGGAAATATATTATTTTACCCCTGCTGCCATGTTGATTATTTCTAGATGTATGTGTTCATAGTTTATCGGTGTTCCCCTAATTATTAATTCTTATTTATTCAATTCGTGTTTATTTATTTATCGCCATTGTGACTATTTCCTTTTCATTTATATGGTTTAAATAGTATTAAGGCTGTACTATTCTGCTCCATTTTTTTTTTTTTTTTTTTTTTGTCGGGATTTATTCCCTTAGCCGAGGTAATCCGATTTTAAGGAACTGGATACTCGCCTACTCACTTTAGATTAGGATTTACCAACCTGATTTGGACATATAGGTAACGAGCGAGTTGCTGATAGTCTGGTATTGTTATGAAATAAAAGCTTAACGATATTTTGAAAGGAACACCTTTGAAAAGTGAACCCTCCTCCATTTTCCTATGGACGATGTGTTGTGAGTTCCGATTTGGATTTTCTATCAGCGCTAGCTCGCCGAATAGATATCACCCTGCACGACGAGGACGTACGGAACTCACGTGGTTGTTGTTTGGTTTTTCCCGTCGGTGAGACTAGCATCGTACGACGGTCAAGTGTTGGTATTATCGTTGTTGCATATCTTGTCAGTGTCAGATGTTTCTTGATATCTTCTTCGCATACTCCGGTATTTAGAGTCTAAATAATTATATTCATCTATCACGTTATAGCCGTCAATGTTGTCATCCTTGGATTTGGAATTTTTAATACGATTCACAGCCATAACTTCAGTTAATACATAAGCCATATTTTTCGATAAAATTTTTAACTTTGATAAAGGAGGAAGGTTGCTGATTTTATGACCGTCAATCGAAATGCTCCTTGCCATCAGTTTAGTATTTTTTCCAATATATATTCTGTATATATATATATATGGAGAAAAAGGACGACGGTTTACATCGTCGGCCAATGCCCTTTTTAAGCGGAAATTCATACGAGTCTGTTTGGCCTATTCTATTTTTTCAACGCTATTTTCATAAAATTCATTCAATAGAGAAATCAGATGATGTGGTACCCCTTTTTTTACTCAACATTTTCCACAGTTTCACCCACTGTGCTCAATCGAAAGCTTTTGCATAGTCAACGAAACTTTCTCTCGAAGCTTTATTTATTTATTTATTACACGATCGGGATGTCAATTTCGCTTGTATTCGTGGAGTAAAATCTTAAATTTAGATTATATTATTTCCAATACGCTTTTTATCATAGTATACAATTAATGTAGTTAACGAATGGCCTACACTTAAATATGTTTAAACCGTTTCCATCATTAATAATTAGTTCATTATACTATAACCATTTAACTTATATTTTAAAGGCGCATCGATAGTATAAGGGAATTCAAACTAGAAATGACAAACTGTAACGAGAATGTTAAGTGCGCAGAAATCGTAAGAAGATGTAATTATAAAACGAACAAAATATGTACACTGATGCTACCGTGAGCAGTTGAGACTTGACTTATATAAAAAGTTTAACTTTAATAATTTCTTTAATTTAATCCTTTCCCTAATATATTTTAATAATTTATACGTTAATCTAACATTACTCTGACTGTTCCACCTGTGTCGTGTCTCATATATTTAAAATTATTATTGCAATATTACGTTATATTAACAGTATTATCATATTGTAAATTTACGTTAAATTTTTCGTTAAAGCTTTCGATAGAATTAAAAATATATATCTATTAGTTTATTTTAAAAAATTCGTTATAATATTAGTAAAGTTTTCTCACGTGAAAGAAGAATGTTTATAAGAATCGTTTTGTAATAATAATAATAATAATAATAAAAAGACAGCGTTTAGCTAAAATTAAATAAGAAAAAAAAAGTACACACGTACGCTTAATGTAGTACTAAAGTTCACTAACACTATATATCATAATGAATAGATGCCAGTAATAAAAAATATTATTTTACGAAAGTGATTAAATTTAATTTAGAGGAAGAGGAATTAAACAAAATATAAAATGAAGAGTATTATACGATCGGTTAATAAATATTTCCATGCACCCTCGAAAAAAGAATTTTCAAAAGAATTCCAGAAATCATCGAGGGCAATTTTGCGATACTTCAGGAGGATAAAATAGGGTCGGAATTTTAAACGTGAAAAGAAAGCAACGGAAATTAGCCGCGCGAGCTAGAGGGGTCAAAATCACAAACTTCGAGAATGAAGATATATACATATATATATATATATACATGTGCATATATAATAAATATATATAGATATACACGTGCGTATACAATAAACATTTATATACATGCATATGTACGCATGTATGTATGTACAAATGTATGTATGTATATGTATATATGTTATTTTATATATATATATATGTATACATACATTTAAGCACGGTTAATGCGGAAAATTATCGCAGATTAGTAAGGGGTAAGTTAAAAATCAATTTGAAGCATATAGAACCTTACAAAAAGAACAGGTGGTAGTAAAAGTAGACCCAGAAATACTGACAGGAAACAACACCAGACTTATTGCAGTTATTAAAGTAGTCAAGAGTGACAATCGTGGATGAAATAAAATTTATAACAGAAATAACGAAATAACGCGCAATTAAAGCAGCGCCAAAATATCAAATAGTAAGCGATGGGTTAAGCGTAAAAATCTATACCGTTATTACGAAGCGCATGGCTAAAAGTATATAAAAATAGAAATCCAATTCAATGGACATAGAGAACTAAACAAGGAGATGATTCAGATATCCGCCATTTATCTTAATATCTACCGCGTCCCAATCCAGACTCTTCGGATAAATAATTTCGGGGAGATTGTATCACCTTGGCTTCGCTTTAACTGAATTTTGCTCTGTTCTGTTCAAAAGGCTTATTCGTATTGTAGCAGTGCTGTGAATCTTTTTAGTAATATTTGTCGTTTATCCCTATGAGGCTTAACGAGTTCGGTGCTGTCCATACTTCTTTCGAATTGAACACCTTCTCATAATCTACGAAGGTATAATAGTCCCATATTATACTCTGCGCCTTTATTAGCGTTGTAATTGTTAAAGTTTCCGCTTGTAGCCAGACTGTTCAAGCATTAGTCGGTTTGTTGGATTGCAGCTGAATGTTCAAAAAAAAAAAAAAAAAACGAAATATACGGTAAATGGGAAAACATGAAATCATGTACCGGGTCACTCGTAGCTTATGGTAAAAAGTGTAAAAAGTGTACACCGATTACCTGGATTGTACAATAAATAATCAACGGAATATGCAAAGAGAGATAAAAGTCGAAGTGGAAAAGCTAGAAGCTCTTGAAACTAAATATAATGCAGTAGAAATATATAATTAGATTCGAAAATAGGATTAATAAAATGCTATCTCGGTATTATTTTACGGTTCTGAAACCTGAGTAATCACACAAGCGATGGTGGAGTAAAAACTAGGTTCCGCCGTTGAAATGTGGTTGTACCGTAGAGTATTTCACATAAAGTGGACAGATAAAGTACATAAACAAGGAAGTACTGCGACGTGATAATTAATGCGAGGAGGAAGTTGTAAAAGTGGTCATCGTAAACTGAAGTATTTTGGTAATGTAATGCGATACTCAAAACGGTACAGCCTGCTCCGTGTGTTAATACGGGAAAAATTACACAGAGAATACCACGGGGTAGAAAAAGGACAACCTGGTTATAGAATCTGTCGGATTGGTATAATTTACTACCAGTGTGATAAGTTTGTTCATGTTAGCCAACGTTCGATAATGGGCACTACGCCATGAATATGAATATATATATATATATATCAATACACCTGTAGAAATCACTCACCAAAGCGAAACAATGTAAAGTACGATCAATACTAGTAATCTTCTAAGCTCTCCGATTGGGCCATAGTACATTGATAATGATGAGAATACTTTTTAGAATTAAGTCGTATCGAATAATTTACTTAATTGTTTTCAGATGATTGCAATAATTGTCTCGAAAAAAATCACTAACGAGTTTTTGTAGTTTCTACTTAAAAAACATTTTGCCATCGATGGACCGGAAATCGATTAAGTTTCTAACGTTTTGTTAATTATAGTCTAACCTTACTCGGATAGTGGAATTCGTCAAATTATTTAGATTCGAATATCGAACGATATATTTCGCGAACCTAGCTGAAACGGTAGACGAAAATAAATCTTTATCAGCCGCGATCATGACTTTCACGTGAATTGATGACCGATCTCTACTATTTATATAAATCTTGAAAGTGTGTGCGCGTCTTTACATTGTAACAAGAAAAATCTTAATTTAGCGCATATACGTTTCATCTTCGTACATGTTTTTCGATTTAAATAATAAACACGGGGTGTAAAATGAAAATTATTATTTGAAAATAAAATTAAATTCTAACGTATTGCAATTATTAATTAGAGCAATATTATACATTGAGAGTAAAAAAAAATTTATATGCTTATATTTTTATTCTTTGGAATTTATACGAATTTAGAATAAAATTAACAGACAACTGTGTTTAAAATTTCTCGGATATATTTGTAATTCCCGATGTTTCTCTTGTTACGTTTATTTATTTTTTATATATTTGGTCATCCCTTTGTACTTTCTCCCCGCAATACGATTCATTTTATATTATTTGCGTTAAATACTTCTTAATTATCGAACCATTTCTCTATTCCCGCACGCTAGTAAAGTAATGTTACGAATTCTTAACAATCGTATGCGCGGTAAAATGAGCGAACAAATTGCCAAAGAACAAGCTGGATTCGTTAAAGGACGAAGCACAGGGGAACAGATCCTAAATATGAGACAATTAATAGAGAAATCAAGAGAGTACAATGTGTTTATAGTGCTGTGTTTCATTGATTATCGAAAGACTTTCGACAATGTAATCTGGAGCAAACTCTGGGAAATATTGATGGAGATGGGTGCCTCAAAGCACATTGTACATCTGATTCAAAAACTATATGAGCACAACCAAAATATCATAAGAACTCGGTACACAGTCGGAAGAATTTACTGTAAAGAAAGGTGTAAAACAAGGATGTGTACTTTCACCCATATTGTTTAATTTATACGGAGAACATATAATGAGGAAAGTTTTAGAGGATTGGGATGAAGGCGTTTCTATCGGAGGACTCAAAGTTACAAATTTACGGTTTGCTGACGATATAGCATTGTTAGCACCTAATATGGAAAAAATGCAACGATTGTTGAAGAAATTAGAAGATATAAGTAAATGCTACGGTCTACAAATAAATAATGGAAAAACTAAGTTAATGGTAATTGATCGGAAGAATACAATAAAGGAAAAACATAAAACCATTCCGGGTTATGAAACGGTAGAAAATTTCGTTTATTTGGGATCCTTGTTGCAAAGGTGAGATCAAGAGAAGAATTCAACTAGCACTAAGTGCGATGGTTAAACTAACACGGATATGGAAAGATTCCTCTGTTACGAAA
Source organism: Coronaproctus castanopsis (assembly GCA_032883995.1). Classification (NCBI taxonomy): domain Eukaryota; kingdom Metazoa; phylum Arthropoda; class Insecta; order Hemiptera; family Monophlebidae; genus Coronaproctus; species Coronaproctus castanopsis. The sequence goes on along the minus strand of CM065052.1, from coordinate 188,548,031 downwards.
AATACAAAAATTCAACTTGTACGCACTCTGGTTTTTTCAATATTTCTATATGGTTCAGAAACGTGATCGGAATGTCCGAACAAACTCGCATAAATAGTTTCGAAATATGGTGCTGGAGGCGGCTCCTTCGAGTTTCGTGGATGGAAAAGCGTACTAATACGTTTATTTTGGAAGAAATTCGTCCAACGCGCAGATTAACAACGGAAGTTCTCGCACGTATTATGAGATTTTTCGGTCACATCATACGAAAACATGACGGAATCGAAAGAACAATAGTTATCGGAAGAATGAATGGTGTGCGGCCAAAAGGCAGAGTACCAATTAAATGGACAGATGCAGTGACTGCTGCAGCTCGAATGTCGTTTTCAAAATGCGTTCATGATGCCGAAGATCGTCCAGGATGGAGGCAGAAAATAATGAAACTGTTACCTTGATCACGATACTCCTGCGTGGAGTTACGACTAAATGATGATGATGATCGTTGTATATAGATCCGATCATTTTTAGTTTCCTTTCTCTCTGAGTATTCTTCTTAAACTTCTTGCGCCTGTTTTAGTTGCATGTATTTTAAACTTTTTTTTGTATTATCTAGTCAATTCCCGATAAGATCTTCCCTGTACTTTTCCCTATATTACGATTCAGTTTCTATTTTTCTTCTTCTTCTTCTTCTTCATATGTCCTACTCTATGAAGAGTGTTGTCGATCGTGTATGGCAATCAAAACTTCCTTTCTCTACCTTCTCGCATAAATTTTTGTATTGACCATGTGTGCGTTTATTCCTCGATTTATCTCCTTTAATTATATGACCGAAGTACTTTATTTTCCTGCGAATAACTGATTTCATTAACCTTCTCTTAATTTTTTATCCATGCTATTTTCAACATCCTTCTATGTATGTAGCCGCATCTCTAGAGATTCCAATTGATTTATTTGCCTTTTGTTTAACGTTGCTGCCTCAATTCCATATAATAAGATTGGGGATATATGTAGCGCTGCGCAATATTTCGACGTACATCTAAACGTAAAGACCTATCAGAGAGGATACTTCGTATACTGATGAAGGCATTCAGGGTGTAGTTACTTAGAGCATTTTTATTTTTGTACCTATGTCCAGATTCTCCATAATGTAACCGTCCAAGTATTTGAATTTTTGAACTCTTTCAATCTTCCTGTTATTAATTTAAATGGAGACTTCGCGAAGGTTATTACCTTTAATTATCGTCGATTCTGTTTTGTTTGTACATTTATCTTTAAATTATACACCGACCGTGTTCAGTTTATTAAGAAGGCGTTGAAGGTCTTTTTCATTATTTGTCAGAATCGACGCATCATCTGCATAGCGTCGATTTAGAATTATACCGTTCATCTTATTGGTATATCACCGATAGCTAATTTTGAACATATGCTCGGCATACAGGTTAAATAATAGAGGTAAATGAATGTAACTTTGCCGTACACCACGTTGGACATCGAAGTCAATGTTCGATTTCTAAATACTATCTTAAGAAAATTAAACATCTTGGATTCGGACAGATGCACATTATGTAAAGACAATTATGAAGAAAATATAAATCGTATTTTATGGCAATGTAATACATTTCGAAACCGGAGGAAACAGTCTAGTCCAGCAATATTATAATACCGATATTGGCAAATCCACTTGACCAACCATGCAGGCACCTAATACCTTAAACAGTGTAATATTGAAGTTTAAACAATACGAAATAATTATAATCGCAGCAACTTAAACTGACCAAAAAGATTCAAACATTCCAACGCAAAAAAAAAATTCCAGCAATATTTATTTATTTATTTATTTATTTACTTAATGAAGCCACACAACAGCTAAAAGCCAATTATAGTGTAGACTTATAAATAAAATAATACAATGAATAATTTTTTTCTGAATTATAAAGTTAAAAGTAAACAAAAAATAAAATACAAAAAAAAACACATTGAACACATTCAGGAGCCTTCATACTATTAAACACACCAGAAAAACTACACGCATTTACAAGTCACTCATTGAAACATACATCATTCACACCCCATTCGTACAATCTTATTCGAAATAAATATAATACATTAAAAATTATCCAGAATAAAATGCAAAATACTAATTCAAGTTTTCAAATTCTTCAGTCACTTTCTTTAATATAATTCTGTCTACAAAACTGACGGGTAAGATTGTAAGGGTTAAATAATGTATATCCGCCGTTAATATAAGATTACATCGGATGTGTATTTTTTTCGCACGTTTATTATTCGACAGATTAAAATTTATATTACATATCAGCTTGGGAAATGTTGCCTCGTCGAATGGTAGTCCGCTAAATGGTAAAAAATAAAAATCGTCTAGGGATTTCGTGTTTTGAGGCGTTGCTTTTGGTAATTTCCTGAAGAACATCACCGTAGTCGGTCCGAAATTTCGATGGCAGTTAAAAAATCGACTGAATTAAACGTAAATTTAATATTAATTAAGAGAAACGATTTTTATTTACATCTGCAGATTGACTTTATAAAGTCGCCATTTCCTACATACGGTCTAAAAGAAGGTCGTACGAAATAACCCTAATTTCGTCGACGTTAGAAAATTATAGGGTAGATTTTCGTGGGGATTTTCCGCGTGGCTGGTGTTATAAGTAAGGGTTGTCGAAATAAACTCCCCGCAGAGTTGTAACAATTTCTTTTAATATAATGTTCATTTATATATATATATATATATATATATATAAATATGCGAAATCGTTTAATGGCCAAAACTTATTTTAGTACGTAAGCTATTTTGTTATTGGCAGTTCTACGCACGACCAATCGCCGATGTCATCATCCGGTTTTCTCCTCCTTTTCGTTTTATTACAGTTCTGATTCGGATCGAATTTTTTTAACTTTTAAACTTTTTGCGATTATACGTATACGAGCTTGTTTAAAGGAAACATACAGAATGGTATTAACTTATTAATTTTTAAAAACGACTTCAAATTATTTTCGCGGCGGATTTCAATATTTAAGGTTTATAATCGTCGGTTTGGTTCTAATCCCCCTGAACATGTAACGCTGGGGCAGGTTGATCGAATTGACAAACTAATTTAGAATAGCACGGATGAAAAAAGTGTCAATTTTTCCTCGACATTAAACGGACAGATTTAGCTCCCAAGTCTACTGTACTAGATTAAATCCGCTCGCTAGCTTTTACAAAGGAGCGATAATTTCGGGTTAAATATCAAAATGCAACATCCTAAGTTTATCCGGTCGGTACACGAGTGTTTGTACTTACTTCGGACTTTCCTCTAGTTGCTGATGTGAAAGTTTGTATGCGGATGACACCGAGAATGCGTTAAATATTGTCGAAAAATGGCGTGTCTCAAGAAAAGAAATAGAGATTAAACTGTTTTCAAATCGCAGAACGGACATCGTGACGCAGAAACGCTGTCGTCATTTATTAAGCAATTTACGTCATCCGACTCTGTCGTACGTTTTACGAATACATTCGTTGAAGCTTTTTTCGCGGTAAATTCTCGAATTCCGATATTACCGACGGCGTTATAAACTACTCAGATAGTTAAATATTTGGAAATAAAGGAAACTCTAAAGAAACGAGCTCAGTTTTAAAACTGAGTGAAATATGATCGGTTAACTAAGTCGAAAAAACGAACTGCGCTTACAACGCGGTTGTAAAATCGAACGTTCTCAACTCTACGGATGTGCAAAACTGCGGAACGTACATATTATAGGGGAGATGTTTTACTAAGGCAAATGCGGCACTCTGGTACATCTTGTCTCGATACATCTCAACTTACTTATAAACACCGTTCTCGAGGAGGTCGATAAAAAATTCTTCGACCATAATAAATTTTCTCGAAATTCGGGCAAAGTCAAGGACATTAAATCGTCTAAAAACAAACGATGTTATATATATATATATTTTTTTTAAATTACCGACTCTCCGCATACACGTCATTTTTTACAGATCAATTCGCCTGATTGGTCAATTGCAGTGTGTAATGCAAATAAAAAATGAAAAAAAAAAATCTAGTATTTATATGTCTAAAGCAGGGCGGTTATGTCGAAATTAAGCGCGAGCGATATTTTCGAAAATAAATATTAAATATATATATAAAAAAATTAATAAATAAGATAAACTTACTTTTAAGTAAGGGTAAGTCATTAATGAAGCCGGAAGGATCTTCGACGTTCGTATTATTCTGAAACAACAGAGAGAGAAAAAAGATAAGTTAAAATGTCTTCCAACCGTCCATATTATAACATTACGATAATTTAATTTATCTACGAAATTTTTTTCTTCAGAAACGTGTAACATCGTTGAAGTAACTTTGACGATTTATTTGAAAACCGAATATTTGATGAATTATTCTTTTGTAATAATTCACATTTTGCACATCCAGCTCGAGACTCGAGATTCTCGTCGACAGGTACTATATATGATAACCGGCAATTTTCTACGCGAATATTTATTAATTTGAAAGTGGTATAACTTCCGAAAGCTCTGTTGTTAATTATTAACAATTATTGATTTTTACTAATTAGTGTTTTATTTGTTTTCTATAAAAAATCACTACTCCATATATATATATAGTTATCATATATCGGTACACTGCTGTATGTATAGGTTTTCCCTAATCTCTCACATTCGTTCCAGTTCTGAGCTTTCTAAATCTAGTTCTTCCCCACTACCTGACTTATATCGTTACAAACGAGTCAGCGGTTTGTCTCTTTCGGAGCGACCACCATTCAACACTCGTTTTGTCCATCTATTATCCTCCCTCTGGCTATGTACCCTGTCCAGGCCCAATTCAGTTTGGTCTGCCGTATTACAAAAATTCCGATCTTTTTCCGTAAGTATTTCGCTTACCCGTCTTATATTTAATATTAATATATATTTCGTCTTTAAGGCTCGATTTTCCGCGAAATCGGTTATATTCTCTGTTTAGAAAAGTTTAAAAATCCGTCTACCTCGGTATATCTACGTCGACCGACAACGATAAGATACTTCTATCGCAGTGACGGCTCGCGGTTAAAAAATTCTATACACACGCAAAATTTTATTTGTTTCACACGACATCGCAAAATTAATAATATTAATGTCGACGAAATATAATAGAAATAGGAGAACCATTTAAATACTGTAATCAGAAAAACTGAAAATTATGAGGTTAAATTATCGATCCCAAGATAGAATTTTTCAATATTAAATCGAAACGTATTATAAATTTATTATTTCCGCGTGAATAAGTACAAAATGTATACGATTAGAAAAGTATAAAAAATGTTAAAATACTAAAACGAAATAATTCGATAAACTATACGCATAATATTTAGGTATTCTTAAGAAACAATACTCTGAAAATGAAATGATCAATTGCCGTATAAATAATAAAGCTAGAGTGAGGAAAAAATTCTACGGATATTAACATAGGTCAGTAATAATAAACATAAGCCGAAGAGAGGCGATGAAACAATTCACACGAGGAAATCTATACTGTAAAAGAAAGTAAAAATTCCAAGAAGAAAAACCAATCTCGGAAGGAGATGAAATATATAAGTTGTAGACTCGTTTGTTAGCCGGTAGTACGCACACGCAACCGCACTCGTGTGTTATGAATGAGAAAAACCTATTCTGCCGCGTCTAGTGTGTGTACTTCAAGGTATCCGGTTGCAATCGCTAATACAGCCCTATGTAAACTCTACACCCGTACTAGCATTAGGGGCAAAATTACTATATAAAGTTGTATACGGCTTTCCGATGCATTATTCAGGTTGCATCGAGTGTGCAACCACCAATCGTTGTAACTAGCCATTTCAACTTTTTAAAAGATTTTTAACTTTTTTTTTATAATGTATTTTACAAAAGAAATATATAATTAAAATTTACTTATTTTATTTTTATTTTAGTTAGTCCCTATAAAATAATTAAGTACTTTTAACTATTTTATTACATCGTCAATTTTTATGCTGTTCTGGAGATTTGTGGTGGTTGTGCAACCGTGCAACCCGCTGTTCAATTCGTATTATTTTCGTATTTATATTTCATCATCATCATTGTCGTTGTTTCGTTACCGAACATCGCGACTAACCTATTTATAGGTATATTTTTGCGTACAAAATGGGTTAGTATTAAAGGCACTAATTATATGCGACGACGAAGGTATTTGTACGTAGCGGGCCGTGAGTACAGATCTGACAGAGGGTCTCTGCAAGTACCGTTACATTATTATTATTATTATTATTATTATTAGTTCTGATGAGCCGTTTCTCGTTAAGGATTCAACGTGTGCGTACTGTGTACATTAATATGTATGTACATATATTACGATGAGACAAAATGGAGTGGGATGATGCCGCCGCTTACTCTAAACGTTAAATTTCGAATACCGAATAAATAATTTAGTACGAAATGTCAAATAGTCGATAAACGCGTTAAAAAAATAACGCAAAATAAGATTCATTAAATAACTATTTAACAACGGTCGCCTAAATATCGTCGACTATTCCGATGAAATTCGGGAGACCGAAGTAGATTTACCAGAGATTACAAAATGGATTCGGATAATCACGACTAAGATTTATAGGAGTATATATATATATATATATAAAATATACAGTAACTAGAATCTGACCCTAAACTAGTTATAACTATTTTACCCTTGACCAAATAACTGCGCTTACAGACTACTTTATAGAGTGTTGTACTCTAATTCTTTTGTAATTTCATTCTATTGTGTCGGTTTCGATATATTTCGTACGAACAAAGAAATTGATCACAAACGTTGTATATTCAAATGCCCGTATAACGTATGTATATATTGCGGTTTTTTTTTTTTTTTTTTTTTTTTGAGGGGATGGGGGTCCTTGTACGGTCGTGTATATGTAATGTGAAATATTAGGAATATTACGTGCATGCGCGAGCAGGTGTAGCGCACGCACACCGTTACGATGGTATAATACAGGACAAATTATAAGTCATATAGTATTGTTACTCGGAGATATTTCTTTTTACGCAATAGAATTTTCCATCGGCACAACGTACCTGGAGAATAGATAATTTCGTATTAAGGTAAACACACACTTGTAGGTAATTGCTCCGTAAACGGCGCTCTTATATATTTATATATATATATATATATATATATATATATATATATATATATGTATATGTATATGTAATATAATGGGGACGAGGATGGATAATATATATACATAGATACATTTCTTACGGATAGAGAACTTGACAATATCACGATTAATTTTTATTCTTTTTATAATGCGGTTTAAATGTCATTTCGAAATAGTTTTGATTATTTGCTTTGTTACACACACACACATATTAAAAGTATTCGCACGCGTATCGGCCATTGCGAAGTAGTTTTCATTACGATTACGGACAGCTTTTATTAATTGTAAGATCATTTTTTTGTCGTTATTTTTGTTATGTCGAAATTGTTTAGAATTTAGACAATACAGACGACACGTATGGAACTATGTACATTACGATACTTATACATTGTTCTCAGTTAATCCGTCACGTTCGATTTGTTTTTATATTTATTTTCGTTAAGTAATTTCGAAATAAATGTAGAATTAAATTCAAGGTTTTCATTCTGAATTCAGAGGAGTCGGGGTGATAACTGGGACTAAGTATCTAACTTCTTCCGAGCCTGAATTCAAAGTAGTCGGGGGTGATAATTGGACTAAGTATCCTGAATTCGGAGTAGTCGGGGTGATAACCGGACTAAGTGTCTAACTTTTCCGTGGTTCCTAAATTAAAAGAAAACCTCGTAACAAATTACAAGTCATTCAAAATAGATGCCTCAGATGTGTTCTCAATGCACCACGCTATGCCAGAATCGACAACATGCACGAAGCTACCGACCTGCCCTATATTAGAGATTTTGTTCTAAAGCTATCGACTGACTTTTTAAAATTAAATGTTAACAAAAAGTCATTCAAAATAGATGCCTCAGATGTGTTCTCAATGCACCACGCTATGCCAGAATCGACAACATGCACGAAGCTACCGACCTGCCCTATATTAGAGATTTTGTTCTAAAGCTATCGACTGACTTTTTTATTCTAATCGTTTCATGTATTCCAAATATAAACACAGGCGACTTGAACATAACATTATGTAGTAATTAATTATAATTTATTTTACTTAGTAAGCACCTTCGACTTTCAATTACATAGTACTTATTTAAGAACTCACAGTCTAAACAATAAATTTTCGTAATTTAGACTTAAGTTTCTATATTAACATTTATTATTTTTGTAATTAGAAAACTTGTTCATTTAGGTTTTCATTTGCTTTTTTCCTGCAGTATTTATTGTTTTCCTTTATTCTTTATACTCTTACTGTATTATTGTGGTAATCCCCGGTACACGATGGTTGTAACCTCATGCGTTATATTTTATTCTTTTATGTTTATCACTTATGCAAATATATTTTTGTTGTTGTTTTTGAAAACTTCGAATTTTACTTAGAAAAATACACTATTCTTCTTTTTTGATACTGATCGGACTCCACAGGTAAAAAATGTCTTCACGATGGTTGTTTCTTCCTTTTTCTTTCACTCCACTATTATCGCATTGCATAAATGCTTGCAGAAGATACAATCATTTCAGCTGCAGCTAAATAGCAAAGTGTATTCTCCGGAATACTACAGTAGGCTTTAATAAAATGCTATGCAAAATTAAATAGGGAATTAATCACTCAACTCAGTTGTGTTAAGTGTCTGGGGATGCACCTAGACAGTAAATTATAATGGATCAGATGCGTCGACCACAAAGGAAAATATGTTTGCATGAAATTGCTAGGCACTCCGTTAGTTCGTAAAATAATATTAAAGCCCGTACAGAAATTTTCTGTTGGGCTGCGTAAAAGATAGAGTCACACGAATAAGATTCAGCGATTCCGAAATAATTAGGTTAGTACCTCCTTCGTATGTTTCTAACTGCATATTGTATTATCCTCGGAATCAAGCTCAAAGATCGCAAGATGGTTACATGCATTAGGGAACAGACGAAATTGGTAGACGCAGTGGAGCGGATCACGAGGCTAAAATTGAAATGGGCCGGACATTTAGCAAGACAAAAGGATGAAAGATGGACTAAACGAGTATTACAGTGGTGGCGAATTTGCAGCCGGCGTCCGCCAGGTAGGCCTATGGCTAGGTGGCGAGATGATATTGTTAAATAGACAGGAATCCGCACAAGATAGGAGTCGTTGGAAAAGTTTGAGGACTGCCTACAACCAGTAATGGGTTGATATAGGCATATCGTGATATCGTGATATATGTATATATATATATATATTCATCATCATGTAACTCTCAATTATCACAAAGACAGCGGTAGCCCACTTCGTATAATATCATATTTGTGTTGCACAAAATTAGGCTTTAAATGCACCAGTAAGCTAATTTTGTAGGCTATACCGATTTTAATAAATTACATTCTTACTTCGCTTGTAGTAACTAATCGTGTTATTTTCTCACGCTAGAATTTACGTATGAAATTGTTGTATTGTTACACAACCATACTTATATCATTGGCTGTTAACACGCAGCGTTCGTTTGGTCAAACAGCTGTCTCCGAGAAAAAAATTCACACGTAGAGCTAAACTCATTGTGACCACGATGTATACCTTGAGCGTCAGTAAGTTAATATTTCGGTCTACTGACGTGCGTAGTAAAAGTGCTACTATGAAATAATGGTCAAAGTATAAAAATAACTCAAACCTACCTATTCATTTATTCAGAACGAAACGATTGAAATCGAGCGTCGTTTGTTACAGTGGAAATCTTAGTATTGGGTATAATTAAATCGTATTTGCGTAGAAAAGGGACGAGAAATTAAAAAATTACGCTGCTTGCGACTGTGGCAACCCGCGACAATGTATCGAGTATATCGTTCGCAATTGTCCAAACAGAATCTTCGACGGATTATTCCATGCAGTTTTCGAAGCAGCCAGATATAATTTCTGAAACGTTCGAAAGAAGATAAGTATAATAATCTATTTTGCTACTCTGAGACAGTACGTTGGCAGTTTTCTCGAGAAAGGTAATCCACTCCGTCGATATTGCTGCTGTTAAATAACCAAAAGAATAAAAACACATTTTTTCGATAATTTCCGAGATGGTTTGGCTGTTCAGCTCGCGCGTGGCTGGAAACTCGCGCGCAAAGTGCTGGGAATTCAGCCGGCGGAACATGGTCGTCGTACGGCTATTTTCTGCTCGGCCGAGCGTGACTGTAATCGAGCCGTCACGATTAATCTCTTTTCCCCCCCGTTTTTTTTTAACACGCATAAGCGCCGGTATACGATTTTAATCAGTAAAGCGTTACGACGATATTACATATAATTAGTCGCGGTAAACGCGGTAGGTAGCCTGTGTAATTTTATTTACCCCACCGTAAAACTAATCGGACGAAACTTTATATACCGCGTAATTTTAAATCTACAGCCTGTTAAAATTAAACGATTTTTAATTACCGCGTCCTCGTACGTAATATTTTCAAATCTTTTCTTATTATCTCCGGATCCGTTCTAATTTCCGCATTTCCTATTATTTAATTATTTATACGAAATCATACAAATTGGACAGATTGACAATTATAAAGATCCGCGACGGTTTAAGATAATTAACCATTCTCGCTAATTCTCCGTACGGTGCACGAACTTTTAACCTTAACAAATTTATTCGTCTTCACTATAAGGTAAATAAAAAAAAAACCTAGTGAAAATTATTAAATTTTTATATACAAAAAGTGTCTTTTCGTGTCTATTAAGAAAATACATATGAAAAATTAAACATGAAAATATATATAAAATTTATGAAAAATATAAAAGGAAAACAAAAAATAAAATAAAATGTAAGATTTGCTATTTTTTGTAAAATTGTACATCTAAATTAAGAGTATTTTTTTATATTTTATTTCTAGTTTTTTTGCATTACATTTTTCATAAATTGTATATATTTTTATGTTTAATTTTTTATATATATCCTTTTTAAATATATAATGGTTAGACGAAAGGGTGACCCAGAGAACATGAATGGTTTTGTTGTTGTTTGAGAAAATTTTTGAATGAAATTTTATTTAAAAATAGGAAAAAGAGAGATTAACTTTTACAACAATTAATTCTGACAACATTTTCGAAAACTTTTTCGAGCATAGGTCGCTGAATTCTTGAAAAATACGCGGCTCTTAAGGTACTCCAACGAAAAAAATTCGCGTAAATTTGTATTATTTTCGAAACTCTCTTTGTACTGTCATGATCGAGTCATACCTAAAATAACGCTCCACGCAAAACGTGCGCTCTTTCTCGTTATAGGATGCCATGATAACTGAACTCGTGTATAGAATAAACGTGGAGCAAGTGGTTTGCATTGTATCAGTGTTATCAACTGCGCTAATCAATAAACAAAACCTTCCGTTTTCTCTGGGTCATTATCTAAGCTCAATCGTCTGTGTAGAGAACATACCGTGTCGGTGAGTACCGGATTAAATCGGCGATGTTTGTCGTCTACAATCATCCGAGATCTCATTTTGTACGCAGGACCCCGTCAGCTTTTTCGGATGAATTGTAGATGGTCATTGGCAATTTGTCGTATTTTCCGCGTGTACAGTAGGTGCATCCAAGTCCCAATGAATGATGTAGTTCGTCACGTACCACGGTGCTAGATATAAATTACGGATAATCGAACGATGGTTTTATACAAGGTCGCAGTTTTCTTGGAGGTTCATCAGGCTTTTGTTGTTCTTATAAAAATTTTAACGCTACGAAAATATTGTTGTCGCGTTATATGTACGCGGCAGTTCTTTTAATATTTTGATCGCAGACCGGTGACGTTTCCTTCATAACGTTTGTTTCAATTTTTGGAAAATAAATTTAGATACGAGTCACGTACAACCATTACGTACATAACTATTAAGAATTTCGTTTCATTAATTTCCTTAGTTGTAACCAGACAGTTTCGAAAAATATCAATTAAGTAAATGAATTTTCAACATTTTCGATCAAATTCTTTCTATCAGTTAAAATAATTCATAGATTAAAAAATATTTCCGAAAAAAGAAAATTTCGATTATATTTACCAACAGCTTATAATATTTGAACGGTTAATAAGGTCGAGTTAAAATTTTGACGTACATTTAGATAAGTATCAATAAAAAGACTACGGAAAAAAAATTGAAATTTTCAACATTTTGGTGGCTGTGTACGCGGAGTCGGGGCCTAAAATTGTAAATTCGTAATTTTTATACAGACCATTTCAGTTACGTAATAAATTACATGTGTATACGCAATTTCAACCAAATCGCTTGAGCTGTTTTCGAGATTGCCGAGTATATATATATATATATATACATTATTAAGTACCATCTCCGTATCGGAGGAAGGCGACTACTTACCTATACATATTTTGTTGTACATTGTAAGTGGCAATCATAATATAACGTTAGCGTAGTTAGACACACACATCCGGGAGAACTGATTGTATTCATCGATTTGTTATCAAGACACAATGTGAGGCTACATTTTTTTTCTTTTCTTTTTTTTACTATATTATTACTAGCACGGTGTAGGCAATGGCCTTCCACGCCATAATATTGGGATATATATATAGACTCACACAAGAAGATAAGATTTATTGTTTAATAAACTTTATTTATAGTTATATATTTCAAAATTTTCGAATATTAATTTTCTATTCGGTAATTATTTAATTTCAAAGAAACATTTTTTCGGCCTTTTAAATACGCTATATACAGAAAAAACTGTTTTTCTCGGACTAATATTCCCTTTTATTTTCTTATTCTTGTGCTCCTCTGTCTATCACTTTTTTTTTTTTTTAATAATGAACAATAAAATAGAGGGTAAATTAAATTACATATACACACATACACACACACACGTTTGTCCTCAAATGAAAGTAAAACAGGAATGATGAAATCGGAGATTTACACGCCTTCTGTCAATGGAGCCTTTTCATATTAAAGTTCTTGTATCAGGGCGTATTTAACACCTTGCCTAACAAAATTATAAATAATCGTGTTGTTTATTAACGCGGATTACAAAATAGCAACTGAATAACATTGAACCCTGTTGAGAGCATTTTTAATAACACCACTCCGCTCCTAATAATATAATAATAAATATATTATTAATATTAACTATAATAATAATAATAATAATAATAATACTAATATAATAGTAATATATTTGTTGTCGTCATATTGTTCATTGTCAAACATCGTAACTAGCCAATTTGTACGTTATTTTTGCACACAAAATAGACCATAATTCAAGGTGCACGCCATGTATATGATGTTATACGGAGTCATGTGTTACTGCCATCTCCGTGATAATTAAGAGGGTATGACGAAAAATCTTGTACCGCGAACTAGGATCAAACCCTCGACCGTCGGAATAATAATAATAACGGTAACGATGGAAATAGCAATAATAATGATACGGTTTTTGTTGTTGTTGTCAATAGTTGTAATAGTGACTAGTGATAAATAACAATTATAATTCACCAGGAAGCATCGTCATCGTTGATATACATATATATATTTAAAATATATAAACTAAATTAAATGGTAATCAATTGCATAAGAATGATAATCATAAATATACTTCACTAATATCAAATTTAATATTGTTAACTTTTAAGTTTGTAATTAAACAGTAACTACATACATCGGTAATGATTGAGACTATGTTTTACCATCCTGACTATTTGCCCTTAAATACATATGTACACTTGTAAAGGACTTCCTATACATAAGGTGGGAATTTTTGTTTGTTTGTGTAATAATAATCATAAGTATACTTCACTAATATCCTATTAAATATTTTTAACTTTTAAGTTCGTAATTAATAATAAACAGTATGGTTTACCTTTGACTGTTGCCCTTAAATATATGTACACTTGCAAAGAACTTTCTATACATAAGGTGGGAATTTTTGTTTGTATGTATATATAAGTGATTTATGCGTAAAATAACTGATATATAACTTTCCTGTTACTTTGCACCTTTACATATATACTTTCCCCAAAATATACGATTGTTAGAAATAAAAAAAAATTAATATATGATATATATATATATATATAATAATGAAAGTAAGTAATAATAATAATAATAATAAAAATAATGATAATAACAATAACTAGAGGTTCGAGCAATTTCTACGATAAGATTTTTAATCACGTTACACTTTTGCAAAGTAGAATACTTCTTAATTACTGGCAACCGTTATAAACACTATTCGGACGAACTATTCGGTTTTGTTCTATTAAACATTTGTTAAACAACATTAAATCGTTACAGTTATTCGCTTAAACGAATCATAACGCAACCTAGCCTAAGCCTTGTCAACTTATTTGTGTCGGATGAATTTTGAACAAAATAAAAATTCAGGAGTCGTTCGAATTTTGTATAAATATCACGAAATGATTTATATATTGTACGAAAGTTGCGGAAGTGCAGTTTATTTTGGAAAATTTCGTAAAGATCGTAATCTGTAAACATAAAAAGCCGAAAAATTGGAAATAATTGGACCGGGTTCAAAATTTTTTTGAACCAATTTGACATCCAAGTTTTTTTACATGTACATATATATAGCAAAATAATAATAATAAAATTCAAATTAAATTTATTTAGGTTTAGTTATACATGATATTAAAAATCTTCACATGAAATCGCCTATGCGCAACATCGAATTAACTATTTACGTAAATTGTACGGTACAATTATATTCACTCAAATCACACACATGTATATAATAAACTCAATGCACACACCTATATATACTACACACACACATATATATATATATATATATATACATATATAATATAATAATAATAATTATTATTATTATTTCGAATCAGCGATAGATGGACTACGTTGTCAACTGGTACTACCATTCTTCTTCCTCTGTTTCCAGTTGGCTCTCGTCCTTTCGCTATATATCTTTTTCCTTTCTTCCGTCCACAAAGTGCCAATTCTTCCTTTCTGTTTCTGCACGAAACCTTTACAATTGAATAATTTCTTCCTTAATGTTACTCGATGATTTATGTCTCCAGGCATAATTTTCAGTTCTTCCATGTCACTTTTTGTCTAACCATGTGCCGTTTATTTTTAGGTTTCGCATATAATTAAATAATCTTCCGGTGAACCTGTTTGGATCAATCCTTTGCAAATGCCCATATAAATTAATTCTTCTTTTTTTAATAGTTGTAGTAATTTGTTTCCACATGTTGTACAATTCTTGATTACATAAATTTTTATATTTTTCACCACGTTTCGTCGGTCCCAGTACCGCAATTTCTAGTTGATCGTTAGATCCCTTTTTGTTCAGTGTTAAACACTCTGCTGCATATAATGCCTCTGGTCTGACAACAGTTTTGTAATGTCTCAGCTTGGCATTTCTTGATAAATATTTCATTTTATACATCTCTTTTGTTAAATAAAAGGCAGCTTTCAATCGATCAAACCTGTGTTTAATTGCTTTTTTTTCTAATCCTCCCTTGGTCGATGAACTGCCCTAAATACTTGAATTTATTAACTCTATTTACTGGACCAAAATATATATCATCATGTTTATCAATATTTAATAGTATCTTGTGGTTATAGCTAGTCAATCCTGTTCTTTCATTCGTATGTTCTTCATATCTTTATACGTCATGTGTATTATTTCTTTTACTATCTATGTTATCATAGGTCTTCCCCCTTTCTTTTTCTTTCCGATTTTCTATCGATTACACGCGTTATGTCGCCAGTATGTGTCCAAGATTCCTGGTCTTTGTTATATTGTTTACAATTAGTTTCCTTTTCCATTTACTATTTCCCAAAACCTCTAAATTCCTTTTTTTCTGCGTCCATGATATCTTCATCATCGTCAAACACACATTTCGAAGACAACCAAGTGTTTAATATTGTTTATAAATAAAATGAAAAATACCTTAATTTTCAAATCGTTGTGCATATACAATTAACTTACAGACGCACGTACACTCACGCCACTGTATTGAATTTTATTGTGTATATATAAATACTCGATGTATCCAAACACTGACAATATATAATTTTTTTTTGGTTTAAGGTTGTGTCGAATTAACGAACTTCGCTTTACAAATTCAAAAGACGATTGAGATGTAATCTGGATTTAGTCAGTTCCGTTCACAGATTATAGAGCAAACCATCTTTTTTTTTTATATTTTTTTTTTTTGTTTTTCGTGGTGATAAGTAATTATTATTATTATTATTATTATTATTCGTTTTTGTTATCTTGTTTAAATGTTAGGTTTTTCTTACGTTTCACATCGTCGTTAGGATTAAGGTTTAAGTTTTAAAATTAAAAAAAAAACTTGATAGCCACATCATGTCTAAAGAGAATTAGTAAAAAATTTTTAATTTACTTCTTCTACAAATATTTCGCGTAACCGATATCGATTTAAAAGAATAAATTATCATCACCATCGCGATCGCTTCTCCTTATAATAGGAGATTGCGTACTAGTAATGGGTAAGTTTGTTACTTTTTCGGATATAGATCTGGAACTATATCGCAGGTTCGGGAACTAACATCCCGGTATCCGTCGGACCTATATGGATCCGACATTTACGTGAACAACATAGTCGCCTCGTAATAAAAACGAAGCGAAATAGCGAGGAAATAGAAAAAGAAAAATATCGTAATGGCTGTACGGTGTGTTAGAAAGAAAGGAATTGCAAAAATAGCTAATTTAGGATCTGCGTATATTATAAAAACCGATAAATTCCCATGTTCCATTTTTTACTTTTTCAGTTGATCTGGAACATTTCTGCTCAGATATTCACTCCGTATGAAACGTAGAAAACGATACGGAAGGTATATTTCTATTCAAGGTCGTTACTCTATGCAGAACCGCGTGGAACCTGGACCTGCATAATATTCATCGATTTAGTATTTGCTGTGTCCGAGTTGTGGATATCCGAGCCTGTAGTCCCCGAGTTATACACCCTCAACTCCGCTGTCGGATACGTATCCTTCCGGGTCTACTTATCACTATTGCGTGCATTCATTTTCATTCATATCTGTCAGTTTCTGGAAATGAGTTATTTGAGGTGGTTCTTGCACAAAGTGAGTTGTTCGGTAGATTCATTATCGATTCCAATCGCCTAATTTCCTTTTGTCAGTTGACCTTGTATTCTTGCTTGCATTACCAGCTTGAAAATGCCACCTTCTTTCGGATTTTATGCGGGCCATACATTTGTTTTTTTTTTTGTTTTTTCATATCGTCTGTCAGTTTTTTTTTATCTTCTTCTATTTCTCCGAAGCCCTCCTTGTCGGTTATGCAATCTTTCCGCGATATTAGTAACAACCATCGAGATAGTACCGCATCTCGAAAGCGGATAATTTGTTTTTCACATTCCGCGCTCGTAAATACTCTAATTTCCGGGAAGTATATCGTAACGAACAGAAAAAAAAAATGACGTTAGAGTTTAAAATTAGGATAAAATTCGAACTAGATCCAAAAAAATTCTGGTTTCAACGCGGAAGTTTTCATATTTTCGATATTTTTCGACGTTTTTTAGTCGTTATTTCTATTTTGTCTTTTTATTATTAATTTATTTATTCAATTAATGAATTATTTATTTATTTATTTATTTAATAACCATACGACGAAATTATGTCCGTACGGAAAGGTTTTTTTTTTGGTAGAAATTTTTTCACCAGAATTCCTAATTAATTAACGGGCATGTATTTATTTAACATGGAATATCACTTCCGCGTTTGAGAAGCTATTTAATAAATTAACATTTTCCAGTCATCATAGTAAGGATGAAAAAAACAAGTCGTTTAGTAGTATACAGTTGAAAACTGTACAAAACTTAATATTATCCCATAGAGATATGAACGAAAAATTTTGCATATATTAAACACGTATACACATTTTATATATTATAAAAGGTAATACGTAATATCATATATATATATATAAAAGTAATGTTAGGAAATCATGCGTGTAGCAACTGGTAACGGTGTCCCGTTGATTAAGAAGGCGTACTAAACGTCCCGCTAAGTTTAACGAAGAATATTGTAACGTATTAAATCGAATCCATTGAATATAAATCACATCTATTATGCACTTATGCGTGAATAATATATATATATATATATATATATATATATATATATATATTTATATATATTGCATGTAAATTACACATCCATTCACAGATAAATACATTAGCAATGTACACATACACACACACACACATACATATATATATATATATATATTATCGTTTGTATCGGGAGATAAACAAATATTCTTTGGATATCCTAATTTCCAGTTTGCCTTGAATTATATTCGCGCGTAAATATTTCTCTTCTGACCATTAAGTGAATTATAAATTATTATCTCACATTATAAGGAAGGCTGTATAGGGACTTGTTAATCTGTGATAACTGGTCGATAGTACATATATATATATATATATATATATAATATATGTAGTACATAGTAGTAACAGTTAAAGAAAAATCGAAGGAAAATGTGATATAATTTAACTGCGATTAACTTAACAGCGAGGTGATAGAACAGAGGACAACAGATGATAATAATAGGATTAAGGCGAATAAGTGGGTAAGAATGATGATGGTAATAATAGTATTAATAATAATAATTATAATAATATTAATCATAATAATTATAATAATAAGTAAAAAACAAACAACTATATTAATCAAGGTATTCCGGTTTATCGAGGAATTTGTGGAGACACGATTTTTTTAAAGGTACGCAATCTATTTTAATTTTTAAAATGTAGGTAAAATATCCGCAAACATAAACATCTAGTTCGTGATATTATCATTTAATCCGTCCATATTCGTAATAATAAAATTAATAATAACGTAATTATAATAATAATAATTCTTATATTAGTAATAGTAGTAGTTATAATAATAATAATAATTCTTGTATTAGTAATAGTAGTAGTCGAAGTTAAAAATATCATTAATATAGTCAACGTATAAAAAAAGGAAATTACAGTGATTATTCAAATTATAGACTAATCGCTCTATAAATACAGTGGTGATAGCAAAAATAATGGAAAAAAATGTGCAATCAAATTAATTAAATACACGAGGAAAACGAAATAATAGATAAAGAACGGTGTGGTTTGTAAAAAAGTATGTCAGCGTCATCGGGGCTAGGTGATTTTGCGAAGGGTTGTGAGATTAAACTTTGAAATAGTTAATAAGATATTTTGACTTTACGGGAACATTAATGCCTAAATTAGAAGAAGTAAGAATTAAAGGTAATACATATTGAAAAAATGGTTTGAAAACAAATTAAAAGAAAGAAAAAATGTCGTAAAACAAGGTCAGTACATAGATTGACGTCATTCATTTCACACAGTCTGATCGTAAAAAACTCTGGGAACAGACATATATGGAGTGCATACAGCGGTCGCCTCTTACTGCGTATTATCAGCTGCAGCCGTCTCTCCCTAGGTTCCCATGGTTCTACGTTTTCAAAAACATCAAGCGGAGAGCAATTGTGCTTATCAGCAGATTGCGGTTTGGGCATTGCTTGTTGCCGGACCGCTTGTTCATTATGCAGCTTAGAGAAAATCCGTATTGTCCTCCACATGCTGGTCGTGTAATCTGCAACCCTGATCACGTGTTCTTCGAATGTCCTTCATTAACATCATTACGCTCTGAACTGTATCTAAAATTACTGTACGCATCTCGTGATGGTCCTCCTTATAACGTAATGTCCCTTCTGCATATTGAGATATTGAGAATCTAGGTTTGTTCCCGGACATAGCGACTTTTTTCGAGAAGTTGTCCGAGTTCATAAAAATATGAGTTAGTGATTATTACGGCATTAGGTAAGCTGTAAAGGCATCCCCATAAAAAAAAAAAAAAAAAAAAAAAACATAGATATTAACGTTGGTATACAACCAGAAGATAATTTGTCACCATAGTTTTAATTAAGTATATATATATATATATATAAGATATACATGTGTTAGCTTAGTATGGCTCGATCGGAGTCTACTGATAACTACGTTATTTCTTCGATGTTGTACGTGGGTCTTGCACGGTGTTATTTTTAGCTTGGTGAATCGTAGTTAATTTGATGTTGGTGTGGAGTGCCATTCTTCTTGCCATAACTGAAATAATGATGATCTCATGTATCTCTTGACGTCTTGAAACTGGTAAATTAGGCACAGTTGCTGCTTCCTTTGCTGCCCTATCTGCTAGATCATTCCAGCAATTCCAGTATGTGCTGGAATCTAGAGAAATGTAATGGATCGTTCGGTATTTTTAATAATTAATTCTACAATTGCTTCCGGTATAGATAATCTATTGTTGTTATATATATTACGAATAGCGTTCAAAGCTGGAAGGGAGTTTGAGCAAATTATTGTTGGTGAGCTAGACTCGAGTACAGATTTACGATTGATTACATCTGATAGACAAAATAATTAATTAAATATTCGATAACCGGAATTTCTCTTTTACGGTTCGCAATAAAAAAATCATAAGAAAGCTACCTCAGTACTATGAGTGTGAAATGCGATGTGCAAAATACTAAAAGCGAAATATTCGTACACGAGGTATATTTAATATCGTCACACAGAGCTGTTGCAGATACCATGGTTTACTAATAATGTAAAATCTATATATTCACCAAAATTACCACGATCGAAAAGCAACACGAATACAACGTCTATTTAAGTATCGCTGTTTGACAAAGGTTTTTTTTTTCAAATAGAAAATTTTTATTTTGCGTAATTTGCAATTGTGAACGTCATAATTATTATAATAAATATTTGGGAGTACAGTTTGATCGTAAATTAACTTCGCGCAAAACATGCGCTCTATCTACCGGGGAAAAAAAAAAGTTTGAAAGTTGAATTATCCAAGGCAGTTCTTCTCTTCGGTTCAAGACGTTTCTACGCATTCTATCAAGCCCCCTACCGTTATACGCGATACTCCAATAACGGTTAAGTGTTGAATTCAAAAAAGTTCTTCAACGTGCGATACTGAGAATGTTTGTCCAAAATCAAATGTAACTTACTGTTCTTCAGTCGTGTAAGTTACAGTTATTTACTTACGTGTTAAACAACGCTAGTAAATTTTGAAACTTCTTTAGCACAAGAACAGGCGATACAGGTAGAACGGAAATTCCCTGTATAAATTAAATAAATCAGCGGGAGACAATCGAAAATAATTCCCCATTAACAGGAATTATTTTAAAATAGATTTAACGAATTATAAAAGGCATCGTAGGAAATTGTTGATAAGGTTTATTCAGCTTACACGCGATTACGTCTTGTTTGACTACATTTGAGGAAATTATGTCCGCCCGTTTATATTAACTCTAATAACTCGTATCGAACCTTAAACATTGCTCATATATATATATATATATATATATATATATATATATATATATATATATATATATATATATATATTATTTTTTTTTATCCTATATCGGTCCACTGCTGGACGTAGGTTCTCCCCAATCTTTTCCATTCATTTCGGTTCTGAGCTTTCTGGATCCAGTTCTTTCCTGCTGCTTGAATTATATCGTCGTACCAACGAGTTAGCGGTCTGCCAATGTTTCTTCTTTTATGAATTGGCCACCATTCCAGCATTCGTTTCGTCCATCTATTATCCTGTCCTCTGGCTACGTGCCCTGCCCAGTTCCACTTCAGCTTGCCCATTTGCTCCACCACATTATGAAGTCGGGTCTTCTTCCGTATCCAGGTATTTCGCTTCCGGTCGGACCATCCTATATTTAATATTATTCTTTCCTGCGCTGCTTGTGCTCTTATTAATATATATATATATATATATAATCAGTGTTATCGTATTTCATAAACATATTTCTGTTTTGTATCATAATATGAATCTTTTTGTATCGCATGATGTTGCGTTGGTTTTTATTTGAATTTATATAATTAATCGAACTTGCGCCGTCTTCAAGGATAAATAGAATTTTTATCCGTAAATAGACGTTAGACTCTAATTTAATCATTATACGTATCGACTCCACCACTGAGATGTTGTGGATGAAATTTTCCTTAATTCGCCATTTAGGAAGAATTATAGCGAAGAGACACTCTTTGCTTTACTTCTACATAAGCATTACGGAGCACGCTGATGGCCTAGAGTTTAATATGCGATTAACAAAAAAAAAAAAAAAAAGAAAAATGATTCGTGAATTGAAAATCGGACAACCGATGTCGAATGTCGTGCATAAAATTGAACTACGAAATGATTTATGCGAGTCTACGACCCCCGGATCATTCTAATCTACGTACAGGTAATATAATATGCGTAATCTAACCTAAAGCCGGTATATAGTTATTCGGCATAGCGAAACATCTCTGCTCGACGTTTCTCATCAAACGAGCTCCTAATATTATTATTATTATTATTATTATTATTATTATTATTATTATTATTATTATGTCTTCAACTAGTAACCCCGCGATTTGGTTGTTCGCTTTTTCTTAGACGTAGACGCGTATACACGTACGCGATCGTTTATTCGATTTAATACTAAATCTCACTCCGTCGGGGTTCCTTCTTTTAACCGTCGTCGTCGTCTGCTCGATGGCGGTCGATCCGGTCCAAAAATCGACATAAAATCCGTCAACGGGTTCATCATTCGAACGATTAAAAGAACGAGTTTTATATTTAAATACGCGATTGCGAGATATAGCGGAAAACGCGGATCTCTTCTTCTGTTGCCTGTCCGTAAATTGACGGCAAGAATGGTACGAGCTGGTTCCGGAAGAAGTAACACGAAAATATTAGGATACCGGTAGATTTAAGACAATTCCGATATAATTGTCGATGATACAGAAGAAAAATTAAGATAATAATCGAAGAATAGATGAGAAAAAAAAATTAATCACGACGAAACGTTATTTAGAAAGAATATATTACTTTTATGAAACCAGAAAAAATTATATGAATAAAATGAAAATACTCTATATAGAGTATCGACAAATTATTTCTATTATAAAAACTCCGATACACACCAGTCTCTTCGTGTAAGTGTCGTCCGGCGACGATGCCGTCATCGAAACTGGCCGTTTATAAAAATATAATTGTGATATTATCATAAAATAATATATGCCACAGCTAATAGAAGACACTGCTAGCACGGGATATGCGGATATGAAGAGGAAAACAGTAAATCATCAATTGTGGAGAAAATTGTCGAACCAGTCTTAGAACTAATGGCTAAATGATGATGCACATATATATATATATATATATATATATATATATATATATATATATATATATATATATATGAAAAGGGTATTCTCATTTTATTGTAACGTGTATTACCGAGGAAACCCCTAATTCGCGATACGCTCTCGATCATATCATTATAAAAAATCGATTCATATCGAATAAATTTCATAATCTACAGTCGCTACCCTAGTTTGGGTATCCGCGATTAACATTTAATCCGACAGTGATTTTGTAAGTTTTCGCTATCCTCCGATTGACGTACGCATTCCGAAAATGACAACCCTATTGTATGCAGTCTACTAACTGACCATTTCACGGGTGTACGTCCCGGTGGTGTTTTTCCATTAATTTTACCCACGACCATTGTGCGTTCGGTTCTTTCCTGTTTTCATATTATGCGTCCGAAAAATGTCAGCACTCTCATTGCGACAATCGTTAAGACAACTGTTGCGTGATACAGATTTCCTGCTGCACCGATTCATCTTTACTGTCCGTGGAATTTTAAGGAGTCGTTTCCAACTTCATAAAACAATCGATCTCTTTTCTGTCGATATTTTTCAACAATGTCCACGTCTACGCTGCGTATTTGGATAAGCTTAATTTCAAAATCTTCGCTAACGGATTTCCCTTCCAAATCCAGTTCATTTTTACCATGGTCCTTCGCGCAATTTAAAATCTTTGTCTCATTTCACATTCGAAGCTCCCTTTATTGAGCTTAAGCATGTAAAAATTTGTTAAAAATAGTCCGCTCGTAATTTATTCAAGAACTTAAGTAAATTTTAGAATTTATAACTATTTATTTTATTTTTTTTTTTATTTGCGGGAGGAAAGTATAAGTGCGCAAACTACTCGCAAATTGATTAAAAACTCAATCTTTACTATAACGCTAAAGACGCAAGACTACCCCGGCTAGTGTTGATTTTAACTTCTATATAATTTATCCACTCTATCCATTATATATATATATATATAATATTTTTAAAAAGTCACAACAACTTGAAAGTTGATAAGAGGGGACGTAGCTTAACCTATCCTGGTTAACGCAAGAACCGTTACTAAAACGGCGTATCATGGGCTATAAAGTAATGGGGTAGTTTACCACCGGCTACCCCCATCTTTTTGCATATATATATATATAGATAGATATAATATATCTTCAGGGTTAATACGAATTGCAATATGCTTTGGTTAATAACTGTATTCGCGCGGTTAAGTCGCACGAAATAAATTAACGAAATAAAGTCACAAATGAACGACTAAAATTAATTTACAAAAACAAAATTACGTGTTATTTATTTTTTTATTAATTGGACTTAGATCAAATTACATAAAATAATTCTACAAATTACTTATTAGATTTATATTAAAATTATTCTATAAATTCCTGTAAACTATCAGTTATAAAAACACGACCGAAGGAATTAATTTATAACAATTTTTTTACTAATACACACGTACATTGTATATATGTGATGACACACGCACACATATACATACAGACATACATTTATATTTATATATATATTCCTCGTGATATTGCTCACTGCGATGACTAGCATGTGACATTATAAGGACTGGGGTTGACATTTAAATCTCCGTCGTAATTAACAGTTAAATAATGATGAAAGACTAATATAAATTATATACATGGGACCGTCGGCTTAACAGCCGAGCGCTCTAGGGGCTATGACATTGTTGTATTATACGTATATATAAATAAAATGTAAGAAAATAGTTAATATATATGTACAAAATTGACAACACCATCAACTAACCAGCGAATATACATAATAATCTATACATAACCGAATACACTAACTAGCAATAAAAACCGGAATTGTATATAAATTTATTAAATTTACCAGTATGTTTCTTAAAACGAACTTTTCATTAAAATTTGTCATTGAATTTAATAACTTATTTTTATGTCTTTTTTTATTATTTCTCGTTTTTTTTTAGTGTTTTTTGTATTTAGTTATTTTTTTTTATTTTTCTGTTGTTTATTTTTACGTATAGGTATTCGGAGAGTAATGATTTAAAAATTTTCCGACACTGCGTTATCATCAAGCATAAAACTAACGTACGTCTTAACGGTTAGAGAGAAACTTTCTCTGTGACATTTATATTGTTAAGACATTAGTTTTATACTCGATAATGGCGTAATTATCGAAAATCTCCGCGTTTAATACATATACTTTTAGCGAATTAATTTTTTCTTTTTTGTGTGCACACACATATATATATTATGAATCATAGATGTACGAAAACAAATATCTAACGAAATAAGATATTTTTACATCTAAACAAAAGCCATGATTTAACTAGATGGGGCTATTTCAGAAAAATTCTACCGTACGTCACAGCTGTATATTGTTCCTTTCCAGCGTACACGGTGAATATATATAATGAGAATCGCGTTGGAAGATTTTAATGGTCGAGTTAAAATAATTTAAAAAGTTCGGAAAGTTGATAAAAATTAAATAACAAAAAGTAGTTGAAATCACTAAAAAAATTTTTCATTATGAAAAATCACAAAGCTTGTCGGATGTTAAGCCATTATCAAGTGAATAGAAAAAATATAAATTACGTAAAAAATATCACGTAGATTACAAAATTATCATTGTGATAAAACAGTATTTTTAAATAATCTGATAGTGAATGTGGTAAACAACGCAATTTACAATCCGCAATATAAAATTTATGCATAAATAAATACAATGGCATTTTTGTTTTATTTGCTATTATATTTATTTATGTATAAATTTTGTATTGCGGATTGTTAATTGTGTTGTTTGCTACATTCACTATCAAATTATTTTAAAAAATACTGTTTTATCCTTGTAATTTTTATAAATTGTGTATTTACGTAATATTTACTACAGTTATTTTTATAATTTAAAATTTTTTATATTCACTCGATAATGGCTTCACAGCCGAAGGAAAGCCTTGTGATTTTTCATAAAGGAAAAAAAATTAGCGATTTTAACTTATTTTTTATGAGTTAAAATTAGCGATTTTAACTTATTTTTTATGAGTTAAAATTAGCGAAGAACTGTGCTGACGATAATACGCTTATCGCAGAATCCAACGAAAAAATCTACTGAGCAGGAATAGAAAAAGAAAGTCGGAAGCTAAACCTTCATATCAACAAAAGGGAAACGAAAATTGCGATAATAACAACTATTCAAGGAACTTAAACAGAATACAATATCCAGAAATGATTAATTCATACACACGCTTCGGATCATTATAATAAATAATTCCAGATGGAACGAGAGAGGATAATCAGGCGCAGAATAGCGTTGGTAAAGTCTGTAACGGTAAGATTAAATCAATGGCTTTATTGCTACATTAAAAACAAAAAATTCTTTAATATACCGTTGTATTTGCGAAATGTTTATGTGGAGTAGAAAAACTTGGATTATAAACAAGCGAGATAAACAGAAAATTAATTTGTTTTAGGATGCCATGGATAGCAAAATATATCAATTTTAGAAGAGCTAAATATTAATGGGATAGATCGAACGAAAAATAAGTAAAGTCAGACCACTGACTCCATTGATGGATACTATTAAGTTCCTCATTGAATAACGAGAACTCGAGCAATACGACGTAGCCAAAACAGATGGAAAAAGATAATATCAGATGTATTACGATAGAGGTCAGCACTCATTAATTAAGTTGCCGACTACATTCATTCATCATAGTGCCGCGCCCGTTATCGAACGTTGCTTAACAAGCTGGCATGGCAGTACTACGTCAGTCTAAAACTGCTCGGAACAAACTTATCGCCGGTAAATTGTACCAATCCAACAGATTCTGTAACCGGATTCTATTTTTTTATCCCCGTTATACTGTTCCTGTAATTTTCGGGTGTCGCATTACACTATTAAAATATTTCAGTTTACAACACTCGACTTCTTTTACAACTTCCTTCCATTTATTCGTACGTTCCAGTACTTCCGTGTTGCGTTCTTTACTGTTCACTTTATGTGAAGTATTCTACCTTGCAACCACAATTCAAAGGCATTTAGTTTTTGTTCGACCATTGCTTTTCTTTCAAAACCGTGTGCAATGGTACCCACAATATGTAGCAAGTTTATTGATATTGTTTTTAAATTTAATTTTACATTTCTACTACATAATATTTGCTTTATCTCCAATTCGAAATTTTATCTCTCTCTTTACGCGTCCCATTGATAATTTATGTCGCAACCGAGGTAATGACTGTCCCCTGTAGGCGACTTCATGTTTGTCTTTCCAATTATCATATATATTGTTTTTGAAATATTTAGCTACAATCCGTAATCATTACATACGGTAGTAACTACATCTAGGAATTGTTGCAATTCTTTCAAATTATTAGCTATTAGGATCATACCATCTGCACACACACACACACACATATATATAAAATTTAAAATGGCACCAAAAATAAGTTATTAATAAAGAAGAAAGTAAAAATAGAAAGAAACCAATAAAATTTTCGAAACTTACTGCATCGTATATTACCTGATTATCGTCGACCACGCCGGCCAGCGCATTATGCAACGACAGAGGATCTTCCAAACCGTGATGCGATTGCATCAGCACGTCCGACCGACGTACTACCCCGTATTCATTACGACTGGTACGATTAGTATCGTAAGGGAAAGATCCGTGCATATTGCCCTGTCGAAATGAAATAAAAGAAAACGCAAACAAAAAATTAGTGGCCATATTTCGCATCAAAGTTTCGAGTTTTACGTTTATAATGTAACAAATTATAGATATCGTCGTACAATACCGAACGGTCAATATTTTGTTAATAAATTCCTCCCAGTTATGGATTGATCGATCGTATATTTTAAATACGTTTAGTAATTCAACTTACGATTCGAGTGAACGTGTGCACTGCTTTGGTTCAATTCTACCCATAAAAAAAAACGTTGAAACTGATGGTGTCGTTTCATTCATTTCTTGAATATACTACGAAATGATGGTGGGAAAAGCAACACTAAATAAACTTACACGTATGCGTGTATGTGTGTGTATTAATCAATCGGTGTACCAATCCTTGAACTGATTAGACCCTATCTTTCGTGACCTCTATTTTTTCCGTTCCGGTGTTAGCCTTTTCAGTTCAATGTGGCTCCGGACGTTCGCTTCTTTCTTAATTGCGTCCATAAGTATCTGTTGGTCTTCCTTTCGGCCTGCACAGGCCATCGTGTCTTAAAACGTGTCTTATTCATTTCCTTCTGGTTTTTCGAATCGTTTTCAAAAGTGACCTTTGCTTTTATACTCGGTTGGAATTTTATCGACCCATTAGAATGTTTCTCGATTACCATTCAAAAGCCTCAAGTTTTTGTAAATCTCTTTATATATATATATATATGTATATCATCATCATCATCATCATCAATGTATCAGCCCGTAGGCTGGTTCGCACCATGTATCAACCGATTCCATTCTAGCCTGTCGTGAGTTTTCTGCGGACGCCACAGTGGGCGTGGATCCACTTAAATATCACCTTAGATCCACGTTCGTGAAGTTGCCAAACTCATTGTTGTATTGAAAATTGTAATATACTCACTGCAAATTCCAGGAGTCTCGACAGTTGTAAAAGAACACTCAGAGGGTCAGACAGTATGAGGATATTTTTTTCTGTATAATGTAATAAAAGAAACCATTTATATAATTTTATAAACGTTGTACTCCTTGTGCAGTACTGATTCGACAATAGAATTGACTACATTTGGAAAGCTCTCCTATGTATTGAATAAGCTAGTATCTATCTATAATCCAAACTGTAGTAGTATTTGGAAGGAAGCCTTATAAAATAGGTTTAAAGCCGTCTGTATATGTAATATTGTTTGTTGGACTAAGAAGGAGTGAAGGTAAGTTTTTACCAATCCGGTATTTATTATTGCAAGCTTTGTACATCGTGTAAGTTGTTGATTACGTGAGGGGAACGTTGCCTCACTGTAAGCTAAAATTAATCGGATATGATCTTCCGTCTTCACGAAAAGGGAGACCCCCAGAGTTTCTGTCTGTAAGATATTAGTAGGAGTGTAGCGTATGGCGCCCAAACGTTTGCGGAGGACAGAATTTTGCATCACCTGTAATTTTTTTTGGTGTGTTTTATTAAAAGTAATCAACGGATCAATATAATTTATATGAGATCTGAAGACCTACCCTCATTATATTCAAAAAATACCTAGCGGTACATTCATTCCATGACATTTTAGGGTCAAACATTATTGTCAGATATTTGGCAGGGTAACGGACTTGTTATTGATTGTAGCAGGGTGAATTACAATGTTGCGAGAAGACAGTAATTCATTTTGAATTGCAAAATCTATAGAAGCTGCTGCTTCACGTATCACTAAATCATCTGCATACTGAAATATCACTATCGATTTATATTTTATTTGTTCTACTTATTTCGTATACAGAGTGTAATTAAAAATCTGGAAATGTACAGTTTACTCACAGAAAAACTAAATCTCCCCCAGTAAGAATCAATAACGCAGAAATACCACTCAGAGCAAGCGTGAAATATGTGGGCTTACAATTGGATAGGCGCCTAACATATCGAAATCGTATCCAAATGGGGTTGCGCAAAGCCGACAATAAGAACTATACAGACTGCCCAAAATAAAATCCTTCGGCTGACAACAAATACGCCTTGGTATGTAGCAAACCAGATCATTCACCATGATTTGAACATACCTTATGTGTGCGAGGTCATTAAGCAATATGCACAAAGCTATGCTGTGAGGCTGGAAAATCATCCAAATGCCATTGCATTAGGACTGTTGGATACAGTCAGCGATATCAGACGCTTAAGGCGTAGAAAACCACTGGACCTAATCTGAGGTCGTGGTTGCGGGTGTGTACCAGTGGGTACTATACTCTTCTTTCCTATGATCTCTTCCCAAATGCTGCTAAATGATCTTGTTGGTCAGCTTGCAGTAATAAATAAGAGAGGAAAAAATATACGGTATTCGCTTCCTCAGTCATTTTCCAACTTAACGGCCGATCTTTATGCGATTCATCACGCCATAGACTTCATAATAAGCTCTAACATCTAACAGCCATCGGTTGTATGTTCCGACTCTCAGCTCTCAACTCCTTATGCGATGTATTCAGCAACGATCGGCATCCTATTGCCAAAGAAGTGACACGGCTGTTATTAGTTAAACCAAGCCAATTAGTCTCGTTCCTGTAGATTCCAGCTCATGCCGGGATTCCAGGGAACAAACTGGTAGAGAGATCACGATCACCAAAGAAGGTTGCTAAATTGTTGTCAATCCCAAACACTCCAGTTCCAGCTATTGATGTACGTAATTATGTAAAATCAAGATTTATTGCATCGTGGCAAAAAAAATGGCAGTTGACCTACTCATTAAATAAGCTTCGCCAAAATTACGTTTTATCTTAGAAGACTTCGCTCCAAACAGCAGAGATTACGTTGTCCTTAGTAGACTGCTGCTGGGTCATAAAAGACTCATCCATTCATATCTGATCAGGAGAGCTTCGTCTCCTCAGTGCACCGTGTGTGGCGTCACGATTACCGTCTCCCATATCCCCATTAATTGTTCTTTGTACGCACTCAGATTATCTCTAAACCCTCCCTCCTCACTTCAAAGATGAATACTCCTCTTTAACTAATCTAATCATGTTCTTACGCATTTCTCGTCGCTACTCTTTTAATTTGACTTCCTCTCCCTCATGCCACTATCCTTAGTTCCTGCACACAGCACGTCAATTCAAATGAATAATAATAATAATAATAATAATAATAGAATAAATAGAAATATGTCATATGTAAGAATCATATTCGAAGTAAACAATAGTAAAGGATCTAAAATTTTCGCTCAAACTTTGATTTTAATGTATAAATTAAAAACAAAAATTAATATTTTAGCACATATAAAAAATTACTTCATTCTTAACCGGTCATTAACTCTATAAAAATATACAACACGTGTGATATGTAATATATATATATTAAATTAATCATAGTGTCAACGAAAAGTTGAACCCCCAAAATATGTAATAATGCGGAAGGTATTTTGACTGTAAGTCATGTTTGTCCTGTTGTAAACGTATTATTTGTGTAATTGTGTTCATATATATATATATATATATATATATATATATATATATATATATATATATATATATATATACGAATGAATGAAATAGTCGTTTACCTACGTAGTTTTTAGTTTGATTAAATATCTAAACATCATTCGTTATCCTATCACCATCATCATCATTATTAGGTTCGTGAAAGAGATGAACAATTATCAGAAACTCGTTTTAGGAGGTTAACTATTAATTCTGTCGAGTAGCGATTACTACTATTTTAAAATTGCATAGTGAACAATCGGTAGTCGGTTATCCATTACTCTGGCGAAGACAGAGTGGGCTTGGTTGAAAAACGTTTCATAAAGCTGGCAAAGAAATATACCTTTCGCCTTTGCAGGTTATAATTACCATTCGACCAGTCCGGCCGGCGGAAGCTACTACCTAAATCACGACTTAACATTAGTTCGTTTCCATCTCAACGTGTTGCTCAATGGAATGCGTTTCTTCGTCGCTCAATTGACGCGTTGTTATCCGTTTGTATTCTCATCTATATATTCCATCTCATTTCCCGGCGGTAGTTCTGCGCTGACGATATTGTGAATCAGCTCTTGCAACGAACTTTTTCTAATTTAGCTACCAGTTGCTTCTCTTAGCAGCGTACACGTGCACTTATCGCGTTCTACTACGACATGTTCGTTTTCTTTTGACCTAATCACAACGTCCGACTTGTTTACGCCCATTTTCGGCGAGATGTTATGTTTCTCTAACGTTTGGTCGGAACTTAATTCGAATTTATTTGTTCGTAATATTTTTCGGAAATTAATTCGTATTCTTATTCTTATTATTTTTTTAAATTACTACGATTCATAACAAGTTAAATGACTGGGACGATTTCATTTGATTCAATAGGTCAGAGTTCGGGCGGCTGCTTGAAGGATGTTGGGGTTCTTTAGAGGGAGAGGAATAATTATATTGATGGACGAGTTCTGTGCAGTAAATTTGGTACATAGTATACGGTAAACTGAAGGATAATACGATTACCAGAAATGCTAATTTAAGGAATTCCTATAGAAAACATAATTATGGAGCAAATAAACATGCTCAATTCTTAAACTGATAATTATCGTCAACTTGAGCCGAAATATACCCTTCGGTGACTAACACGACTCAGGAGATGATTTTATAGATCTCAAAAAGTTTTATTGAGAATAATAAAGTGCGACTTCCATTTCTCTGTGTCTCCAGCTCACGCGACAACACCCGTTATTTTATTAGCGGTTGTTCTCCATGAGATTTTTTTGTTAAATTTTATATAATACTGCGAGCTGTCCACCAATGACATTTAGCAGTACGTTTAAGAAAATTGAATATGAGGAGACAAGTATCCCGATCCTAGACGAGATCTTGCGGTTTCTGACGTTTTAGTCTCCTATGTCAGAGGTGGCATCAAGTAATCCCCTAGCAAGAGTGTGTTCGGGTTGCTATCGAGTCTGGTTGCATGCCTTTTAGCGTGAACCTTTCTGTAGGTTACTGCTAGCTATCTTCGGATCCGTATGTGTTGAGAGCAGTGCAGTGTCATCCGCAAATGTAGCCACCTGTACGTTTTCCACTGTAGGGAAATCAGCCGTGTATAACAAGTACAGCGTGGGGCCCAGCACAGAGCATTGGACAACGCCTGTTAAAACAGGATGTATTTTTGAATAGGTATGTTTGTAACGTACTTGAAAATGCCGATATGTACGATTTCAACAACAGGTAAACATGTTTCGGCAGTAGACATTTCAATTTATATAATAAACCATCGTGGCAAACTTTATCGAAAGCTTTGTGAACATCGAGAAATGCCGAGGTATAAACTTTTTTTTTATTTACACTAACCACCCTATCCTCCCTATCCTTATAACGTTTTGTGCCTTCTTCAACTTGATAATTTACATCTGTTTCCCGGATATAGCGATATTTCTAGAGAAGCTGTCCGAGTTTATAAAAATATGAGTTATGAATCACAGTATCACGTTGGGTAGGTATCCCAATTAGAAAAACGATGTAATTGATCTGTGGTGGAATGGTGTTTTATAAAACCGAATTGATGTTGCGGAATTATATCATTAGATTGTATGTAAGGCTGTAATCTTTTTAATATTAATTTTTCTACTACATTCGACAAAACAGGCAACAAAGAGATCGGACGATAAGATGAAACAGAATAAAATCTTCGCTAGGTTTCGGAATCATTATAATTTGCGCGAATTTCCACTGTACTGGAAAATATTGTACGCGACATTACATACATAAGTCAGCAATACTATAGCTTTTCACGGAAGTTTATTCAATAATTAAGCGTTTGTTAAGTCGAAACCCAGACTTTTCTTCATTTTCAGCGTTTTAAGTAAATATTTCACCTCAGAAGGTGACGCTGACTTAATCGAAGATGATTCATATGGACTATTTATATAGTCGTATATTTCCCTGCCCGTGCTAGCCGTTATGTTTCGCTGAACCACGGTTGCCAGGTACTGAGCAAATAAATCCTCGCCCATGATCCATTATCATGTTTTATCGGAGGAATATGTGTATTGGACTAATTAATATTTTTGGTGCACTTAAGGAATAGTCATCTATTGCTAGAGGTGAGAGTTTAGTTAAATAGCTATTAAGGGTTTTGTTTTTAATTTCTGCTAATAATTTTTTTAATTCGTTTACTTTATTGTTGAACAATTTTATCCCAGGAATTTCCTGTTTGGATCTACCTTCGTCTAAACTTTCTTTTTTCCAATACTAGCTTTGGACTGATAGCGGATAATTATTACTTTTTTTTGTGTAAGTATTAACTGGAGTATTCAGCGTGGCTGCTGTTTGTATCTCTCTAGTTAGATACCGTACGGCATTATGGAATTTTTAGATTTAATTTGATATCTAAGTATTCTCTAAATGATTCCCAATCTGTTTTATGGTTGCACAAATATATATTTTCCTCTCGGCACATAACCGAATCGTCAAACGTTAAAATGATACAAGAGTGTTTCGAAAAAAAGATCGATAGAAGAATTTATTTCCGAGTAGTAACTAGCAGTTCCTTTTATCCAGCAGATTCGGTATTTTACAATTGTCGGTTGGCCAATATGTCGGTTGGTCAATATGTCGGTTCCGCCGTTGATATTTAGCATCGTGTCTTTCCAGTGCTTGTTTCAGTATGCGACCCACTTGTTGTCGTTAACCTGGAGCCCACGCTGTATGTTTCGCGTTCCAATCAGCTCCTGAAACTAATTTACTCCCCAAATATTTTATGTATTTGCTGAATTCTATCGTCGTTGTCATGATTTTTTAAGCCATTCGCGTTCCACTGAGTAACTCTTCGATATCTGGGCATTATTTGATTAGTTCTTGAACTAACATCGTACAAATAAGTTGTTAAAGATATGAGATCAATTACTTTTATAATTAGAATGATTTAAAGAATGCCAACCCTTCTACTCGGATTGCTATTTTGAAATGGAAAGTAAATTTTAATTAATTATTTAACGTATGTAAACTAAGAGTTATATCTAAGCCTGCTGCCAATGAGCAAGTTCCGCTTTATGGTCTCCGTATGTGGGAATCTCCTAAAGGTGTCTGTATTATGATAAGGGTTTTGCCCTAATTTTACTTATTTATTATGAAATATGCAATTGGGAAGTACTAAACATTTGTATTCAAATTTTTTATCGAATTTAAAATATATACATTTTGGTACATTTTAGACATATATATATATATATATATATATTTGTCTCCCATACTTTTTAATATATATACCGAATATATAATGAGAAATGCCCTAGAAGGTTATAAAGGAGGAGTGAAAATAGGCGGATATCGAGTATCTAATCTGCTATATGCCGATGATACTACACTCATTGCGACATCTAGAAAAGAAATGATAGATTTACTAAACAGACTTGAAATGGAAAGCAGAAAACTGGGACTTTTAATTAATAAAAATAAGACAAAAATTATGATAATAGACAAAAATAACAATTCCCAGAAGCTGAACACTATACAGAATATAGAAATAATAGATTCATATACATATCTTGGATCAAGAATAAACAGTCATGGCGGAAGTGGAGAAGATATTAAACGTAGAGTGGTGCTAGCAAAATCTGCAATGACGAGATTAAATAAAATTTGGAAAGATCATTCCATTACTCGCTTAACAAAAATAAGGCTAGTAAATACTTTAGTATTTGCCATATTTACATATGGAGCTGAAACATGGACATTACATAAGCAAGATAAACAGAAAATTGACGCATTTGAGATGTGGATATGGCGTAGAATGCTTAAAATCCCATGGACAGCAAAGAAGACAAATTCTTCCATTCTAGAAGATCTAAAGGTGGAACAGCGCCTTTATACTTCATGCCAACAAAAAATCTTGAAACATTATGGACATATAATGCGAAAAAGCGAGAACTGCCTAGTAAAAAACATAGTAATTGGACAGATCGAAGGCAAAAGAAGTAAAGGAAGACCTCCGACTCGATGGATAGATACGGTCACGACCCTTACTGGATTAACAAGGGTTCAAGCTATATTGGAAAGCCGAAATAGGGTCAAGTGGAGAAAAATTATATCAGATGCATTAAAATAGAGGTCACGTTACTCAGTCAATGAGTTATCGATTATGAATGAATATATATATATATATATATATATATATATATATATATATATATCCAAGGGTGTTTAATATTTAGAGGTTCAATATGAACAAAATAAAAATTATTCATCAAAATCTAACAATTTTTGAGCGAGATATGGCGAAAACGCCGTTTTGTATCAATTACATATATGGAAAGGTGTTATAAGCGATAGTATTATGTAAAGTCGTACTCAAAGGTGTTTAATATTTAAGGTTCCAGACGGGTATAACAAAAACAATTTCATCAAATGACATCCTATAACGAGAAGAAGCGCGCGTTTTGCGGGGAACGTTATTTTCGACGTAAATCGATCACGACAGTGCAAACAGAGTTTCGAAAAGAATTCAAAGTTACGCGATTTTTTTTGTGGGGATAACCTTAAGAGTCACTTTTAGGATACACGTTCACAAGATCTGGAAGACATGATAACTCGGATTTCTGAAGAAATTTCAAAAATTCAACGACCTATGCACGTCGAAAATTTTGTAAAAGTACTGAATGAATATATCGTTGTAAATGGCGATCATCTGAACGATATTGTGTTCCGTAAATGATTGTAAGCTAATCTCTCGTTTTTCTAATTTTAAATAAAACCTCATTCAAAAATTTTCATCGAGTAGTTTTTTTGAGTTATTCAAAAAACAACGAAACCGTTCTTCTTCTCTGGGTCACCCTATATATAACACACACGCATACGTGGTGCGTCCCATAAGTTCTGGCCTGTGCTCCCAAACCCACAAAAAATTCAATAATTTTTATTTTTATTCGAAGTAGTCTTCCTTAGATTTCGCACAACTAATAGCGCGATCTTCAATCGAGGAAAACTAATTTTTCAACTTCGGCAACAGAAAATAGTCTGGAAGACTCATGTCTGGAGAGTATGGGTGGTGACGAAGCACTGGAACCATTTTTTTGGCCAAAAACTGGACGTTGTGGGCGGCTGTGTGCGCCGGCGCATTATCGTGCAGAAAGAAAAACGAACGATCATTCCACAATTCCGGCCTGACGCGTGCGATTCTTTTACACAGGCGATCAAAAACATCAACAATTTTACACATGGAAACTACCATTATAAAAGTACGATAAATAGATTTTAACCTCGTTTCAGAATATAGCCTCTAGATATCCGGTTTTACAGTTAATATATCTTTAGTTGATGAATTTTTTTATAATAAATTTTTTCAATCGACTAAGCTTTTTTTTTTCTGCGTTTAATCTCAATCATAATCGTCTATACTTGTCGAATAAAAAGTTCGATTAAAATTTCGATAATCGAAGGGCAAGATGCGACAATTCTGAAATATTCGAGTTTATAAAACATTCTCATCGCGGATGTTTTAAATATTTCGCCAACGAATTTTTTTTTTTTATTTTTTTACTATTATCGAAGATTTAAGTCGAAATTATGATTATAGGCGAATTAGTGCGTCCGTCGAATTCCAGGTCCAGGATTCCTAGAAATGTTTCCCGAAAAGAAAGATCGGATGGAAGAGGGGAAATAGTAACGATGATAATAATTATAAACGAAAAATGCGCAATTAGGAAAACGTACGCATCGTGTTATGCCCCGATAAAAGAGACAACAGCCAAGGGTGAAACGCTAACAAATTCGCTACGAGAAAGGGCCTTCTTCATTTTATTATCAAGTAGAAGGGACGAAAAATCTTAAGAGTATCTAGAATTAGTCGCATACCGAAGATTTTACAAGAAGATAAAAGTATAAACGATATGCGTAATCGGCGAAGATGTGAAATAGAAACAAGCGACTAAATGAATGATAGAAGAAGGCTGAAAAGTAAGAGTGGGAACGTAAAGCAAGTGGCAAAGGAATAAGAGGGTCGGAAAGTAGTGAGAAATACTCCGGATATCAATTTGAGACATTCCGGACGACGCCTACGTTTGACGGAACGAGAATTTATATCGTTCGTCGTGATTTGTTATCATCATCGTCACCACTACCCCTGTGTTTTAAAGAAAAAGTTAACGTTAAAACTAGAAACTAATTTATTAAAGAAAAACAAAACACAATGGCAAACAATTATTAATAAAATAAAGTCGTACTATTGGCTAAAGAAATTAATTTATCATTTCGAAAACTATCACAAAGCGACGCGTTATAATATTTTTAAAAAGCGGCGTGCTAAAATTCGAAGTATTGTCTTTGGAAGAAATAAAAAAAAAATTATTTCTATTTCTTAATTAGCGCGGAACTATCTTCGAGAAACACGACGACGAATCAATTTAAAACGTACCGAAGTAGATGAGAGCGTATTATACAGAATGGAGATTCCCGACAAACTTTGGAGCATACTATAAAATACCATATCTACTCCTGAGTGCCTAACAAATGGACCATATTCGTAACTTACAAATCCTTTTTTGTTAATATCAATTTTACTTTGCTGCTTCGTATTTTATTTTATTTCTACGAGATACGAGTACACCTATGTTTTTATTTAAATCTTTCTGTTAGAAGGTTTTATTTTAACTTTGAATTTAATTTTTTATTTTTCTGTTAGATGTTGTTCGTTATTCTTTATTCGATGCAAGAAGGGACTATGTATTCTCATGCCTTCTTTCATCGCTTTAAGTTAATTTTCAGATTTTCCCCTCACGTTTCCAAAAAAATAACTAAAAACTTGCAAAGTCAGACTGTAACGTTGTTTGTTTTCACACGTCCTGACCAATCCTGTGCATTTTTAAACTATTTATAGCGATTCATTCGGATTCTGGGCCGTTTCCGTCAGTTGATGTGTCGATGCTATATGTAGAATGTTAGAAGGAGAAATGTCATAAAATATACAGATAACGAAATAGTTCACCTATATTCAATATTGCAAGAAGCGCTGAATAATGAATGCAGGCGGAATAAGAATAAATGGTGTCAATAAAAACAACCTGAAATACGCTGATGATAAAGTTATTTTAGCAGAGAATGTGCAAGATTTTGCAAAAAAAATATAGATAAACAAGTACAAAATATGGACTTTCTTTAAATTTAAAGAAAACTAAATCAATGACAATAACAAGAAAGGAAAAAAGTAACAATATACCAGAACTAAGAATAAGTGGAATGCAAATAAAATCGGTTAAAAGACAAAAATACTTAGGCACACGGATTAAATGATACCCGAGAAATGGAAATTAAATGTAGAATAGAATTTACAAGATTCGTCTTTTGTAAATTAAAAAAAAAGATATTAACAAATGAATACATTAATTTAGAACTAAGAAAAAAAAAAAGGTAAAGTATTATGTACTATCAGTGTTATTATATGGAGCTGAAACATGGACGATCAACCAGAAATATAGAAAAAAGTTGTAGGCATTTGAAATGTGGATATATAGAAGGATAACCAAGGTTATCATGGACAGAAAAGGTGAAAAACATAGAAGTACTAAGAAAAATAAATGTCAGTAGTCCAAAAATAATACAGGAAGAAAGTTTCAAAACTTTGCCCATGTAATAAGGGCCGGCAAATATGAAAAATAATAAAAAGATTTATGCGAGGAAGAATCAATGGAAAATGAGACAAAAGACGACCAAGTAGAATGTGGCTGCACGACTTAAAGGACTGGACAGGATATACGACGGAAAAATTGTTTAGGATTGCCCAAGGCAGATATAAAACTAAACAAATATTACTAAAAATCAGACCACGATGATCTCTTAACTCCATGTGGGAAGAGACAGAAAAAGAAGTCGATGTTTCGAGTGGTGGCTGTCTTAATTTTTTTTCCCTCTACTAATCCCTATATGGCAGTCTTTTCCAAAAATTTGACAGCTTCTTTTTATCTTCTGTTGTACCAGTCTATAATTTTTCCTTATTCCCAGATCTTTCGAAATTGATGTGTTAGATCGATGTGCCGTCCACGGTATTCCGAGAATTCTTCTAATATCATTTCAAACACTTCTAACTTACGACATAAAGTTTTGCTTAGAGTCACTATCGAAAATATTATCGTTTCAATTAGTCTCTTCTTAGTTATTATCTGTATAGAATGGTCTTTCCATATTTTATTTTATTTTCCTAGGGCACTTTTAGCTATTCCGATTCGTCTTTTGATGTAATTTACATTTTTCAGTTCTATCAATGTTGATTATGGTGCATTTCGAACGATTTAGATTTCCTTTTCGACTGAAATGTTCTTACGTACAGAAAATAAATTATATTTCAATTTATTAAACTCGGTGTATCGTATATTTTTTCTAACGAAAATAAAAAAGCTAACCATTTCTCCGGTCCTAGTCTAATATCACGATCGTCCGGTATTTGCTAATTGTAATTCGTTTATGTAATGAAATTATTCAAGTAGCGCGATAAACGATTTCAACTATCAGTTTGTGGAAAATAATGTTAATAATAATTTAATTCATTTGTTTACTTCGTAAAAATAATTAATATTAATAAAAATTAGGTTAAAAATTCGTGAACGTGAAAATATAATTTAGAATTATTTAATTTAAATTATATATAAGGTGTTTTTTTTTAATTCAAAGATTTTTAGTCGAATTTCGATTAATAAATCAACTATATAACAGTTTTACCAGTTCATGAAACTCCGTATAGAAGAGACTCTGTTTTAAAATATTTTAATATAAT
The DNA here is from genome assembly GCA_032883995.1 of Coronaproctus castanopsis. NCBI lineage: Eukaryota > Metazoa > Arthropoda > Insecta > Hemiptera > Monophlebidae > Coronaproctus > Coronaproctus castanopsis. Next base: position 188,507,359 of record CM065052.1, on the reverse strand, counting down.
ACGCCGTTTTTATAAGATGTTTTACGGGCGGTTTATTTCAGCAACCAATTTAAATAGAGCTTAGATACTAATTGATCAGCGTACAGCCGGAAAGTATACGCATAATGTGGTATTGGTAAAATATTGCCGAGGTATGCAATAGTCTTTGAACATAGCGACCAAAAAAATTATACATTAAAAAAGAATACTATGGCATCAAAGATACGGAAGAAATTAAAAATCGATCAGCGAGACTAATTATGACGAATCAATAATTTATTACTAGATGGAAAAAAGTCTAATCGACGCAATGAAAATACGAGAACCTTCCAAACGATTCGATGTCAAATTTTTAACAACGAAAAACCTGCAATCAAATATTTTTGTTTTGTGTTCCCATATTGCAGACAGTTATTTGAAAGGCACTCCACTTTGCGTTCCTCAACTTGAGACTATGTGTCACTTTATGCTTATCAAATCTTTACTTAGGACTCGTGACCTCAAAAGGAAGCTTAATTGCAACTTGTCAGTTTGTACAGCGTAAACTTTGTGCCCACTTTCTCGTGCAATCCTATAAAGAAAGCGCAGGAAATCTCTGCCGATTGACTAGATCAATTTCTGACGGAAGAAATCTGTTCAGCTTTTTGCCGATACACCAATAATTTAATCATATCGACCGAAGACGATTTCCCGGGTTGAGTTTGCTCGGCGACAAGTACCTTCAGACACATCTGATCGTTTAACAAGCGATTGATCGTACACGCCTCAGCTCTACAAACACACTGACGAGGGATGCTTCCCTTGGAGAGACAAACGATCCTCGTAGCATGCAAATGAGCAGTAACGCGTTCCGAAACATGTCAACGCTCTAACATAAACCATTATAAACTTTATTACGCAGGACCGTCCCCTTATAAATACATTTTCTATAACAGACTTTGTTTATTTATTATTGAAAAGCGAACCAAATATATTTCCGAGTCTCGAGCCTTTATCGTTACCGGGTCATCATCAAAAGTTACACTGCAGACACATCGAATATATTATCTCGAGGAATAATTCCATATTATTTGTACTCCGATTCTCGTATTAGACCCTTTATTTCAGCTTAATTACGAGCTGATTAAAAAAATAAGTTCCGAGCTGATATTTTAGATTAGATCGATTTTTCGAAAAATATATATTCTTTATTTCTCCGACTACGTTGTTAAAAATATAAATGAACAACGAAAAATTTTTAGATAAACAAAGCGTTTTGTCATTATTAAACGGACAACAACAAAAAATAAAATATAAAGAAAATAACTAAAAATATATAATACGATTTATAAAAAATGAAAACCAAAAAATAAAATGTAAAAAAAAAATATAATTTACATGTAGACTATTACAAAAAATATCAAAGTGAAAAAACAGTTATTTACAAAATAAAATCGGCAATATCGAATTTGTACATAAACCATTACACTAAATCACTTTCCGTCTAATATATATAAAAAAAGATTAAATATATATATCAGATTATTTTATAATCAAATCTGTTTTTTCACTTTGCTATTTATTCAATATTGTATATGTAAATTAAGTACTTTTTATATTTTGTTTTATCTTTCATATTTTTTAGTATATATATATATATATTTTTTTTTTAATTTAATTTTTTATATCGGCATAAAATGGCTGAAAAGCTTTTTTTAAACTAATTTTTTGTTTTGTTTATTTATTATTTAAAAATCACTATATCCTACAATGTTCAAAATACGCTGTTAAAATGGTTTTTATCATCGCGTTTGTTCTATAAACATTTTTTTTCATGAATATTTTTCATTTATAATCTTTCAAAGACACCCTATTATTTCGATTCGATTGTTAATTTCGTTAAGGATGATTAAATTTAGATCAACGGATACGAAATGTAAATATTTCGGTATCGTTATCGAAAGAGACGCAAACGATAAAGATGAAAATTAAAACCGTCGAAGAAAGAAAGAATGAAGTCGGACCGTGGCGTCGATTGTGAAGTCGTTGCGAAAAACATAAACGACGATGGGCGGTATAGTTGCCCAGTAAAGACAGCTGACGAACAATTAAATTGAGTAAAGTGGTACTTAATAACAGAGTGAATATTGAAGAACCGGCAACAAGGCGTGAAAAATGGACCGCAGATTACACGGAAAGCAGTTAGACAAAAAAATTACATTTCGTAAGACGAACAGTGGGATATTAAAAAAAAACAACTACATTTTATATCGTCATTATCGAAGTTGATAACGACATAATGGAAGAAAATTAGAATGTTAAAGGGAGAATAATGGACGATAAAAATAAGCTTATTTACGAAACAAATAGTAGTAGTTGAAGTGTAATAATACCGAGAAATAAAACGAGAAATGGGAAAGCAACAGTCCCAGATGATATCGCAACCGACATTTGGAAAATACTGGGAAAGAAGGAAAATAAAACCCTGCAAACATTATTCAATCGAGTAACGGCCGTATTCCGGAAATTTGGTCCATCGAGACAACTGTCCCTTGGTGGAAACAAAAACGGGACGTTATAGATTGCAGCAACATTTAAGCGCATACTGTTCTAATTAAAACTTCAACTGCAGAAAAATCACCACAAATTGAAATGCGGTAGCTGAGAAACAGTCAGAAACCATAAAGTTGTGGGGGAAGATCTCAATTCTGTAGATTTAATCGAGCACAACACCGACGTATGAAAAAGAGATTTTACAGATACTGAACAAATATGCCCGAGAACTTCAAACGTTCCATTACGAAAGAAAAATATTGCGCAAAAATGCTCAGAATATAGAACGATCGTGCTAATAAGTCATATGATTAAGTTGTTATTATCAATCGTTAATGACAGAATTGAAAGGAAGTTAGATATGAAAATCTAAGTAAAACCCAGTATGGATTCGTAGCAAAAAAAAAAAAAGGAAGAGAGATGTAATAGCCCTTCTGAAAGTAATCATCCAAAGGACATTAAATGCTAATAGGGAACTCGTTGTGTGCCTTTATGAAAAAGTATTTGATCTTGTCGATCACGAGAAATTGATAAGAATACTAATAAAAGAATAGTAGTATATGCAATACAAAATTTTATAAATTATGAAGAATTTATATGTACATACACATATGTATCCTTAGAGCTACATCTTAGAAGTTAAATACAACCGAATGACGTTACAAAACTAAAGAAATAATAATAAAAAATCGTAACACAGATCTGATCGTATAATGTTGCATTAGAAATCGGTGATTAATAAGCGATGCTTATATTTAGTGTAACGCATTCTGAGATATACTATAATCCCCAATGAATTAAGTTATTTATTTCTTTGATAATTTATAAATATGATCATAAATATGAGGAATATTTAGCGTGGAATACATGTACTTTAGTCCATCGAGGATGATAGTCTGCAACACTAGCTTTACATTACCTGGAGTTTTTTGTAAGTACTAGCGGACACTGAACACTAGACAAGCATGAACTAGGTCTTATAATGGTAGTGTAAATTAATTTCTTGTTTACCGGAGAAAGATGAGAACGGTAACTGAAAATTGGTGCAAGTATATGACTTTTTTCGCGTCATCGATATAGATTTATTAATGTGCGCGTTAAATGAAAGACGAGAGTTAACTCCTAGATAGTAAACCCGCTTCTGCCAACTGATGCATTTACCATTAATAATCAGACAGAGAAGGAGGAAATCTTTTAGTAAACAGTATAGATTATCAATAATCTGTACTGCAGTCAAAGCGCTAATATAAAGATCGGAACCGAGTACTCAAAGAATAAATGCGATATACAGGCTAACATATATGCAGACGAAATAATGAAAGAAGCGCGAATTGGAAAAATGAGATTGAAGATCGATAATAATTTTTGTTTTTCTTCCGGTGAAATCTCATCGGTGATATATTTTTTTAAAATTCGATTTTAAATTTATATTCAACTCTAATATTTTTTTGTATAATTTCAATTTATAACGTCGCCCATAAACTGGTATCAAGCCGGTGAAATCTCCACTGACTCATATACGAAAATACACGATGAAAACCGCAAAATAATTATGCCAGATTGTATTATAGCGTTTATTCCTAATTTAGTCGGACGGCGCTCTCTATTTAGGACGGACAGTTTTGTTATTGCGAGCTGCTATTCGAAAACGAGAAATACGAAATTCGCCGTCCGAATTGTCGATATTTATTAGGACGTCTGTATGGTTTTATGTAGGGTAAGATATATTAGACGGTTATATTACCAGTTTAGAGAGCAGATCGTGACCGATCCGAATGATCGGGAAACAATCGACTCATGACGTCGGCGAGTTGCGATAACGTTGGCTCGTGAAAAGTCGAATAGGACCGATCATCAAAAAGGTTCTATTAGGGAATTTTACGCCGGTCGTATAATAATCTAACCATAATAATACGTGACATAGTCTAACCTTCGACCTTACCGCTTGCATATACAATATAGCACAACGTAGATGAGAAGACAAGTTACCGCGAGATTATAATCCGAGAAGAAGTACACGTACACACAGACATGCGTATAAATGGTTGATCAACCGAAATTGTTCTATGTTAAGAAGACAAGGCTCTAATAAACGCATAGTTAAGTTTAAAAAAAAAAAGAAAAAAACATATCCCGACCAAATCTCTTATTAGTAAAATATTATTGTATATATGTACGTATGTATTCTGCAAGATTTAGACGTCAATCTTGTTCATTGTCTTATCAGTTTGAAATAGTCATATTGACGTTAGGCGTACTAATATAAGCGTAGGTAAAGGTAGGGAATGGTAATAATTCTTACAAGCGTTTTAACATAGTGCAACAACGTACAATTTCGTAATAGTCTCGGTTGTTACATAATCGAAAAGTAATTTTGCGTTTTGGAAGGAGACACAGACTTGTTGATAGTTGAAGAATAATTCTAAACGTCATCTCATCTCCGGATCAAATTGAAAATATGTAATCGTTGTAAATACCTTAGATTTATAAAATATAACGATTCGGAGGTAGGTTTACTTTTGCGATAAAAATGAACGCGTGTTAACTTTTAACCCAATACACACGTAAATATAGTGCTGGCCGCGTAATGAAAATGGATGAAGGACGCATTTCGAAACGAATACTTTACGGAGTAATAAGTATTGGTGAAAACAATGCAGTAGTCCGAAGATACAATACGAATATGTGACCACTAGGACAATTAAGAAAGCTAGAATGAATCCGATAGATTAAAGCGGGAAGTTATGTTCAAAAGTTGAATAGACGTCCTCGGACCTTGCTTGTACCTACTGTATACCGAAGACCTACCATCCGATGACCAGTCTACTACAGCAACGTTTGCTGATGATGCGGCTATCCTTTCAATAGGAGACAGTCAATCAGATGTAAATCTTAACTCGTAACGTGCACTGTAAATAGAATTGCTGCGTGGGCTTTATACGGGCGTATTAAACTAAATGTCAACATGTACTTTTCACATTGTGAGACAAACAGACTCGCTGCATCGGATCCATCTTGGCACTTTACCAGTTCTCTGCAATATGATTCGACTAAATATCTGGGCATGCATGTCGACGATCGACTTTCGTGTAAGACGCATGTAAAGATGTAGATAAATTAAGGCGAAATTTTTTGAATTATATTAGCTCCTAGGACGATGTATACTGCAAACGCCTTCTCTATCAGCAGATAATAAAACCCATTTAGATATACGGAATTGCATTGTCGGGATACACCGAACTATCGTTGATGCATATCGTTACTCTCGTAATAATGATATTCATCGAGACAATTTTTTTTCTGTCTTATTTATTACCGCGACATTTGTTAGCAGCCGAAGGATTTTATTCTGGGCAGTCTGTATAGTTCTTATGTTTGTCGGCTTTGCGCAACCCCACAGATTCCCAGACAGGCCTCAAAATCGCAGCATAAATAAGACGTTTGTTGTCAATAGACAGCACGCTATTTCTGCGTATTAACCAAAATAGTTTTTTAAAGCGTACATCTAGTTCTTTCCTCTTCATATATGATTTAATAACATTAAGAGAACCGCTATAAATGACACTCGTCATCGAATGAACTGGAATAATAATAATAATAATAATACTAATATCTAGAAATTTTGTAGAATTATTAGCTAATAATGGATGTCAATTGATAATCTATTTTTGTATTCTTTCGATATACACACTTTATTTAGATATAAATTAAAATTATTTGAAAATAACTATGAGATTTTATTGCTAATTTTGGTCTGGAAAACGTTTTAATAAACTTAAAACTTACGTTTATCGTATATTCCTCGACTAAATGCGCGTTATGTTGGAAAGTTAAAATTGAGGCTTATTTTTATCCTTGTACACACGACTGCTATCTAGCGTCAAATGGTGCTGATTGATTTGTGAGCAAGTACGAATGAGTGGCTATAATATGTCCCAGATATACTCTACGTACTGCACGTAATTTTTTTATATTTCTAAAAATACTTGATCACGTATTGGACTTCGCGAGTTTAAAATGTTTAGGATCGAATCATGTGAATAATTCGTTTCCATAATTATCGGCAGGCAAATTTGCGATGATCATCGAGCAGCACGGTTACTGCGACAGCTTGCAATCCAAATGAAAGTAATTTCGACATTAACTTTATGCGACGCCGATATATAAAATCGTATATAGTAAACAACCGCTGCTTTCGAGTTTAGAATTTCGATATATTTTGAAGACAAAAATAAGCCTGAGAAAATTAGGTGGTAGTTAGATAGGAGTTCGGCAATTTCGAATAGACACTGGGAAAAGCTCAAACAAATATCGGGCCCGAATTGGCAATATGGATAATTGGTGGTTTTCATAGTGTTTTAATGGAAACTCATTGATTTTTTTAAACGTTCTCGATATGGTTCGTTGATGTAGGTTTTATTCGAATGAAATTGGTGACTGGTAACGGTTAGTAAAAAGGTGAAACATCATTAAAGTAATGGAGGTTCGCCTTCGGCTTTATCTGAAAGGCTTTCAGTGCGTGTATATTTTTTACCAGTTTGTAAAGAAAACGTTGACTTATTGATAAGTATATAATGCGGTCGTAATCCACTTTTGACTAAATAAAAGCGTAGAATATGTGAAGTAATGCAGAAGTTCTTCACATTATTTTGAGGATATTAAACAGTTACTTAGGAACATGAACATATACTGATTTCGCCAATAAACTAATGTATTTGTATTATTTATTGCTTTATTGTTAAACTATTTATGGTTGAATTAAAATAGAACGGGTGTGATCGCTTAATTGAAAATTATCTGTATAGCGAAAATGGACATGATGAATATCCAACGTTTGCAAAGTGATCCATTTACGAGAACTGTTAAAGTTTTAATAAATATTATTTGTAATCCGACACAGAAGCAATGATGATAATACAACTGAATGTTTTCCTTATTTGGTTTACAGATTAACAAAATTATTATGAAGAAATTTAACAAAAATAAATAAAATACTAGTAATTGTAGTGAAGTCGGCTGTTGATTGCATTAATTTATATAATATTTTATACAAATAATTAAAGTCCCGTTTTAGAGACCAAATTTTACGAAAAATAATACATATATAAAAATTAGAACTTATTACTTACGACGTGAATGGAATCCGTGTTCTCCGCCCGTCTCAAAACGTCGTGTCTTTGACCGGCAGCGGAAACTGCAGCGACGGTTAAGTGATTATAATGATGAGCTGCAGCCGCTACCTGGGCGCTTTGATGGAGGCTGTTGAGAGTTTGCGAGTACGGATCATTAAGGTAATCCATGGCGGAGGGCGACGTCGCCGCGGAAGACTGATGATGTTGATGATGATGATGCGGTGTAGGTGGAAAAGGAGGAGGGAAATAAGGCGGTTGGAAATCTTGATGATGAGCGGCTGCCGAAGTAGCCATTTGGCCGCCGGCGCCATTTCCGCCAGCGGCGCTATTTGTTGGCGTCGTATTTCTGTGGTGATGGTGATGATGGTGAGGACTGAACGGTGACGAACCGCCTCCATTATTACCGGATCCAAGAGAAGATATACCTCCATGGCCGGCCAACCGATCCTGCACAAAAAAAAAACACACAAACAAATATATAACTGCTGAACGATGACGAAGATGTCATAAGGAAACAAATCCGATGAATTCTTTGTTAAGTGATGAATGGCAGAGAAGGTGGTATAACTCGAGGAAAACTTATGGACAATTTCCAAATATATCGTATAGACTTTATAAGCGAAATGTTTTATATATAAATTAGTACATTTGCCCGGCTGAGTAAGTTCGGATTAGGCTGTAAAAAAATTATAATAAATCATATTTAAGTATAATTCTTTCGCGTAGAATTTTATATACATCGGTGTACGTTGTATCAGGAACAACGAGTTCAAGACGCTAAATTACGTTTTATATAGACGGACATAAAATAATACTTTTCGTTTACTACTCGTTTTTCGGCATGTATTACGTTTCTTGAACGAAATTATGAAAGAAACACTGAATTGGAAAACTGCGATGAAACGAATAAATGAAATCAATTATGCGGACGATAATAGCTGATGTGGAAATGCAAATTCGGAAGGTCCGTATTGTCTGCTAAACGTAAACTATAAGGGCGGAATGTGAACGAAAAGTTATCCGCTTTTGTGGTGCTATCGAAGATTGTTACGAATATCGTGGAAAGATTATACACAAACAACGAGGAGGTCTTAAAGAAGATAGAAGAAAATCAGAAAAACATTGAAAACAAGGAAACGAACTATATAGCGTTACATAAAATCAAAGCAGGTGGCGCATCGCAATACGAGGAAGAATACATGGAAAACCAACGACAGGAAGAAGGCGACTGTGGAAATTGATAACGACGGATCAACTAAATAACTCGCTTTGCAAGAACCACCTCGAAGAACTCATTACAGACGCGAGAAATATCTCCTGTAATGGGGAAATGATCATGATGGTGTTTCTTACATCGTTCAGTATTGTGCCGTATGAAACGTGTAAAGTAACATAAATCCGACGAATAAACCGCTAGCAACGCGTGTTGAACATCTAAACTAAAACATATTTATACTCGAATACTTTTATAATCTGGTGCGAACAACTTCTTTAGTCATTAACGATAACCGTATTCAAAAAATCTTGATATTATCCCCTAATACACGTCGCTATTTTTTTCACGAATAACGAAACGCGCTAATTACGTAACGAATATGGAAAGCTCCGGACAAATGGCTAATACCTTTCCGAGAGTAAGTTATATAGATCTGTTTAATAAGACCAATTCATTCACTTTTTTTTTTTTTTTATTTACTATTCCAATAATACGCCCATTAAAGACAATAATAAAAAAAAATTAATTTATCCGGCTGTCCGTATAAAATTACTGGACATACTCCAAACAAGCGAACTAACGTGTCGTGATAGGTACGAGATTTAATCGTATGCGTCGAATGTTATCAAGACCACTCCTGCTTGTATTAGCAGCGACTGTTCTCGTAAACCTGCCACCGATAAGGACCTCACGCGAATAATACTTCCTCAGCGACTGAAGTCTACGATTCCAATATATATATATATATATATATATATATATATATATATATATATATATATATATATATATATATATATACATATAATGTTCTGTCGAGTGCCGCTTAACATTCGCATTTGCATTTTAACTGAAGATTTTTATTTTTCATTATTATTTATGAATTTATTTACGATGTAATATTAAAATTAAGCGGATTAGCATTTTATCGATTGGTTCTCCGATTGATAGTTTAAAAGGTATCGATCAAAAGTTCGTGGTAATAACTCGTGCGTAAAATTTTATCAACATCAGAATGATAGCTCTAGACCAGCGCTATAATATATACGTCCAACTAACACATACACGCATCTGTGTGTAACAACTGATTTTCACTTTATTCATGACAAATTACTTAAATGTGAGTAATAAACACTTGTAAATTATATTCAAATGTTTGCATAGTGAAACGCAATTACAATAAATATGTGGACAAGTGGATTATATATATATGAGAAAAATATATATAGATAGGTAAAAAGTCTAGAACAAGTTGGACAGATAGATCAATTTGTGTATATATATATATATATATATATTAAGACATATGGGGAATTAAAAAGACAGACAACGGATAGGAAAAGGTGGAGGACTTGAACGATAGGGGCGAACCAGTCAAATGACTGAAACACCCATGATGATGATGATGATGATATATATATATATATATATATTAGACGCCCGATTATCCGTGGTATTACATGGCGTGATAACCGCGGATGAGCTAATTCCGCGGCGGATAATCCGCAAAATTTTCAAAAGGTCAACAAAACAATTCAAATTAACGCAAAAAGTTTATTTATAATATGTACATGCTCACATGTATGTATACGTATTTATGTAATTTAGAAAGTACAGACGGCTTTAAAAGTTATTTGTAGATTTCACAAAAAAAAATCTGTCCCTGGTTTTTGTTTTTCCGAAAACACCTCTTGTTTACTTGAGATTGAAGTATTTTTAGTACCATTTCTCACAGACTGATGCATCGTCTTGTTCCACCAGATATTGAATAAGTTCTTCAATGTGTGTTAGAGCTGCGTCATTTCTTTCGTGCTTCTTCGTCTTATCCTCTCCCTCTTTTTCTTCCTCACTCTTCTCCAAAACCATGCCGGATGCTCTATAAACAGTTTGTTGATCAGTAAGATGTTGAAGCCTGGGTCATTGGCATCGTAATTAGTCCACGTTTGGTTCGTCGGCGTCACTTCAAATTAACTAAATCACGAGTATAAACTTCGTCCTCTTTCCCTTCTGTAGATTCTTGTAAAGTATTTTCCACATCAGGTACAATTTTCCTCCGGGACTTTACTAGCGTAGATTTTTTAACTAACTTCCAAGCATTATTTATATCATAAATGCCGTCAAGAATCCTGTAATCTTTCCAGAAACTGTTAAGTTTTTTTTTTTTCAGTAAGTTTGTTCTGTACTTCTAGAACAAAATAAATCTGTCATAGAAAGGCCGCGGACAATCCGCCAGCGGATAATCGAGATAAACAACAAAAAATTAGTTCAAATTACTATTTTTTTTTAATCAAAAAGCTTTTCGACTGTTAGGTCAATATTTAAAAAAATAAAAAATATAAAATGAAAAAATATTAATTTCAGATTACAATTCGAAAAAAACTGAGCAAAATGAATACATTCACTGTTAGATTGTTTTCTTAATATTGTTTTTCATTTTGCTCAGTTTTTGTGAATTGTAGTTTTAAATTAATATTTTTTCATTTTATATCTTTTACTTTTTTAAATATTCACTCGATAATGGCCTAACCGCTGAAAAGCTTTGCGATTTTTCATTAACTTCTTTTTTGTTGTTTATTTTAATATAAAAATCGCTACATTCTACATTCATCAAATTATGAAACCAGATGAGTTTACTGTATATGTTATATGCGCGTGTTTGTATAATGGAAGAGAGAGAAACAAAGGCCGAAATTAATTTTTATTATTATAAATGTTTAAAATAAATTTGAAAATTTTAAACAACATCATCAATAGGTTTAGCATCTTTCTGTATTATAAATTTTAAGTACCGAATGTAATTGATTAAATGTACACCACGTGTTATGAAAAGCGACCGATAAAAGAGAAACACACAGATGAATCAGAGTTATGCTAACAAGTTCGTTGCGTGATAATTAATTATAGTCGATAATAAAACAAAATATTACACAACGTGTCTGTTTTGACAAAAGGCTTCAGAAAATGCCGGCTTATAGTCGGGAAATCGGAGCTTTCTTAAATAATAAACATTTACTACTCTATAGGCTGGTTTCTGTTTTAAGTTCGGATGAAAACTTTGGGGTAACGACTAAAAACTATTCGTACGATTCGACGTTTCCAGAACAGATTAGTGAGAACACTGACTCATTGACGTTCCACAGTGTACAAACAACGTAATAGATTATCTAGCGAAATATTATATGGCTGTTGAAAATATTGACTATATTTTTAATATTTTATACATGTAATAAATAAATAATTTAAACGATTATACGCGACGTTCATATTATATCTTAACGTGTTGAGACGGTAAAAATGAAAGTTCAAAAAGTTCATATTAATATTATTAATAATATTATTATTATGTAAATATGTACTTATATGTATATTTGTATATGAGCTTTGTACGTGTTTGTTGTTTTATTTTTGTTAAATTTAAGCGCGTATTGTTTACCGTAAATGCAAATGCAGTTAATGTGTGTAAATGGCTGTGCAAATGCACGAGTATTGACCATGAGTGTACTGCTAGTTTCATATAGGTTATATATAAATCGTGTGTATAAGAATTGAGTCTTCCGATGAATGTGGGTAATATTAAATTATTGGTATTGAATGTGCGTAGTCTTCGTAAGAATTATGAACAGTTTATGGTATATTTATATGAGAGTGATGTTTGCTATGATATTATTGTGCTAACTGAAACTTGGTTACATGAAGCAGAAATAACGCGATACTATATGTTATAATCATGTTGGTCAGTGTAGACAAAATAAGCGTTCTGGAGGTGTACTTATATATATATTAAGGACGATATAAAGTTTCATACCATAGATACAGCGCTGATAAGTGCTAATATAGTTCGCATATCAATTCAACTAGATGGAGAATCTTTGACATTTATTGGGGTATATAGATTCTGCGAATTAGATCATTCCTTGTTTTTGAGTGATATAAGTCATCTATTTGATATATCATCTGACCTTGTGGTAGTGGCTGATGATATGAATATCAATTCAACGAGAAAGAATCTGCTGATTATTTAAATTTATTTTCTTCCAAGGGTTTTCTAAATATTATCGATAAACCTACTTATCAGCGTACACAAGCACTAAGTATGAATCCTGTTTGGATCATGTTTTAATTCGTGGCTTAAATAATAAAAATATTGATATAAATATTAATCACCGTATTTGTGGATTTTTCAGATCATCGTGCTTTGTCCGTGACGCTTAGCTTAGCGGCAAGGCGGCCGTTAAGGTTTGAAGATAATGGGTATTTTTTAGATAAACACTTATTACGAGATAATTTTTATTCACTCGAATTAGGTCCTTTATATATTTCTAGAACGAATATAGATGAAACGTTTAAATGGTTTGTGTCTAGAATAAGTGAATGTATATTAAAAAGTAAAAAAATCAGGAAGGTAAAAAGTTTTGGCCGTAAACGATCGCCCTGGATAACGAATTATCTTGTCGGGATGACTCGTTCAAAAAATGCTTTATATAGACAAAACTAGGTTATATCCGCTAGATATAGGTTTATATCAAAAGTATCTATGTCAAAGCAAGTTCAAGTTATAAAGATAACCCGAAAAATTATTGGGGTATTGTAAATCAAGTTATTGGTAAACATAAATCAAAAATAGATGAAATACGGCATTGTGATTCAGATATTTTGGTCGAAGGTGACGAAAAGCTAGTTTCTAGCATATTTAATAATTACTTTAAAGATAGTGTGGTGAAATTAGTTGATAGGTCCGGCGAGGATATTCATAAAACGAACGGTGGAAGTCTTTTCTGTCTTAGTTTTTAACTAATTCTTTCGCTTTCTTCGGATTTACCTGTGATGATGTTAGGAATGCTATTTTATCATTACATAACAACTTTTCTTTCGGTTTTGATCAGTTGTCAATAATTATTATTAAGGAACACTTGAATTTCTTTGTACCTCCCTTGACGTTTTTATTTAATGAATCATTTGCCACAGGAAAATTTCCAGGTATTTTGAAATTAGGTGTTATAACGTCCGTACATAAGTCTGGGTTAAAGACTGACATTACGAACTACAGTTCATCACATATAAAGTTTTTGAAAAATGTGTTAAAAAAATCATATTACATTACTTAATGGAAATTAATTTTTTTAGCCCTAATCAATTCGGTTTCCTACCTAATAGGAGTATAAATGACGCTCTATTTGAGCATAACTCTTATATTGCAGATAATTTGGAGGATGGCCGTTCTGTACTAGCTGTTTATTTTGATATATGTAAAGCTTTTGATACTATTAACCATGAAATCCTTTTAAACAAGTTATATGCATGTGGAATTCGGGGAAATACTTATTTTTGTTGGTTTAAATCGTATGTAAGTAATAGAAAATATGTGACAAAAATAAATAATGCTTTTAGCGATTGTGTAAAACAATGTTACGGTGTTCCTCAGGGAAGTGTTTTAGGTCCGTATTTATTTCTGATATATATAAATGGTCTATGTAACTTGCATGTTGCAGGAAAAATTTTAACTAGTTAGTTCGCGTTTCCCGATAGTGCTTGAACAACTTGCTCAGGATGATGTGAATAAGGTTTATGATTGGTTAAAATTACACCGCTTAGTAGTTAACACAAATAAAACAAAATTTGTTGTGTATACGTATCAAAATCGGGATGCGCTGAATGGTCTATCTTTGAACCTAAATAAAAAGACTATAATAAAGAGTGTATGTGTAATAAAATATTTAGTCGTTGTAATAGATAATAAGTTATCTTGGAACTGCCATATAGAATATATTAGTAGTAAACTCAGGAAGTTAAATTACTTATTTTACTATCTTAAGCAGTTCTTTAATGAAAAACAATTGCATCGGCATTATCTTGCTTTGTATCAACCTATTTTATCGTATGCTATAATACACTGGGGTGGAGCTGCTGTGTACTATATACGACCTTTAGAAATTTTACAGAATTATTTGTGTAGATTAATAAGTGGGAAAAATGGTTCTGGCGATATTCTTAAACTGAAGTAAATTGCTCTTACACGATTTTGTATTTAGAAATAAAGAAAGATTTGATATTCGGATTAGAGGTGGGGTAACGAGATCATGCATGCATAAGACTGCTAGAGTACCAAACTTTATGTCATACACGTGTGCAGACAATTTATACGGGCCCTGCATATTACAATACTGTACCTGTAGACATAAGGAATAGTTTAAAAAATTATAAGAGGAGGCGTAAGGCTATTGTTAGATATTTATTAACTAATAGTTGATTGTGTTCTTCTTAATATGTGCTTCGAGTTGGAGTGTGTTATTAAAAACAAAAATTGTTCATATATCGATAATAAATATTTAGTTTTTCTTTTGCAGGTGTAAATGTGTACGCTTTGTTGTTGTGTGTACCTAGTAGGTGTATGCTAAATATATTCCGGTGTTAGGTATATATGTTTGTATGCGCGTTATGTCTCTTTTCTGTTTTTCCCCTTATGTTTAAATGAGTTTGATGTGTGCATATTTATGTCTGTATATGTAGTATGTGTATGTAATGTGTAATGGGTACTAAATAGTTAATAGCATGTATATATAAAATTTCAGTATTGTGATTTACTTTTTTTCTTGTTTTTTTTTTGGTGCCTAGTAATAATGTAAACCGTTAACGGTGCTACAAGTATAGTATATTAATTTTATTATGTAATCTGCGACTCGCGCAGAATTGCGCATCCGCGGAAATCTTGTGTGTATTATTCTATATCATGTAATTGTGAAATATTTTGAAATTGAAATTGAAATTGAATTATTATTATTATAGTAGTTATACGTAATGATTAAGAGTAATCGAGGTTAAAATTATTATTATTTATTCATTAGGCTGTTTCGAAGTACAAACTCCTAAACATATCGTGAGATTGCAACGATGATTATCAGTGTTTCATTTTAATATCGCTATATTTGTTTTAATTTTATACATTTTCTTTTACGTCTCCAAAAAATTAATAATTGAATCGCAGTATAAAAGGTAATCATTGAAAAATCAAGGTATGACGTATACTTTTTGATATAAAAAAATATTAACAATATTTCGAGATATCGTTTGATTAGACGGCATTTTATATATAGAATTATCTAATTTTTCTCCGTTTTAGCTTTTTTAATGCTTGCACACATATGTATATATATATATATATATATGCATTATATGGAACCGTTGCAATATTATATAATAAATGTCACCGCGGTATACCTGACGATGGCTAGTTATGAAGGTATAGAATTGAAGAAAATGATAAATCATGCATTGTTCATCAACTAACATTATTTATATACAGAATTTCACACACACACACACACACACACACACATATATATATATATATATATATATTATATATACATGAAAAAATGGAAACTACTTTTAGCGTACACGATTCTTTAGTATGTACTTATTAATAACAATAAGGTCAAAGTAGGTTCGGTCTACTGGTGGGTGTGTTGACAATTTTCCCGAGAGAAATTTAAAACGCTTAAATATTTTTGAACTAAGATCACGCGGATGGAGATTTATAATTGCGATATCGTTTCAATAATCGCTGATAGTATTTTTATGTTACACGCGGTTAACCTACGCGATGTTTACTTATTATCGTAATACGAATAGGTAAGCTACGAGTATAATGCAGATGATGTAGTGATTATATCTGAAAATATTAACGAATTACAGGGTATGTTAAACGAATTAAATAACGTGGGGAAAAAAGCTGGTTTAAATATAAATCTGAATAAAACAAAAATATTGTCTTCAGAAAGAAATGTAACAGGAGTTTTTAAGGATAATAAGAAAATTGAAAGTGTAGAGAGTACAGTTTACTTAGGACAGTTGATAGCCCTAACGGATAAAGCAAAGAGAGAGAGAGGTAGATCGGAGAATTGCACTTACCTGGAAAAAATACTGGTCGCTTAAACATATTTTTAAGAGTCCTTACAGTAGTAGAGTGAAAGGAGAAATTTTAAATTTTTGCGTTCTATCGACCGTACCATATGGATGTCAGACTTGGTCAAGTTCGAATATTATCAGGAATAAGATTTCGACTTGTCAAAATGCAATGCAAAGGTCTATGGTGGAAGTTAGATTAAGAGATAAAATTAATATGGAAATAATTAAAAGTAAAGTTCAATTGCAACTTTAACTGGGTAATAAGAAGGAAGAAATGGGATTGGGCAGGTCATGTTGCGAGGATTCGAAAAAATGGACTAAAAAAAAGTAACCGATTGGATTATATACGAGAAAAGGAAAAGAGGAAGACCGGAAATCAAATGGGATGATGATTTTGCTAGTATGTTGAGGCATAAACAGTATCAAAGGGTGGCTTACGACAGGGTAGAATGGGTTCGGTTGAGGGATTTGCCCGATTTCAGGGCTAAAACATGGGTGATTTTGTTTTATTTTAATTATTGTTACTTAGAGTATTATAGTTTATTATGTTTATGGCTAATAATAATAATAATAATAATAATACTAATAATAAAATGCAGTTTAATTAATAATTTGAAAATACGAATATTGGATAAGGCGTAAAATCACTTTTGTTTTCGAGGTTTTATGTATATTTTCACGCCGGCTATAGTTAAAATCTAATCATTTTTTTTTAATAGATACTTCTCTCTTTTTCAATATTTTAGTGTTACTGTGTTTGTCGTATGTGGTAGTTTTTACGATCAATCGTCAAACTAATTCGCACCTAAATCGACAATAAGGAAATAAAATTTTAAGATTGTCGCTTCTAAAGGAACGTTACAACAATTACGTGATTTCAAGATTAATCGAACAGAGAACAAGAAAGAGCGGTGAAAGAAGAATAGTATATTTTAGTAAGTATAAGAAAGACAGAGCACACGGATTGCTGACGCGTTCCGTACCGGTATTATATAAATAATTTAAAAATAAACATCGAGTCGTGTAAAAATAGAAAGTATTCGAAACAAACGCAGGGAAAAATAAATCAGAATGTCAAAAAATTAGCAGCAAGAATACGTCAAAATAAATAAAAAAAAAAAACAAAAGAATAGAGGAAGTTAAAAACATATAAGAAATATATAAAAAAAAATAAATATATAAATATATATATTTTTTAAATATAACTTCTATTTAAGATATCTACTTTCTTCTGCTTGATGGATCAACAACTTGTGGGGGCGGCAAGTGTATTTCAATAAATTGTCGGTATAGAATGCGAGGAACAAATGTACTTAAAATAATGTTCGTTGGTGTGTCTGCTGAAACAGAAGAACTGGCATATTTATAAGTGACGTTATGCAAAATGTGATTATAATTATAAGGTAGCAACACGATGAAAATATAGTCTCTTAGTCCACCAAGTTATGTACAAGTATGACTTGGGAGATAGAATAATTGAATTATATGCGAAGAATTAGAAACTATTTCATCAAAATCAGAATGTACGCTATTATATATCTATTTAATTGGCGCGAATTATATAATATTAAGATATATAATTATTATGAGGTATTTGCAATGAATATGGAAAATCGTCTAAATATATATATATATATATATATATCAAGGGTGAATATAATGGAGGGGCTCATGGGTCGGGCATGCCCCGAAATGAGGAAATAAATAAATAATAAAGTACCGTAATCTGAATCACAGTAGATTTCCCAAATACCTACGCTCGAAAAAGTCTTCAAAAATTTAAAAAAAAACCTGACCGAACGTATTGTTATAAATGGCGATCATTATTGTGTTCCACAGATGATTTTAAGCTAATCTCTCGTTTTACTATTTTTAAATAAAATTTCATTCAAAAATTTTTTGGTCTAGTAGTTTTTGAGTTATTCAAAAAACAACAAAACCGTCCGTCTTCTTTGGGTCGGTCACCCTATATATTTCATTGAATTAGTTTAAATGATTTTTACATTGTCAAACATTCAAAATTATTACGTATTCGACTCTTTTAGTTCGGATAAGTGTTTGCGCCTCAGGTATAATACGAGCGGCATCTGTCTTCAAAGATATAATCTCTATTCGCCATTGGTATATATTGTATTTATATTGAACTAAGTAATAAAGAGTTCAATATAATCAGGAAGTACGAAGTAGTTAAGACCATGCGTCAATTGAGGTTTCACGTTTGGGTTCATATTAGTGAATTTTACGGAGTTTTTACTTTTTCTCTTCCATCGAGTTCTTGACGAATACGAAGTTTTTTACAGATAAGGAGGATACACACGCACATATATATCTATATAATGATTATAAGGAAGTAATGTATAATACATTCAAGGTTAGTATACCACATATATATACATACATATATATATATATATATATATATAATGTTTAAATAAACAATATTACGACCAATTTAATAATTAAACACGTATAGAATATTATTTCGTTAACTAATATCTATGATTTATTACATAACTAAATATTAATCGTTTATGCAGTCTAATATCTGCCAGTGTGTCCAGTAAACGGGTTGCCTCAATATTCGGGCAATTATAGAGTCGCTTTTCGTGCTTAGTGGTGCAGTCAGATTCAGAATCTGTATGCAGATTCTCGTTTCCTGATACCAACCTGCGCTTGGGTAACTGCAGGAGTAACTTTATTTCGACTACGCCGAATAACCGTACGGGGTTTATTGCGCATTCCCAAAGTTGGATGTCCCCGTTGGTCTCCAGATGGGTTTAACGATCGATTCGTAGAATAGTCGTTTATCGAGTTGTGTGAATTTCTTTTTAACAGTCATCACATTTGACGAACTTTAAGTCGGATTTGTTCTGCTTTCTGCCCTCACGTGATGCCCGTTAAATGGATATCAAAACGCTGTTCGAGATATTTAGCTGAATTCTATTGCGTGATCTGCTGATTATTAATGTAAACGCTGTACTGAGGATTGAATTTTTTAGAGCGTAATTGACGCGAACATATGTGCGTGTGCATATTTAGATATGTTGTCGATTATATATTTATGTTGATTACGTATATTATATATATATTCATATGTTGATTATTTCTAATAAAAGTACGCATTTTATAATCTTTAAGACATTTTATATATACCTGAATGGGCCAAAAGTTAGATCATCACTAAGTGCTGTCTCCGTATCGTAAATAGGCGACTACTTACCTATACATATTTTGTTGTATAGTGAAGTAGCGTATAAAGCAGTTATAATACGGCGCTAGTGCAGTTAAAAACACACACACACACGGAGAACTAACTGTAATAGTTTTATTGTCACGACACAATGCATCCTCGTGTGTTTTTGTAGTGTACTATATTATTATTTGAAATTACCTTCCACGCGAGAATATTCGGATTATTTATACTTTTTATTTTCTAAATGATGATATCTTTCCGTCATTGGTCATATTCGTACCCGGTACCTTCCGTATAGAAGTCCGTGCTCTTAGCCACTCGGCTATTCCGACGATGTTAAAAGTTAGATGACAAATTGTAAATTAATAATATAAACATTATAGTCTCAAAATGATGCCAGAAAACTTTCTTGTACTGATTTTTTGCTCACATTATGTATACATGTGAAATTTTGATTTTTTGTTTTTTCCGACAACTCAAATTTCTATTTTCGTTGATTCTATAGGGTGACCCGGAGAAGACGGACGGTTTTGTTTTTTGAATAACGCAGTTGATAACGCTGCTACAACGCAAACCGCGTGCTCCACGTTTAGTATGCGCATACAAAAGATTTGTGTTTATCCAGTTTAGATTATTATGACATTCCATAACGTGAAGGAGCGCACGTTTCGCGTTTAGCATTATTTTCGTTGTGACTCGATCATGACAGTACAAAGAGAGGTTCGAAAAAAATTCAAAGTTACGCGACTTTTTTGTGGGGATAACCTTAAGAGCCGCCGCTTTTACGATACACGTCCAAAAGATTTGGAAGACTTGAAAACTGGGATTTCTGAGGAAATTTCTATGCTCGAAAAAGTCTTCGAAAATGTTGTAAAAAGACTGAGCGAACGTATTTTTGCAAATGGCGGTCATCTGAACGATATTGTGTTCCACAAATGATTGTAAACTAATCTCTCGTTTTTCTATTTTGAAAGAAAATTTCATTCAAAAACTTTGGTCGTTTAGATTTTGAGTTATTCGAAAAACAACAAAACCATCCGTCTTCTCTAGGTCACTCTATATATTTGTAACTGCAAAAGTTCCTTATAGAAATCCAAAGTATCGCGTGCGTTCGAAACCGATTGTTCGCGACGATATTAAACGCATATATTTTAGTCACCCGCGATCACTCATCTTACTGATTTTAACGCGTAAACCGAAATATAGAATTACCGTAATTATAAACGAATTAAATGGCTTTTTGTTTTTTTTTTGGACAAACATACATACACACATCGTAAAACTGACGTACACTTTAGTTGTTTTTTTAATTTTCACTTATTCTTATACCGTTGGTCTTTTACAAAAAACCAAACTAAACAAATGTTCGATGATATTCTTCTAGTTCAGATTTGAATCGAATTATCAGGAGACGATATTATGTTTGAGAATTCATCGTTAAAGTCAATAACGGGCGTTCTTTTTGATATGTTGTTAGTTTAAGAATAATAATGGTTATCATCGATTTAAAAATATGTATATATATATATATATATATATATATATATATATTGCATATGCTTAGTATCTGCAAATAGTTGGTGGCGGGATGGCAATCGACAGGGATATAGGATCCACTTTCTCTCAGCGGCAGATATGTGTTGTGTACAACGACAATCCTTGTTTCGTTATACAGCATAAATCATACAGTAGTATAAAAAAAATATAACTCCCAGTTGCGCTGGTTTACATTACGCTTATGAATACGCCAATCTATATAATAGGTATATATATATATATATATATATATATATATATATACATATATATATATATATATATATTATATACCAGCTTCCTTGGTCCGTGGAACTACTTATAGAGAGCTACTCTTTTAAATGTATAGAGCGATACGAATTGAGTACTTTTCTTGATCGCGAATCTCTTTCAAAGTAATAATACCCACCCTGTTATCAACTTTTTATATCGCATATATATATATATATATATGATGATGTATGTTCGCTCTTCTACATATTTCTCGTCACACACGCTTATGCGTGCGATACTTAATCAAAACTTCAGCTGGTAACATTATTATAAACCGGTAGTAGCACACGTTCCACACTAGCTAACTAAGATAACTAAAAGAAACAGATATATAATTATAATGCCGACGTTTATGGAACGCCTTATAATAGTAATAATAATAATAATAATAATAATCTATCGCGCGTCCTATAGCATTGCCTAGATTTAAGCTGGGTAGCGACGTCACGTAACCGCTACGTAATTTAAATACGCGTACTTATATACGCCCACATACGCATACTTAGATTCTCCACGAAAAATTACACTATTTTTTTTTTTTATAAACGAAAAAGCTACCACTTTCGTTTGTAGCTCCGAATCGATAAATTTATCCGCATCTGTGTTCGTAAAAATTAATCTACCCGTCGCTTATGTTAATAATCCGAACCAAATCCGACACCGTTTAAAAACTTTCAACTAAATGTCCACCTGTAATCTCTCAACTATATTATCCGTATATTTCGATCGATACTCCTAAAATTGACGATATAGCGTGCACGTCGAGATGCACGTTCGTAATATTTTCAGTTCGTCGATCTGACGTAAAATTAAGCACTCGGCCACGGAGTTCCGTGAAACGTCAATCAATTCGTCCCACACGCTCACGAAACGTTTCAACAACTAAATCGATAATCTATCTCGATGTTAAATTTAGAAATCGGAAATTCTCTACGTCCATCTGCGTGCGTAATATATTTTTCATCGGCAACAATATTTTTTATCGAGTCTAGTGCAGAACTCGTTAGATGTCGATATTATTTTAATCGAAAATACGCGTTCCAATCGATTATAGTAAAAGTTTATACGCGACGTAGAGAAGGATAGGAGACGGCATTATCTTTCTCACTTTTTATAGTTAAATAATTTAAACGTAGTTTCGCGATTTTCTAAAGATACGTAAACACGAAGGCACGCACACGATACATCCCCCATTGTAATGAGAAAGAACGCAAGTTGAACATTCTTGAAAAAAAAAAATTATCCAATCAAGGTTTACAGATAAAGTTTCTTAGACGCACGACGTGTTAAACTAACATATCAATTTCACACGATCGTCTGATAAACTTGGGAAAATTTAATTATGTAAACTTTAACTAAATCTAGCGAAAGAAAAGAAAAATAAATATAGGGGAAGACGGACGACTGTTGTTTCTTGAATAACTCAAAAACTAGTCGACTAAAATTGTGTTTTGTAAACGCGGCTCTTAAGGTATCCCCACACGAAAAAAAAAAGCCTAACATGGAATTAGGAATATATTAAATATATATATATATATATATATATATAAATTTACTATAAAAATGAATATCTAGCTACGGGTGAGAATGGACTAAACTTGTGTTTTGTAAACGCGGCTCTTAAGGTATCCCCACACGAAAAAAAAATCGCGGAACTTTGAATTCTTATCGAAACTCTCTTTGCAGTGTCGTGATCGATTCACGCCGAAAATACGCGCGCTTTTTTTCGTTGTATGATAACTGAAACTGGACAAAAATCAACCTCTCGTATGTAACACTAAACGTGCAGCACACGGTCTTACCAACTGCGCTATTCAAAAGACAAAACCGTCCGTCTTCTCTGGGCCACCCTATATAAACATCGATATTTGTTTATTTATCGAATATTACGGCGTACACAACAGCAAAACTCCAATTACAGTGCACGCATTTACAAAATAATTATAAAATAAAAGTAAAAGATAAAATCACAACGCACTCACGTAACACGCTAATTAAAATTATATTTAAAAAGGTAAAAAGAAATTACTAATAGAAAAATAATAATGTTTTTAGTGAAATACAGCACCATATATATATATATATATATATATATATATATATATATATATATATATATATATATATATATATAAAGGGTATACATATATAAAGGAGATATAATAGAAATATTAATCATTGTACAAACTCTCCCTCTAGACACGTTAACACGTATTAGTTCACATAAACAAGGGTGAATACAAATCATATTCCCATCATGTAAGGAAGCTGTGTTATTTGAGTCACGCACGATGACACTATACGAGTTCACAATGACAATAAACAGAACTATTTACGACCAAAATGCGTTTTATCGTATAAAAGAAACTTACTGAAAAGTAAGAACTGAAATAAAAAAGGAATATGTTAAAAATATGTATATTATATATATATATATATATATATATATATATATATATATATATATATATAAATTTACTATAAAAATGAATATCTAGCTACGGGTGAGAATGTTTAATGTGTTTATAGACGCAATTGGCACTTTTGTAAATGAAATTTCCTTAAATTTGTCACATCGCATTACGTAGATAAATGGCATGGTTTAGTATTCTGTGTTCAAGTTCGAATCACACCGAGGGACAGTATTTTTAACGGAAAAAAGTTATTCATATTTTCCATTATCGTTGATTAAAATATGCCCGAAAATAGTAACAAACCTTAGTAGAATTAGAATATACACTTCTCGTTGTTCAAATAATCGTAATAGGTGTTTGATTGAAAAGAATGCTGTATTGATATGTCGGTATAGTAGAATTATAGTAATGAGTGTCGTTAGAATTGACAATGATGTAATAAGTAGAATTGGAGTAATTAAAATAGATCGTACAAATAATGTTACTTTTTTTTCTGGTTCTTATTTCCGTTTGTGTTTATAATCGACCTGATAAAGTGTACTGAACTTAGTTCAATTTAACTGCCAATTTATCCGCCCAGTTGATCGATAAATGAGTACGAACTTGCTGGAAAAGTAAAGAAGTCCTGGTGAGGTACCTGATGAGATGAAAATATTATTAATCAGACCTATATATAAGTCCGGTAGCCATATAATGATTATAAAAACTATAGACCAGTAGCAGTGAGCTCAGTCATTACAAAAATTGTAGAAAAGTATGTGGCGAGACATTTAATTAAATATATAAAAGAAAATAACATAATATATAAAGAACAATATGGTTTCCGAAAGGGTAAGGCAATATCTAGAGCTCGTGGAGATTTCACATGGAAAATCAAAGAAAACTTCGAAATAGGAAATAAAACGATTGTAACTTATATAGATTTTACAAGAACTTTACAATAAACCATGGAAAAGTTATTAAATAAATTAGAAGAAATAGGAGTAAGATCAAAAATCAAAACTTGATTTGAAAGTTATTTGCATAACAGACAAATGACAGTTGGTGGGAGAAGTACAAAATATGAATATTGGAATACCGCAGGGGAAGCAACTTAGCTCCAATATTGTTTATTATATATATATATATATAAATATATATATATATATATATATATATATATATATATATATGGACTACAACAAAAGCTATTAAAATAAAGTAAAATATTTGCATTTGCTGATGATTTAGCAATAATGACCTCTCATAGAGATATAAAAACTGCACAGATAAATATGCAAAACGATATAGTAATAGTGAATAAATGGGCACATGATAATAATTTGACAATAAATGTGTCAAAAACTAAGTGTATGATGTTAAAACCAATGACAGAATTTGAACTGCATAAACCAGAGATTATAATTCGTACAAACCAATGCCGATATGAACGAAGATAATGAATGTACATATGAAAAATGTGAAAAAATAAAATTTGTATATTCGCACAAATATTTATTAATAATAATAGACAGGCATTTAAGATGGAGTATGTATATGAAATATATAGAAAACAAAATGAAAACAGTGATACGAGCAGTATATACACTAAGGAACTATGTAGGAAATGATACATTGAAGATGGTATATTATGCTTTAGTAGAATCAAGATTGAGGTATAAGCATGGGGATTAACTCAGAAAACATACACAGAAAAAATTGAAAGATTACCGAAAAAATACTCGAGGTTAATAACTGGACGCGAAGATAAATCAACGGATGAATTAAAAAAATAATTAAATGTATTACATGTAAATGGTCTACATTTGTTAGTGAAAATATGGAGTTATATCTATCATAAATGAAAAATGTGATATAAAATATGAGAAAAGTATACAAACAAAATACTTACTGAGCAAAAGAGTACCGATACCGAGGACAAAATATGGCGCACAAATAGACAAATATATTATGACAAGAATGTTAAATAAAATCCCGAATGACATATTAAAAGAGACAAACATTAAAATAAAAAAATAGAAAACTAAAAGTTGGTTGATGGATGAAACGGTGGTAAATAAAATAATAACTCAAACTAAAGAAAAACTGGAAAAAAGGTATTGTAAAAAACAAAACTTAGGGGGGGGATTGAGCATAGCGACGCTACGAAAGTGCTGCTACAAATACTAGTGCAAAAAAAATTTATATATATATATATATATGTATATATAAGGAATTAGAATAATTACATGATAAGAAAATTAAAAATAAGAAGTGTGAGTGAAAATGTGAAAATGGATGTGAGAAAATTATGTGTAAGTGGGAACAAGTGTTAATACAATATCTCTAAGTTATAAAAATTATTACATAATTATATTAAGAGGATGTAAATTATATATAAATAAATCTGTCGACAAGAAAATGCTTGACGGAACAGTTGAGAAATGTTAATTATAAGGCGTGTTGGGTGTTACTATATAAATATGTACTAATTGTAAATTTAAACAAATATACGTTTTCAAAAAAAAAAAAAAGCTAATAGTACATCATGCTACGAACTTGCTGAGGATGCGATTAACTTTCAGGTTGATGAAATGATCATTTAGGCGATGTTCCCAACATTGAAAACGTACCATTGCCCGAATTAACGAATGGCGCGATTAAATTAAATTTGCCGGGAAGACCCGATTTTCTGCGATAATATTTTTTTTTTGTATATACATTTTTAGTCACTCCCTGCATCTGAAGAACCTAAACATATCTCATCAGCTGGAACAAAGAGTAATTGCCTAAAAAAAGGGGGACCAGGATTTTACTTTATTACATCGCTTGCAACTATTACCAAACAAAGTAGTTTTATTGCTCACTAGTATAACGTAACGCTTCGTTTAAACTATTATCCTTTACTATGGAAAAAATGGTATCTCACTTATGCGCTTCATACAGGCCGATCAGTTGTATCAAGATATATGGTTGAATTTTTTTTTTTGTTCGGACAATTGTTGTTTTATTTTTAAACATTTTTTTTTATTACTTTCATCAATTTTTCCTATTCTTATTATTTTTTTTTTTTACTACGTTGAGAAATTTTAATTTGTTGTAAATTATGTTTAAGATGTCATATTGTAAAATTATCCGATCTCGCTCGCTCACGAACATAATCGAGTTCTATATCGAAGGTGGCGAATTGTTTTAAAATCTTGTGAAACAAAATTACATTTGATTTAGTTACGATAAACTGAGTTGATTAAATTTGTAATTCGTCCAACTAATGTTCTAGACAAAATTTCTCGTCTAGGTGTAAAAAAGATTCGCATATTATCGTTTTATTTTTGTATTCGCTTCGATATACAGAGACATATTAATTCCGTTAATCTTTCTATCTAGTAAATTTTCCAAATAATAATAATCTTTTTCTTTTTAAATATTTTTATCGTCAATTTTTTGTTTACACGAGATTAATATTTTATATGTTCACTTTCTAGTTTACCATTAATTTTTCGTTTACAGTAGATTTGTTTTTTTATGCGTTCTGTTATATTTTGTTTAAATTATTTTCTTTTTTCCTGTTCTTCTCATCAATTTTTTATTTATAGAAGATTAATATTTCACGTTCACTTTGTGTATTATTTAAATAACGTTATTCCGCTCTCCGCTGTTCGGGTAACCCTGTATTATAAGACTTATTAATTACCCCGAGTACCGTCTTTCCAAGAGTCGCGATAAAATTTCATACAAAATGAGAGGCAGCAAGTAAAAATAGTTTGGACATCGGAGATAATTTTAGGAAAATTTTCACTTTTTTTTTATTAAATATATTTTAGTCGTCTTATACCTCTTAATTAAAATAAAGGTGTAAAAATTGGCAGGACCTAGTAGAAAATCTTGACCTTAGCAAAGATAGCCGCAAGGCGTGGCAGTTAATGAAGAAAACGGCGATAGCATACGACAAAATAGTATTGCAAACGTTACCGCAAATGAAGTTGCCCACAAACTCCTCCTAAATGGGAAAGCAGAACAAAAAGTTAAAATGAAGAAGAAATCTATTACAAGGTACTACCCATCTTTACAGTCAAACCACTTTAACGAACCAATTACGGAGATCGAAATCGCAAACGCTATGGAATAGCCAAAAGCCGATTAAAATCCAGACGCAGCTTCCTTGGAACAGTGGAGGAACTAAAAAATACTGACCATGCAGAAAGACTCGAAATGTGGAAAGCTGACAACAACCAGGCAGCAGAAAGATTGTCACATGAATTATTCATCCTGGAGTACACTAAATAGATTACGAAGTGGTACCGCGCGGACGAAATACAATCTATTCAAATGGGGTTTGGCAGAATATGATCAATGTCAATGTGGTGAAAGATGGGAACAATTTATTCAATTGTAAATTAATTGGAGCATTTGATCCATCAAAACTTTATAGTGATTTCGGAGAAGACACATTAAAATTTATAGATTATTGGAAAAATATTGGTATATAAATGGATACGCGAAAAAAAAATTAAAATAAAAAAAAACTACGCTCACTGCAATATATATGGTAATTCAATAGCCGACGTATCAGCAAGAATAGCCTTCTAAATACCACTTAAAGCATCATTTCGAATCGACATAGAATAGTAACTGGCAGAGAATATCTACGGTGAATAAACTACGATCGATAAAATTATCTTCAAAACAGTGGCACTCGGCACATCATACTAGCAGAATGGAAAAGGTTATGTTCGAATTAATAGATAGGACACACAAAATTAACACATATTCATCTATTAGAAAAAAGTACGCCGCCAACGTGCCAACAATGTTGTTGTCAGTTGACCGTCGAGCATCTATTGGTAGACTGTCCAATTTACGACAAATACCGAAAACAGTAATCGCATCGCTCGACTTGCAAAGTTTACTGAGGGATAACATGGATACCATTAATAGAGTTTTCGTTAAAATGTATCAAATTAACGCATTTGTTATAATTATCTTAATACCTTTGTTGTAAACAGTTAATATCTTCGTTATAACTAATACCTTAATTATTTAATACCTTTGTTGTAATTATTTTAGTTCCGTGCCTCTAGCTATAATTGAAATAAAAAAAAAACAATTATTTTTCCTTAAAAATTATTAAGAAAATGAATTTAAAATAAGTCCAACAGCGTACAATGTAGCGATTTTTACGAAATAAACAATGATAAAGTAGTTAAAACAGCTACATTTTTAATATATACCATAAAAGCTTTTCGGCTCTTAAAATTTTTTTTTTTTTTAAATCGTATATTTGAATAAAGTTTTACAATTACACAGTCATATTGGTGCACATACATGCAAATAAATAACATGTATGTAAAACTATTTCCACACACATAAAACATATATAAACTGACACACTCTATAAAATCATCTACATATATATATATATATATTCGGATTAAAATATTACGCGTGTATAATTATATTTTACCTCATCCCGTCAAACTTTCGCTCGTCGACAGGTATTAAACTAATTAATTAATATTTATACACAAATGTAGATATATATATGTCTATACATATACATATACATACTATATAATTTTAACAGTTTACTGACTGAATATAGTATTCCACTCGTTCTAAAAAGTCATTTATTACGCCTCACTCATTTTTCCGACATTTACACCATCATTTTTACTTATTGCCTGCAATAACCCCTTGATATCCAAGTTGTCTATCCCTTTTTCTCGCCATTTTCCATTCTACATATCTTTTTTTAATATTTTATTTATAATTCTATTGTCTTGTAAGCATTCTTTGAGTTTTTCTTTTAAACTCGCTGTATTTTTTTCGTTTATTATATCATCGGGTATTATATTCAGCATTTGTGTAATTATAAATTTATCAGTCTGATTACAACACTTCGTTCTCGGTATTCGTATCTTATATTTTAGCGTTGTTCTTAAGTTATATTTCCCAATTTCCCTTTTGTCCGCATCGACAATTTTAAATTGGTTTAAATAATTCAATATTTTTTTATCATTAAACACAATCTCCTTACGTCTAAAACATTTTCTTTCCGCATTAATTCGTAAAGTGTGGCTTTACTTTCTTGTCCCGCTATTAAGCTCAAACATTTATTTTGTAATCGATTTATATTTATTATATAGACCCTTCCATATCTCAGCCTGGAATCTACTAATACATAGTAAATTATGTGTCTCTTTACTTACATAATTCCGGAGAGTATACAGCATACGGTCGTAGGCGTAGTTTGTTTTCTACAAAGGCTGTATGTTTGTTTCATCTCAAATTTTCGTCTACGATTATTCCTAGATATTTATATTCTCTTACCATTTCTATTTTATCGAAAGAACGCCGACAAAATATAAAATGTAAAAATATATATACAACTTATAGTCATCGGAATAGCCTAAGAGCACGGACTTCTATATGGAAGGTATCGAGTTCGAATACCATCTATCATCAAAAAATGAAAATATAAATTATCCTAACATTATCGCGTGGAAAATGGCAAACCACCACGCACACTAACCATTAGTAATAATATGATTACCTTGTTCGTTACTTACACTGTATGACAAAATATATATGGGTAAGTAGTCTTCTACCTCCGATACGGAGACGGCACTTAATGATTAATGATGATGATGACGATAGAATTAAAAAAATATATAAAAAGGGAAAAGTACGAAAATAAAATAAAATGTAAGAAAATACTTAATTTACTAGATGTAAAATATGACCAAAATAGCATAGAGTGGTAAAACAGTTCCACTCGATAATGGCTTAATATATAGTAGGACACTTTGTATATGAACCGCATAAATTTAGTATTAATATTCACCACTTCTATCAACCTTGTACGCACAAGATATATAATAACATACCAAACATTCTTCACAGTTAGTTATTGATTTTAGATACTAAATTTATATATAACAAGCTTTTTTAAACTCTATATTTCAGTTGTTACTTTTCAGTAAGTTTATTTTATCGGTCATAAAAAAGTCTTCTTTATTGCCATTGTGAATTCGTATAGTGTCATTATGCGTGACTCGATTAACAGTTTCCTTGCACGGGAATATATGTATGCGACTTGCGCTCAATCCTGTTTTGTTTTTTTTATTTGCGAATTAATATATGTCAATGTGCGTGTATCGAGGAAGAACTTGTTTACATTGCTTGTATATATGTATTTCATTAGATGATGATGATGATGATGATGACGATCCATTTACGTGCAGTATACTGCTACGAGGCCAGAGGCACGGACACGGAAGCTATAGCTGTTGAAACAGGCCGGTTGGAACGCTACTGTTGAACCGGCTGCATTTGTCAGCGAAAATCGTTTTAATGCTGATGAAAGACCATATCGAATAGGTTCAGTCTTGTATTATTGGTAGTGTAGCAGAAGGTGTTCTATTGTTACTGCTGCAGGAACAAATCGGTGGTGATTCTCTTCTGACCAAGTGACTATGAGTGAGAGTTGTATAATGACTATTTCTTCATGACGTGAGATCGCCATAAATTAGTATCAGGTTTGAATGAGCGTAATTTGTTTATAATTGGTGGTAATAATCATAACATGTTCAATTTCGCGCGAAGTTAGTTGTTCGTTTATTACGCTGCGGATATTTTTTTGATCTATTGGAAGATTAGTAGCACGCCCGATGTTGCTGTGTCTGCCAGATCGTTCCCAGCAGTGTGACTTGGAACTCATATAAATAATGGTTGAGGGGAAAGACCGGTAGATAGGATGCCGATTATTTCTTTGGCCACCGCATGCTGATTTTTACGCTTATAATTACTGATGCTGGTGATTGCTGAATGAGAGTCGATGGCAATGACAGACCGATTAGAATGTCTGCCGATAGAATCTTGTATATAAATTACAGCTAGTTCTATAGCATAAAGTTCAGCCGAGAGGATTTAAAAACGTAGAGGTAAATCTGATTTTTATTTCGTTGGAGGATGCTACCGCACATCCGACACCAGAATTTGACTTAGAACCATCTGTAAAAAGCATTTCGTTGTATCGATCTAATATACTAGAAGGATTATTGTGAAAATTTGTTTAAAGTAACGAAGGATTTCACAATCAGTGAGATCCACGGCGGCAATGCAGGCATATAGTTCTGATAAAGAAGAGAAACTTCTACTTCGATATTGCTTGTGTCCAACGACTGTTTCTGGATTTACCACTGAGATTCATTTCAGATCTATGGATTGATTGAGGCAAATTTTAGAAACAATATTATTATTTTTTTTTTTTAGTGATTTATTTTTCCATTTTTAATATTATTTATATTAATTAGTGTGTTGTGTGGTCTAAATTTATTTTTGTTAGTACTTTTATTTTTTAATTATTCTGTAAGTACATACACTGTAATTGGCGTTTTGCTGTTGTGTACGCCGTAATGTTTTGTAAATAAATAAATTTAGCCGAAAAACTTTGCCGTCTTTTTAATATGTAAAAAATTCGACGATAATCATTACTTTTTCGTTATTTACGAATTTCGAGTAGTTTAAATATTATTACTGTAATAAATTATCTAAATTAAAGACTAACCAGTCGGAATAATCTGTAATTTACATAAAAATATTAATCTAGAAAACTCGAATTTAATATATATATATATATATATATATATATAATATAGATCGTAAAAGTAATTAAACGAGTTATCTACAAAAAAAAAATAGTTTTCATTTATTTATTTTTTCTTCTAATCTAGTCTAGATAGACTAATAAACAAGTTAACTTTAATAAATAATATTAAAATTTATCCTGTGGAATTTTCGGTTTTTACATATTAACTAAAAGTAATAAATTATATACCTCTTAAAACTATATATGTAAATTAATCTAATATTAGTTCATGCGGTTACGTTCACTCAAGCGTACGTTCCAAATCCGCCGTATATAAGAGCTGACGCGCTTTAGTATTTACACGATTTTGAAGTATTATTAGGTGACATTTTGCAAAATTTTCAATTATTTCATCGAGGTGCTCCATCTGTAGATCTTGACGGATGTGTATATTTATAACATAATATGGTGCATTTACAATGTTTCTTAAAATTTTATTTTGCAAACGCTGTATAATATTTCTGTCGATTTCATAACTGTATAACTGTACACCGTAGGCCCAGACGGATTTCAAATTTGTTTATATATTAATATTTTATTGTAAATTTATAACGCAGAATGCCTACCAATCATCCGATATAGTTTTTTTTATATTCCAACTCGTCTCTTTTCTTTTTTTTTACAAACTTTCTAACGAAGTTTACCATCTAACACCCTAAGTATTTAGTTGTATCTGCATATAGTATAACGTTACTATTAATATATACTGGAATACATGTAAGGTGCTTATTAGTGAAGTTCACACGTGCTGATTTAATATCATTTAATTTAACATTCCATTTTTTTTTTAGTCCAATCATAAATGTCATCCGCTTCAGTTTGTAATTTTTTTTGTTAACAAACACCATCCTCTGCTACTGTCAGTATTACTTTATCATCAGCGAATGTTGCTACAGTATTGTTTTCTAATTCAAATAAGTCTCATGTATAAAGTACATAGAATATCGGTCCCAGAACACTCCCTTGAAAGACTCCAGCTCGGATTGGTTTTAACTCCGTGTAAACATTATGTTTCTTTATTCTAGGACCATTATTACATTCCGACTTCATGCTACATTCGCCGATTTGCAATACTCGCATCAATACTGCCGTTCAAAAACACCTTAATCGTTTAGAAGGCTAGGCCCAACTTTGGCGCGTAACTTTTAATCCAGTTAAATGTCATCACATTACGTTTACGGATTTATAACGTGTCTTAAGCTAATACTTCATAAGACTGAAATTCCGCAAGTTGATTTCGTTCGATAACTTGGTACATACATATATGGATAAACGACTAACCTGGCGAGTTCGTGTAAATAATGTAAGAAGATCAAACTGGTGCCACACTGTTATCGCTATTGCTTGGACGAAAATCGATTCCTAAATCTAGCGACAAAAATATAGATTTACCAGTCAATTCTAGCTTCTGCTTAGAGATACGGTATAGAATTATATGGTGCGACATGTCGAATAAACTTACAACAAAGGTACTAACGTACACTATACTACATATTTAACTATATGTTACACAATGACTTGAATATGCCGTACGTAAACGATATCTACGTGAAGCAATACAAAAAGTTCTTGGAAAAATTACAGACTAATATCAGTCCTCTAGTGTACAGAATGTTTTTTGTCGAATATCCAGTCAATAGACGAGACTGAAAAGAAGAAAATGGTGTCGTGATTCTGTTCCGATCACCGAAGCAGTTAGATAGTTTCGCTGTGATGTTGCATCGTACGTAGCCTTCTGCCGGGTCAGCTAGGTTAATTATTTGCCATGGGTTTTTTTTTTTTTAGTTTTTGAGCAATGTTGTTTGTAGCTAATTATAGCCTGTACGACAATTAAAAATATATATATGTTAGTATTTCAATATATGGCTTAGGTAAGGTGGTTTTTAATTTTTTTCTTCGAGTTAAACCTTGTTAAAGGCATGGGCTACGTCTAAAAAGATAGCCGAGCAAACTAGCTTGCTTTCTAAGGTTTTTCTTGTTATATTGGTTAATTTATCTGATCTACGGTTGAATGTTTCCCCCAAACTAATGATTCGGTATTTAATTTTCCGTTTCTATTATCGGCATCGGGCTTTTTATAAATGAATAATTTAGATAATATTAGCAATAAAACGAATAACGATATGGGTTTGTAGGACGGTATTTCGTACTGCGATTTTCCAGCTTGGGTATCATGATAACATCGGCAATAAAAAAAAAAAAAACGAGTTTGGAATACGAGCGATAAATAAAATAACGTATCCCCGATTTTATTCGATTTGCTGATAGAACGAGTTCTAGAAACAAGAATAATAACCTAACTAATATTTAACGCGAATAGTATTCATCGCCGACTGGATGTTGCATCCTAAGATGATGATTAAGAATTCTTTTTTCCTTTTTTTCTTTTTATATACAACAACAACAACAACTATTAGAAGGACTAAACATTCGCAATAAAATAACGGCTATTTAATTAAAAGGACGGCGACTATACATCGTCATATTTAAACGTTAACGATATGTGTAATCGGACAATTTGAGAAAATTTTATTTTCCCGTACGAATCGATTATAATCGAGCAGCAATTTATTAAACGTGTTTTTAAAAAAATCGTAAATTTAAAATATCTACAAATAAAGACGGTTAGATAGTCCACAGGAAATCAGAAAGATGGACTTTTAATCAGAAGAAATTACTGTTAAATGGCTGTCCGCTACTAAATTCAAGTATCTTGGCACTTGGTTTGATGACTATACCGATCAGTCACCTGAAATACGTACTAGGATAGAACGAGCGAGGAAAGTTTTCCTAGATATGAAAAACATAATGACGAGGAAGGACCTTGATCTTCAGTTGCGACTGCGCCTTGTAAGTTATTATGTCTGGTCGGTGTTGTTGCACTGAATGGAAAGCTGGGTGCTTACACAAACTTTGGAAAAGAAAATAGATTCACTTCAAACGTATGTGTACCGTCGCATATTGAAGATATCGTACCGAGATCATGTCACAAACGCTGAAGTCCTGCGTCGAATGTCCAAGAAAACGGAGCTGTTGCACACGATACACTCTAGGAAACTCCAACACTTCGGTCACATATCCGGACACCCGGAAAAATACCACCTACTTCAGCTTGTTCTAAATGGTCAAATAGAAGGCAGAAGAAGACCAGGAAGAAGAACATCGTGGCTAGCTGACATGCGGAAATGGTATGGATGCTCAAAAGAAGAGTTACAGGAGGCTGCAACATCCAAGCCAACAATAGCTGAGATGATCGCCAAACTCCGAACGAAGAAGGCGTAGAGAAGAAGAAGAAAGACGGTTAACGAAAAGTATTGATCTCGCTCATTCGACATATTACGAAGTTCGGTAGAACGATTAAAATTCGAAACCAAATAACTAAATTTAGTTAACTGTTAATATTAAAAATGTTAAAATTAACCTAAATTAACCATATTTACTTTAATAATATTTTTAGAGATATTAAAATCAATCTAAAATAACTACATTTACTTAATTATTAATATTTTTAGATATTAAAATCAACCCTCGAATAACTAAATTTTGGTTAGCTATTAATATTAAAAGTATTAAAATTTATATGATATAATTAATTTAGTTAATTCTTAATATTTTTAAATATTAAAATCAACGCGAAATAATTAAATTTAAATAATTATCAATATTTTTAAATAATAAAATCGACCTAAAGTAAATTCGGTTAAGAATTAATATTTCTTAATTTTAAAAACACCCTAAATTAATTAAATTAAATTAATTTTAAAAAAATATATATATATACTATTTTATGTTAAAAGTAGATCATCATCATATCCGAACGTCGGCTAATATTTCAGCAAACTTTCATCTAACCTGTAAACTCTGGTAGTTTTTTACCGCAAATCTTTCCTCGCGTCAGAACTTGAGACGTGTTCACAAACGAGCGTCCGACATATTTTAGTTTTTGACCTTTACATTCTTTCGTCAATTACGTATTCTCGCGCCATTTATTTAAAATATTCCATTTTTTTTTTTTTATTTTAATTATTTCACGCACGACAAATTCGCCTATCTCGAAAGTATCAATATTGCCTAATGTTCAGATTTTGTCCGAAAATGCGCAATATCGATTAATAGAAGTTCTGATTTTCAGTTCCACGTCCGGACATAGTGATCGAAATCCATCCGGCTTCATGTCGATCTGAAGCCATCTTAGAAATAAGATTTCACTCTATAATCTTACCTACTTAGAACTATACCTCATGCATGTTTCGTAAAAATTATCTCCCTTTCGACATCGTCGTAATCGCGCCCAATGTTATCCAAAAAATTTCCCAGACAATACGCGTGTTACGTTAAATTTTGATAATCCGAACAATCATCTCTAACATCACATTTCGAAACTATCCCAGACGACGCTATTAATTTTCACCACACCGTCTTTCGCAGAATATAGTAAAAACAACCAGAACTGAAACTCGATATTTTTAACGGCGCGCCAAAATTAATATTGTAATCGATCTCGCTTTTACATTTCGTATAAGCGGAATTCAGCTCTTTGCGTTTAACGGATAGTTAAGATGGATTGAAGGAAATTACGAACGAAAAACTTGAAGGGGCAAAATGTGCGCCAGATAGTAAAATGAAAAAAAGCATATTTAACCGACGTTCGAAAATTAACCGCCGACATTTTTAACTGAAGTAGCCACGTGTACGACCTGCGTCGAATATTAAGTCGCGTAATTATTTATTCGCCATTAACGTCCAGATTAACTAACGTCGTTAAACTATTGTTCAGTGATATTTTACCTTACTTCGTAATGCCTAAATACGTTCATAAACGCATATGTATGCACTATCTTATATTATATATATATATATAATATTTATATATGTGCATAAACACTCGTTTATATATATATATATATATATATATATATATATATATAGTATATAAACGAGTGTTTATGCACATATATAAATATGAAGATATTATATATATTTGTATATTTATTTGGTCCCGCTACTAAACTGTGAGTATACTGTAGTAATATAAAGATTGAATTAATCCTGATTCATTTCAAAAAGAAAACCACACAAATTATATATATATATATATATATATACATATATACACATATATATGTATATATTTATAATAATACTTTTAGAAAAAGAAGTATACCATAGTTAACAAAAAGTC
Source organism: Coronaproctus castanopsis (assembly GCA_032883995.1). Taxonomy (NCBI): domain Eukaryota; kingdom Metazoa; phylum Arthropoda; class Insecta; order Hemiptera; family Monophlebidae; genus Coronaproctus; species Coronaproctus castanopsis. Next base: position 188,469,368 of record CM065052.1, on the reverse strand, counting down.
AGTCTAATGTTTATACCATAATATTTTCTTATATATATTAATATATACGTATATCACATTTTATATGTGTAAGGTAAGCTTACATCCGCGACTTCTAATAATGTACAAACAGCTGTTCTTGTCCGTACCAAAAATTTTTATTAAAACGGTTTTTTTTAATTAGAATTTTATATTTGCTAATTGCAATCTAATATATATATCCTTTGTTTGGGGCTCCAATAGTTGAAAAGGTATAAAATAGATATTGCAGCATCATTAAATGAGACAAGACTGGTAAACGGAGGAAGAGTAATGGAAGATGTATCGCGATATACATTATCACCAATACGTCGTGTAGGAATGGCTATCAGTACGAAGATAATTTCTTACATTACGCAAGAACCAGCTAGAATTAATGACCGCATTATGTATATGAAACTACATTTTCCAAATAATCATGAGACCATTGTCGTTAGTTGCATACACACCAACATTAAAATGCGCAAATGAAGAAAAAGAACGATTCTATGCAAAAATCAGCATTATTTTAGCTAGGAGAACCACAGTGCAACAAAATTCAAATCCCTGGAAAAGCGTAATTGGAGAACATGGAATCGTCAATGAAAATAAAAACGGAGATCGCCTTCTGGAATTCTGCGCTAGGAGTGGTTTATTTATTACCAATACAAACTAAAAACATTCATAAAGGCGCGTGGGTGGATGCATCTCAGATCGAAAACAGCGCACATGATTATGTAATAACAAAGAAAGAGCGACAAATGAACGCCTATTAACGTGGATTATGGGGGTGCAAATGGTGATACAAATTAGTTTATGCTGCGTTTGTAATTCAAATATAAACAATATCTATATCATCATTCGAAGCAGTCAAATGCTTAGAAACATAAATCATTTAACTTAATGATAATAAAAACAGACCGATTGTACAAACCTTTAATGCAGAAATCAAAAAGACAATTCAAGAATTGAAATAGCACGAGGATATGCGGAATACTGGAGTACAATTAAGGCAAAAATAAACATTACCTGCAAGTATCTTTTGTGATATAAGAACAAACAGCAGCAAGATTGGTTCGTGGACAAACCTGGAGTAATCGAGAAACTATTGGATGAATGTCGAATAAAACAAACAAGAATAAAGATGACGTCTTTAAAATTGCAAAAACCCAAGCAAAAAGAGAGACCAGAAAATTCAAAAATGAATAGTGGAAAGAAAAATTGTACGAAATTGAGGCCTTAGCTGACTACAATGACTCTCGCGGATTTTGTAGAGCAATTTATACGAGTCGAAATGTCAACGGAACAGTAATGAAAGACGCTTTAGGAAATCTGATCTGTAACCGCAAAGTGGTCATGAAAAGATGGGAGGAATATTTTAAACGACTGCTAAACAATAACAACGATATTAATACGAATGTATTGCAAACAATTCCAAGAAAACCAGAATACAAGTATTAGATGAACCGCCAACTTCAAAGGAGGTGAATGTGCTGTTAAATGCATGGAAAACAAAAAATACCCTGGACTAGTATACCAGCTGACATATTATATAAAAACGGTGGAAGAGATATCGCGAACTGTCTGTATATCCTCTTCATTAAAATATGGAATGAAGGAAAGGTGCCGCAGGATTTTAAAGAAGCAAAAATAATTCCGATATTTCAAAAAAAAATGTGATAAAGCAGACTGCATAAATTACATAGCTCTTCTCTACATCGCGAGTAATTAGTAAAATCCTTTTAGGTTACAGTTAACTCCTCAATTTCAACGAGTCAATAGAGTTTCAGGAAAACCCGAAATATCATAGATATGATATTTACTCTAGGACGGTTAATTGAAAAAAATAAAGAACAGATGCGTTTTATATGACATTCATCGACATTAAAAAGACCTTTGATTCGGTTAACAGAGGGTAATTATGGTCTTAAAGCAGCAGGCTGTCCATCGAAAATACTATATGTTTTAAAGCAAAAAGCAGCTATAATATTCGATACTGGTTTAACTAGAACCATAGACATAAACACGGAAGTTAAACACTATGGTGCACGGCCTTCATCATGCAACATGTAGCTGAGATAGGTGTTGAAATAAAATACTGAATCGATGGTGGATTGTACAACCTAGCGAAATTTAATTCACGGAAACGATCAAAAATTTTCAGATTAACGTGCCTGCAGTTCGCAGATGACTATGTTTTGAGTATATAAGCTGCAAGAAGCTATGAAATGTCTGAAACGTAACATACAGAGGGGTATTCAGCATCAGCATTAAAAAAAAGGGGTATTCAGCATCAGCATTAAAAAAAAAAAGGGGTATTCAGCATCAGCGACGACGTTGTGTCAAATAATGAAATAAATGGAAATAGAATTCGTGCGGTCGATGCTTTTACGTATCTAGGTAATGTTGTTAAAATAATGGAATATTAGATGATGAGATTTCTTCGCGACTAAAATAGGCAAATGCATCTTATAACAAGAGGCGGAAAAGTATATTAGATATATATCAGCTGGCACTAAATTAGCTGCGTACAAAGATATTATTATTATTCCGGTACTTCTATACGTGAGTGAAGACCAATAATGATGAAACACGTTAAATAATTAGACATTCGCAGATTCTTATGAACAATTCATCTGATACGTTGGACTGATCGTATATCGAAAGAACAAGTTTCAGTTAGGACAAAGATGTTAGCGGGATTAGACGAGGAAGACGAACTAATTCCAAAAAGAATGCTGTACGGCGTAATTGTAAATGTCCGCTAGGCAGACCACGGCTATGATTTAAGGATGTACTCTCAGCAGACGTTAAAAGATTAGATATTAAATCAACGAAGGAGAACTGGGAAAATAATGTCTAAAAACTAATACGAGGTTCGACGGATATTACTACAATACACACAAAAAAAAAAATCCACTGTTAAAAACGATATAATACAAAATGACAACTTTGTACTTTCACAACATTGCATCGCATCGCGACACGAAAATTAGCGTGGAAGCGAATATTTCTGAATTTTTCCATCAAATATAAAATAATTCTTTCGCAAATTAAAAATTATTTCCACAAGATAGCTTACATCGAAATGGGGTACCCCGGCAATATATAAAATTTTATTTATATTTACCAACGCGTATTATTAAAGAAAAGAAAATATAAATAAATATATACAATTTATAAAAATATAAAATGCAAAGAATGTTAATTTACAATTGGCGAAAATAAGCGAAGTGAAAAAAAAGCGGTATTAATAACGGACATAGCAGATTATTTTATTAATATCGTTTTTTCGTTTTGCTAATTTTTGTACATTGTAATCTAAATTAATATTTTTTACAATTTATATTTTCGTAAATTGTATGTTTATATTTCATTCGATAATGGCTTAACAATCGAAAATCTTTGCGAATTATAAAAAGAAAATTTTAGTGATTTTAACTGTTTTTTTTTTTTTAATTTTTATTTGATTTATTTTTATCATTATTATTATATTCGTCCGGCTAGTATGTATACTGATTTTTTATTATTTATACGAGCGACATTGTAAACATTTAGGTGTTTACTCGCGATAAAGATGAATTCTTGTACGCGTCGAATTATTAACGATTTGGCTGTCGTTTAAATTAATTAAATCCGCGTGAATATTTCCTTCTTCTAAATTTATAACGTTCCAAGAGTTAACGCGATCCAGCTGTGAAGTTTACATCGTATGGGGCCGAATTCAATTACTTAATATATTACCGTATATAGTAAATTTGAAATTATTAGAGCAGTTCACCGGATGGGAAGTTTTCATCGTACATTTAAGCCTTTCAGTCACAATGTGTCCACTATATAATGCGTGAAATTTTAACGCTAACGAAATTTTTCAAATGTCCGAATTTTAAAAATATTTATATAAATACATCGGCAATTATTTCCAGTTCATCTAAGATGCAGTTATAATAAACGACTGTATAAATAAAATTTATAATTTTGCGTCATAATTTTATAATGTACGACGAGAAAAAATAATTCAAAATTTTATGGGACGTATAATTTCGAGATTTCTGTATAGGGCCAATTTCAATTACTTGATACATTACCGTGTGTGTTAAATTTCATCGAAATCATTAGATCCGTTTCTGAGAGATGGTCTTTATATATATTATATATATATCAGAATTGGTCGTTTAGGAAGATAAGATATATATATAAAATGTTTGGATACATATTCTACTTATATATATGTATGTATATAGTATTTTTATATGTAATACCTCCTATAAAATATGTATCTCATGAATTTTTGAAAATTATACATTCTACGTGGATTTTATTTCTATCCGGTTCGAATTAAGGAATCGTAGTAATAAAATTACAGCTTACCTCCATATAATCATTCATATCACCATCGTCAATAAACGATGTCTTTCCTTCATTAGCGTTTCTTTATTTCACATTATTAATATTATTACTATTATCATTATCATTATTATTACTACTATTACGACAATTGGTATTAGCGTTTTGTTATCGCAAAAATTTACATAAATCGCATTTAATAAATAAATAAATAATTAATCGGATAATAAAGCGATAAACGAAACATTTGAAAAATTCGACTGATCGCGAAAGTATTTAAACATCACCTTTTTTTTTTTTAAAAGGGTAGCGCGAAAATTAACTCGTTTTTATTCATTTCTTGTTATTAATTAATTAACGTACATAACTCGTTTTTATTAATTAATAAATAATATATAATAAGATACGGAATTAATTATTACGACACACCGTATTTTAGAGAAAAGAAAAACTAACCACAACGATAAGAATTTAACTTTATCGATAAATAAGTAATCATTTCTAAAAAAAAAAAAAAAAAACAAAACAATATTTAATAATAATTCGAAAGAAATAATTTCACACGATCGTTTCGGAAATTATACGCGATTAAAAGAAAATATTATTATCGATGGCGATAGTGATAAAAGTACGAGAGACAAGTAGCCGGCATCGGTGACTAGCGAAGATTGGCGAGTTCAATTTAAATTGACTGACATAGTGTAATACACAAGTCGACTCCCTCTGCCCTGGATTGCTTAAACTATACCCATCGCTATGTGTTACTATCGTTCCCGCCAAAGCAGTGCCGCGTGTGACAGAAACAGCGTCCACAGTTGCTAGGCAACATACTTCGGTAAAAGTGCGCTCAATGTTTTTACACGCACAGACACGTTTATATATACATATATATATTTGTATTCAAACGAATATAACTCATAAGCCGAATAAAAATAAGATCTATATTTATTATAAATACATATTTTATACATACATATTTAATGATATGTACGCAGACATAAACATGTATACGCAACAAATAAAATTTATATATATATATATATATTCAGGGTTTTGCATTTAGGGTTGGTCGATGTTGGCAACCTGTGGCGGCCATTCTGCTTAGGATGCGTGTGTCTAATCTGTCGTTTATTATTCCGTTACAAGCGCCAAATCACCGTGTCACAAGTTTGATGACGCTAAATTACACACAACGCACACACACACACGATAGATATTCCGCATGAACGATTCGAGAGGAGGTTTATTTCTCGCAGTGGTGACGCGAATTAGCCGCACCAACATCGTGCGATTTGACACCTCTAGACTCTTTCTTATAGGAACTTCCTGAAGTCGCAGGTTATGCCAATAAGTCGTAATGTACCGATGCCATTAAAATCAACATTCCCGGATCGCTCAAATTCAATCAGATCTATGCGGCGACAGAGTCACCGAAAATTGGTCTACCCGGATTCGCGAGAAAAGCCACGGTAGACATTTGAACGATGTCAAGCGGGTCTTTCAAATGCGAAAAGAGTTTCGTTAATACCTTGTACCCGGCTTTATTCCGTTTGAACTTCGACCAGACCCTTCTTTATTGGAAAACCCTATATATATATATATATATATATATATATATATATATATATATATATATATATATATATATATATATATATATATGAATATATTGATATATATATCATTGTCCTTTTATTTATTCCGGACATTCTGGCTAGGCCATTGTACATTACTTTTTGCTAAGAAAGAAGCTAGCATTCAAAACACTAATTATATGCAACGCAAGTACACGCGCATATGATGTCAAAAGTAGTGAGATATTATGTCCTTACTGAAGCTATATCCTAATGTAAGTCAGCGTTCTGATAGAGCAGGCATCTGTCGTGACTAGTATGACAATGAATTTCATATCGGTGCACTTCTATATACCCGACGAATTAATATAATTTTATAAGAGAATATTTCCATCATTCGGGACTGCTAAATAATAGAATTAAATTCGTCCATCATTCTTAAATAGCATATACTTATATACATAATGAAAATATGTAATTGTGTGTATAAATTGAAAAGTCGAAAGTTCGCTAAGCTTACGGCAAAAAATTATATAAACGTCTAGTGTTTAAAAATTTAAAAGATTAAATTCAACACAACTAGATTAACGCAAGAAAGGAAGATAGAATTTATAAGCAATTTACATTTTAATAGATGTGCATGGTATGCGCTGAATAGTTTCACTAGAGTACTGTATCGCTTTGTATCTAAGCGACGGTAATGCCGATCGTCATTTATGCTGCATCGGTCTGGGTTCATAGGGTCGCTAATGTTAAACTAGTTCACTTAGTACGAAGCGTACAAAGGTCGACTTTTATCGCTGTGATACGAGCATACCGCACAATACCGACGGTTGCTTTGATATCAGGTGTACTCCCGTTAGAGCTAGAAATGTATTGTCGTGCTGTTATGTTCGCATTACGGTATAACGCAAGGGTTACCTGACAGAGAGAGAAAGATATTCTGCTTGCACGATGATGATTCGTCCAGTCACCTATTGAATGCACGAGCAGATATGTCTGAAGGTTCTTGTTTCCGAGCAAATTGAAATAGGGAAATTGCCGTCGGCCGGTATCACCAAATTACTGGTGTGCTGGCGGAGAGCTGGACAGATTTCTTCCTTCAGAAATCTACGTAGTCAATCGGTCGAGATCCTGTACGTCTTTTATAGGATCCTACTTGAATGCGGAGGTGAAGTTTGCACCGTACAGCAGCATAGAGCCGCAAACTCATCACCCGAAATGATATCATCCACTACCTGACAAGTCGCACTTGTGCTTCTTGTTGGGGGGCAGTGGCTCTTAGCGAGAGTTTCACTGCCAGCTCGGGGAAGGTCTAAAATCACTGTATCGCTTTATATCTATTTAAATTTATTTAAAAAGCTTTTAAGTCTAAGTTATCACATTAAGTTTTGCTGTTTACACTACCATGATTTTTAGTCATATTTTCAATTACCAATTTGTGCATTAGTGAAATATTTTACATGATTGATACTATTTACTACAAGTGCTACACAGTTGGCATGTAGGTTTCTATTACCCGACCTACTTATATCTAGAGTCTGTGAACAATTTTTGGTTACATTATCATTAATAATTTTAATATTAGTTTCCTATTCATTTTTTAGTCGTTTTTTTTACGTATTGTTTGGTCGGCAAAAAACCCAGGCTGTTGATTTGCCGAAGTAGGTGTTGATGCCGAATTATTATTCGGAACTAAGTAGAGATTCATGTAATTTATATTATCAAATTAAGCAGGTAGAAAACAAATTTTTCGTGGTATAGCAGGATTACCCAAAGACATATAAGACGTTGCTTTGATTACTTCGTATATAATGTAGTATTCTGTAGATTTATATGTGTTAGTTAGGTGATGATGGTTAATCTCACCGTGGTCGTCCACAACAACTGACTCCCCTAACGTTATATATATATATATATATATATATATATATATATATATATATATATATATATATATATATATGTATATATAATTGTTTAACACTAAATAGAGGGTGCTGAAATATTTTTCCGCATTAAACGATATTAAAAAAAAAGTACAGATGCTCAACAAATTTACGTTTATTAGAGCACATCTTATATACAATAGATATGTGTATATGCGTGCATTTAATAAAAATCAATAAAACGACAATATTATTAATAAAAACGTGATAAAATTTAATACATACGTAATTTTCAATTATTTTTTTTTAAAACAATTATAAAACATTAATTGGTTTTTTTGGAAAATAATCTGATATTTTTTATGTATTGCTTTTTTAACATCAAGTTTTCAACAAATTGTTCGATATCGTCTATTTTGTCAGTCATTTCACCGTTGGAATGTGCATCTAAATAACTGCGCGCAGTGGCGGCTCGTGGGTTTTCGAAGCGGAGGGGCTGAAAGTTTTACCTAGTTGAGATTTTTTTAAAATAAAAAACATACAGCTAGGCTACCATTTCATAAAAACTAAAATTCTAAATTTTCTAAACAAAAATAAAATTTAGAATCGGCCATTCTAAGAAAATTTTAAAAAATGTGTAACTTCAAAGCACTTACTTCAAAATTTATTTGTATGTGAAGTCCATACGACGGTTTTTCATTTTCGCGAACCGGTCAGTTACCTTGCTGTGGAAATTAGGAATTGTATCGATAAGAGTTTTCTCAATACTTATCATGGCAAGCGCAGAAACTCTGTCTTCCAGCATTGTACTCCGTAAATATGTTTTAATTCTTTTCAAGGAAGAAAAACACCTTTCCGCTTCAGCAGTTGTCATTGGAGACGTTAACAACATTTTCATCAAAACATATACTTCGTCGAGTGTTTTGTAAATACCGGTGTTTCGAAACAATTGGTGGAGTTGCGCAATTCCCGATGCAAGGGAAAATTCTGAATTTCTTTCGTATAGAACAGAAAGTTCAGTTTGCAAACGATTTTTATTTAGCATGGGATATGCCTGGCAAGTTTCGTTAAATTCTTGAGAAGGAAATTGCCTGCAGTACGTTTCAAATTTCTCTTGTAACAGCAACTTTCCTGCAGATAGATGACCAGTAAATTCGAATCTAACCCTAGCTTGCATACATATTGTGTCACAGACTTCTTTGACAGCAGCGTTTCGATTTTCATCACATTTCCTCTTACGAGATACGGGCATAGAATCAGTATTCGTGGACACCAAGTTTTCGAAATTCGTTTCTCTGATTAAAGAAATTGCGCGATAAAAATTTTCCAGTGATGAAAAAGCGCTCGAAGAATTAATGTTGCGATTTTGAAATGCATTGTATAGTAAATCAACGTGTGGCATAATAGGATGGAAGACGCCAAGCCAAAATATAAAGTTGTTGTCATTGAGAAGACGAAGAAGACCGGATGCTTCATTAACCGTTTGGGTATTATTTGAATTCTGCAATTTTTCGAAACATTCTTTCAGCTGTTCAATGTTTTCAAAAACTGTATTTACGACTCTTGAATTGAAATTCCATCTTGTATCGGAACCACGTGGAATTCTTCTTGACATACAATTTTCAAGCTCAGCTAATCTCTGAGAAGAACGCGAAAAAAATGCTGGAATTCCTGACAAGCTACTAAAAAAGATGCGTACTTCTCTATTAGTTGAAACTGATTTACTCATTACTAAATTTAATTGATGAGCACAGCAATGAATGAAATGGGCATTTGCGTAAGTTTCTTTTACTATCTTTTGAACACCGCCATGCGCTCCGCTCATAACTGCGGCGCCATCATAAGTTTGAGCAATTAGTTTCCCAGTATTATCTTTTAAAACAATTTTCAACTGCTCCAAAATCTGTTTCGATAATCCTTCTGCATCTTGTGACTCAGGGTTATAAAATCCGCAGAATCTTTCGTATATGGTTCCATTGAATTCGTAACGAAAAACAATTACCTCCTGTGTTTTCTCAGAGATATCAGTCGTATCATCGGACATAACAGCCAAAAATTGAGCTTGTTCAATTTCATTAGAAATTTCAGTTCGACAAATGTCTAACATACAATCCAACAATTCATTTTGAATTGTTTTGAGTTAGCTTTAAACACTGTAGAATTTTCAAAATGCACTTTCAAATTATGAGCATCCAAAGAGAAAAAATTACTTTTTTAAACGAAATTTCAAAATTTTGAATAATTTTAATTGATTTTTTAATATGAAAAAAAAATTATACTGGTAATTTTGTAGGTGGGGCTGCAGCCCTGCAGCCCTTATGCACGAGCCGCCACTGACTGCGCATATTTTTCATGATCTTGCGCATATTGAAAGTTGTGGGATCAGGAGCGTATTGTTCATCTTATTGTCTTATTCGTCGTCGGAATCTATATCAACGATATTTTTTGAGCTTTGAAGAATCTCCAAAATCTCTCCGTCTGCCGTAATTAGGGCTGTACACACATTATCATCGTCTACTGCAAGAAAATCTTCCGATGTTACCGTAGAATAGTTCGATAATATAGAAATTTTCCCAAACATTTCATTAAACGTCGGTTCAGTTTCAATATCTTTCCTCTCCATCCCTTTTGGCGTCAAAGAATCTGCTACCTTTGAGAAACCTGCATGACGAAAGCAATCTTCAATCGTCTTTGGAGTCACTGAATTCCATGCGGAGCGCAACATACGAAGTGCAGGTAATAAATTGATACAGAAATCTTCCTTTGCTTCGATCGCGGGTAAATATTTTCGAAGCAATCGCATTTGATTCTATATAATAACACGACCACATGGTTGTAAAACTGGCCCTGAGAAGCGAAATCTTTTCTTGTTAAGAGATTTTGTTTCATGTTTGGCGTTTTATCGGGATCGTTTCATTATTTCCTGTCAACCGATATTTCGTCTTAAGCGTTTTCACGTTTTTTACTCTATGTATATATATATATATATATATATATATATATATAATAAGTATATATGTAAAATTAGTCGTCGGAGTAGCCTAGTAGCTAGAGTATGGCCTTCTATTCAAAAGGTGCCGAGTTACGAAAGGGTACGCAAAAATTGCCATCAGAAAGTAAAAATATAAATAATCCTAATATTATTATCACATGGAAGGTAATGGCAAACCACCACGAGCAACACCATATGTACGCTAGTAATAATAGAGTACACTACAAAAACACGCGGTACTTCATTGTGACGTGACGACAAAACGATTACAATCAGTCTCCCAGGGGTGTGTGTATGTGTGTCTATCTACGCTAAGGTCCTACTACGATTATCTTGTACGTTACTTACACTGTACAAAAAATATGTATAGGTAAGTAGTCGCTTACCTCCGATATGGAGACGGAGCTTAATGATAAATGATACACGTAAATTCGTTGATGACGGAAGTATATTGCTATTCTTTCTCCTCTAATAATATACGTACACATTTTTAGAATTACCACTCATTTCCCCGCAAAATTTGTTAACGAATTTCTTCAAATCTACTCGTTCTACAGGCCAGATGAATAGAGGTCATTTTAAAGGAGCCAATCACGCAAACTATTTATATAAAATATAAATTAAATATAAGTTAAATAATGCTGTGACTAAACTAATGTATCGCAGCTAAATAGCAAATATACAAACATAAAGTCGCGTGAATTTGAAAGTTGGTAGGTGACATCGTCTAATTAATTCCGATCAAATCCAATATTGAGAGCTAATAAACGACATTTTCTGGACAAAACAATAAGAGCTGGTTTGCCATTCACTTCCTCGGTTTTCTATGCTTTCCGGCAAGTTAGAACTCATTTGCGAACCAATGGGGATACCCGGCGGTCTTTTCTGTCATTATGCGATAGATAAAACCAACAACTTAATGCTCGCACTTTTTCCAATATTCAACAAATTTCCGACTTGCCATATGTGGCAGGACATAGCGCGCCACGCAAACATCTTTAAACCATTCTACCTCTTGAAATAGTAGTCTCTATATAAGATCTATCGTATAAAGCGTAAAAACCGCGAAAAAAAATTCAAACCGAAACCGAAAAAAGTTGGATCGTTTTTAAGGGCCCTATGATAATTCGGGGGCTCTGATTGACGTTAGAAGAAAGTAGACATCGAGTTCTATCATTTATGTTATATCGTAAATTTTTCTAAAATTAACTGGTACCGAGAAATTGCAAGTTTAAATTTCGATTTTCGATTTTTAAAAACTTCTCGGTCGATTTTTGGTCGGCCGATTCTACAATGCTTTTAGCAGGAGAATGTGATATATCTATATATAAATATAGATATTGAATATACAGTGGGCGTTGGATACTATATATATATATATATATATATATATATATATATATATATATATATATATGTATGTATATAAAATACGATTTGTCTATCTTTTCAATAAGTTAGTACATTTATTGATTCTGGGGCGATACGAAGTTCGCCGACCAGCGAATAAATAAATAAATAAATATATATATATATATATATATATATATAATTAACCGTTGACATATCGTTCTCGCAATCTTTGCGATATTGTGCTATTTGCAAATTTACCACGTATTGATAATTTAAAATGAGCAACAAAAAATAAGTTAAAATCACTAAAAATTTTTTCTTTATGTAAAATCATAAAACTTTTCGGCTGTTAGGCCATTATCAAGTGAATATTTAAAAAGAAGAAAAATATAAAATGAATAAATATTAATTTAAACAGTGATTTTAACTTATTTTTTTTATTTATAATTTCCTGTAATAGCGCGTAGAAATAAAATAAATCGAATCGAAATAAAACTTTCTTATTAACCCCGCAGAACGGATCGTAAATTATTATTTAGAAAACGATATATATATATATATATTAGCAATAAGTTTCTAATTTCTCATTCGCGACTATTGCGACGGACTAATATAGTAAACTAATCCTAATCCAGTATTAAATAATTTTTTTACGTTTTTATTTGTGACTTACAGGGATAACGCCGATCTTCAATCGCACCTATTTACAACGTTACTGGGAGCTTTGAGTTATTCGATGTATATATACACGATGTGCGAGCGAAACTTGTGTTTTTCGTAGTAGTTCGAAAATACATTCACGTTAATTCGACGCTGATCTACACGAGTCGGTTCAAGTTCAACTTTATCGACGGCTATGTACGGAATATTTTAAAATATCTTCTTCGTAGATTGCTAGAACTTTCGTCTTGTAGATTATCGGCCGCACCAAATGAAAACACTTCGGTAGATACATCGTCGGATCGTAAGATGTACAAATTAACTCTTGTTCCTTTTTATGATTCGAAAAATGTATCGCTTTTCCTTCTGATAAGCGTATTTTCCTAGCAACGTTCTATATTTACAGCTCTTGCTATTTTCGATGCGGTTCGCTTTCACGTTTCTGTAAATATGGGTCAACATGTAAATAATTTTCACAGATTCACGTAGCGCTCTCAAAGCTATTTCAAGTTCCCCAAATAGTCGGCTGTTTTCCCTTACTCTACGATTAAGAAATATTTACGATCTATCTCTGAAATGCGTTAGAGTAAAATTTATCTGGATTCCCAGCCACTCAGGTATCCCCACTGGAATGATACCGTAGACAATCTAGAAACGCCAACGAAAATAGCTCATTCTACTTCAATACACCGGTTAGGAACATTTTAACTGAGATTAAGTTTTCGCACAAGGAATTTTGGAATCGCGCTCGGAAATATTGTTATTCACCCCGAACAAATTAATTCAACCTTCAATTTCGGTAATTCCCTTAGTTCTTCAATCATCCTGGCAACGTAGAAAACAGAATTTCGTTTATTTATATTATATGTCGCCTAAGCCTTAACGTCGACATACGTTCTATTTACACACAAATTAGTACCTTCGTCATTCTGTACCCATCCTTGCGATGGAGATCAGATCGCCGATGAAAACCACCTATTTTTCAGCTGCAGCTATTATAGAATGTATCAATCAAAATTCTTGTCTCGTATTGTAAGTAAAGGAATCCCTCTCCCAACTAATCTTAGATGTCTGCTCAGCTCACACAGCAATAGATCATATCTGGTTACATATCAGCCGGTAGTATAAATATTTAATAAGACCATCCGTTTAGTACAGCCCTGGATTATGCCTTTTTAAAAAATAATAATAATAATAATCATTTTTACCATACGCATTTTCCATCGCACTAGAAATATAAAAAATGTTGGCTTCTATTTTTTTATCTGCACATATTTCGATGTATATTCGGTTTTTTACCGAATATAGAATTTAATTAATCGACGTCTATGTAAATTATAATTAATCTTTAGGGAGTGCCGCTTATTATCCAGTTATTCCCTAAATTTACAGAAAGCGGTTAACCTCCGTAGATAAACCGTATTTTCCTACGGTCACGCCTTTGTCCCCTTTTTGCTTCTTTCGAACCTACATTTACAGCTCTGCCGTATATGCAAGACGATTTAAAAAATAGATTATTATTATACTAATAAATAACTACGTTGGACATTCCTTCATTTATACGTTTTATTTACTACTACTACGTTAAATTACAACTGTTATTATTATCATTATCATTATCAACATTGTTACTAAACTACTTCGGCTCTATCTTTATTATTGTAACAACTTTCAACAGCACATATACGTATTAGACTATATAGTTTGTTAGATAGTTACCTGAAACCCGTATAATTCACAAGCAACGGTAATTAGTATCTAAACTAATACCGAACAAAACATGTTATTATCGTTTTATACAAAACGAGCATATATACATATTATACATATATAGATATCCATTTTTATCGGCATCGCTGATTCGTAATGCAGTGTAAAAATGAGAGGAAAAAAAAGAGAAATTAAAAAATAAAAATAAAAAAACTGTACTGGTTCTTCTTTTGCAACATTTCAAGATGGCCAGTTGATAATTCAGGCATAATCGTCAGGGTGGCTAATTCTAAATGGCGGTCGTGTTACATTTTAACGCCCGTTAAAATGCGTAAAACTTTCTTAGCCGTAGGACAATCAGATCATTGTAACAACATGCACCATTACGCATCTACACGCAACTTATATTACGCAAGATTCTTAGAACGAAAAATAAATATGTAAAGTACTGCCGTCCATTTAAAATATTACGATCTCTTCGTTTGTAAAAATATTATTTACTTCGTTGATTCTGTATATTAAATCCTAAAGTGAGTGAATTTTTAATTTTTTCATTAAAAAAATACTTTAATTAAATACCGAAAAATTGAAAACTAAAATTCTAATACCTAGGGTGCTCCGAAAACTACGCTATTACATGTATGCAACATTATTCAAACATAAAGTAAAAATCATCCGTGCCTCGGAGCGTAGGGAAGAGGTGAAACTTAAAGAGATTTAAACTAAATTCGATACAGAGTTATATATAAATAAGTATAATCCTACGTATGTGTATTGATTTGATGACTGGTGTTGGTAGCGCGGTACATGCGAACGGTGTATATATATGTATGTATATATATAAATATATGTATATATATATATATATATATATATATATATATATATATATATATATATATATATATATATATATCCATCCGTTACTTCGTTGACACACCTAACGCAACAAAACGTGGTTTAATAGGTACGTGTTGGTGTATATATATATATATATGTATTGTATACGTAATAAGTATATATACATATATATCCGTCTATTATTTCTACTCGGTCGTTTTGCGAGTTAACTTCCCATATAAATCGCGTCAATAGAAGTTTCACTTCAAAAAATTGTGGCTTTTACCATATATATATATATATATATATATATATATATATATATATATATATATGTATATATATATATATATCTTCTTCTTCTGTGTGAACTCGCTTAACGAGTATTCAGTCCGTTGTCTCAGATTCCACCTTTGTGCTTAAGCCTATATGAAGTCTATTGCTGTGGGTAGAAATTACAGTGGCTGCACTTAAATTCTTGTCCTAGTTGTTATTATTCGCTGCTTGGCTATTCTTCTTTTTTTTTAATATATATTTCCAACCCTCTGTTTGTTGCATCGTAATTGATTTCCATTCGTTCCGGTTTAATGCAATTTTGGTATAATTTATTCCTAATTTCTTCAAATCGACCGCAATTACGTCTTTATATCTTAACTTTCGGCGTCCTAATTGTATTTTTCCGTTGTTTAAGATATCCATAGAACAGTCTTTTCGGAATGCGTTCATTATGCATACGGATCATATGTCCTACCCATTTAGACTGTTTTTTTTGTTTTTGTTTTTTAAATAAAAGCTGTTCTATCGAGCAGCATTCCATTGTATTCAGTATGTATTGGTTTTCCCATCTTTCCAAGTGACGTGAAGTATTTTCCGGAGAAATCCGAAATGGCACGATTCCAGTCTTTTTTCCTGCGGTCTCACTATTACGCTTGGCCTTCATACAGAACGGTCGGAATCATCACCGATTTATAAACCGATATCTTAGTTTTAGTTGTTAAATTCTTGTTATTAAATACTCTGCGAGCTAGTTTTCCATATGCTGCGCTTGTGTTTATTATGCGAGAACAAATTTCGCAATCGAGAGTTGCTTCCTTATTTACAAAACTGCCAAGTTATTTGAAAGAATCGACCGCGCGTAACTTATTTTCGATTAACTCGAAATCAGATAGTTCTCCATTTAACTGTATAACATACACGTTTTCCTCTCATTTATAACAAGCCCGAAATCATTGTACGTTTCGGCTAATTGCGTTATTTTGGAGTTCGCCTTCTTCGTCGTTAAAGATAACGCAATCGACAGCATACTGAAGACAAGCAAATGAATAGCGTTGGGGCGAGTACTCATCCTTATTTTACGCCTGTGTTTATGTCAAATTCTTCTGTGCGCCCGTTATCACACAAAACACAAAACACTAAACACTACCCGTCGTTTGACTGGGAAGAAGTTTTATTAATTGCGTTGCTGAACATCTAGTTGCCTTTGGGCACATCCATCAAGCTTCCCTATTAACAAAGTCGATTTCTGTAAATTTACAGATGCGTAGCCATCGGATGGTTAAGATTGGAGAGATTTTGTTGGATCAACTTTATCGACGTAATCATGATCAAAACACCGCTTTGTTGTGATCGATCGAGGAGATGTATACATGACTACCAAGAATTTGAAAATTATCGCTGTTGTTAAAAGTGAACTATTTAGAATTTACAAGCTAAATCTAAAACTTTAATAAATTCCAAAATGTACTTTTATTCCATATCAGAATTTTCTTAGGTGCTGTTGGATGACTGCGACTGAAAAACATAGCTTTGGTTTTTTTTTGGGGATTAATATTAATTTGTTAATTCTTAAATACTATTTAAATCATTTTGAAGTTTATTACTAATTGCACTAGGTCCGAATGAACTACAGAATAATTCACTGTCGTCCGCAAATGAGGCTATATTAGCCGAAGATGAACAGAAATGAATCGAGCACGCTTCCTTGAGGGATACCAGCGCGCATGTTTTCATAGCGAAGTATTCATCAGAAATGCATACAGTGAATGATCTATTGTTCAAATAACTTTTAATAAGATAGTCTGGAAATTTCGTTTCAATCATTTTATAAATAATACCATCGTGCCACGTTATGTCGAAGGCTTTAGCGATATCTAGTAGTAACATACCTGTATGCTTATTACGGTTGAAATGATCTGAAGTATGTACACATATTCTTACAATTTGATGAGTTGTGATTTGAAACCAAACTGCTCGTATGTAATAAGCAATTTTTTGTCTGTGTGGGATTTAAGCCTGTGATGAATAACCCTTTCGTTTAACTTACCTTTTAAATACTTATATATGCATGTATTCAAAATAAACAATTGAATATCCCGGTCATTCGTATCCTTGAGTGAAAATATTTCAATCATCTCCAACTTACACTGGGACTACCGACGCTTCGATTAATTCATCTGTGTTCCAGCCAAACTTCAGCAACTCATCTCACTAGTCGCGTTATCTCAACACCCGGATAATTTTTTGAGAATCATGAAATGCAGCAACATTCCCAGTCTGGAATTTTATTTTCCGAACAGAAGTCTAAGTCATTGCTCTTAGTACGTTTTTACGACATAACGGTATTTTTATTTTTCAATTGCACCGGCAACTTTTTGGAATTCATTGTATTTTCTTTATTCTGGACAACAATAAAATAATTTTTGATATCCGAATTTTTTGTATTCTCCGATAATCCGATCTAGTACGCGTTTCTTCTTATACCTTTAGCCCCCAAACGTGAAGGATTAAAAGAGTTCTACTTTACCGTTATCGGACTTTATAGTTTATTATTATTTTTTTTTGTAATCTCTAGAAATATTCGGATGGTTCGTCGGGGGTAAGGCGAAAGTTTTTCATATTCTCATATTTATGAAGTCATAAACTAATAATACGTGGATAATGATGATTATTTTACGAACTACTAATATATAGATTTTATTCGGTGAAATATTGATGAGATTGTGTTTACTTTGACCGTTTGTAACAACGTTCTGAAAAAAAGTTCTCTCCAAATTTTAAAAGTGAAGATTATCATGAATGTCAAGATAATAGAATAATCAAAGATTTACTTCGGCTAAGCTAGATGACGAATGTAATAAAAGGATAAAGCAGGCACTAGGATACTAACAAATGATTAAAGTGTAAACATTTATATATAGGTTTTGTCTCAAAATAGAAAAAAATAACTAGTTTGAACTAATTTTTATTTTTGTGTGCATACATACACACACATATACACGCATATATATATATTTCAACAGGACAATAATCTCATTGCCTAGAATAGTTCATTGTTTTATTTACTTATTTTACTTTAACACACTTTTTTTTATCGATTTCAGAACTCTTCGGTAATGGATAATAAATAACTAAAAAGAATAATCGCGAACAGGTTTTTAAACCAGACATGGATAGTTCCTTTGAAAAAAAAATCAACATACTGGTTATATCGCAATTAGGGTAAAAATACCTTATTTAAAAAAGACATATGGATGTGGATATATCTGTATATGTATGTACGTTATATTTTTATATATATATATATATATATATATATATATATATATATATATATATATATATATATATATATATATAATAAGTAGAAAGAGGAAGAAACAGAGAAAAGAAAAATGTCTGAGATTAAAGTAATGAGAGAAAATTGCAAAAACATATACAATCTCCCTTCTCTCTCTCTACGTATACATTTGTTGCCTGTAATATATGTAATTCAAGAAGAAAGAAAATGTATTTAAAAAAAAATCTATGTAAGTAATAAACGTACACCGAAACAAAAAAGTTTAATCGAGAAATGTGAATAAAATAATGGACCACCGAAAGTATTTGTCTAACCAGTTTCGGGATTATAAACTCCGGACAGCGGTAACTTAGTACCGTATCAGCGGCAATCCGCCACACCCACAAAACGAGTAGCTGTACTACACATCTGATGGCTCAGTGATCTAGATACATTTGATTATACCGGATATAAAGATTAAGACACGTTACTATACCACCATATAATATTTCATATATATATATATATACATATCGAAATGTATTGATAGACGAGTTAAGATGGCGTAAACGTTATTTGACCTCTTCAAAAATGAAAATATATTACTACTTTTATCCACTTCTCCGATATCGTCCGGAAACTCTTAATGTATTTATTTACATATCTATTACTAAAGTTTAGAGACAATTATCGCGAAACTAAATAACAATTTTTTGAAAATTTTTTGATATTATTTTAAGTACTTAATGATGTCGAAAATAGAAACAAATTAGAACAATTTCATTCATTCTATGCATCTACATACATTCACACGCACATATATATATATATATATATACATATATTTACGTTTAACATATATCAGTTCGCTACGTGATGAAGAATTTCTACAGTTTCTGGGAACTACTTATAATCAATGTCATCCTGGTCCAATTTTTATCCGCTATTCTAAATTTCCAACAAGTTAGCGGTCTTTGTTTTCTTACCGCTTCTAATCTAACGAGCACCCGTTATACTATGTAGTCTATCCATTTTCTCCATTTTGCCTACTACGTGTCCAGCTCACTTCCTTTTTTTAACGCAGCAAGGTTTTTCACTGCAACATGCTTTTTTCTCGTATTAATGAAATTCTTTTGCGATCTGATTGTCTATGTTCAGAATTATTTTTATGAATTAATTGAATAACTTACTCTTATGGCTTACATAGATATATCTTTATTTCGTATTACGCTACTTAATTTCTCAAGCTACTCGAGGTACTGATTTCCTTACTCTTTACTATATCGCTTAATAATAAGATATCATCTCCAAATCTGAAATATGGTTCAAATATTTTCCGCCTACATTTACTATTTAAAAGCCTAATATGGATAACTAATGGTAATGATTTCGCGTTCTGCTCGAACGACCCGAGTTTGAATTCTACCAATTACATGAAATACCTATTGTCTAATATTACTAACTTAACTATCCGTTCAACTAGTCTGTAAATCAGTGCCAGCTTGATAGGAAATAAGAATAAGTTGAATGCAATGGCGAACCAAATCTACTATATATTGACTCGGCCATTCGCTTGGCCCGGTTCTTTATCAATTTTTTAGTTCAAGATAATATTTAGACGACGTCCCCGGTCGACTTTTGAGTTTGACTTATTTACTATCACGCAAAAATGTAACGCTATAATTCGGAATATTTACTGATTTTATTAAACTGTTTTATTATTTTTTTAATCTGACTATACCATTCTACCTAACACGTTGCTTGTAAAGATAAATTTTGTCGCTATTTTTATAATTATTACAATAATTTTGTAAAAATCTGAAATAAATTCTGACGCGTAAATAAAACATAGACATAATGACGATGGGGAGTGTACAATTGAAAACGACATTTTTTGAAAATATACGTACGAGTGCGCATACACGTAATGTTCTGATAATTACTGTCGTAGTTCTGATAGATGTAATTAAGTACATTTTAATTATATATTTCGATAAGAATGACGTCGTAGTAAACGGAATATAGGCAATTAGTCTCCTTCTTAGACGGTTATATAGTTACATACACCACTGGGAGGCCCAACAAACAACACAGTCTCGATGATATCTCGACAATGTATTAGAGAAGGTACGTAACTATAACTATAACTCCGGCTATGACTAAAGCTGTAAGTAGTTCTCGGCAATAAACGGTGATTACGTTTTCAGCGAATCAGGCGCGGATTTTTTCGTACGTATCGCAATGATTTTAAAACTCGTTACAGCTATAGAACAAAGTCAAGTTGATGATTTATATAAATATATATACATATATATATATATATATATATATATGTATTTATATATATATATATATACTTATACTTAGATACATACGACGCGATAATATTACGTACAAAAGTGGAAGCTGCGCTATATAGTATATAGTATGGTAGTAGTAGTTGTAGTAATATTAGAATAGTGGAGATCCTGCAAAATGAAAGCAAGTTGACCAGATTGTTGATGCTGTTGAACACACTTATCCAGATGAAGCATGATACAAATGACCCCGAGATCAGATTACTACACAATATCCACCTTAGGCTTGCCTAGGTCTTTTTAGTAGTGTGTAATATTGACGCGGTGCTGGAATCTTTAATAATATTAACGTAGGAGGAGTTCACTACTTCAAAACTAGTATACTTCGACAAAAGTACTAGTATTAGTACTAATACTAGTATTTAGTATTACAAAAACGTATGAATCGTCTAATACTTTCGTGTATGCGCACTAGTGTTCGTCTCGTAGTGCGTTTAAAGACAATAGCGGCGAATAACTTACGAAGAATCGGTTGCTATTTCACCTGAGTGTGTAACGTATAGCGTGTAGCATGCGCAACAACAGCACCTGAACTGGTCGTCTCGCAACTACTGCAGGTCTAACCGGAGGCTATCTAGCCCTTAAGGCGTTGGCTCGCCTTAGGACAACATTCCAATACTTTCTTAACCGTCTAATCTGGAAACCACGCTTCTTATATTATAAACGGGTTCTTCCTAAACAGAATACAGACGCTGTGAAAATATCGTTTACACCTGAAATATATTATTACGGGTACGTATCGAAGAATTCGCCAAATTAACTTCTCGTTAATGCTTTAATACATTTTTTAAATACTCCTTACTAATTAATCTTATCATTTACATAATAACTCCCGAACGTATCTATACGCGTAAGTTTCTATCTGACATTATTAATCCGACAACGTAAACATGTTAATATATATATATATATATATATATATATATATAATCCCAGTCGGAACGACCTTATATGTTGAACATTTTTTTCTTCAAATTAAAATTAAATCGAAAATTTGAATATTTTCGATGAGAACGGTGCATATTTTCTGTAACGAAATATGACGATATTCATACAAAAAAAAAGAAAAACCAATTCATCATATTTATTATATAATTACAGTATACACGTATGTTAAATTAACAATTATATAAGTATTGAGAGGATAATGCGATGCACATTATAGGTCAAAATTTGTTCGAAAATCTCCAAGTTGTTTATTTGATGTAGCCAAATAAGTTTATGAAGATGTACATATATTTACACATTACTTTTTCTCATAAATTTTCAATTAATATGAGCTCCGAATGCGGCGTTGATAAATCGTAGGGTATGGTTATGAATAAAGCGTGCATAGTTTCTGAACTCAAGAAAACTAATTAGATGTAAATAAGAAAATCGTACCGATACAATGGTAAAGAATTGTGAAATATGTAGAAGTAAATAACGCACACGTATTAAACAAAATAATATATATACACATTCCCTCCCCCACCTAGGCCAGGTGGAGTATCTCAGTACAATCCACATAATCTCTTCTGGGCAATGCCGTCTGGAAGTTCATTTATTAGGGCCAGGTATGGTCAGAAGAGTGCGGGTAAGTAGCTAATAGAACCCCGATGTACTGCGGCAAGTACAGTCGAATCCGCTTATAAGGGACACATCGGGCGGAAGTCATTTATCCCTTATAACCGGTTGTCCCTTTAAAACGAATTTTTTAAAATCTCTTATTGAAGCGAGTGGGTGTTAGAATATATATACAGTTTAGTAAACAATTAACATACTTATAACCTTATTAATGCGTAATATTTATTTATACGAAAATTACAGGAGGTATACATAAGGTAAAAGAACCTGACCTGATATTTGTAAAAATTGTTCATTTACTGTAAAAATGCGCTATAGTTGTTTGGTGTAAATTCTTCATCTGCTGCGTTTGAACAAAATCTGCACAGTTATCTAATGATGCCGTAGCAGCACCTTCATTATTCTGTTGCATAAAATACGGAGCTTTTCAATACATTTTTTCAGTAGACACAAGAGGTAAGGAAATGTCATCCGTGTCATCATCACTTTCTGATTCTTGTATTTGTTTCTTCTTTGTGATATTTTCCATAATTTCGTTAACCAAATCTTCAATATTATTGTCACAGCGTAGCAGATTGGCGTCAATATCTGAAAATTGTTCACAGTTGGTCACACGTAGTAATTCATTCGGTGTTTCATTACTTTCCATTTCAACAATTTCATAATCAAGCTACTTGAAACTACAATGAGCAAAGCAGTTCTGAATTGTCATAGAAGTGACTTTTCTTCAGCTATTAGCAATGTATAGCCTGCAGTATTGTTAGTGTGTAACTGATATCTTTTGCCATTGTAGAAACTGTTACCAGGTCGTCTTCAATAGCTTCTAAGATATGTGCTGTATCAACATCTTCTTATATTGCACTTTTAAATTTTTTATGACACCCATATCAAGAGGCTGAATTAGTGAAGTAGTATTTGGAGGTAGGAATTCAATTTGAATATTCTTCAGTTTAACGACAGTGTGGTACGAAGTTGCATTGTCAATAAGGAGTAAAATTTGTCTAGAATCTCTCTGTAATTCTATATCCCAGTTTTCTAACTATTTTGAAAAAATAGTAGCAGTCATCCATGCATTTTTGTTTGCGTAATATGTTACTGGCAGATTACTTACATTGAGATTTTTAAAGCAACGTGGCTTTTTAGTTTTACCGATAACGAAAAGTTATTTTTGTCACTTACAGTTGCATTGCAACAACATAGCACAGTGATACGATCCAAAGCTTTTTTTCGAACCAATAAGTTGTTCGTGTTTGTATACTAATGACCCATCTGGAGTGGCTCAATAAAATAAACCAGTTTCATCATCCGCATTATAAATGTCATTCAGGCTTAACTTTGAAGAAATTTGGAAATTTTGTTCGAACTCCATTGTTCAGCTCCTGTCAAATCAGCGCTTGCCTTTTCTCCATGAGTTTTTTGAATTTGATATCGTGTCTCCCTCTCCACCGAGCAAGCGAACCATTCGTAGCTGCAAAGTCTTCATAACCCATTTTTTTCGCAAACTCTTCAGATTTTAATTTCAACATTGGTCCACTGACATGAACACCTCTTTGTGTTACTGTGCTAAACCATAAATTAAGAGCTTCATCAACCTCTGGGTTTTACCTTCTCTTTTTCGTTTCCTTTCCACCATCTGACTGCCCTTTTCAGTACTACTCCATTTTTTACGTAAGTTCTGTTCATCTGTTTTTAAACGGGAAATGGTGTTAGACGCCCATGATTTTTGCTAACTCCCGAATAGGCATATTGGGAGGTTGAATTTCGATTTTGTCTAAAATAGGAATTTTTTCCTTTAATGATAAACATTTACGCGACATTTTATTCATACAAAAAATTCACCAGAACTAAAAAAAGAAAAGAAAATTTTCGTAAGAAAAAAAAAATAAATACAGTTTTTGCAGAACTAAACTAAGAACATAATAAGCTATTATCGGAGAGTGCATAATTAAGAAACGTACAGAGCAAAAAACAGTATAGCGTCAATGAAAGAATGTCGACACAAGGACATCTCAAACAAAATGAAGAAAAAACAAAAATGTTCACTTAAACAAATAAAAATGACTAAAACATTTTTATTCAATTTTTGTTTATGTGAATATTTTCGTTTTACGACCGGAAGTGTCATTTTATATCGGCTGGCTTATCGCTCCTCTCACTATTTATTGCCTTGAAAGTCTATTTGTCCCTTATAACCGAGGCGTTGTCCCTCTAAAGCGAACTAAAACAACCTTCATTTGATACGTTTTATTCGGGGGTTTTGCTGATTGTCCCTTATAAACGGCTGTCCCTCTTATCCGGTGTCCTTTATAAGCGGATTCGACTGTATATCAGCAAGCAATAAAGGTGGTTGTCACGGAGACGAAAACGGCGATACATGTTACATCTGCAGACGAGACTCGGTCAGCTGTAGAAGAGAAACCCTACTGTGGTATTTAAGTTCCAAGAAAATCGATCATGAAGCACATAAATGGCAACAGTTTATGCTATACGATCCGACTGTCACTCGACGCTGCAAGACCGTATTCGTAAAAATTGTCTGCCGGCTACAGCGGTGTGGACAACCAGGTACTCTGTAGAAAAAATATGCATCTGGGAAAGATAAAAACGAGTTACTAGTCAAAATAGCGACCTGCAATGTTCGAGATATGAATCAAATTGGAAAATTAGTTGTCATTGAGTTATAATTCGAAAAATTTCCACTACAAGGCATATACAATCAACTGGACATTTTACAATTTCGAACGAGAACATAGTTATCCATTCTGGCGATGAGAAAAAATTACATGTGAAATATAACGATAAAAGGTGTTAAAAGCTATCGAGGGTTTGACTATGTTACCGACTATAATGCGCCGGTGTATGCCTAAAATTGAAAGGCCTAAAAGAATCAAGAACCAAATGGATGGAACCAAGGTGATAATGGCAAATTCGTAGCAAAATCCATCGAGGAAATAAACGTATTAATAAAGAAATATAGGAACATAAGGTAGAAGAATTATGGAAAAAAATGGATAGGACATTTATTCCGTCATAATCAAACGCCGATTCAAATAATTGAAGGCAAAATGAAAGGCAAACGCTACAGAGGAAGACCTAGGAAAGCGTGCATCCAACAGATAATAAAAAAAAAACGAGCAGCAAGTTATATCAATTTAAAAAGAAAGACCGAACTAACGAAATTCTAATGGTTAGTAAATCATAAAAGGTTATCCAACAATCTACGGATTGAGGAGAGGAAGAAGAAGAAAAAGATAAAAACATATTAGAAAAACAAGCTGAAGCATATAAACCCCTTAGATAAATTTAAAAAAGCAATGGATAACTGAAGAAACACAGTTGCTAGTCAAACAAAGACGACAAATAAAAGTACACGATATAATAGGAAAGGACAATGAAATATAAAGTATAAAAAAAAAATGAAAATACTCAAAGCCTTAGAGAAAAATAAATATATAATGAATGTATGCAATGAAATTGAAAAACCATTCACGGGAGAACGAGGGAAAAGATCTGATTAAAAAACTGAAATATTTAACCAGTGCTTTCCAGTCGCGTTTAACATCAGTTAAAAACCGATATAGGAATTAAAGATAAACAAGGAACAATCTACAGATGGTGCGAATATTGCAAAGAAAATAACCTCCTTATAACAAACTGGTACAATATATTCAAATATAAAATAATCAAATATCCTTAGAGAGGACATCGAACAGGTAATAAATAAATTAGATTATAATGAATCGGGCGGACGTGATGTTATTTTAGCGGAAATGATCAAGCCAATTAAAGAAAAGGCCATTGGTTAATTTACCAACTATGCCGTAAAATATGGCTAGATGGAGAATGCCCGAGCGACTGAGCCAAGTCAATATACATATCTATCTATAAAAAAAGACGACTGGCCAAAATGTCAAAATTACGGACTTATTGATCTCATTAATCATCCTAGTAAAATAACGCTATGCATAATATATATAACAGGGTTTAAGATTGCCGTCGAACAGATAGATTTCATGCATTTGATTATAAGCATGCGACATGATTGAATAGGATAAATTATGGTACAATAACGATAACAATAACAATTTATTTCAATAATTTCATTTTTACAGTGTTACAACTACAAGTAAATTCATTAAAGTACCTTAGTAATAACCTTAGCAAATTAAGAGTATAAAACAATTTGAACTTAAATTAAAATTTAATTTTTATAATAAATATATTATATATATTATATACATTACACGTAGGAAAAATTAAAACAAAAAACTTAAATTTAAATTAGTCGTCATAATAAGTTAAATCGCGTAATTGATTTTTAAATTAAATTAATTATAAAAATCTGTGCATAAGTCTACGATGTTTATATTTAGTGTTGTAACGCTCGTGTAGATATATCGTAATTGCCTATGATTTTAATTAGCTCATTATCCTGTTTCTCACACTTTTTATAACATTTTTGCGATATTTATATGAAGTTTTAATTGATATGTAAGTGTGATATTTTGTCATATCGTGTAGCATTCAGCGAAATTCTGCAGCAATGATTTTGTATTATCTGTAATAGATGCATAAGACCACACAGGTGTACACGCATATGTCAATCTTGGTCGGGTTCCGGCAGTATAGATTAGTTTTTTGTTTAATGTACTAAGACCGGGGACCTTTTATTAATGAGCTCTATTAACAGCATACTCAACAGATTACAGTTAGCTGAGACATGGCCGTACAACTGGCACCTTAAGTCTGTATCTCTCTCATGAAACGAGTTAGAGATAACTTTTCTGATATCCGTACCAAATGGGAAATTAACTAGATAAAACGGATGCGTTACTTGTGAATTGTATTTATATTTAAACTGTGATATCGAACTTACAGTGGTAACGACAAATATTTGCTTAATTTCTTGTTCAGTTATTCCAACGGGTAAACCTTTCAGGACCATTTTTAATGGTTTTCTATTAGAGGGTAAATGCCTGTAAAACTGACGACCCTGACCCTTCAATAATTTTAATAAAGAATCATAATCGCCAGTTGTCGTTGTATATAACAGTTTTCTGTTTTTTTAAAATCTGATTTAACCACCGTTTTAAATATTTCAATTCCGTCTTTGTGTTTCATATCAGCTCGACTATTTTTTTTTCTTTTCCTTTTAAACATCATACATTAATCGCTGCAAACAACGGTGATCACGTAAGTAGGAAATTAATATTAGTCTAGTGACTCCAGTAAGACACTAAACTATGAGGAAGAGAAAAGAGTAACTTGGTGGGAATTAAATATTTGTAGGAATAGTATAGGAATGGTCAAATACAATAATTAAAATGAAAAAAAAAAACCGTGTTGTCTTTTGAATAAGATCAGATTTATTAAGTGATTGGAATTACATCTCGGCACCACTTCCTGCGCAGACGCCTTGGAGGATTGTCTGGAAGACTGTCTGAATGCATTCTGCGAACATTAGGATTGCTACTGACTTCAAATTTGTCGAATAACCTCTTATACTGCATCAATATCGTTGACATATGGAATCTTGAGATCTTTATGCAGTGTCAAATTAGAAACATAGTATGGAGCAGACGCAATAGTACGGAGTATCTTGGATTGTTGTTGCTGTATTCTTCTAAGATTACTCTTGCAAGTACTGCCGTACAACTCTATTCCATACCGCCAAATAGGAGCGATTGCTGCAAGATAGATAGTCCGTTTGGTCATTAGATTTAGAACCGATTTCTGTCCCAATAACGGACCTAGTGATTTCACACGAGTAATAATGGTTCTTCTAGTGTGTGCCACAAGTGGTCGCCATGTGAGCCTTTTGTCCATGTACAAGCCAAGATAACGTACTGAATTACTTTTAGGAATTTGTATGTTGTTAATTCTTACAGCCGGGCACTTGATTTTTTTATTTATAAATATAACGTGCTGGCATTTACTGGGATTAAACAACATACGCCAACTTTGTGCCCACTGAACCAACCTATTCAGATGGTTTTGTACCGCGATGTTTGCATACATTGCTTCTGAATTGGATGCAAGAATAGCAATATCATCGGCGAATGTTGCTAAGATGGTTTGATTGCTAGAGTCGGCATGTCTGCTGTGTAGACCGAATACAAAAGAGGCCCGAGTAGACTACCCTGCGGTACAGATGATAAAATATTATGTTCTTCCGAAAAATCTCCATTAATTCTGACAACGAATGTTCTACCAGATAAATATGAATAAAGTAATCCATATAAATCGAAGGTGAGAAACTGTCCCAGTTTATAAAGTAATCCAGGATGCCAAACCCTATTAAACGCTTATGCAACATCCAGGAATACTGCAGAACATACTTCCTTTTTCTCTAGCGTTGAGGAAATCGCATCAACCAATCGATGGCACTGCTGCACCGTAGAATGTTCAGTGCGAAATTCGAATTGATGGTTTGGTATTATTCCACGACTGCTTATAATCGGCTGGATACGACTTAAAATTAATTTCTCTAATACCTTTGATAATGAGCAGAGTAAACTAATAGGCCTATAGGATGATACATCTGTTCGCGGCTTGCCCGGTTTATGTATCATTACTATAACTGATTTTTTCTACGCTTTAGGAAAATATCAAATTCTTAATATTCCATTGAATATGTAGCATAATAGAGTAGCTGACTTTGCCGTGAAATGATTTCATCAGTGATGTTATCTACTCCAGGGCTTTTTCGTAATGGTACTTTACGTAGGCATTCGAATACCTCTTTTGGAGTAAACATTTTTGTTTTTCCTGGTGAACAGGGTTCATTTAAGTTATTTTCTATATATTCGTAGTATTCACGACACATATCAGGATGCGGAATAAAAACTGAATTGAGGTATTCTGCAAAAGCGTTTGATTTTTCTTTGTCGGTTCTGGCCCAACCATTATTTAATTTGATGTGAAACTGTTCTTTTTCGCGTTTTAATAGTTTCTTAGTATTATACCACAAGACTGAAGCATCAGTGTTCATTGTTTTCAAATACCTTTGTGTAGTTTCATTTTTATATTGATTTATTTTGATTTTCAGTGTATTTATGGATAACGATTATGCTGCCATTTTTTCCTAGCGGCTCGTGTTTTCTTTATCAACTGTCTTACTTCGATTGGAATAAATTTGTGTGATAATTTTCCTGAATTATAACTTGTAGAATTATGACAAGCGTATACTATTAGATCAGTAAAGTTTTTAATATCTCTAGGTCTATATCATTTTTATTTTTTATTTTAAGCTCGACTATTAACAAGCACAATAGGCGGAATTTTTATCTTGTTCGTTTGTCGCGTAAATAATAAACTGCAGTTTCGTCTACTTCAATTGGTAAAAACCGATTATGACTTTCTTCGTTATCGGCGCCGTTCGAACCGTTGGAATTCTTCGTATGACTCTTTCCATTTCGTGGTTTCTGCTGTTGAAAGGTGAACAGATCAATTTCTTTATCATTATCATCATCATCATCGTCGTAATCGTTCATTTAATTTATGTATTTACTGCACGTCCGAACATTATTCTCTATTACTGTAGAATTTTACTAACGACTATTGTTCATTGTTGTAGTACTAATGCACGCTGCTGTAAAAGGAGCACGCGCCAATCCGTCATCAGTGTTGACTGTATCTCCGCTTGCGTAGATGATTCGTCTGCACTGAAGATGAGGAGGATGAATGTGGTACATACACCTTATAATGATAATACAAAAATTGTATGAAAGGAATATGATGCAGGTGAAAATAGACGAAGATCTCTCCGAAAGTTTTTAAACGGAAAAATGGTGAGGTTATTGCCACATATGCTCTTTAACATATATAGTGAATAGATTATGCGGAGACAACGCAAAATTGAAACTGTGGAATAACGATCGGTTTACAATCAGCAACAAGTAAGAAGGAATTGAAGACATTACTGAACACAGTGGAACATTGCACCCGAAAGGAAAATTTAATACTAAACCGTGCAAAATACGCCATAGTCTCCATTTATAGGGCTAAGAAACTGCTTGAAATCTTGATATCTATACCGGGTATTGAAAAAAGCACATCAGTTTTAAGAGCGCACATTACAGATAATGCGAGTGTAGAAAACGAAATTAAACATCGTATTGGATTGGCGAAAAGCCTGTTAGAAAAATTGACGAATATATGTAAAGACCGCCCTGTAACAGTAGGAACTAAAAAGAGACTAGTTGAAGACACTAATATTTCCAATATCAACCTACCAAAACGTTATGTCCAAGAATAGAGACATTCGAAATGATATGTTACAGACGAATACTCAGGATACCGTAAATCAAGCATCACTCTAATGCTTCAATATTAGTGAAGCTGAGAATGGATCGGGAAAACAGATTAGTGCAAATGATAAAAATGCGGTCCCTGAGATTTTTCGGCTAAGTCGAGATGGGTTGGAAAAACCGGTAATATAAGGAATAGCAGAACGTAAAATTTAGAGCTCCGACCTGCGGTTTATAGACTACATCCGAAATACAACAGCCGATGGAAGCTACTCAAAATCGAGTGAAATAAAAAAAATTTGTTGATAGTCACGACGTCTGAACACAGACAATGGCACAGAAGCTATATATATATATTATATAGTTTCATCAACTCGAAAGTTGGTACGTCGCTTGAATTGGTAGACGAAAAAATATGGGGATGATTTTGAATTACCTATTCAGCTTGTTTACTTGTCAAAAAGCTGGTACTCATTTACCGACTAATTGAATAGATAAAGAGGGTGTATATATATATATATATATATATATATATATATATTATTTCGAATGAGCCACTAATGGACTACGTTATCAACTGGTCCTGCCATTTTTCTTCCTTTTTTTCCATACTGCTTTCATCCTTTCACTGTCTTTTTTTCGTTCTTCGGTCCACAAAATACCAGTTCTTCCTCCTTTCTTTTCTGCGAATTCTTTGCAATTAAATAGTTTCTTCTTTAACATAACTCGCTGTTCTACATCTTCAGGCATAATATTCAGTTCCGCCATGTCATTTTTAGTCTCTGTATACCATGTATCGTACATTTTTAGTTTTCGCATGTACTTAAATAATCTTCCGTTGAGCCTACTGTCCTCCATCTGTTGCATATTTCCATAAAATCGTATTCTTCTTTTCCGGATCGCTGTAGTAATTTTTTCCACATGTTGATATATTTCTTAATTACTTCGTTTTATATATTTTTCACCTTGTTTCACTGGTCCTATTATTCTTCTTACGATTTTTCTTTCTGCGATTTCAAGCTGTTCATTTAATCTTTTTTGGTTCATTTTTAGGCTCTCCGCTGCATAATGCCTCTGGTCTGATCACCGTTGTGTAATGTCGCAGTTTAGCATTTCTTGATAAAAATTTCTTATTATATATTTCTTTTGTTAAATAAAACGCTGCTTTCATTCGATCGATCCTGTATTTGATTGCTTCTTTTTCTGATGCATTCTGCTCGATGAATTCTCCCAGATATTTGAATTTATTAACTCTTAACACTTGACCAAACTTAGTTTTTATTTTATCAGGAGCGGCTGTAATATTTGTTATAAATTTGGTTTTTTCGAAGGAAATTTGTAGACCAGCTTTATCCGCTTGTTCTTTTAATAATTCTATCTGCCGCTTTGCTGTCTCTGTAGATTCTGCTATTATTGCCAGATCATCTGCAAAAGCTAAACAGTCTATTAGTAAATTGTCCTTCTTGTATCCTAATCTAATATTCCCAGTGATTTTTTCATCACTCATAGCTTTTCTCCATTCTCTTATAACTTTTTCAAGTGTGCAGTTAAAGAGTAAAGGTGACAGTCCATCCCCCTGTCTATCTCCCGTTTTTATTTCGAACTGTCTGGATATTTCACCTCTAAATTTCACTTTAGCGTATGTGTTTGTTAACGTTTTTCTTATTAAACTTGTGGTTTTTTCATCTAGACCAAATTCTTTGAGGACATTAAACAATACTGTTCTATCTACTGAATCATAAGCTTTTTTAAAATCAATAAACATTATTACATATTTTTTGGACCTTTTCTTCAAATACAACATTAATAACTTGATGTTGAAAATCTGTTCAACGCATGATCTATGTTTTCTGAATCCACACTGATATTCACCAATTTGTGTATCTAGCTGCTCTTCTGCTCTAGTTTGTATTGCCTTAGAGAGTATTTTATAGGTAACTGGTAACAGCGATATACCTCTGTAATTATTCACATCTGTCTGTACTCCTTTCTAATGTAATATGTATCAATGCTGTTGTCCAGTCCTGGGGAATTATTTCTGCCTCCCAAATATTTTTAATTATTTCAACCAATTTATCTTGGCATTTATTATTTGAATTTTTCCATAACTCTGCTATTATTGTATCCTCCCCTGGAGCCTTATTATTCCTCAAAGACTTAATTATGTTAATAATTTCTCCCTTATCTGGAGGTACAGAATCGTGATTCCTATCCCCTTCTTTAAAAGTGAAGGTCAGTGTTCAGCTTTCGCAGTTCAGTAGCGTTTCAAAATATTTTGCTAATATTTTACAATTTTCTTTGTTACTAAATGCCATCTTTTGATTTTTATCTTTGAACATGACACGGGTATATAAATTTATTTACACTTTGAATGTTTTATAGAAATCTCTTGTGTTATTCTTCTGGAAATCTTGTTCGATTTTACATAGCCGATCACTGTGATATTTTCTTTTCACATTTCTGATAATCTTCCCTACCTCGTTCATCGTTTCTATGAAATATGTCTTATTATTTTATATATATATATATATATATATATATATATATATATATATATATATATATATATATATATATATAATATATTTTACATCGTAATGTAGGAAAATAATTTTTTAGGAAGATTGACATTTCACGAATTTAGAAATTATTATGCGAGGTATAAAGTTAGTACTTTGGTTTGTACATACACCATATGTATTATTGTATATCTGTTTGTGCGTGTGCACAAACAATTATTTGCATTTACATATACAGTAACTACAGGTAAATACAAAACGTGGGCATACTAATACAAATTAATCCTAAAACTTTTTATTACGCTATGTTAATTTGTTTATAAACGTTAAATTATATATATATATATATATATATATATATATATATATATATATATATATATATATATATATATATATATATATATATATATATTCCGATCACTTCACTAAGTATCGCTTGAATTCGAGTAGTTTATGTAAAATTCCAAATTTTAATTGAAAAATGATTAAATTGTTATTCATAATTTGAGCGATTTTATTATACGTGAGAATATCGATACATAATTTACTATAATTTTTTATATATATAAGAGGTCAGTGCTATTAACACAAAAGGATTATTTAAGCATAGGAGGTATGCAATTGTGTACGGAGGGAAGATACCTAACTGTAATAATATGTTTATAAAGGTTTCTCTGTGTGCACTATATAGATTGTATGAAAAAATGACATGATTAATGTTTGCTGTCGAACCACAGTCCAACGGGGACTGGCAAGTACTGGAACTAATCAGCCCTAACCGGTCGAGATGGCTGGGCAGCAGATTATGTCCTGACCTAATACGAATTAGGAATGGAAAAAAATTTACGGATCGGTGTTGAATGTGGAGGCTTAATTAGAAAGAGAGATTGTTTGAGTAAACTTGTTTGAATTTGTTTATAGAAATTGTTCCGAGTAAAAACATGGAGCTCCAGCGATGAAACAGATCCGCCTTTGCAGACGCAGCTAAACATGTGGAGGGAATCGCAGGGATCAGGAAGCCTCTGGAGGCTCCCGTTTTGGCTGCCTGATCACAAATTTCATTATTTTTGATCTCGATGTGAGCTGGGATCCGTGTAAATTTAACACGGACATTCTTTTGTTGTAGATACATTATATTTTCTATCATTGCCCGAATAACTCTATTAGTTTTGAATGTACGATTGGGATTTTGGATGGCATTCAGCACACTTAAGGAATCAGATAGAATAAGTACACTTGCATGTGTAATATTGACTCGTGCAAAATTCAAAGCTTTAAGAATTGCATATCCTTCTGTTATAAACACAGTGGATGATAATTGACCTGAAAAGGCTATTAAATGTCCTAGAATTTGAAACTCATTGATATGTACATCTGGATCTAAAAAACTGCATTCAAAGGGAATGGAGGCATACTTTAAAGGGACTTTAGGAATGATAAGATTGAAGTGAGGATGCCAATAATTAGCCCTCAATGCTAAGAGGGGAATTTTATGATGAGAAAATCTCCAATTAGTATAAATCCACTAGAAAATCTAATATTATTTTGTAATTTTCACATCCCTGTATAATTATCCCTATATGGTTTATGTACAATGAGTAGTAATGGCTTTATAACCTAAACTCAATTTGTGTGACAATAAAGAATATATATACAATTATATTTGTGTTAGTCATTGTTTATATTTAAATTCCGTACAATCTGTTTAGGTTTCATTCGGGGGAAATAAGGTTTTGTTCTTCGCGAGAATAGGTTCACTTAAATAATGCTCGTATTTCATGTTTTAAATTAATGATCCCGTTGCTCGATATATTCAATTTAACGCCAACTTTCTCCGATAAGTATTTTCGGTTCGTTTTATAATAATAGTAATAATAATAATAATAATAGTAATAATAATAATAATAATAATAATAATAAATAATAAATATTACCCGGTGGATACCTCTTAATCCGGTGCTGGGGATTTAGAAAACTTAAACATCATTCTGGTCGAATTTACTGCCAAATATAATTCTTTGTCCGTGTGCGACGATGAGTCATATAAGGGTGGGTATTATATACCCGGTTAGATATCGTCGGATTATGACGATAAAGCGAATATCTTTACGTTTTTTGTTTTTTTTTTTTCTTAATAATATACCTTTACTCGATTGAACTTAACATGTGAGGTAAAGCGACACATATAAACTATGTATCTACCGTCACTGTCTTCATATTATCAACATATATGTATGTATATGTGTGTGTGTGTGTGTATTCTTCTTCGCAAATCTTTTCCTGTCCAGATAGATACGTGTGTACATATCTCACGAATATTCAACGATAACATTAATAAAACAGTGATGTATTATCGCACGGCTAAACTTTAATATGTAGTAATAGCATTTTTATCTTACCGTATGTTGTTAGCATAACGGTTGTCAGACTAAGATTCTGATATTTCTTCCGTCTCATATATGTATATATGTATATACTGTCTATCTGGCTACTCACTAAAGTCAGTCCATCAAACTAGCTGTTCCTCTTTTAGTGGTGTATACTATAGAGAGACCATAAATGTTGTTATTATCATTATTATTATTTTCTTTATACAGTAAAGACGAAGCCGCGTAGATAACATTAGAATAACGGCTAGTACATTCCAAGATGCGACAGGAGGCAGAATTACTATCACTACGATTAATGCTATACTACTACTGAAATAAACGTATAAACACGCACGATACCTTTACAGGTAATAAGATCGATAAGAGATGTATAAATCTTTACTTAGACTGACACGTTTAGAAATGCGGAATCATTATACTGCTGCGAAAGTAGACAATTGAAACGGCATATGCCATTATAGTCCGTAATCAGATTTTCGCCTAGATTTGTTTTTATATATATATATATATATATATATATATATATATATATATATATATATATATATATATATATATATAGGCGTTATTATCAGTATTATTATTATTATTTAGGAAAATTATCAAACATCCATTGAACGGACAAAACTAGAACTGCGTAAACAGCCTATGAGTAATATTAACAAATCGTTCAAATTCAATTATTATCAAACCGACTTTACGAATGTACAAGAAAAAGAGTTCGGTGCTCATTGAGGATGGAATAATCTTCTAATTGACCGAATGCAGAATACTGCATTCGCGCGACGCGGTAAATATCATTTAAAACGACGGTAAACGCTCGATCTAATTTTAATTTTCGTAGTAGTAAAAAATCCGACTAGCGAACGTTACTCGATACCGTTTAAATGTATTTTTGCTAGCTAGCTAAAATTATTTTCCTTTATATAGTTTTTATTAACCCATCTGGACATTTGGGGATGAAGCCAAAATAAAGTTATTCGTGTAATTGCAATTCAAGCAGAACGATTTAGTCATGTAAACAATACTTACGTATAAAAAGTACTGTTCAATTACTAAAATTAGTCATATATATATATTGATTATTTAAACATTAGTTTTAAAAAGAATATATATATATATATTAAGTTATGCCTATCTCAACCCACTTCTGGGTGTAGATTTTTCCAAAACGTTTACAAAGTTGTCTATCTTATACGAAGCGAATCCAATTGATTCCAGTTACTTTCACAATGCCGTCTCACCATCTTAGGTCTTCCTTTCCTGCGGCGATGATTAATCGGGCATCATTGCAATATAAATCTAAACATTTCGTATGTATATGATGTTATAAAGCAGTATGCCTAAATACATGCACTAGACTATCCTAATAGCTTAGCTAAAAACATGTTGGACACTTCCAATGGCGTGAGTAGATTAAAGCACAGTAAACTACCGAGTCTAGAGTTACAACTATCGGATGAGCACCGGTGGGTGCTTCTTCCAGTCATGACAGATAATAAACGCTAAAAATATCGCTAAATATCCACACTGGGTCAGGTTGTGAATAAAATAAAACATTAAAAAAAAACCACGATAATTATCTATAGTCAAAAATATTAGCCGACTCCCTGATGTTTATTATTAAGATCATCAGCATAAATGAAGTGGCGCGCCTTCTCCCCTATTGGCTGGTCATTGGTATAGATATTAAACAACGCCGGCGCTAAAACACTCCCTTGGGGAAGACGGTTTGTTTGATATCTTGTACGACTTTGTTTACAATTCAGACTAACATGAAACATCCTATTTTTGAGCAAAGTTTCAATGATATCCGTAAATGAAAAATCCGTTGTAACATTGTAAATTTTTTGTAGCAACAATCGATGGTTTACTGTGTCGTACGCTGCATTTAGATCCACGAACACCACACCAGTTATCATCTTCCGCTCAAACCCATTCTCAGTATGCTGTGTACTAGATTCAACACTTGTGAACAGCACGACCGTCCTGGTCTAAACCCAGATTGTTATTCAATAATTCTTTCATCTATTATTGCACCTATCCGTCCTAGCAAAACAGTCTCTCGAAGAATTTAAACGCATGGCATAGTAAAAAAATCGATAACTTTTTGCTTCATCAAGTTGCCTGGTTTAAGCGGCGCTACTATGTGTGATTTCTTCCACTTAATCTGAATTTTATTTTCGCCAATGATGGTATTATATAAGTCTACTAGCCATTTCCTAGCTTTTTTTCCGAAGTGTTTGATTTGTTCCGTCATACGACAGGAGCTTTGCGATTTTTGAGTGCTTTAATTGATAAATATAGCTTTTCTATTGTAAACGGGTCTTTAAAGTTATTTTACTCGATATTTTCATTGCGTTGAGTTTAATCTTCGGAACATTTTTTTTTTAATCTACTGTTTTCGACAAGCTGACTCGCGATCTGGTTTGGTGTAAAATTTGTAGGTTTCCTATTTCCTTGTTTTTCGCAGTTAAGTCTTTTTAAAAGAGACCACGCTTTTCTGCCATTTCTAGACATATCAGTTTGTTCAAGCAAAATTGTCCATCTAAGTCGTCTTTGCTCTTATCATCTCCATTAAGTTATTTGCAAGATCGATATCGTCCTCGCTTCAAATAGATCCTCTTCATAGCTATCTTGATACTGTTTTAACAGAGTTTTTGATGACCGGGGATATAATTCCTCTCGGGATGGTTTGTCTGGATATTTGCGAAATTAACTGTATTTCTAAGTGACATAACCGCCGAGAATTTGCTTTAAAACAGAATATTTGGTTTTACTAATTTCTTGCCATTCGCCATTTTGTAAGTTCAAGTTGACGCGTAAAATTATTATTTTTTTTTTTTAGTTTTTTCCTTAGGATAAATGGAATCATTCGAGATGACCCCTGTTTTTGTCGCTTATCAAAAATATTAGTTGTACTTACTATTATTTTCTGATTTACTTTTTTTCGAACGTGTATAATTCTATATAGATACCGTACAGTTCATTTAGAGATGTACTTTTAAGTTAATAATCAACGAGAACCGATATACTAACACGAACGTTATATTACGACTACTTTTACATATCAATCGTTAAACTACGCTACTTATTTACGACCACACATACACACGAAATTTACACCGTATATTATTATCATTATATTATTCGTGATATCGGAATCGATTGCAAAGGTTCGGATTACTGACGGTGTCGCGCCAGTAGCAACAATTACCATTATATATATATTAGATCGGATGAAGGAATTAGTCACGGTGGCGTTTTCAATTCAGATGTGAATGCTTTTACCGGCGCTAACCGTGAATGCATTATCGACCATTGTTCTCGAATATCGCCACCGACGACATCGCTCAAGTCTGGCTCTTCATTTTTAAAAGTACAACGTACACACACACACACATATATATAAAATATACGCGTATACTTTTGTGTGTGAATGTATGTACTGTGTGAACAATTCAGAAATATACTGTGATCCAGTATACAATAGAAAATAATAAGAATAAAACAGCAATAACAACAAGAGAAGAAAGAACAAAAGCCAACCAGACGAGAAAAACTAATAATTAATAACAGATCACTAACACTAGTAGTTATTAGTATTATAACTACTAGTACTAATAATATTTAGCTATATATATATATATATAAAATATATATTAATAAGAATCGTATTTTTAATAGACCTGCTTCAATAAGGCCAGATTTTCTTTATCATCGAAGCGCGTATGGAACTTAATCATTATAGGGCCTATGGCGTGGTACTTTTAAAAAGTTTTTTAATTTATAAATATATTATTAGATGGAAATCGTTTGAAAAGGTTTTGTACTACGTTAAAAGAAAGTCGAAAGTAATAATCGATTAATTTTAGAAAGCTGCGAAAACCTGTAACAGTATAATATTCGTGACGAAGCAATTCTAAAAATATGTTATATTTCACTTAGAATCCTGGACGCATCGAAATTTAGAATTTTATTTGGAAAATATAAAAATATTTATTCGGTTAACTCTAGAATTTTGACGCTATATCCAATATCGTAAAAATTATTTAGATAAGTGCTAATAATTTTTTTCTAATCTTTTCGATAATTAATTTAAGCAGCGTATCAAACGAACGTTATAACGTGAAATAACATTATACGCGAGCATACGGGAAATTCTCGAGGATACTCTATATACCCTCCTCGTAACAGATTTGACGTTAACCCTAGTATGGTGGCCAATGAATTAAAAAAAAAAAAATAATGATACAGATAAGGTGGTTTGGCAAAAACTAATTAAAGAATAGAAATGGTTGGAAGACGTTGGGGAAAGCCTTCATTAAGTAGTGGACAGATAAATTAATACCGTGATAGTGTGTACGCTTGTGCTCGATACGGTATGTAAAGTGCCAGGCTATCGAATTGAAACGGAATACCGACAAACCAACTCACACCTCAAAAATAGGAATCCTTCATTGCTCCGCCATCAATCAAGGCTCAGCATAAGCGAAAAACAGCCTGTAAGAACCGG
The DNA here is from genome assembly GCA_032883995.1 of Coronaproctus castanopsis. Lineage (NCBI taxonomy): Eukaryota > Metazoa > Arthropoda > Insecta > Hemiptera > Monophlebidae > Coronaproctus > Coronaproctus castanopsis. Next base: position 188,428,850 of record CM065052.1, on the reverse strand, counting down.
ACTATTACATCTAACAACGACGAAGATTAGAATTTAGGAAGAACTTTGTAACGAACAGTTTTAAAACCAGAAATAGTACACCTACAGATCGGAAAGCTAAATGTCGTCACAGAGATATACAACTGTGTCGAACTAAGACTTACTTCGAGTTAGCGTTAAAATTAACCTTATAAGTATCTGTCTAAAATTTCTAAGTTCGTCGTTAATATTTCGTTAGAATTATTTACTCACTTCGATGCGCATGTGCAACATAATCCGCCTATCGGAATTTCATACATTCGCGGGTGCAGGTATATCATGGACGTATATAAATATTTAAATTATATTCCTCCAAAACGAGTCTAAAGACTAAGCCTTGATATATATATATATATATATATATATATTATGGCGATTTAAGATGATGGTGGTACCTTAGGAAATATCGAATAAAATGAATATAATAGAAAAGATGTCGGAATAATTAATTTAGCATTACATAATAAAGTAGTATAAAGGTATTACCATCGAAAGAGTCTTAGATCGTCAAAACTGATAAGGTTACATCGGGAAGTCAGAAAAATAAGGAAAATAAACAGAAACATGGGAAATAAACACAATTTACTTTATAAAATGAACAATGTCGGATCCGTTAAGGGAAAACCCGGGGAATAACGGCTAGTAGAGCTAACAGCCGGTGATCGCGTGTTGGTGTGTGTGTGTGTGAAGAAACGATAGATAGATATAGTATTTTTGGAAAGACAGTCGGTATATCTTCGTATTAGATATCGGTCGAGTCTTCGTATTATTATATCGGTCAAATCTATCGTAACAGTCGTCTAGTATCGTAACCACATATCTAAACGGTTACGTAGGATTATTATTATTATAGTATAAAAACATTTAAATTCTAGTCGTTACGTATCAATATCAATTCGATATCATACGGAATAAATTGCAAAATTTGTAAAAGAAAATAAATAATAAGCCGATTAGAATTGACGGTATTTTAATGATCAACTAAAAAATAAATAGTTGATCATTATTGTTCATCTTACGAACGGACATCGGGAACACGTTACGAAATTCGAATTACGATTGAAAATATATCAGCATCCGGCAACAACGATGGCAGCAACTGTGGTACCACAGGTCTTATGTTTTATTTCTATATAATTTATATTTCTTTTTGTATGTTGCGTATTAAATGTAATATATGTCTGTGAATTATTTGTGTGCTGACCGATATTATAAAATCATTAATTTTTTTTATTTATTTTTAAATTGATATTGTCCGTATTTAAATGCATGGTAATATATATTTGTTAAATTTTATTGCTGTGTAATTAACATTTATTTTATATATAAATGTGTCACTGGCTGTGTGTTCTACTAGCAGCCCAGAGTTGACACGGGCGACCACGACTTAATTTCGGGTCCCATTTCTTCGTGAATTGTCGTCAACCCACGGAATCTATCTCAGAGTAGATATATCAAAAAGTGACGACTAACGACGGAAACAGGGCCCCATAAGAACGCTATAAATTGGCGACCACGACGGGATCAGGTTCCACGCAATATTCGGATATGGCTGAAAAAAGGGAAAAAATTGTCCTTAGAAGTGATAGCCGCCGAGCGTCTCAGGATGACTCGGGACTAGGCAACACGACAGTGGTAGAGAGTGCGTCAATGGCGAGTACTCCAAAGGCTCAAATTAAAACTAATAAGGAAACAAATAACGATGAGTTATTAACGAAAATGATGTATATGATGCAAGATCTCCAAAATAATTTTAATAATACCATTAATAATAAATTTAAAGAAAATGAAAATAATTTTAATAATAAATTCAAAGAAAATGAAAATAATTTTAATAATACCATTAATAATAAATTTAAAGAAAATGAAAATAATCTTAAAAAGTTAAAAGAAGAAATTAACAATACCATAGATTATAAACTTAAAATACAAGAAGAAAATATTTTGGAAATAAAAAATCAATTAAATCAACAAGAAGAAAAAATTAATAAAAATTTTCAAACAAAATTTGATAATCTTGAGCAAAATCTAAATATGGTAAATACTAATCTAAATCAAATAAAACTTGAATATGAAAAACAAAATAATACCATTACAGAATTACGAACAGAATTAGAAAATAAATATGATGAACAAAAAATAGAATATAATAAAAGAATGAAAGAAGTAGATGATAAAATCACCAATTATAAAAGTGAAACACAAGAGATGATAACGAACAAACTAAATCTTTACAGTCAGGAAATCAAAGAGGAAGTATACAAGATAAACAATATAAATAATAGATTAAATAATAAAAATTTTGGATATGTGTATGGCCATAAAAGTTGGGTACACTGTTCAAAATCAAATAAAGTAAAATTAAATAATAAAAATATTGAATACGCATATGAGAAAAGGGACCAGGTATGCTATTCAATAACAGATAGAAATAAATTGGGTATCAAAAATTTTGGATATGTGCATAGTTATAAAATTTGGGTATACCGTTCAAAATTAAATAATAGTTATGTAAAAAATGAAAAGGTTAAAGATATTAATAAAGCAATAATTAATAATGAAAAATTTTGTATGTCATGGCTCAATAATTATAAATTAGCATTAAAACTAAAACCCAGATGGAAATCAAAATTTAAATCCAAATTGAAATTAAATAAAATACTCGAAGTTGGAGAAACGCTTAAGAAACAAGGTAAGGCTAAAGATTTAGCTGATTTAATAAAAGGTGTTCGACCATTTTTAGGACAGATAAGTAAAGCAAAAGTTGCAAAACTTGTTAAATCATTAATAGATATGTTTTTGGATGTGGAATCAGGAATTGGTATGGAAATAGAACTGTGTATGCAAAAGCAGGAACAAAAACAATTTCAAGATTTAGCTTTTAAAACTCAACTGGCAAAAGATCAACAGGATAAGAAATTTGAACAAGAACTAACTTCGTTACATCGACTGTATGAAAATGATTTGGATGCGATGATAAAACATCAAGGACAACAAATCGAACGACTAGAAACGCAGCAAGAAGCCGAATTAAGATTATCCTCGAAACGAATTAGGATGGAAAAGGAAAGAGAATTGAAGGAGTTCAGAGAAAGTCAAAAACAAGAATTACGAGTTTTGAAGCAGGAAATTGATTTGATGCCGAAGGATAAACGGAAAACTATATTTAAAGAACGTAAAGAGAAACTGGAACGAGATCACGAAGAAAAAGAGAAATTATTCTTTGAGAAATTAAATGAGAATCACGAAAGTTCATTAAGACGGCAAAGTGATTCCCATCGAGAAAAAATAGCGTTAATGGAAAGACAAATTTTACAGCAAAAGCAACAGATTATGAGAATGCGCGAATCTTCCGAATGGGAACTAGAGGAAAAACAGATTCACGAAAAACACCAATTATCTAAGAGATTATTAAAAGATGCTTTCTTCTCACAAAGACATCAGATATTAGTAAGACGCGAAAAAGAATTGGAACAAATGAAACGAATGAACGTGAAGAGAGAAGAGGAATTTTTAAAACGTCAAGTAATCGAAAAAAGAGCTTTGCTGAAGCGAATTCAATCGGAAATGAAGGCGAGGGAAATGATGTTCCGTGAATCTATGCGAATAAACATGGCCAAGAATCTTGATCCTGAAATGGAACGTAGTAAATTTAAAAAGTTTCAAGACAACGAAAAGAAACATTATAAAGCGGAGACTTTACGATTTGAGCTTAAACATCAGCATCAATTAGAAGAGTTACATATTGCGTCTGAAACGGCTATTAAAGAACTGGAACAACTTAAAAATGAAAAACGTAAACTGTTAGTGGAGCATGAAACGACGAAATTAAAACATCAAGAAGAAGCTTATAGTAGAGAATTAAAAGAATGGAAAAGTCAGCTAAAATCTAGAAAACAGAAGTTAGAAGTAAGTATGTATAGAGTGGACAAGGGAAGAAAGTGGAACATTTTTAAGACAGTCGTTGGAAGCCAGATTAGTATTGATATATTTCGATTCCGGAATGTTTATGGATTCTTTGAATTTTTGTTCTAAGATATTAAAAGAACTGAAGAAAATAGTCGATAAAAATGTGTTAGTTGAAATTTTGTTATTGGAAAGTAAAACGTATCACGCTTTGGGTAACATCAAAAGCTAGAGCATCGTTAACTTCAGCTAGAACAACTGCCAATGCTAGTTATTGTCCACTGAAATTACAGTCCACATTAGATCTTCAGTCTGATGTATTGCATGTAGCGGATGAGAAAGATTTTAAAACTGCTTTTTCTTATTTTTATGAAGCATTCGAAGGTTACAGAAAAAATATATATAAAAAAAAAAAAAAAAAAATAAAATAAAATAAAAAATTAATAATAATACTAACAATAATAATAAAATATAAAATATATATATCGTAGTATAGCATGTGTATATGTGTATAAATATTTTCGGAAATAAATCGTTTGTAAATACGTAGTAGCATATAATATTTATCGTTAGGTTTATTCAAAAATATATCGTTTAAACATTGTAAATAGAAATAAAATAATCATAATAATAATAATAGTAAGTATTGTCTTAATAACTTAAAGACGCATAGAATATAATAAAGGTCGTTACCCTGCACACATACACAGTAAACGACATATAAATATAAGTCAATTTTGAGAGTGGTAGTAACAGAAATTCAATGGCGAAGATAGAATTACGTTAAAATGAATAAAATAGATAACACAGTCAATGTCATTTGAATATAGGTCATGCCTGAACTGATAAACATTCCACCGTCAAAATTGATTAACTGATCCGATAGTGTATTAAACATACGTATTCGAAGATAAATATCCGTAAGAACAAATACTATCCTAGTAATAATGATGATGATGATTAGCCTTGAACGAAAAGGGATAAAGAAAACAGGTAAATTAAAGGTCGTTAATCGTACATACACACACTAAGATACATATACGGTAATCAAACCGGTACGAGTTCTTATCGCGTCAACGTTACAATGAGCGAGTGGTTGTGTGTGTAATGTAATACCGATGTTACGTTACGTAGTCGGACTGCTGGTTCCGAGTCATCCTGGAACGCGCGTGTGACGTAATCTACCCTTTGAATTCTTATTAACTTTCATGTAACCTTTCGTAGATATTTTCATGAATTGATTTTGCAAAAATTTTACCATCCAAAATCAATTCACAAAAAGGGGGAGATTTATGGCGATTTAAGATGATGGTGGTACCTTAGGAAATATCGAATAAAATGAATATAATAGAAAAGATGTCGGAATAATTAATTTAGCATTACATAATAAAGTAGTATAAAGGTATTACCATCGAAAGAGTCTTAGATCGTCAAAACTGATAAGGTTACATCGGGAAGTCAGAAAAATAAGGAAAATAAACAGAAACATGGGAAATAAACACAATTTACTTTATAAAATGAACAATGTCGGATCCGTTAAGGGAAAACCCGGGGAATAACGGCTAGTAGAGCTAACAGCCGGTGATCGCGTGTTGGTGTGTGTGTGTGTGAAGAAACGATAGATAGATATAGTATTTTTGGAAAGACAGTCGGTATATCTTCGTATTAGATATCGGTCGAGTCTTCGTATTATTATATCGGTCAAATCTATCGTAACAGACGTCTAGTATCGTAACCACATATCTAAACGGTTACGTAGGATTATTATTATTATAGTATAAAAACATTTAAATTCTAGTCGTTACGTATCAATATCAATTCGATATCATACGGAATAAATTGCAAAATTTGTAAAAGAAAATAAATAATAAGCCGATTAGAATTGACGGTATTTTAATGATCAACTAAAAATAAATAGTTGATCATTATTGTTCATCTTACGAACGGACATCGGGAACACGTTACGAAATTCGAATTACGATTGAAAATATATCAGCATCCGGCAACAACGATGGCAGCAACTGTGGTACCACAGGTCTTATGTTTTATTTCTATATAATTTATATTTTTTGTATGTTGCGTATTAAATGTAATATATGTCTGTGAATTATTTGTGTGCTGACCGATATTATAAAATCATTAATTTTTTTTTATTTTTAAATTGATATTGTCCGTATTTAAATGCATGGTAATATATATTTGTTAAATTTTTATTGTTGTGTAATTAACATTTATTTTATATATAAATGTGTCACTGGCTGTGTGTTCTACTAGCAGCCCAGAGTTGACACGGGCGACCACGACTTAATTTCGGGTCCCATTTCTTCGTGAATTGTCGTCAACCCACGGAATCTATCTCAGAGTAGATATATCAAAAAGTGACGACTAACGACGGAAACAGGGCCCCATAAGAACGTCATAATATATATATATATATAATTCAAAAGTCAGCCGGATTGAAATGAATGAGATGCTTTTAAGATCGAGTACAATGAGAAATGAAGTGGGTACATCCAGCAGTGGATAGAAATAAGTGAATCGTGATATAAAGAAAGATCGTGGTCGTGGTATGAAGAAATTTTGAAATTTTACTTCGATAAGTAAAAAAAAAACACGAAAAAAGTGTTAGAAAAATGTATAAATTTGGGTGTGATCCAATTTTTTTTTGTAGAGCTATTTTTATATTTGCAAATTACAACGCCCGTGATTCTTACACAAGCTACATTTGCAGCTTCCGAACGATTAAAGTTTGCCTTGTCCAATGTTGGCTACATCCACATATTGTTCTATTTTTTTTAATTTATTTAAATTTCAAAACGATTTCGCTTAAAATGTAATAAAATTTTCTAGTAGCAATTCCAACCACCGAGGTTTGTTAGCGCTTTATTTTTAATATTTAGACAAAAATTTGTAAAAAATGCGCTCACCTCGTCCGGGTTACTATGAAGATCGTCATTTTCCAATTGATCTTCCGTCTGCGTAGCCAATACGAACGTAATATCGTTATTATTTTCGTGATGATGATGATGACTTCCTATTATCTGCATCTTTCTAGGGGACGACATGGAATCGTCATCGACGTGTTGATAATCTCTTTTATTAGCGACTACGATAGAGGCGGTGACGTCGGATAACGCATCGGACGGGCTACCACGTTCGCACGTCTCCAAATCGTGATCGCCCATTATAATATCTCTTATCCTCATCACTAAATATTGTTTGTTTCTTTTCTTTTTCAATTCAGAAATATTTAGTTTTATATATTATTATTATTTTTTTTTTTTTTTAATATTAAACGTCCATTTTATTGCTATTTCGCTTTCCTCGATCGTTTTTAATCGTTATTTTATAATGGTCCAAAATCGAATGAGAGATGCGGACCTCGAGGATGTCCAGATATTACCGAAATATCTAGAATCTAGATCTGTTCGTTTGAATTTGATAGAAATAACGACGATTATAATGATCAATTCGCAAAATAATTTATTCTCCCAACTGTTATAAGGTACTAGAACAACCTGTATATATAGATAGATACACACACATAAATATATATATATATAATATATACACGTGATGCGTACGATGTATATATATACATATAAGACTAGGTAAGGATTAATCGCAGGATGATATAGGCTATATATATATATGATATATGTATGTATAGCTTATATCAGTGTGCTATTAGTTCAGTGATGGATACACATTATATCTTTGGCGGGAGCAATATGCTACTCGCATTGTATCTGAGACCTATTCGTAAAAGATTCAAATACGCAATAATTTTGGGTGTTTCAAAAATCATTTTATTTTAATATATCGAACTAATTAAATAAAATATATATAGGGTGACCCAGAGAAGACGGACGGTTTTGCTGTTTTTTGAATAACTCGAAAAAACTACTCGACCAAAATTTTAGAATGAAATTTTATTTGAAAGCAGGAAAACGAGAGATTAGCTTGAAATCATTTGTGGAACACAATATCGTTCAGATGACCGCCATTTGCAACAATACATTCATTCAGTCTTTAAAAAATTGTCGAAGACTTTTTCGAACAGAGCTCGCTGAATTTGGGAATCTACTGTAATAATTCAAATTACGGGGTACTTTATTATTTCTTTATCTCCCCGAGCCCCTTGTAGCCCTCTCTTATTCGCCCCTGTGTTAGTCCTTCCCTAGTTCCTACAATATTACTTCCAGCAGTGTCACTCTGGATTAAAAGTAACTTCGTTATTCTTGATTTTTCTGTAACAGCGAATTTCCAGTGCTCGCCACGAAATTTAACGCCTATCTGTTCGGAGTTTTAACCGAAACTGACTTTTGTCTACATGGAAGTGATCGACAGTGCGTCATTAAAATGTATTTTACAATAAACAAATTTCAGTTCGTTATTAACACGGGGAATTAATTTCGAAATTTATGTTCGAATTATTAGGGGGGTGTTGTTTTGTGGGTTTTTATAATTTTTTTATTTTTATTTTTTTTGTTTCCCCGTTTTACTATTTTGACAAATAGAGAGAAGGTGTTATACATTACATATAATTATTTTGTTGCGTCAATCAGTAATTAAATAATTTTTTATTAATGATTTATTCGTTCGAAAAAATTTCGGTTTAAATCAGCTCAATTTTATTACTATGCGACATTTCGGAAAATATTTTCAATTTTACACGGCTTACGTGGACAAAATTTCGAACGTATGACTATCAACCGTGAAAACTTAAAACTGTGTTTAATAGTTCATTATCAATTTTTTTTTTTTATTTCGTGACTTTTAGCGTTATTAAGTTACAATACGTAATTTATACAGCGGTAAAGCTTATGCAGTCTTCGAAAATAATTTTTATCGTCTTGTTATTAAAATTATTAAACTCTTTTACTTTTCCGTTTTAGTGTTTGGCTTATGTTAATTTTTTTTCATAACTTTATGTACCCTTGATTTTTCTGTAAATATTACTCAAATTAATGTTGTGCTTGTCACACGAGGCTGATTTGTACTCTGGTAATTGAGGATAGGTACCTTTCGCCGTTAGATGGGGTGGTAACCCAGTGTCCCCTAAAATTTTTCTTCGCTTAGATAATCATACATCTATTATGACGATCGTTGTATTCACATGGCAATAAAGAATCATTTTTTTTTTTTTTTTAATATTCCGTAAAGGCTAATAGCACGGATTCTATCATTCGGTGATTATGGATGTGAAGATAATTTAGTACGAATGAGGAAAGTTATAAAAATATTTTCATTTTGAAATAAAAGTATTTCATTAAGCGTCTTAGAAAATTGTAACAAAGAACGAATGGAGTTATACAGAGAATAGTGGAGTAAGGTATGAGCTATAGTGATTTGAACGTTACAGTTTGAGCAAGTAGGAGGATCGGTTTTGGATAGGTTATAAGAATGAGTCAAACGAGTGTAGACACGAAACAACGTTACTTCATCCGGTCTTGTGCGATGAACACGCCGAATGGGCCAGATAAAAGTTTGTTGAGGTAAACCGGAAAATTGGGCTGTTATCTGTTCGTCGAATTTATGGAAGATACGCATATCGGAACATGTTACTAGAAGTAATTCTGTCTTTCGCAGCTCGATCCGCTTCTTCTATGTCTTAGAATCCAGAGTACATTAGTCTGCAGACTTCGCTGGTTGGTTGTTGAATTAATTTTCACAACCAATGGTTGCATACATCTGGAATTTCCTTTCAGCTGTTTGATCGAATACAGCGAGTTTGTGACATTGACAATTTCCTGCTCATCATTTTTAAGAGATGCAATTAGTATAGCCTGCAAGATTGCAAAGAGTTGGCATGACAGGACACTATAGTACAACGAAATTGGGTAATGGACTTCTTTAAGCAGAAAAACTATTTCCAAGCCTTTGTATATATATATATATATATATATATATATATATATATATATATATATAATACGCATTATTATGTGTTTTATAATTTTCCAATTGAAATATCTGTATAAGTTAATTAGAGACGCGAAATAGGTAATAATATTTAGTATTAATTTCGATATAACAGCAAACGAAAGATTTAATTAATTTATTTATTTAGGTATAATTTTCATCTAAATGGGGCCGAACGCACGTTGTCGCACCGGTTGCAAACGTACATACATATAGTTATGATATTTATTACTACAATAATTATAATTTAAATGGAAACGTCCTTACGATTTTGAAAAGAGTCGAAATTGTAAAATTGCGCGTAACCAAATCACCCTGTAAGTTTACATCCGGTCAAATGAGCAGGAAAATGAGACAGAAAATTAGCCTATAAGGAAAAGTCTGCTCACTCGCGCAAACTTCGTCACACGATTGAAAAGAACTATTAGTGCACTGTGCAGTGATTAGAAAAGTATAAATTAAAAAAAAGAAACCAACACAATCCGACATTCGATCGAATATATCAAAATACGGGGTTGAAAAAGAATAGAAAATAATGTAACTGGAAGTGCCGGCGAGAAAAAGATTGGAGAAAATATGTTCAGAAAAATCATAATTTGAGAAGAGAATATTTAGTTCGGTTATCGGAACTCAACACGAACTAAGTGTATACGCAAGTTAGTATCAGAATTGTGTTGAAGTATAAAGAATCACCAAGTTTATTAAGACGGAACTGAAACCATCATCAGACAACTCACATCGAAAATCAGGTTAGTCTTTTTCTGTTAGTTTTTTATTTAATTCTAATATTTTTAAAATAGTTAACGTAAAAAAAATCGTTCATCCATGAAAGTGTAAAATTATACTACAGATAAATCCAGTCGTTCGCTTATAATTAATTTGATTATTACTTACAACTATTTTTCCTCCATTAATTTGATATTTTGAAAATTTAAATTAATATTCGGGCATGTAATTATCGTCGTTAAATTTGAAAATACATAACGGCCAATCTTTATACTAAAAGTGTCGAAGTTTATATCAACGATCAGAAAGACAAAAATATATAAGTAGAAATTATTTAAAAGAGAAAGGAAAATTAAGAAAAATTATCATAGGAAAACTTTAGTAGGAAATATTTAAAAAAATAAAAAAGTATCCAGTAGAAGAGAAAATATTTAAAAGAAAACAGAAAGAAAAATTAAATAAAATGTTATTATACCAGGATCCTAAAAAATCGGATAAAAAGATCGAAGTGCAGCCACCCTTAAGCACGCATTGGTGACCACATGTTATATACATATATATATATATATATATATATATATATATATATAATCATCGTCGTTCCATTGCCAAACGTCGTGACTAGCTATTGTACGTTTATTTTTACGTACAAAATGAGCTAGCATTCAAGGCACTATTTATATGTGATGCAGATGCCCGTGTGTATATGATGTTATACAGAGTGGGGTGCCACTGTATTCTCGGTGATAATTAAGAATTAAATAATGATGAAAGATTTCTATATCACGTGTTGGTTCGAACCACCGACCGTCAAGTTGACAGTCGAGCACTATAGCAACTACGCTCGCGACATAATATATAAACAGTGCCTTGAATGCTGGCTCATTTTGTACGTAAAAATAAACACACAATAGCTAGTCACGACGTTCAGCAACGAACAATACGACGATATGAGACACACATACATATATATATATGTATATATACATTTTTTTTCGGTACTACAGTTGTCCGGAAAGTGATCTTTTTTCGTCATTATGATCCTTTTTCAGCATTTCAAATCTTTCGCTGATCTTTTTAATTCCCTATAGCTGCTGAGGTAAATAAGAACGCTATAAAAGCATTCCTGGGCGTTTCTTGCTTGGAATTTATTCTTGAATAAACGGCGGAGTAGTAATTCTCTATAATCCAAGTTTAACCGCTTTCTCCGTATCCGGTCTACTAATGTTTTCTTTTTCCATTCTGTTTTTACTTTTTACACCGCAAACTCGCATTTCGAACGTCTGCAGTGATTTCTTCTATTTACTTATATTCCGAGTTTTTTCATCATACACAGAGTTACGCACTATGTGCAAAGCTTTTAAACTAATCATTTCCTCCTGCGGTATTTATATTTCTCTTAATTCACCTTGTTTCTTTCCGAACACAATCTTCCCAAAAATCTAATACGAGCTTTACTTTCATATAAATCTTTCGACGTAATTCGTTCGAGATAATCGAAACAATTTGCTATTATTTTGATTTTGTTTACATATACGTTTACTTTCATCCAGAACTCATTTCCTTATTCTATTGAGTTATTGCGACATTTTATCCGGCGTCTTTGTAGATGCAGTATGCTGATGATTGCGGGCCCTTTTGCACCGAGAATAAATTAACAGGACGGAAGAAGATGTTTATGAGAGAGTAGATCGATGGGGTATATGTTTAAATTTAATACGTGTTTGCTATTGCGTTTAAGTTTATTTTGAAATTTAGTCGTAAATACATATCGGCGTCATTTTATTAGCAAATAAAAAAATCAAGACCATTCGAATAATTATACAGCTGAATTTTGTCTTTAATGAAAGATTGTTCGATGGTACACAAGTTACAAAATTAATCGGATTTTTAAACGAATCATAATTTATTTTCAAGTTTTCGGAACAGTTTTTTAAAAATAAAATTTTACTTCAAATCATCACCCCGAGTCTAAGTATGGATTCTCGTAATTTATACAATGCGCTTACAATTTTTTTTTTTTTTAACATTAATAGACTTAAGTATATTCCTACTATACTCTACTGCTTACATATTAAAATAACCTTCACACGATAACGGCATTGGTCTTATATATATACATATACAAATCTAATATTATTTTGCAAATCTTACATTCGCACACCTTTGTGTTATTTTTTCATATTGTAGTTCGATAATTCACTATTTTATTCTACATCTTAATACTATCCGGTTTAAATTAATTTCCACATACGATGACTGATGGGTGTTTGTTAGTATTTAATTCCAATTTATCTTAAAAAAATATATACTATTTCATTTTTTTTTTCTTAGGTGCACCACAACTTAGGGTAAGAGGCACCGAAGCTATTTTAATTAAATGAACGGATATATATTTGTTACTTTTAAAAACTGAATGGTTTTTTCAAATTGGATTATCAGAGAGTGCCGTGTGAATTGAAATATTACCATCAGGATGGTGTTTCTGAAGTAGCCTACACGTTGTTAGCTTCGACTGTTAGAGGCTATATCGGTTGATTTTCTTTTTCTATTATGTAATTATGGGTTAATGCAGTATGTTCAATTCTGAGCCGAGTTAGTACAACATCATCACGTCACGATGGGACGATTATTCTCCATGGTCAACGTGACGTTTCGGAGTTTGTTGGTTGTGGGAATACGCTTCCAGCGTAAGTTCCATGCCTCATGAAATTGGTTTTTGATATTATGTATTTCGTCTTGTATCGGGATTGAAATTTCTGGCACTGGAAACATCTCCGCCGCTTTTTTCGCAGCGATTTTCTATTATTCTTTCAGTCAATTCATTTTTCTCTTTTCATCCTTACTTTACATCAAAACCATAGGGAAAATTTTTTTAATGAACTGTTTAATTTTTGAACGGGTCTATTGAAAGAGGCGAACGCGTTTAAATTACCCATGAACTTTATAAAAAACAAACTTAGTCAATTATGTTGATTTATTTTTTCTCTTTTCATTGACAATTCTATTAAAACCATAAGAAACCATCTTTATTTCGAAATGAATTCTATAATTTTTCAACGGGTCTATTAAAGAGGTGAAATTCGTTAAATTAACCCATTAACTTTATATATATAAAAAAAAAACTTTGTAAATTATTTTTCTTCTACTATTCTTTCAGTAGATTCACTTTTTTCTTTTTATATTGAAACCGCAGGAAACCATTTTTTCAAATGAATTGTTTAATTTTTAAATGTGTTTATAAAACAGCCGAACGATTTCAATTCCAATTAACCCATGGTTTTTATAAAAAAAAAACAAACAATCCATGTAATTTTTTTCGTTTTCTAATTGTTCTAATTTTCGAAATGGTTTAGAAAATCTGCAAAAGATTGGAAATATTAACTTTCCCTTTTGTAGTAAGTACGCGAAAACAGTATAGCGTTGTCGTTGGGTCGAAACCAAATGGCGTCATTCGCAAAAATACTCATTTAAAATAACCCGGAACGTAAGAAAATGAACCAAGAAATGGTAGGTTACCAGGAAATTCGGAAGGAACGGAACATTCACTAGGATATCCAGAATATATAATTCGTTCAAGGTTAACAACACGCCGTCTTCTCAATAATCATTATCACATCTCCTCCGGCCTGAACTGTCGATAACGGACGCGGAAATTAGCCGCAAGATATGGTTAGAGGGAGGCTAGGTAAACGCGTACACAATGGACACTAATTGAGGTTGCCGAAAAACAACGTACTTAACGAAGAGGGTGCAAATGGTGAAAGGTATAATAACAATTTCGACCATCATTCGCGATCTGATCAATTGGAAATAGGACTTTTTTTTCTCCTTATATACCTTAAAAGGCAAGCCGTCGGCTATTTTTTCGGCTTGGCCGATTGATATACCCCGGGAACCGGTTTCGATAACGCTTCATTATTAACGAACCTATAACGGAGATGATGGCGTGTTCGCAGCATCCGATTACTACTCGGCTACTCTACTAGTATTTCCCGAATAAACAGGTATATTTTTTCACCTATCCAAGAAATACATATCGATGATATACATATGTATATATATATATATGCATAAAAAACCTGTACTTGTCTTCTTAAACTAGGTTTCTTTCATTGACCACGTTTTTATTTGCTTCCTAGCTTCATAATTTCGTTCGTAGAATGATAACTGTTTATTTGTTTGTATAGATGTGTATATGACTATTCGTCTAGTCCAGTCTTTAACTCATGTCGAACCGAGTAATAATGTAAAAAATCCGGTTTGTTGTATTTTTTAATGAAGAAAATGTATATATATATATATATATATATATATATATATATATATATATATGTATGTACATGTCAAGTAACTAACTTAAACCGCCCACCCCTTTACATAGAATTTCCGCATTTGATCAAAATCTCTTCTTTTTTTTTTATAAATGTTTTCCTAAATTATATTAAAGTTTATTTATCCTAGTCAATGGGGAAAAATTAAAAATAATTATTTAAATTTCGCTCAAATAAAAAATCTAATAATTGAGGGGAATTTTAATTCATTTCAAAATATTTGAAGTGTTAAATGTAATGTTTCTTACGAAATGAATAAATATGTACTTAAAATCGTCAAGATAAAAAATATAATACCACCTTATTTATGAAATGTACAAAAGTTAAAAACAAAAATAAAATAAAAATGTAAAAATATAATTGATTTATTACCCAAAATGAGCAAAGTGAAGACACAGGTATTCAATTGTGAATATGGTTAAGAACACAATCGAGAAAATTAGTGATACCAGAAAATTTATACATACACAATTACGCTGAACAGCCAGAAAAATAAAAAATTTCCCTCTAATATAAAACTATAATCATTTTGTTATTTTCTGTTCTTTTATTTTTTTTATATATTTTTTTATAAATTGTACGTATTTTAATATATTTTTTATGTTCACTTGATAATGACTTAATAGCCGAAAAGTATTGTTGTATATATATATACACATAAATTAGCGATTTTAACTACTTTTTCGCTGTTTATTTTATTTTCAATTATATTATGTGAATCTCCGTATGCCGTTTGTAACTACCCATGGCTATTACAGCATAAGGAGACATGCGTCTAATTTATACGTACGCTGGAAGTCCGCTTTCTCTGGCGAAAGCCAGGATTCTAACTATTGATTGAGGGTGGTTTGAGAGGATTTTCTGTGTCGGGTTCTGTATTTTTTGTTTTAAACTATGTAAGTGTTTGGCAGTGTAGATTAAGTGTATGACTGTTGGTTCCGTTAAATGTCCTGTTAGTGGAGTGATTTTGGTATATAGATAATTGTGTGATATGGTTGTATACGTAGATGATATTCTTTTCTGTTTGTGTCATCTGGAGAAAGGTTCTATGATTGATTCTATGTTTCTCAAAAAGGTTGATTCGTGAGTACGTGTGCTAATGTTGATGGAGATGATGAGTATTCTGGATTGGTGAAAATATCATAGACCGACTACCGCGCATATCAAT
Organism: Coronaproctus castanopsis; assembly: GCA_032883995.1. Lineage (NCBI taxonomy): Eukaryota > Metazoa > Arthropoda > Insecta > Hemiptera > Monophlebidae > Coronaproctus > Coronaproctus castanopsis. The sequence goes on along the minus strand of CM065052.1, from coordinate 188,412,773 downwards.
GTGACTTGGGATCCACAGGAAGCATCGTTCAAATCCTTCCTTGTGTAGTTTGTGTAGATCGTGTTGAATTTCTAACATTAGTGGGTTCTTGTCGTATTAATTAATAATTGTTTGTTTTTTTTTTAAATTTTCGTCGTCCGATTATATTTTTAATTTGAATTCGTTATTAGATTTTTTTGCGGTTTATTTATAATTTTTATTCGTATTTTGCTTCCGCGTGGTCGTACATACTTCAAATGTTATTGTACGATATGCAATCTAATGACACGATTAATCAAAAAGGCAAACTTCAATTCTAGAGGCGGTGGGGTGATGTGACTGCACAAAAGGATGCAGAAGTTGGCGCTATATCGAAACAATGAAAGCGTCGTAGAAATGAAAAATACCGAAAGAAAGCTAACTCAGGGAGAAAGTTAAGTATTTAAGCGGCGTATTATCGGAGGACAAAAATTTAACATGCTCTACATTACATCGGACAAGGTTGAAGGGAAGAGAAATGAAATACATTAATATTTGGGGACCAGTGGGTAGAGCTTAATCGGGGCTGGTATCAGAAGAGAACGTCAGTTTTAACTATTACTCGATCGCTAACGTTCTGACTTACTGAGGAGAAATAGAATAAATATTTTTTTATTGTAGTTTTTCTTTTATATCTTTCTACCATTTATATTAATTCGATAATTTTACTTTCTATCCTTCAGTCTTGACAAAAATCGTTTGATTTAATTTATATTTTGTTCGCTATTTAACTTTCCTATAAGCGTCATACCATTTAGTACGAGTGAATAAAAACCTTTCAACGAATGTGGAACATAACGGAAAAATAAATGATAAAGGCGGTGATGACGACGAGGATAATCGTATTAATAACGAGAAATTATTTAAAACACGATGAATTTGATTTGTTTATGTCGTAGATGTAATTGACGCTTCGATTAGTTAACATATAAGTGATTTTTTATATGTTTCTTATACCATTTAAGCGAGGTACGTACCTCCGTATAATTCTGATAACGACGATTTTTGTTTACAAATTTTCATCCGCTAATTCTTACAACACATGAGAAGGAACCATAAATTATTAACGCTAGGGCTACTACTCATGACGATGATCTCGATCGTCAAGATCTAACCAGTATAAAGGAAATGATTTTATTACAACTTTGCTTAACCACTAGACGCGATGTATTACGAGCACAAGAAACGCAAATGGTACGCAGATAGCAGCGGAAATACCACACGGTAAGTACGGTAACGCTATTTTTGTTAAGCCAGGAACTAACCTTTACTCAATAAACAGTAAAAATTCTCAATATGGAAGAAATTAAAATAGAAAACTGTACCGTCATTTCTTGTATAAACCACAACATGTACTTTTCCACCGATTACAACTTCAAACTACAGCAATAGCAGAAATAAAGTGTAATTGGTAATTGTAATAGCTATTCGGAAGTATGGGTTATATTCGGCCAAACATCGATGGTGATCTTGTGGACCGTTGGGCTGAAACGGAGAATCTAGAACTTATATGATTTAAAACTACCGCCGTCATTTAATTGCGCACGATGGAAACGTGGTTACAACCAAGATCTTGTTTTTGTAAGCAGAAAATCGCTGAGTTACCAAGGATATTGCTCAGTCTAAAACTCGCAATATCGTTCTGTAGTAATACAATTTAAACCTGCAGTTAGGCCAATACATGTATCTTTTTTCCATCGCTTCAATTTCGAGAAAGCAAAATGGAATGAATTTCCTACATATTTGGATAATAGAATAAAGTGTATAGAACCAAATGCCAGTTCATATGAAGCCTTCGTGAGAAAGATAAAAGTATTCCGAGAGGATGACATCACAGAATTGAACAAGAACACGCTAGAACTTGGAACTAAACAACGCGTATGAAAGAAACTTCAAAATTGATCCATTCTCAGTGGGAACCTTGGCGGTTCGAGGGCATGTTATTGCTAGTATCAGCGACGCCCGAAAAAATCGATAGATGGAAATTATTGAACCACTGGACATAAAACATAACGGCAAGAGAGATGGACACTGGTAAAAAAATTCAGTGGATACCCCTTGAAAAGCAAAAAAAAACAGCTAAAGTTACTGACCAAGTCGCACATCAACTGTTACTAAACGGCAAGCCAGCTGAAGGAGCCCGTATTAAGAAAGTTAAACTAAAACAAGCGTATTAAGATGAACATATAGCTGTCTTGATTACTCAATGCAGCCATCAGTACTCTTAAAAATGGCAAGACGCCGATGTTGATGTAACTGCAGAACAAAATAAGTACTTTTGACCAGGAATGCGTATGTGGATTTTACACAGAGTGAATAATAAGCCGATATTTAAATCATGGAGAGAAGTCAAGGTAATTGTTCTACTTAAACTAGGGAAATCTCCTGGCAATGCCACTAATTATCGACCGATCTTTCTCCTTTGTTATACGTTTAAACTATTTGAGAGACTACCGCTTTCCAGAATTGCTGATACCATAGATTTAGCGTTAATTTCATAACAAGCGGTCTTCCGACCCAGTAAGCTGAACAGATACTTAACCTAATACAGCATATCGAAGATGGTTTCGAGAAAAAATTAATCACAGGTACAGTTTTTACACATCTATCAGCAGCTTATGATACAATGAGCCATCGTTCATTACTAAGTAAACTATATAATATCAGCGGTGGTTATAAATTTACTATTAAAAAATCGACGATTCGTTAGACGGGAAGAGTAGCCGGCTGGAGAAGACAACGTATCGGGCTTTCAAGGGGAAGTCTATTAGCGCAAATATTATTCAACCTATTGGCCAACCTATTCTTAAAGGCATGAATCATTTTATCTATTCTGACGGCCAATGACTGTAGACTGGTAAGGATTGTGGTTCGAAGTAATCGAAGAAGGGCTCTCCAGTACTTTAGGAAAAGTAGAACAATACTACTTACAGAATCATGTGAAACCAAATCCAAAAAACTCAGTGAACCGCTCTTCACCTGAAAACAGAGACGCTAACAGACATCTAGAAATAACATGGCAAGAGACAAAAGTGGATTTTAATGAGTGTCCGATGTACTTCAGAGTTATCCTTGATAGAACTCATGAAAACTGCCTGAACACAAAAATGAAGATTGCAGTCAGGAATTAAGCTAGCTGGCAGCTTTTGGGGCATTAGCCTGCATACGCTGCGATCAATGGCGTTATTCACTCAACTGCATAGTATAGCTTAATTAGGTCCTTGCAAAACATGTCAACAACGCGCTAAACGAGGGCTGCCGCATTATCACACGGGTGTTTAAAACCGACATCTGTCAATAAACTTCGCACGCTTTTCTGTATTGCTCCACCCGCTATTAGATGGCAATTAACTTCCAGCACTGAAAAAAGCAAACAGAAAACGGATGGCCGACATACGATGTTTGAACATAAACCAGTTGAACGAAGATTGAAGTCTCACAAACAGTTTAATGACAATTATCAAGCCATTAACAGAAAGCCAGAAGCCCGATCGACATAATACCTGGAAGAAGAATGGGTGCAAATTTCTCCAGGAACCAAACTGAAATATGGAACGTAGCGTAATAGTTGTCCACATAGAGGCGATTTCAATGACCAACTAAAGCTGCATAGAAACAGCGGCAATAACTGGGCAAAGCACGTGTAACATATAAAGATCCTAAATAAAAATATTCCAACGAATGTCGATTGTGCGGAGGAAATGAATGATAATGGCTGCGATGATGGATAATAATATTAGTAAGAAGAAATTATTTAAAACGGGAGGAATTTGCTTTATGTCATAGATTTGACTGACATCAGCGAATATAGGTGTTTCTTACACCTTTTACTGTAAGTAAATAAAACAGTTCTAGCAAATGTCGATCGCGATGGAACAAATAAGTGATAAATATGGTGATGATGTTGACAATAATAATATTAGTAAGAAGTATTTATTTAAAATGGAATGAATTTGCTCTATTTATGTTGTAGATTTAACTAACATTGCGGTTAATTAACGTATAAGACATTATAATGTGTTTTTGAAAATTACATCATCCGTTTTAAAAATCATCGTATCGAGAGCCTTGTCGCGATATAAAATTGTTTTTTTTTTTACTACCTTCAATTTCGCTACGTATCTTCTTCGTCGATCACTCGATCCGAGCATCGTGAGTCTTATGAGCTAAACAATCCTGCGCCATTTTGCTCTGTCTTCGACCAATCTTATCCACTGACATAGTGGTATTCCGACCAGTTGCTTTATTTGATCAATGTATCTTAACGGTGTTCTCCCACGTTTCCTGGTACCTTCCATCTTGCCTTGTATAATCTGCTTTTCAAGACCATTATTCCTGAAAATATATCCTACATAACTAATAATCCTTTGCTGTACCACGTCTTTCAACCGTATATTTATTCCCAGCTCCTGCAATATTGAGATGTTAGATCGTTTTGCCGTTCATGGTATTCTCGTCATTCAGCAATACATTTCAAACGCCTCTATGGTGCGAACGTCTTTTTTCTTGAGAGTCCAACATTCCGAAGCATAGAGGAAGATTGACATCACTAATGTATTCACTATACGTATTTTCGTCAGCATAGTTACGTCGTGACTCTTCCAAATTCTAGATAATCTAGACATTGCTGTCTTTGCAATTGCAATCCGCCTTTTAATTTCTTCAGTGCATCCTCCTCTGCTGGTAATAATCGTCCCGAGATATATATATATATATTCGTCTACCACTTGTACGTCGCCCATATGTTGTATACGGTTATTTTTATTTTGTTTATCGATAATCATAATTTTACTTTTACTTTTATTTATTTCAAGTCCGATTTCTTGACCTATGACTTTACGTATAGACGGGTATTATCAACGTCGATCGAGTATTAGCATTTATTAATTTGTACAGAATTATTCGGTTAATCGAATTTTATTAATCGACCTGTGTGAGTTCTATGCGCAGGTTTAATTTAACAATTATTGACGGTAATACGAAAATAACTGTTATATTGCCTCGTTACACTAGATTTAACAGGCAAATATGGAATTATATAAACAGCGAAAAAAATAAAGAAATCTATAAATTTTTCGTTCACTATCGGATTATTCTATAATAAAGTCTGTATTTTCACTTTGCTACTTTTTTTTTATCTGGTACGTTAATTATTTTCTTACATTTTATACTTTTCATTTATATTTAAATAATTTGTGCATATATATATTTTTATCTCCATCTGATAATAGCTAAATTGCCAAAAAACTTTGTAGTCTTTATATATATATATATATATATATTATAATACTTTTTTATTGTTTATTTATTTTTTTTGCTACATTACTCACTAGTCGAGATATTAAATTATTAAAAGAATAAAGTGATAAAGATAAATATCGCAATCCGCCCTCTACCGTAATAAATAAAAACCGAGTTCGATAAAGATATCTAACAGATACTTTTTCATTTAAGGAAAGAAGTTTTGAATAAGGAATATCTAACACCAAACTGAGATATTAAATAACCGTGATTAAACTGGAGGCATTACACGATGCACAGGTTATGACAAGAGAGTGAAAAAAAAAGGTCATTAAACGATCAGCTAGAAATTGCAGAGAGAAAGACTAGTTCCAGCGAAACCAGATGGAAAATACATGTACCAACATATAGGGTCTGAAAAAAGAGAATTAATTTTTTTTTTAAATAATAATAATACGCAGAGACCACGTATGAACTGAGGATTGTACCTGAATATATAGAACAGCGATTAACTAACATTGAAGAGGAAACAATTTAACCGCAAAGGATTCACGTAGAAACGGAAAGTGGTACTTTGCGAATCGAAGAAAGGAAAAAAGATACAACTGAAGGATAAAATCAGTTTGGGAAGAGAGATAAAGCAGAATGGCATGACTAGTTTGTGGTCCATCAGTAGCTGATTAGAAATAATAATAATAATAATGCGCCTGTATGTAGTTATACATATTGCAGACGACGAGGAAGGATTATTAACCAATTTAGTCAGCGCAGCAGGCAAATACATCGATGCAAAAAATCTGGAACACGTTTAATATTTAGCACGTATCATCACGGAAAACGTATACTATGTAGCAAAGAGATCCGACGGCGAAGAATTGCAATGGCCAAGCGCTTAAAAGACATTTAATAACGCAGAACATACGCTGTCTATAGGATTATGGAAACTTATTGTCAAATCGTATATATGAGTAGTGACATTGTACTCCGCGGAAACACGAACCTGAAAAAAAAAGAGATTTACAGAAAATAGAAGCTTTTGAAACGCGGTGCTGGCGATACATGCTAAGTCGATAAAATTCCAGATAAAGAAGTTTTTAATAGAATACAAGAAGGATCATTCTTGAAAATGATTAGAAACAGAAGAACGAAATGGATGCATTAAAAAATATTATAGGAGGAAAAATCCCTATTTGCAGGTCGAAAGGAAGACCTATGATATTAATACAGACGTTCGTTCGATCTTATGGAGCAGAGTAAAGTAAATTATTTTATATTATTAATGTTACTCCCAACATCCATTGTAACGCGTTATTCGTTGATGTTTATGCACATCGTGTATATTAATCATATCATGATTTGAGAAAATCTTACAATTATATAGATTAGATCTCTAGACGTGAACATAAATATGTGGAACGGAAAATGTCAGCAGAACGGGAAAAAATCCAGGACTTGGATGATACGGGTGAACCAATTCAAGAACTAATACACCGATATATACTAAGTGATAGGCAACATTGGAAATATTTGGGGAAAGCCTACATCCAGCAGTGGGTTGACACAGGCATAAGGTAAAAACGTAATACATATATATTATTACCAACGATGAAGTACCGAACATCGTATAGTTAATGATATTGGGTAGAAAAATAAAAATCACGTGGAAGACAGTCTTCAAAGCGACAGGTTGGGCCGACGTGATGGACATTTAATGATTTAATTAATCGATGAAATAGATCTAATAACATATTACTGGCAACTTGTGACGTATACCAAAGCCAATAAATGATGATGTTATATGTATTATATATACATTAAACGTTAATGTTTTTGAACTTTATACGTGCAATTTAAAAATTAAATGAGTTAGCTTCATGTTTACAATAATTATATTTATAAAAATCGAAACACGCGTATGTAACTCGAAATATAGTACATTTAAAAAAAAAAATGATTTGTTTGTTGACGTTTTATAAAGAATACGTTATCTATAATTGTAGAACCTAGTGTATTAGTTCGTCTGAAATACCTGTTTCTCATCCGTTAACGTGATTACACGTTATTATTTAATAACGTTATTTTATAATAACGTTATCTTCCTGAACGCAACGAAATAGTAACAACGTTCCACCTGTAACGGACTCTTATCTCTAGGATAGAAGTTAAAAAGCTAACGTTCAGAGAACTCTAGCGGCCGAAATGAATTATTAAGGAAATTCGACCACCCTTATTATTACCTATATATTATAGATAGATATTATACGTTATCGGTTTATTCGAAGGCGATAAGTTATTAACGTTAATTAATCGCGATAATAAAAACATACCACGGTATTCAATAAGATATGTGAAATGACGTGACGTAACACACGTTACATATGTGCGTATAATACGATAAGAATTTATCCGAACGATCATTCACTAATTTATACATACGTAGAGAAAGACAGACACGGTAAGAGAAAGGAAGACCGAAACGAATACAAATGATCGCGAACGAACACAAACGAACAGCAACTGAAACGAACTAAAAGGAGCGCGAAAAAATCAGAGCCAGCGGCGATTCGACGATTTAGTAACTGGTTAGAGGCGATCGGTGGTCAACCGGATACTTTATATCTACGCTTGAAGCTATCCTCCGCACTTCTATAATATCCTCTAAAATATCCCGATCGAATCGGGGGCAGCAGTTAGAAATACCAGTTTTTAGTTAGTTCCACGACGAAGGGGTGGGTGTTGAATCGTACAGCAAATACGGCTATTAACCGACTGTCAGTACTGACGGAGGGTAGAGGGGATTTCAATTTAAAAGTTATGTCCCGTATTCCATAAGTTCGGTTGGTTGCTACGGTTGATTTTCTCGTTATGATTACATCGCCTTTTATTATTATTGTTTTAAAACGGGATAGATTTAGATTTAGATGTAGATTTAGGGGACACATGATAATATAACATAAATTTCGATTTTGCTAAGAAGAAAGTAACGATTCTTCCCCGGGCAACATTAAATTTCTATTTCGTTCTTCCCTCAATTCTTCTATTAGTTCTGAATCAGTCGATCAATAATAATAATAATATTGGTCCATTCCTAGAATATGTGTACATCTCAGAATTGAACGGTGCTTGGATAGATTGATGTATTTCTCTAAACACGATAAAAAAAAATAGAAAAAAGTGCTGAAAAATTTTTTAATATAAATTACACTCTTTCAAATTTTACTTGTGTGATTGTAAACATGAAAGAAGTCGAAGTTTCTCCGTTATAGCGATAGTGTCGATTGAGTTTTTATTTTAAAAATTACTTTTAATAACAATAAACAAAATGTTTATTTTTTGTTAACATTAGGTTTTTTGTTTTTTTTTTTAAGCAGGAGGGGGAATCTTCGAAAGACACTGATATATTTATAAGCACGATATATATTTTTGAGAGCAGCACATGTACTCAGCAAGTGTTGCCGGATTCCAAAGAAATCAGCGCGTGGGATTTTTACCCACTAAAAAAAACCACTATCCCTCTGTTGAAAAAAAGAGAAAAATATACATGTAAATATAGAGGTCGATGAACAAATGCAAAGACCTCCACATTATAGTAACATAATATGTGATGGAAAAGGATGAAAAATACATAGTCCCTTATTCTAAAGAAAGCATATAACGAGTTTGTGATTTATAAAATATTACATTAAATTATAATAAATCTTGATGTGAACTTATATCATAGTATAAATAATAAATTACTGTATACGCTTGTGACTTACAAACTTAAAAATAAAAGAATAACTGTTATTAAAGAAAAGAATATAAGATAACACGAAAGAAAATAAAAAATAAAAACAACTTAATGACTTTAATGTAACTATATGAATTCACTGTTTTTATAAAACAAAGTATCATCTTAATAAATGAATATACGTGTAATCATTAACCAGTAAGAGTTACGCCATTATCTACAAAAATAATACCTAGTAAAAGACTTAATAAGTAAAACAGCCGACCATGATATTATCGATATTGGGATAACGTTTGAATTAAAACAATGAACAAGATATTTCTTAAACTTTACTTAATTTAAATTTTAATCGCATAATTTCTTCCGAATACTCTAAGAAGGTTTTATGAAACTTATAAAATGGAAAGCATTTTGATTACTGGACCCCAAACTTAACACGAATAAAAGGCCGGACACTGAAACAATGTATGTCTAATATCATCGTCAACTGATGAACATAGAGAGCATGATGGAGACAAGCTTAAACCTATACAAATATGATCCGAGCTTACCGTGCCCAGTTAATAATTGCACATTATAAAAAGCGATATTACTTTTTTTGTTTTCAGTCTCGATGTAAGTTTTCCTGCCTGTAAGTTCAGCGTCCCACCTTTGCTGCCATTCCTTAACAAGCATCATGTAGATATGTTTTTTATATTGCTTATAAAGCAGCTGCTGAGGGCACAGTAGAGAATCCAGGGACTGTAATTGTTGAATGTGAAGATCATTATTGAGAAGCCTAAAGGCCCCAGCAGCGGCCCTCCACATAAGATAAGATAAAGATTCAGGGAAAGACACTACAGATGACAGCTGAATTTGGTGTTGTACGATACAAAGAAGAAATGCGAAGCAAGAATTTGCGCTGTTGTTTATTAACACAATCTAACACCGTCCTATAAACATAAATTGCAACCCCATAACCATAGATGGACTGCACAATGCCTTTATATAGGATTAACCTTTCCTTAAAAGCAAGTCCCCGAGAGTTATTTTGAATCCGAAGTAATTTATTATAAATGATAGTACATTTAGCTGAAATATTTTTAACACGCGGCATGAAGGTGAATTTTTCGTCAATAACAATACCCGGATATTTTAATTCCTTCGTATGTTCAATGGTGGAAGAAGATAATAATTCTAGTGTTTTCTCAACTGTACAACCAAAGAAGGATTACTAACGACAGAGAATTTACACTTTGTTGGAGAGAAAGTTAAACCTGATATTATAGATTCTAAGTATTTGGATACATAGGGTAAACTTAAGAAACTCTGAATCTTTGAAGATTTAAAAATAAGACAAACATCATCCGCATAAGAGATAAGATGACAACATCAATTTTATGATGAACTACAGAGTACATTCCAAAGAGTGAGACCCAACACAAAGCCTTGGGGAACATCACAGATGGGATTTTTGTGGACTTGTCTCCAATGGTAACGGAGCAGTCCTCTGATAGGAATAATCAATAACTGTATCGAGAACGTACGGATTAATTTTACTACTTTTTACTACTTCTGTAATAGCAGACCACCTGCAATTATCAAAAGCACCCTTGATATCATAGGAGACGACTATACCACAGGACAATTCTCTTTAAGTCCATCTTTAATCAAAGTAACCAAATGGAAAACTGAATGCTCTGAAGAGCAACCAGATCTAAAACTATATTGATTAACTTGCAAGATATTTTTTGCTTGAATTTCCTCAATCAAAAGTGTATTAATATTCGGTTACATTCAGTTAGGTTAGGTTAGTTAGAAGTATGGTTAATGAAAAAAGGACTCTCCACCGACCGTGTTGTAAACATCGACGAAAATCACATGTAGACAGAAATGTCAGCTAATCTATTCTGCCGATAAAATTTATCAGTTACATCGGGTGGAAACCATTTTCTTATAAGTCTAATTTTACCGCTGTTTTAATTTTTCTTTCACTATTAACTGTTTATTATTATATTCGTTTCTTTTTCTACATTGTCCGTTCGAATTTTTACGTAATTTCGTTATTTGATTTTATTATAGTCATATTCGTACTTCATCATTTTCATTCTATGAGGGAAAAAAATGGTTTCCGCGAATTTTTAACTTCATAACTCGTTAAAACTAGTCATTTTTGACAATTCTGAAAATAATTGCTAAAATCGGGGTTTCTACAAGTATTCTAGGAATATAGCTAAATATTACTTAGCTTAGGTAGCCGAGTAGATTACTAATTAGTAACGACCGTAATTAAAAATTGATTACTTCTTCGAGGATCTGGGTGACCCAGATAAGACGGACGGTTTTGTTGTTTTTTGAATAGCTCAAAAAATACTCGACCAAAATTTTCAAATGAATTTTATTTCAAAATAAGATAGATTAGCTTAAAATCATTTGTAGAACACAATATCGTTCAGATGACCATTCAGCGTTTACAAAATTTTCGAGCATAGGTCGTTGAATTTTTGAAATATTTTCAGAAATCCGAGTTTTCAGTTTTCCAGATTTCGCGGACGTGCTTCGTAAAGGCGGCTTTGAAGGTAGCCACACAAAAAAATCGCGTAAATTTAATTTTTTTTTTCGATAACGTTCCACTCGTCTTTATAGGATGTCATGATAACTTAGACAAAAACGAATCCCACATACTAACATCTTGTAATATTCTCGTAACACTTAGAACCGAGCACAGCCTTTCTCCTTCCTTACCAAGTTACTCGGTCATATAAACTATATTTTCCGATTACTGCATTCACTTAACCTTTCAAATGTGATTAAGTTTCTGACCACATATGGCCCATTAGAGCAGCCGGCGCCTGTACAATAATAATAATAATAATAGTAATCATAATATTTTATCTTTATCAACTCGTTATACAATCGGCTTTTGATTATCAAATGGATAACATTATCGCGAATCACAGTAAAACACGAGTTATATTTCTTACGTTTAATGCCGGTAGTAAATTCTTTAATCAATTATCTTTTTTTCCAATATTTTATGCTTCTCTTATTTTATCAGTCACATTGAATCGGTGTAGATTATTTTAAGATTTCCCATTTGTTTGTTCGGATTCTTCGTCATTTTTTCATCATTATTATTTAATCGATCACCGTCGCTATAGATCCCTTACTCCTACTGTAAGTGTGTTCACATTCAGGAGATCGTTCGTCTGTAATTAAAACCATCCGCGATAAATATCGAACTGTATAATGTTATTCAAACCATATAAGGGGCTATACGTATAAATCATACGACAACCGAAATACGAGCTCATTAATATTCCCGTTTCTACTCTTTGCACCTTTTTCTTCTTAACCCATCCGTCGCGTTTCATCTAGTTCATCCCAACACAATTTATATTCATTTTTTTAATTGGATACTTTTTTTTTATAAATCTTCCACGATAACGACATCATCTGGAAATATTCAAACGTTTACCGGATCCGTGGTGTAAAATTATTAAGCGTTCATATAAGCGGTAGTTATACGAATACCGATTTCCGCGATGATATGTTATTTCTTTCAATTGTTAACGAATTCCCAGTTCGAACCTTAAACGGTTCATTTGGACAAATTTCATTAGGTTCTCGTGAAAACTTACCTTATTTAAAATTGAATTTTCGGATATATAATCAAATGATTCTTCTATATCGAAAGAAAGAAAGAAAAGAAGTATATTTTGATTGATTAAATTTTACAAGAAAAGAATAACTTATAATATCATACCGTTCTACCATTCCGAAATATAATAAATTAACCGATAAATTTAATAATAATTTTTTAAAAATATACATTAATGATAGTTATATACATTTATCGCTTAATGAAATTTACAGGAAAAATTAAACATGCAACAACGTGTAATTAATAAGTAAATTTTAAACACAATGGTTAAAATAATTTATACAATTTAAAGAGAAAAGAATACAAAAATATATCAAATAAAATTTATCTATAATATCATCGAATTTTAAACCTAATGCTACCCTAGTAAGATATGTTTAATTCGTCTATGTTTATATTTTTTATACCCGTGTCGTACAGACTGATATCGTAGTTTCCAATTTCATTGACATTTTGGTCAGCAGATATTGTATTAAAAAATTTTAAGGTCCTGTTTTTTATTATTTCTCGTATACAGGGGTAGTTTAAAATGTCATGCATTGTTTTAATGGGCGTGTATCTGGGTTTGTTTAACACTATTCTTAGACAATGATTTTGTAATCGTTGTAATTTGTTCATATTACTTAGGCAGGTGTTCGACCATACAGGACTAGCATAAAGAATTTTAGGTTGAATTACCTGATTATAAATCAAAAGCTTGTTCACAGGTGATAGCGTAGATTTCCTGTTAAATATTGGAAACAGCATACTCATTTTTTTATGTTCCCCTGTAGATACACTCGTTAATATGTTTAGTAAAAGTTAGCTTACTATCTAGTGTTACACCGAGATAATTTACTTTAGATTTCCAGTCTAAGTACTCATTATGGAACAAAGTCATTTATAGCGGGTTTACGCTTTGTGAAAATAATAGTCTCTATTTTACTATCGTTAATTTTAATTTTCCACTTATGAAAGTATTTGGATATTTTATTAATTTCAGCGGTTAATCTGTTATTAATCGTATCAATACGGTATGATGACGTCAGCAGAGCAGTATCGTCAGCATATAAATTAACATCAACTTTTTTTTAATTGTACTAATATCATTTATGGAAATAATAAACAAGAATGGACCAAGGATGGTGTCGCTATGTTTTCTAAATCTAATGAGTAATATTTTCTCAAAAATTTTGCTAATGTTACTGAGCAGACTAACAGGTCGTATATTTTTCATCGAGGAAGCATCGTTGCCAGGTTTAGGAAGAGGTACAATTAAGGACAGTCTCCACGACAGAGGGTAGTAGCACAAACGAATGCAGGAATTAAATAACACTGTGAGAGCAACTACACCTTTACGAGATAAATTTTTAATCATTTTTACGCTAATTTTATCGTGTCCGGTAGAGTATGTATTTCTTAGTGATCTAATGCAGTTCTTGACCTCTTTCGGTGAGGTTACGTCAGCATAGTTTAATGCAGATACGTTATTTGTTAAAAATGTATTTATTGTTTGTTTTAATATCCGCTCGTGGTATCGTTTGGACATTGCTTTATTCTGTTCATGTATATTCTGAAAGTGTTCTGCTATAAGCTCAGCTTTATCTTCGTTTGAGTACGCTACTATATTTGATTCGTAGAAAACAAAATACCGGACATCGTATCTAACTCAGGCTGGGCTACGACTAAGTGAACTATAGATTACTAAGAAACAAATTCACAAATTGGGATATGTTCAGAAACATTAGATTGAAAATAACCCAGGAACTGAAAATGTATAGGCAACGTTTCATTGAAAATTGCTACTTACTTGATAATATTTCTAACAGGAAAGTTTCTCTAATTATATGGTCAATCTAAATTACAGAACAAGATTATTCTTTATGGAAGACAACGCGCTGTTTTAAACGTCTAGTTGCTAAAATACCACTTTTGAAAGATGAATTAGGTAATCGTCGTGATGAAGAAAAATTCGAGAATATTCTAACCGAATGACATTCAAACAAATGTATTTAATAGAATAGAATTGCCCGGACAGTCAATAAAACTTGCCACTTCACTCGAAGTAGCAGGAGAAATCGATAACTACTTGAATCCTAAAAAATCGTCAGGAATTTACGAAATCGCGCCGGGACTATTAAAACAATTCTCAAGGAAAAGTATCATACTGCTTACCATATATAATGCTTTTATACGATTGGAACACGTACCAAAGTGTTTTAATTTAAGACGTTACTTCTTATCAGTTTGGTTTTCGCAATAAACATTCAACTATCGATTAATTACATCGTGTAACACATCGTTAATAGAAAAAGCATTTGGCGAGAAAGAAATACTGTTTAACTGTGTTTCTGAACAGTTCACATGGTCGTACAACTCACCTTTAAGTCAAGTAGTAATTGAATCGATTTATTTTTGTAGTTAGCCGATCGTTGATTCTGTGTGTCATATGAAGACGCTACATCAACACTACAAGCGCCGCAAGGTAGTGTCTTAGGACCTATTCTGTACTCATTATACACAGCGGATGTACCAATATTGCAATGTTCGCTGACGATACAGCAATATTATCAATAAGTCGTTTCCAGGCTATATCTGCAGCGTGCTTTAGTTTGACCGTATATATAAAATAAGGTTTCACGACTAATATTTAAGTATATACATCTTTCTTATATGTTTCGTTGATCGTCTGAATTTATAACTGTTTAAATTCTATTTTACTATACGTGCATGTCATCATCATGATAGCATAGTATATTTATAAAGTATTGTTATATAAATAATGTATGGTGTAATAACAAATAATAATATACATATATGTATGTGCACATACAACGCACACACACACAAACACTCAAATATATATACACATATAATATCAGATACGTTAACAAACTATAATTGATGATATTACATTGTATGATCAAAACTTAGCGGCAGTAGATTAACTTACAGCCCACAGTCTGGTAATATTTATTATACGTAAGTGAACGTTTATTAGCAAATAATTAACCTAACCATACAATTTTTTTTTCATTTTTTCTTTATTTTTTTTTGTTGATTTTGTAATTTTCTAAATTATTTTTTTATTTTTATTTTTTCAATTTTTGGATTTTTGAGTTTTTTACTTACTAACTTAAAAATAAACATTAAATAAAGATGAATTTTTTAAAGTTAACAAAGATTGGATTCAAATCGAGAATTGACAGTATAGTTACAAAATTCTTTAAAATATAGGAAATGCTGATTAATAAATAAACTATTTAAGACGTTATCAGTAATATTAAAGCTATGATTAAAATACAAGTATTTTTTACTTGAAATCTGTACACATAGCAATTAAACTTACCATTATAGTTTTGATGCTTTAAATCATAAATTATTTTATGATTTTTAATTAATAAAGCAATTGGCCAAATGCTAAAATTTAGATTACCAGCTTGATAACCAACAATTTTAATATATATACGTAATTAATAGCTTTTAATTTTTTAAAAAATATTAACAGTTAATCTATGATAAAAAATGTTGGAATAATAAACTAATTTACTAAGCACAAAAAAGTATAGTTATTGGACACATTATATAATTTATTGTGTACATTTAGAATTTTACTAATAGAACTAACCAACATAGTCTGAATGCAAATTAAAATTTAATTCGCAATCGATCATAGTACCCAAATATTTAATCGGATTAACCTGAACCAAATTTTGCTTATTTAGTGTAAATTTTACAGTTGGGTTATGAAAAATCATGTATTTTGTTTTACTTACATTAATGTCTATCCTAGCGTTAAAATTAAAGAGTTAAAACGACTAATGTAATGATTACAAAGTGACTGCAGCTCCGGTTGTAAGCTGTCCGGGTGGCTTGAGCATTACCTTATGATCATAGGGGGTTTCAACTTTACTGTTACTATTGTAGCAATAAAACTTTGATAATAATAATCATAATACATATAATGACGTATGTACCGTTTGGAGTGTCGAATTAAATCTTGACTCCGAATAACTAAACAAATTTAATATTTTGTTCGCTTTTAGATCGGCATTGATACTAAATATTATTCCCTATTTCATATATTAATTAACCTCTATATAGCTTTCGTATCGAACGATCTTTCTATACGACACATAGGATTATATTCACGAATATCATCATCATCATCATTGTCGTATTGTTCGTTGTCGAACGTCGTTACTATTGTACGTTTATTTTTACGTACAAAATTAGCTAGCATTCAAGGCACTATCTATATGCGACGTAGATGCGCGCGCATATGATGTTATACGGAGTGGGGTGCCGCTGCCTTCTCCGTGATAATTAAGAATTAAATAATGATGAAAACTTTCTATGTCGCGTGTTAGGAACCCGTCGAGTTGACAGTCGAGCACTCTAGCAACTACGCCACCGCAACAAAAGCTTGCAAATTAATTTTTGTTTATCGTGATTAAACTGTGTTTTTATTTTGTTTTATTTATAATTTATCTTTTAAAAATGCATTTGTATACATAGTGAATCACCGAGTTTGGGAAGTGATGTATATCTTCCTTTTATACAGTCTTATGTATTATCTTTGAACACATGCTGTTATACGAAAAAAATAGTTCATGGGGAGCTACACTACATATTCTCCGGGTGTCAGCTCTGGCACTGTTTCAGTCGCAGAATACGCCTGCCCAGTGTGGTGTAACTTAGTACATACAAAGCATGTCGATATCGCCCTAAATGAAAGTTGTTGGATTATCGTGGGCTGCTTAAAACCTACACCGGTACATAAAATCATAGTTCTCTCCGGCATCGCTCCACCAGCAATTAGACCCAAACTAGCAGCTAATGCAGAGAAAAGTGCACAAGAAGCAGATAGTCGTCACTTGCTATTTGGATACATCCAGTAGCGGCGGAGATTGAAATCGCGGAGAAGTTTCATGGTCGTAACAAATCCACTCGGCGCCAAGCCTGAGGAGGTACGCTTAACGGCTTGGAAAGAGGAACACAATAAAATTATACAAAGCCGCTGGATTGAACCAGCAGAAAACTTTCCAATAGGTGCAGATCGGATTACCAAAAGTGGAAATCTCTTAATAGATTAAAGACTATGGTTGGACGTACAGGAAACAATATGAAGAAATAGAACATTAGTAAAAGCTCCACATGTGACTGAGGTGAATCACAAACAATGGAACACCTCTTCGAATGTAAAGCTTGTCCGCACAACTGTACCTTTAACGACGTCCTCAAATTGGATGGAAAAATAATGAACTTTTTGGACTTCTGGCATGATGTACTATGATCAATTTTCCCGGTACGATGGAGAAGAAGATCCGAAAAAGACGCACGCGACTTATTATATTCTGGGGAGTCCGCACCGACATGTTAGGTTAGATGGAAGACTTCCAGGAAAATTAAATACAGAAAGAATATTCAAAATTTTGGAGACAGCTTTTATTGTCGATAAGAAAATTCTCGATTCAATATCTCGTCGCTCAACTCTCGAATATCGATTTTCCCATTAAAAAGTATGAATAATGTATATTCTCGGTGGTAAACATACATGCGCTAATAAATCAGATGATTTAGTTAGATCCGATAGGAACGGATAAATTTTGGAAAAACGATGAAGAAAGTATGGCTAATATTTTCAGTAAAACAAAATCATCCTAGTAGGCGATTTCAACCCTCAAGTGGCAAGGAACGAAAATACCAAAATATAGTAGGAAGATATCCCGCACATGCAAGAACTAATTTTAATAGAAAAAGGCTAATAAAATTATGTCAAGTATTAACGGGAAACTTGAGTAGCACCAAGTTCTGTTAGAAGAATTCCAAATTAACCATTTTGCTATTGTACGAAAGGTATAATCAGCAATACAAAATGTAAAAGTTCTAAACATTGATTCGGATCACTATCTATCGAAGATAAAAGTTAAGATAATATCAAAAAATACCAAGTGGAATGCAAGGAAATACACGGAAAAACTGAAAGATAATGTGGAATTTTAAAAAAAAAAAAGTAGAAACACCCAACACAAATAACTGGAACGGATTACAAGCAGCATTATAGAGTCAGTTGAAGAAACAATCTTGATGAACAAAACAAAAGAACAAACTATGTGAGGCGATTATAAACCAAAGATAAATTGAATGGTAAACATGGAATCAAAACAAGAATGGAAAGAATAAATCAATATTTACGGTGCAAAGGAAACTAACGTCGTTCGTTCGAAGAATCACATCAAGAAGTAAAACACGGATTGTAATTCAGATTCATTAGCATCGACGAAAGGAAAATTGAAAGAATTATTCATTAAGAATAATATAATTATTGCAGAACGATGAAAACATGTTAATAATAAGACATAATAAATTAACAGAATTGATAAGTATAATATGGAAAACCTCAAAATCTAAATAAATAAGAAAGACGATAAAAAAAGGAGTAACAAACTATAGAGGTATTTCCATCCTGCCAAACTCAAATTTTACATAATTAGGAAAATACTAAGCAGGATTCAGAAAAGGTCGGAGTTGTATTGAACAGATTATGGAACTTAAAATTCATTTTATCCTACGTAAAATTAAAGCATAAAATATGGATAGCGACCTTTGTTGATTTTCAGAAAGCATTTCGGTTTACTCTCAATTTTAAAAGAAACGCGTATAGACAATAAAACCAAAATGGTTATCCGACAAACCCTGAATAACATCGTGTCGAAGGTCAAATTTAGATGAGTAGTATCATCTGAAGCATTCGAGGTTCGAACTGGGGTTAAACAAAGGGATGGACTATCGTCGCTACTATTTTACTGCGTATTAGAAAAAATCATTCGGAAGTTACGCCTAAATGTAGGAAAAGAAAAAGTAGATAGCAGAATCAGAAATTGATTGCCTAGCTTTTGCTGATGATATAGTGGTTCTTGGAAAAATAATATAGAACGCGATAAAACATGTTCAGATACTAAAGAACGAGACGGTAAAGGCTAGTCTCCAAATCTCTGCACATGAAACAAAATTTATTACTAATACACCATCAACGCCTGGTTATCTATTAATTGGAAACAACAAATATAGCAAAGTAATTTAAGTACCCGATGGATTGAACCCAATATGCTAGAAAAAACAACAATACGTTCTAGAATAAACAAATTAGAAGCAGCTTTTCAATGGACGAAGAACGTTTATAATAAGAAATGTATGTCGCCCAATATATAACTAAGACATTACTGTGCTCATTCCGAATACTATATGCTGCAGGAAGCCTCGAACTAAATACAAAGAGCATGACCAAGAATTACATAAAAAATAAAGGAAAGTGTTACGAAAAATCTTAGGACCAACTAGAGTAAACGAAGAATATAAGCAAAGATCTGGACGTGGAAATGTACAAATATTCGGGCAGGTTGATTGACGTGATAAAAATAAGGCGAATTAGGTTTTATGGTCAAACAAAACGGTCGAACTCAACAAGGCATATTTACTTGCATGCAGAGTTTGACTGAAAAATCGTTCGAGGAGGTATAAAGTGATTTAAACGAAGCTGTCATTGAACCGAGTAACATCTAAGCTAATCCATTGATAAGAAAGTAGCGGAATATGGAAAATTTAAAGACAAAGGACCGAAGAAAGAAGACAGTGAACGCTAAAATTTTGGATAAACAATAAAAAATTAAACAGTTCAAATACCGTGCTTCTAAGTTGGCCTATTCGGATAAATATATATATATATATATATAAAATTTATACATATATATATAATAATAATAATTTTAATATTTTATATATATGTATATATGCATAAATTATGTATGAAATATGTATAGAATAAGAAATACAATGTTGGTATATAGCAGACTCTCCAGACGAGTTTTCAAGAATAAAAATTTAACACCAGCCACTAAAATGAAACTATCATGTTGTCGACTGATCGTAAATATTATCGTTAGCGTGTTAACGAATCGCCGTGAAGAAAGAATAAAATATTTACTCCGTATCGTTCTTTTATCGAACCGAATTTAATTAATTACGCCCTCTACACTAACTCGTCGCCGGTGCGAACTAAAGCGCACAGTTGCGAATATAGCATGAGTCGAATTCCTTCTTACTGCTCATCTGTGGCGATTGGAGTGGAGTTATTATTCATAGATAGTTCATGGTCCTCACTTACTCATTTACCCGCTCGCTGACTCTGTTAGATTTCGATACATAATTCAATTCTACGCATTAATAATAATAATAATAATGATAATATTATATGTGTACTATCTTTCATTCTCCCGTTCTTAATATATTAGATTTTTTCATTATCTTCAATTTTACTCTTGTTTTCGCCGCTTCCATTTACGCTATATATATATATATATATATATATATATATATATATATATATATATATATATATATATATATATATATCGGCTGATGATCGAATGAAACAACTTGTGAGTAAAGAACTTTATTATAATTGTAACGTATTAAACAGCAACTCAATTATTTGTTAGTAACTGCGGCGCCTGCCAGACATCATCGTCGTCTAAATTATGATTATAAGTTGTTGTTATGCAATTGTTAATCTTGAGGAGGAACCGATTCAGCTACCGTCCTTAAATATAGATGTACATATATATATATACATATATGTGTGTACCTATTGTATAGGAATAACGGGGGCAAAACAGTGATACGAACGGGAGCCTATCATACTGTTAGACTATCACCTGAAGAAGTTGTCGAATTATCGTACACGAATTTGTCGCTTGACTAAAAGGATCACTCACACGTGAATGTAAATATGCGTGTATGTTCTATTCTCCATACGTTATATTATTCGGTGCAAGTATAATCGGATGCCGAATTTCTCTCTACACACACACACAAATATATATATATATATATATATGTAAAATATAGAACAGCTATTGTTTTCGGAAAATGAACTCTTCTTACGACTTCGACACGCCGAGTTAACACCTCAATAGAGAACGAGAGGCTCTCAGTGTCTCTGCGCGTCTTTATTCGCATATATGTGAAATTATAATAATAGTAATAAAAAACCAAGCCATGTACCGCGTATTAAGAAAGGAACGTTGTAGCATATACATGTATATATATATATATATATATATATATATATATATATATATATATATATATATATATGCGTAATCGGTATTGTTATAAAATAAAATACTAGGAAACGCGGTGGAGTATAGTAGGAGTTCACTATGGCTCTACAATTGTCCCTAGCTTCTGCGTTTGTTACATTAGCCCGAACAAAGTATCACATCTTATCCACCAAATATTATTATTATTATTATTATTATTAATATTAATATTATGATTAATGTGTTATTATTATATTATTTCTTTTTGTGCATGTAGGAAAATATGTTTAGTATAGATATTGACGGTTGCATTGATCTCGTATAATGGAACTTTGATGATAAAGCAGAGGCTCCCGATAGTGATGAAATTTTGTGGTCTTTAAATATCGGGTGATAAGAAATGAAGATTTCCAGTAGTATATATATATATATATATATATATATATATATATATATATATATATATATATATATGATGTTTATCGCGAATTATCCCGGAGTAATATGCTATTATTAGAAATAATAATAGGAATAAAACAAAAATATACAATAATAATAATAATTTTGCATTATTCTTTTTTTTATTTATATTATTATTATTCCCTCGACATCGTTATCGTTATACTCGTAAAAAATTGCGGACAACTTGTATTACCCTGTAGCTTCGTAGAACGGAGTTCTTTACCGGTGGACACAATGAAGTAAATGTGGATATAGACAGCGCCTATCAGTCGCCAACTTCTAAAACTTTATTCCCCGCACAAGGTGTTGTTTCTTTTTGAGGAATGGTGCCACTTCCGACGAACATAATGTTATTAAATTTGAAACAACAATGTAATCTTTTGCTATTTATAACATTTTAATTTTGACATCATCATCAAAAATGATTATCATACATACATACATATATATATCATCATCGTCGTCGTCATATTGTTCGTTGCCGAACGTCGTGACTAGCTATTGTACGTGTATTTTACGTACAAAATTAGCTAGCGTTAAAGACACTATTTATATGCGACCCAGATGTGCGCGCATATGATGTTGCACGAAGTGGGGTGCCACTGACTTCTCTGTGATAATTAAGAATTATATAATGATGAAAAACTTTCTGTCGCGTGTTGGTTTCGAACCCTCGACTGTTGAGTTGAGAGTCGAGTACTCTAGCAACTACGTCACCACGGCATTATATACATGTATATATATATTATATACATGTATATATATATATATATTATATATATATATATAATCATCATCATCATAGTAATCGCTTGATGTCTATATCTTCCGATCTCTGGCTTGCCTTGTTCAGTTGGCCGCTGGTATATTAGTCATTCCAGACTTTTTCTTCATCTGATCGGTTTTGATTGAATTTTACCCTGCACTCGCCGCTAATGTGGAAAATTCCGTTTTCTCGTATTTTATACGTTTTTCCGACTAAAACTGTTACTTCTCCTAATTTTGCAAATACCGTCGCATTATAATCGGGTTCTCGATATATCGTTTCCGATAACACAAAAAATTTAAATAGCGATCCTGGTCTATATTTCGCGTGAATATTTTTTTAACACTGTGTCCGTTTGTAGCGTTGCGTTTATACTTTTTCCGAGTTTCAAACTCATTTTCTGATTTACGAGTACTTTGCTCGAATTAGTAAACGCTATTCTCGTTCTTATTTCTTTTAGGTTCTTTTCACCACTATTACTTATTAGAACTCTTCAGGACAGACAGACGGCTCTTGATTGACTTTAATTCTTAAGATTAACATTTTGAGGAAGAACGAAAGTTCACAAACGCCTTAAGCGGTAAATTTTAATATTTTAAATTTAAATAGCACATCGTCAGGGTAAGTCGCTCTCGGTGATACAGTGAGTGGGGATATAATATTCGCGGTCCATCCTATATCGACGTAAATTACTGGTTTTTTTTCTTTTAAGATTATTGTGACGATTATGTAGTCTTTGACAATAAAGATGATGAAGTTGAAAGCACGTGTGAAGACTTCCGATGAAGTGACTCCGAACGGCGTATGTCATTATTCCGTTCAAATCGATATGCGCGTGTGATCGTACCAAGTGCAACGTTTTGCCGTCTCTGTATGGAATCTACGTTGGAAAGTACAAGGCCACAATTGTATTCCACAAGTCCAAATAGGTTTAACAATGGACGTATACCAAAGTCGTTAGCGTTGAGTTCTTTCCTATTAGCCAATAAATACTTTTCATTTTTCGCTTTTATTTCTAAACGTTTCTGCCGGAGGTGGCGCTTCAAATTTAGACACGAATGCATCCCTAGAGGTACTATTTGTGTCGGTTTATCTGCTGATTCAGTGTCGTTCGAATATATTCGTTTTTTTTCACAGAGTGAAGTTTATATGCACCGATTTTTCGCGGCTAACTTTAATTTTCCAAGATTCAACCGAGCGCTTAATGCATTTATTGTTAGCTGTAGCCATTTTGTATCCAGTTAATTTTCTGCGAATGCTCTCCATAGATACCACAGTTCGAGTGCTGTTGCTATCGTACTAAATTGATTCCGCGAGCCATTGGTTCGACGAATATACACTGTACGTTGCACAAAGTGCTTTACCAAGTAGTAATACATATTTTTTATAGATTTTATCCTCTTACGGTATGTCCCCCCCCCTCAAAAAAAAATATGCGCAATCTGAGTATCGTTCACTTTTGTCCGTATTCGGAGATTTATTCTTCTTTCATTGACATTTTATTTTTACTGTGTTTATTTTTCCACTAATATTATTTCGGATATTCGTAGTTATTCTAAAATAATAAATACATAAATAAATAAACGCGCCGATTCGGACATTTCAGTAAATAAACGACGGATTCTTTAAGAATTTTTGCGGGCGAACACAATCGGCGGAGAGTTTTTCTGAAATTAATGTAATCCTGAATCGTTCCTTATTCAGTGTGTTTACAGGAAATTTTTCATCTGTTATGGATTCCGTTACGTTCGTATGTACAATTTACTAGTACGACAGAATTTTTTATTTTATTACGAAAAAGAAAAAAAGCGAGTCGAATAAGTACGGATAAATAAGTCGTGATTTTATGAAGTTAAATTATATTACTAATTTCTATATATTCTACGTAAAAACTGAAATGAACTAAGCCGCCGCACATGTAACAAAACGTTTTAATCTAACAATTGCAAGACAACGAGAATGTGTCTCATCCTAGTTCCAGACCACTTGATTTTGATCTGCATGGAAATATATAGAGTCGTCCGAAACGAATAACGACTAGTCACGAAAGAACATGCTAAATTCTGAAGATTCAGAGTCTTTTCAATAGTCACGAATACCATTGGTGATGGAGAAAATTGTACTCTGAGAGCGTTGCAACGAGGTTGGATCGAGCTGAGGAGTCTTATCAAGAATGGAATAGTTTTAGCATGTGGACTTAAAAGTATAAGCAGACAGTAATTTTCCATGCCAAGGTATACGCGCAAAGACAGTCTTCCAATTAGTTCATGGAGGAATCCACTGTTCGATTTTTAACTCTAAATGAACGTGTAGGTGTTTTTCCACTCACTGATACTATTAGTCGTGTTAATTATCTCTGAAAATCACAGATAATCTCTCCGCTTTTCCTATACTGTTAAGAATCAACAATATCACTATGTATTTTCGTCGAATGCCAATAAGGCTCGATTCACACTATAAGTACGATCACACTCCAGTCATGTTCCGGTAAAATATTCTCAAATGAGAAACAATGTAAGCATTCACACTGTCGGTAACACTCGAGTTTCGCTCCGGTCTCGTTCCAGTCACGATTAATGCAATGCATGTCGCTCTCAGAAAACTGGTGTCAATCACATTGCGCCAAGTGTATTATATGCATACTTAATATAAGTTTCCGATATTTTTAATAATAATATTAATTATTATTATTAATATAATAACTGGGGGTTCTACTCAAGCCTGCTACTTAAGGAGAATGTCCTTTTTAGTCTCCGCCAATTAATGTTTTTATTAAAGTCAGAATACAACCGAATTTGATTATCGACGGTTCAAGACTAACAAGTGTGAACGTCACGTGAGACCATACCTATACTGTTAATCAAGCCTAAATTATCCTTATGTAAAACGTGTAAAAACCAAGCGCATACATACATAAATAAAGTTTCGCCGCTAGATAGAAACGAAATATAAGTGAAACTCGCAACGAATGGGTGATATAAGTATAAACTTTTTCCCGTCCGGAATTAATTTTTTAATTTATATTTTATTATTTTAGAAATCGATAAAAATTATCAAATTTAACCCAATTGTAGGTAAAACAACCCACTTATGCTGGTTCTATTTTACCACAGCCTGACGTTAACTCGTTTATATCGAGGTTCTCGTAATCTTAGCTGCTCACAGATATAAGCATTATTAGTGCGCACGATGGGGCGAGATACGTGCCGCGCCCCAACGTGAGCGTTAGCTGGCGGATGGCAGGAAGTCAGAGACCCTACGAGTACAGTCAATGAATAGATAAAGACTTAGACATTGCATTATGACAAATAACTCGGAGACATACACTTAACAATAATAAGAATAATAATAATAATTTACCACAACTATTCGGAGGACATTGTTCGTTTACTAGAGGTTCTAAAATTAATTTTATCAAGTCTCGTAAAAACTCTTGAAGGTAATCACCGATGAGAAATATAAAAACGCATTTTCAGATCTCTTCGCAACTCCGATAAATTTTACAAATTAGGCCCGATCGTAATAATACTTTATTCCCGGATTCGGATCTAGCTCTTATGAACGCTGCATTTCTCCTTCAATTGTAGATATTCACTCAAGCTACCTCCAGAACTTTGGATTAATGTTTGACTCCTTCCATTCCTTCGTCTTTACGATTAATTTATATGTTTACTAGGAATTCTTCCCATTTTACTTGACGCTTATCAGTTCTTTTCTAATTCGGAAGGTCATTGGTCAGCGCAGATCTGTAATTGATTACTGTTGTTTGGTCCACAGCGTTGCTTCTTATAATTTTCGCGCTAAACGTAATTAGTTAATTTTTTTCAAGTAGCACCTACATCCATTATAGCATTTAGAACTAAAAAATTAACTTCCACGATCGGTAATTAATCGTCAAACTTATAAGTTATAAACCATGAGTCTCTTCTATTCAAATTTTAAAATTACTTACCTCGTAATTTCTCTTCAATTACGTTAAATTTATCCGTTGTTCACTGCGATTTATAGTATTTTGAGTTTTATGAATGAACTATATTCTTCCAAACATCCTTAGTTATTTCGATATTATACAAAGCGAAGCAGGTTGCTGACTAAATCAAGAATTCGCCCAATTTTAGCTCAGTTTAACCATTGAAAGGATACTATATCTGAGATTAAAATCACTTTTAGATACTTCTGAAATTATACTAGACAATTTCATTATATCGATCGATGTTTTAAATGAATGGCACACATAATATTCCTGGGTTCATGTAATTTCTTTATATATATATAATATATATATATATATATATATATTGTATATATATATATATATATATATATACATATATATATATATATACATATATATATATATATACATATACATATATATATATATACATACATATATATATATATACATATATATATATATATACATATATATATATATATATATATATATATATATATATATATATATATACATATACATATATATATATATATATATATATATACATATATATATACAATATATATATATATACTAACCAATTCGGTGTGACGTCAATTAATATCATGTTACCTTTTAGTTAAACTTAATTTCGAATTTGAAACGTTATTTTAAAATATACTCAATATACACATCGAAAAGAAATTAGAATGTCAAAAAAACGTTAGCTACGACGCAATGCGTACATCAATTTTCACAAAATTGCTAATCAGCGCCATCTATGGTATTCAAACACAACTATCAATTATTCATTAATTTTTCTATTTTTTTCAAGGTTTAATTATTCATGGACGTATACTCATATACTGGGGTATGGTGGTGATCTATATATTCTGATAGGCGAAAAATTTAAAAATATAGAACAAATAAATCAAAAATTTTCCTATATCCCAACTGCAGTGCTAAAATCTAAACCGACCGGTTAAACATATACTACAAATTTCACAACAAATCGGTTCCTCTGTTTAGGAGTTTACCGATGTACACACGTACAGAAGATAATTTATATACAAAAATGATAGATTAGATTAATTTTAGATTATTATAGATAATTAGGACGAAAATATGAACGTAATGTTTAGTGTTTTCTATTTTTGATGAGCCATATAACGCGGTAACCGTTTCCCTGATTTTCACTCAATTTTTCGACAAACGTTTTATTTTTTTACATCGCTTTTTACGAGCATGTAAAACAGTTTTTTTTTTTTAAATTGAATTTTGTGGGCACCGGGCCTAAACCTGAAGGATGTAAGGGGTGAATTGTAAATTTAACCATCTAGGAACCCATTTAAAAGAACACAAAATATCATCAAAATCGTTGCAGCCTTTAAAGGAGCTCAGTTACATATACAACGGAAGTATTATATATAAAGGTATATATATATATATATATATATATATATATATATATATATATATATATAAATGGACATAATCGAATAATATTTTTCAGAAAAAATTACTAAGTACATTTTTTATATCTAAATCCGACTAATTACTCTCATTTTTTTTTTTATAAACTTTCTACCGGAAAATACGAGACATAGATCGGCTAACGTAAAAAATACGAATAAATCGATTATTAAACTTAATTCTGACTGTGCTAAAGACTAAAATAACTAATAAGCCAATAAAAAATGTTCTAATTTAAACCAACACTTGAAAAGATATACCAAGTGGCTTACGTCCGAAGAAATGTATATATAATATTATTTTTAATTCATTTAAAATAAATTTATAATTAGTATTTTATCCGTTAATATTGTAAATAATTATACATTATTTGATCCATCTCCAGCTTTCTGCGACTAAACTATCCTCGTACGCTATCCTATTATTTTTTTTTTCAATAATAGTTATCAATATATTGCGCATAAGTGCTATTAAATTGAGTCGGTAAAAACAGAAAAAAAACACATTGTATTACGCACTCAATAAATGTTACTAAAGAATCGAAATACAACTAAAATTAGTTAGTAGTCTACTAACACTATATTACGCGTTCGATAATAAAATAACGAGTAGTAATTGTCTAAAGCTACTAACAAAAAGCAACTAAATATAAGCAGCTTATTTACTATAAGCGACTAATTTATTTTCGTAGTATAAATCTGACTAAATCGTTTCAGCGAAAACGACTTAACACAATTTTCAACCGTCTCAGTAGTTAATAAATAACTATTTCATTTTATTCGATTTCATTTGTGTTTTTTTATAATTTTTCATTAAAATAATTCGTAATTTATACTATTCATTATTACTTTTTACAGGTTTTACACGTCTTGTGACTTTCATACGGCATTTAAAAGATCACGCGCCATATATTAGTTTATATATGTTTATGTATTAAAATGCCTGTTACGAGTTAGGATAATTAAATTTAAAACAAATGACATTTAAAGTATAAACAGCTATTTAGTCTAAAATGTTATTACAATTAATTGAAAATAATTAATAACTACATGACATTGCATACGAGGAAAACATTGAATTATCTGTGCTATATTATGTGAAACAAATGTGACTTAAAAAATAGATTAATTAATCGATTTTTAAAAAACGTTATTTCTAATTAGTCTATTATTAGAACCAGTCTATATATATAATGCCAACCAGTGTTTCATCGCAGTTTGTGGCATAAAGTTTTCCCCATCATCATTAACGGAAAACGCAATGATGCTCAGTATAATATCATACGCGCGCGCATCTGCGTTAGGTATAATTAGTGGTTTGATATAATATTAACGTATCAAAAATGCTATACATTCCATTAATTATTCTTTAAAGGTTCGAACTGGCTAAAAGTATAAAATAATACCATGCAAAAAAAATAACAATAAAAATAAATTGAATAAGAAAAGCAAAAAAAAAAACCAGTTACCTTGTACACATATTTGACTCTTAAACGAGTAGTTAAAATAAAAAACAAATATTATCTTAAAGCACAAGTAGCAGCAATTTAAATGTTTCTCGTTTTAAATATTCGAAAGAACTGAGTGCATGGCTGCAAAAATAAGTGCGCTTATTAAATCGAAAATATTTTACAAGTTGTTTATTTTTTGTGCTTTAATTTTATAACGATTTTGAACTACAAAATGTAATTAGAACTATGTATTTTATAATTATAACTAACGTAATCGTTTCACTACGATTTATGTGGCGCTATCTTACAGATGATGTAAATACCAAAGTATTATTAAACTCACGCTAGATAGCGCTTACCATGTAAGCTAGTAAACTGTTATTGACATCCGACGTACGGTTTAAGAACTATTCGTTTCCATTAATTCGGAAGAGGGCGGTATAAAGTAAAGAACAAAATTACATTCTTTGGACTAGTTCCGTTTAACGCAATTTGAAAATATAACCTTATTAATTAAGAAGAAAGATAAAAATTGTTTGAATATTGAGACTGCATTAATTTTCTAAAAAAGTTTAATTATTTTCGACCCAGCAACTAAGTACGAACTAGTTTAATATATTTAAGTATATTATTACTAAAAATATTTAATCGAACATGTCACTCGTCAACTGGTGTATCCGGTTACCCTAAAATTGTAAATAATTTTTAAGCAGTCTTTTCAACAGTGACGTAATCTTTAATTTCTAAAATAATTAAAATAAAAATAGTAAACGATAAATAAAATTTGATTATATCAAAAAATGAGATAAAAGAAACGTAATAATGTTTCTTCAACCGAAGTTAATATGGCAGCTAGCTTCAAAACACGTTCAACTAGCATATGTATGTGCCTGTAATGTGTATATATATATACATATATATATATATATATATATATATATATATAGAGAGAGAGAGAGAGAGAGAGAGAGAGGGGAGAGAGAATCGTATATAGAAGATAATTATAAAATTTATGTATTTAGTACACCTAAATTATAACGTAAATATTACTTCGTACGTACACATTCGAGGACTGAGACAGAAACCTGCGCATAGCCCGCGAAAATGTAAGTGTGCAAGTAGTTGTTATATTATTATATATTATCAACGAGTATTATAAAAGTAGTACATTGATTAAGCATAAATTGGAGGTGTAGTTGCACCTCTAACGAACCTTAAAACATTAATTTGAATAATTACAGACTGAACACGTGTTTATCTTTAAAACTTATTAATCTTCGTATGTTATTATTATAAATTCTTTTTATAGTTACTATTTTTAATTTTTTTTAAATTATCTATAATTCACCTAAGAAGCGTAGTTGTATAATAAATTTGAAATGTTTGGAATGTAGCCATTTTTAACAACGAGAAATAAGTTCTATAATTTGAAGAACGTGGAATATAGTGATATTTTTATGAAAATAAATGACGAAGAAAAAGTTAAAATCGCTAAAAGCTTTCTTTATAAAAAAATCACAAAGCTATTCGACTTGTTAGTCGCCATTATCGAGTAAATATTTAAAAAGATAAAAAATATATAAAATGAAAAAAATATTAATTTAAGATTACAATTTTTTGTGAATTCTAGTCTTAAATTAATATTTTTCATTTTATATTTTTTCCCTTTTTAAATATTCACTCGATAATGGCCTAACGGCCGAAAAGCTTTGTGATTTTTCATAAAGAAAACTTTTAGTGATTTTAACTATTTTTTTTTTCTTTGTTTATTTTAACCCTACTATAGTTGATAAAATGTAGGAAACATCTTACAATAAAAATACAGAAACGGATAAAAAGAATTAATTAGGTTCGATAAATTACGTAAAAAGTCGTACATATAAAATAATAAAAATATCTAACGAATATGAGGTAGATTTATCAATATGACACAATAACACTTTTTGTTAAAAACAAATCGGTAACAATAAAATATAAAATGAAGATATATTAAAAAATTCGGGAGTCTATAAATTAAGTTGTAATCAACTCGAGAAAGGCTATGTAGAAGAAATAGGCAGAACGATTCGTAATAAGATTTAAAGAACATTTAAATCGTTATAAAAACAACGATTTTCGAAAACATTCTAAAAAATTAGATAATATTAACCTGAAATTATAAAATTTTACAAAACAGAACAACATTATAAAATAAGAAAACTACTCGAAAAAAATTGAAAATAATAAAAGAAAAACGTACGAAATTATTAAATTCGACTATAAATTCTGACGAAGAGTTAGTTCTAAGAAGTATATTATAAAATTTTTCAATTTTTATATTAGAAGTTCTTATTTTTATTTTTATTTTCTACGCTATTGCGTTATGTTTAGTTTTGCTATATTCACTATCGGATAATTTTATAAACACTATTTTTCATATTGCTAATTTTATGAATTGTATATATCTAAATTAGTATTTTTACATTTTATATTTCATATATATATTATACCGTATAAAATTTATATATTTTTATATATAATTTGTACGTTCACTTGATAATCACTTAGTACAGCTGAAAAGCTTTGTGATATTAAAATTTATATATTTTTATAATTTGTACGTTCACTTGATAATGGCTTAGTAATTGTTGAAAAGCTTTGTGATTTTTTTTCCATAAAACGTGTTTGTTTAGCGATTTTAACTCCTTTCTCGTTATTTATTATACAACAAACACCGGTATATATAAAATTTATAATTTTGCGTCGCATTTTTGTAACGTGCTGCTGAAGATAATACATTTTTTTCTTTCAATTACGTTCTCGGTCTTTGTCAATCGTTCATTCTTTATCTATTATGCTTTCTTTCTTTGTTCTCTCTTTCTAGGCGTAATTTTTAATTAACCAATATATATCATCAGTCGTGATGGGCGTAACTAACTGATATCGAGTATCGAATAAAAGTGACCTCGTACTAAAGATATTCCGAAACGCTTGATAGGGAACAATAACGGGCACATACATTAACGATACGTTCGTAGGTGAGCAGTTCGGAGGAATTATACGCGTATTCCACGTAGCTACATACATATATATATATATATATATATATATATACATGTATATATCTAAATATACATGTATAGAGCACCTGTAAACGAGATGTCTCCTCCTCTAAATTATGGCTTCCGAAGTCGAAGTAGCAGTATCTTTTATTTTTATTATTATTAATGTTATTTCTTTTGTAAGAACTGTGAGTTCGTACGAAAAACGTTATTTTGAAATTTTCTGACGAAAACTGATCGAGTAGCCCCGTCCGGCGATTAATCGCTTAGGGATTAACGCTTTATGTCATCCGTTATAAAAAATTTTTAACAAAATTATACATTTTATATACGGCTGCTTAATAATCCTGTTTCATAGGTACACTGTAGATACTTTTAAATGTTTTTATGTAAATATTTTGAAAATTGAGAAATTTCTAGTCAATCAGAAAATAAATAAGTTTGTTAGCGTTAAAATATCATGTACCATATTGCAAACATCGCGACTAAAAACGGTTTACATCTAATAATTGAATCTATAACCTTGTTTTTTTTTAGAACGAACTACAAGCTACATTGTATGGTCTAATACGTTTGAACGAGACATTTTTTAAATTTGTAAAATTCCGACCCAAATTTTAAAAGTAAAAAAACCCTTAATAATAATAAACTGTAGAAAAACAAAATTAACAAATAAAAATAAATTTTTAAAAAATTCGCACCGAAACTATTCTCAAGCAGACTGATCGTCGATTCCTTTGTACGATACTAAGGACTGCTAGTTGAATTTCATCTAATACGGATGTAAAGTACGGTTTGATGCTACGATTAGATGGTACAGTTAGATGGTACGATTAGATGGTACGGTTAGATGGTACGATTAGATGGTACGGTTAGATGGTTATGTTTAGAAGGTAAGATTAGATGGTACAGTTAGACAATACGTATTGAAGACAATAAATTATATATTTATACGCTCGTGTGCATACATGTATGTACGCGTATGTATGTGCGCTTGTGTAAACTTTTTGTACAATCACGTGCAACTAATATATGTATGTACATAATGTGTACGTGTATATATATATATATATATATATATATATATATATATATATATATATATATATATGTATCGTATATAGATAATTCTCACATTTATACATTAACTAGATTATAGTATTAATATTACCATCGGTTATAAGCGCATATATGTACATATTATTTAACGACTGGCAGCGAAACTGGCCTATATCCCGTGAACGTATGAGTGTTCTATAAGCGGTTGTTATTTTATATTATATACTATATAAAGTATCGTAAAGGGGAGTAGTACATTGATTAAGTCTAAACTGTAAACGAAATATAAAACATTAATTCGAACAATAAAATATTAAAAAGTTTAATGGCGTTATTTTTGGATGAATTCTACGAATGCCTGAACGAGTTTCTTTGAGTTTATTTTGTTAATATACTAGTAGTTTATTTTCCAGCCACAAATTACATCACGCGAACTAATAAGATGACAAATGTCGTAGTGCTACGAATAATAAGAAAGGAAAAAGAACTGCTTGATATTGTTAAAAGAGGAAAAATTTCGTTCGCGCGATGCGTAGGCATAAATACACACTTTTGCAGAATATAATACGGGGGAAGAGGTAGAAGCAGAGAGCTGAACGACGAAGAATGTCTTGATGACAAAATTTACGAACATGGACAAACTGTAGCGTTAAAGAATTGTTTCACACAGCTCAACATATGTAGGGAATTAATGAAGTCTGCCGATGGATGAGTCCAAGATCGAGATCGGCCCTGAAGAAGAAGACTGTAATCGTTAAATCTCGTAATTTTGATTTTCATTATCGATACGTGTCTTTCATTTAATATTTCCTCCGAGAATATATTTATAACAACGTTCGTAACGATATATTCATCACACGTGCATTTCGCTCGAATTATGGGTAACCCGTACATTTCCACCTTTCCCGTAAATCCGGTAAGCTAGTATTCCATTTTTTTCCCCGGCTGATAAAAAAAATGTCACTTGAGAGAACTAAAACGGGTTTGGAAATTTTAATTCCGCGTAGTAGTTCTTTTACGTGAATAACTGGAAATCCTGAACACGGTAAAATCGAGGAAATTAAAATGCTTGGACCACATAATGAGAAATGAAAGAAAGTATGCATTACTGCAGAGAATTCTTCAAGACAATGGGACAAAAAAAAAGTCAGGGACGAAGGAGAATATCTTGGTTCAAGAATTTAAGAACACGGTTTGGAGCAACATCCACAGAACTCTTCAGAACAGCAACGGACAAGACCATAATAGTTAATTTAATCGCGAACATACGTTAAATGCACTCGGTATCTTTTAACGGGGGTTGTTATAAATGCATTTCCCCGGGGCCTTTATAACGACGACCTTTCCATTTCAATTTGTCTTGAATTTTTTCTACCCGGCTTATTTTTTCTGTTTTCCTCCGGGACTACATCTGGAACGTTTGTAACGTATTTATATTCGCTTCGTTTAACGTCCCGTTTTTTGAGCGCCACAAAGGACTATGGATCATACACGTGGTGTTCATCTTCGATATTCTTTTCCGTAAGCTAAGGTATCGACTTTTGTCTTAATACGCTTTGGGGTTTTTTTTTTTTGATAAGTATCTTAAAAACATTATATATTTTCGATTTACGCGGTCTTTTTATTATCATTCCCATCGTCGGATATCCGATCTCGATCTTATATCGGTATTAATAGAAACCGCTGATAAAATTGTACAAAGTTTATTACTATTTAATTTATTACATTATTGCTATTATTATTATTATTATTATTATTACGGTTATCGTTGAAATTAAATAAATCGTTATTTTCTCATTACAGGCGCCTAGTATGTCGTCTGACCGATCGTATACGCTTTTTCAACCGTAATTTTTGTCGAACCACACCGAGTGGGTGTTAGAAACTTTATATTATATTATAGAGACTTATACACGTACGTATTTTAAGAGCAAATAAATAAGAGTAAATTATAAACACGAAGAAAACGGAAAGCCTCTAATTATAATCGAAGGTCCGTCTATCCGACATTATTACCTTACCGCCCTCTAGGAAACCGCTCCATAGAGCACGGAGTCTTTTTTTTTATCATCGCGTGGATACGATCTTCGACGTTTATGTACGCCTCATCCTATACGAGATATCGGTTAGGTGGATGTCGGTGTCTAATACACGCGTCACGAAAGGAAATGATTTCGTGATTTTATTAATCGTCGATAGGAATTATAACGACCGACTCTAAATCCCGGCTCAGAGAACGGAAAATTCGACTCTTTTTTTCTCTCTCTCTCTCTTTTTTTTTACTAATTCGCGGTTTACTCTTAACGACGGGAACTTTAAAATTATAACGTCTAAAGATCTGACCCGTATTTTACAGACGCAGGTATACAAGTGGGTTTGTAAGTATATATTAATAAACAGACACTACTCATATAATTCTCAATGGTGTAGTATTAAGCTTTTCTATTAATACGGTGTAATTTTATTTAAAAATTACTCTTTACTATACAAGTGTACCTATTAGCTAAATATTGGCATTTCCTATCGTGTGTAACTAAACGATATTATCCGATAATATTTATAATAAACGTCCTGAATATAATTCATATATTCAGTTATTACATTGAACACGTGAACACCATTATTATTATTATTATTAATAATAATAATATTAACAACATAATAGTTCGCATAAAATACTCGGGGAATTGATGTTATTTTATCTGTTTGCACTTAAAAGGGTGAGAACGAATTTTTAAATAAATACATTCGCCTGAAAATACACTTCACGATTTTCAATTTTTTTTTTTATCGAGTATTTAAAATTTTATTTACGAACAAAACGATGAAGTGGGACACCGGACGGGGGTTTGTGAAATGTTACATATGGGTCACACTACTATATGGAATGGACGATCAAAAAATCAATGCTAAATAGATTAAGATCATTTTAAATGTGGCTATACCGTCGAATGCTAAAGATTCCATGGACAGATAAAGTATCAAATGCGGAAATACTAAAACGACTAAATAAAATATTATAGTTAGAAAGAACTATTAAGAAAAATAGCTTACTTCGGGCACACGTTGAGGAACAACAGATATGAAATGTTATAATTGATAATTGAAGGAAACATCACTGGAAAACAAGGAAAACGAAGGAGGAGAAAAACATGATTGGATAATGCAAAAGAATGGACTGGACTTAATACAGAAACCTTATTTAGCCAACAGATTGGAAGCCAGAGGATAATCGTCAACATCCATTGAGGATAGAAGAAGAAGAATATTTAAAATTTCGAGGAAATTTCCTTTCGGCGAGTAAACATAGACATATATAAATATGTACGTATTTATGTGTATGTTGTATGCACACACACACGTATACATATACATACATATATATATATATATATATATATATGTGTACAATATTGTATATATATACATGATTGTAAATTTATTTTCTGTATATTAATTAAATTTATATTATGTTTATTTATATTTAATTTTATTACATCGTGGTTGCCAAGTTGTTGAAAATTTATTACAATTATATTTTTATTTATGAATTATTTTATTTTTGGAATGTTTTAGCCGTATCGATAATTACCGTCCCGTTGATCGGACATCAATTTATAGAATATTTCGACTCGTTGATCGCGGATTTATTAAATATTAAATAAAATTTAAAGATTTTGTTTATATTTATTTAGGCGAAGATTTTATTCGAACTACTAGATCTACTAGTAATATTTTATACTGCGGTCAGGAATGCGTATATAACGGAATATTCTACTACTTGCTGCGAAGTTATTCATCTACGTGGCATTACCGCTCATCTCGTTCCGCAGCAACCACAATAACTTATAGACTATTAACCGCGATTGTCAATCGTCTGAATTTGTATCGATTAAAAAGCATTTAATATTAAATTTTTAATTTATATTATTATTAAATAAATATGCTACGAAATTAAATTAAACATTGATAATTAAGATTAATTTTATAAATAAGTAGTACTTTTTTTTGAGCCGTCTTCGTTATCGAAGATTGACGCGTCCACATCCATTATTGCTTCAAACCATTCTTGTCAGTTCTTTGCTGAATAAAAAAGATCTATTCCAACAACCGCCATCCATTTTTACATATTCGAAACTCACGACGTCTTTCTTTCCACCGGCTTCTATCAATATTATTTGGATTAGATCGTATTTTGGTTCCCCCCACGTCAAATTATCCAGATAATTAATTTTCTTTAATTTTACTAATCTGATTAATTCTCAATATTTTTTCATTCGTTTCATAACTTCTTTATTTGTTAGGTATTGCTAGTAATCGTCTGTAAAGCTAAGCCTCAAACGATACTAATCGTGTCTTATTTCTTCAGCTTCTGATGACCAAATTTCTGCCGCGTACAGTAGCGTGGATAATATCACTCTTAACTATTCTCCACGGCCAATGCGGGTTAATATCATGACTAAGCAGAAAGTTATTTAGTTTTTGTTAAGCGCGCCATTTCAATCCTATATTTCATTTCTAATTTTGATGAGCTTGTACTTGTAATCCAGCAACCGAGATACTTAAATCTATCCACCTGCTCTAATACTTTATTCTCCATTTTTATCATTGCGTTTTTTCCCTATCGCTACACCTTTCGTTTTTGCCACATTACTTATCAAATTATACAAGTACTAGGAATGTAAAATATAACTTAACTGTGCATTGA
The DNA here is from genome assembly GCA_032883995.1 of Coronaproctus castanopsis. Lineage (NCBI taxonomy): Eukaryota > Metazoa > Arthropoda > Insecta > Hemiptera > Monophlebidae > Coronaproctus > Coronaproctus castanopsis. The sequence continues at coordinate 188,374,159 of CM065052.1, read as the reverse complement.
ATAAAATCCTGACAACCGAATCAGATAATTTGACCTTCCGAGATAGAATTAGTACAACTGAATATCGTCGTCGCATGTACGTTTTAATGCGATTATTGACGATTGTAATTCCGATAATAAAATTTTCGTAAGTAGTTATAAAATGACTGCAACAAATTATTATTTCATATGAATTATTTTACTCAATAACGTGTAGCATAATTACGCGTTTACGAATGTTCTATTATATACACGTAAAATCTTGATTTTAAAACAATGTTGGCGTACATTTTTCAAATGAAATCACACAACCGTTTTTTAAACTATCGAAAGCATTTCAAATTCTTTCATCATTTTAACATGTAACTGTATAGTTTATATACACACACACCAATATATATATATATATATATATATATATATATATATATATATATATATATACACGATATATACATACAAATATATTAAATTGTACTTTGAGAAATTGAAATTAAAGATTCGGAAAATCTATTTCATATTTTAAAGTGCGACAGACTATACATATACAAATGTATGACGTATTCATATATATATATATATTGTGAAATATTACACGCTTTTTAATTATTTTATTTTCTAAATGTGTATTGCAATCTTAAATTAATATTTAAATAGTCAATATATATGACTAATTAGTAATTAAACATGTATAGAATATGATGGAATACTCGAGTATATTTGTGTCCCTTTTATGGATACCGGGACATAGAGGAATCCCCAACAATGAAACTGCAGATTTATTATCTGAAGCGCGTTCTTCTAATGGTGTAGTAGTCTTTTTAATTTCCGCACGTGATATCATACGTTTCAAACAGTCGGAACACGGGAAACTTTGGTAAGAAACATATTTAGAAAATATACAATAGTCACTACTCACATGAATCACCGACAATGAAATTGCAGATTCATTAGCTAAAGCGGGGTCTTTTAAGAGTGTGATATTCTTTTTAATTTCCGCATATGATATCATATGGTTGGAACATAGGAAATATTGGGAACATACGTATTTGGTAACTATAGAACAGTCACCCTTCACTAAGTGCTATCAATTACAACCGCCTCTTCCTAAATTTCCATTGTTCTACTTTTTTAAAAAACATTATGCGTAAGGGAATTGTACTTATCAGCATATTGCTATGCGGGCATTACTTCTTACCGGGTCGCCTATTCCTTATGCAACTCGGAGAAACTCCATACCGCCCTTTCCATAGTGGACGTGCAATTTTCAAAATCTCATCGAATGCACTTCTTTAATAATATTACATTCTGAACTATACCTTAAATTATTGCGCTCATCGTGTAACGGTCCTACATATAATGTATTGTTCATGTGTTTCCAGACATAGGGATATATTGAGAAAAGTTGCCCACGTTTATAGAAATATGAGTTAGTTCGTAGGTATAATTTCACGTTAGCTAAGCTGTGGAGGAATCTCATTAAATAATAATAATAATAATAATATTACTTCATTAACTCATTTCTATTATTTATATACATAAGTATCGTATTGCTAAATCGTTTGGCTTTAATCGTTGGAATCTCATTAAATAATAATAATAATAATAATATTACTTCATTAACTCATTTCTATTATTTATATACATAAGTATCGTATTGCTAAATCGTTTGGCTTTAATCGTTTAAGGCTTTTAACATCCTCTAGTGTGTGTCGAGCAAATGAATAGCCTCAATATTCGGATGTTTATAGAGTCGCTTTTCGTGCTTGATGATAAACTCGCGTATGACATCGTCTACCAAATTTAGATTCAGATCTGCATGCTGTTCGTTGTTTCTCTGTTAAGTTTGACTCTAATAATTCATAATCCGCATTTTAGACTAGACTGAAATTTTATACCAAAACTACTCTTACTCTCGGTATTCAAACTCCAGTATATATATATATATATATATATATATATATATATATATATATATATATATATATATATATATGTATATGTATATGTATAATCATCATCGTTGTATTGTTCTTCCCCTAACACCAGGAATAGCCTATTTTTGCACACAGGATGACCTAGCATTCAATATACCCAATGCAGGTGAGCGTGCTTACGATATTATACCAAGAGCGAATCCGCTACATTCTCTGTGAAAATTACGAATTCTAAGATAAAAAAAGCAGTATGTTAGGACTATCGGATTGAAAACCAAGCGCTATACCAATTATGCCACTGCGGAAATTATATATTGTATAGGACGTGAAGTGTGGAAGTATATATTCAATGATCGCGCAACGTTGGTAGTATTTAGATATTGTGAATGAGTTCCGTTTTGCAGGTAGTTATTATAATAATTCAGAATTATTTTAATATGTATATATATATATATATATGTATGTATGTATATGCATATATTATATACATATATACGTGGGTGTTTTTTCATGTTGACTATACTATTCACTTAGTTTTAGGTTTACTTTATGTAAAACTACGTTTTATTATTTTGTCACGTTAGATTGTTTTACCCGTTTATATTTCCATACCTTCTTACTTTAGCACTCTCCCATTATTTGGATTAGATTATCTCGAGCAGGTGGTCAGTAAGTGATTGAGGTAAAAGTAGTTTGCCATGTGCAAAGTCGCCATCCATTGATGACACATTGGTACTACCCTAAACCTGTGGAGAAGATCAAGGGTGGTTAGTCGCTCAATATTATCTAATAAATTAACTGACAGCGCGGATTATTATATTTTATCAGTCTCTTTAAGTAAAGTGCAACTGCATTCTCCAATTACAGTATTTATATTTCGGTACATTCGAGTATACACGATCAGGTTAGTTTATAATCCAATCAGTTATTCCGCATTATTTTTCTTTCTAATAAGTGTTTTCTTATACTTTATTTTTAGTTGGTTTTTATTTATTATCATAATTATTATATTTTATTCCTCATTATACAGTTAGGGAGTTCCTTACATCTGCCAATCATCTCCAGTAATGTGGGGTAGTAGAGCGTGAAATTTAATTTGACTTACCAAAAAAAAAAATCAGGTTATCACGTTGTAATTTTAGTTTATGAGCTGATAAATGTCGCGATTGATATTATTTTGTTAAATATATACATATGTTTCATCCTATATCAGCCCATTGCTGGACGTACATTCTCACCAATCTTCGTTTCGTTCTCAGTTTTCTGAATCCAGTTCTTCCCCGCTACCTAAGTTCTATCGCCATATCAATGACTTAGCGTTTTGCCAATGTTTCTTCTCTTACGAAGCGGCCACTATTTCAACACTCGTTTTGTCCATCTATTATCCCTCCCACTGGCTATTGTTCTGCCCAAATCCACTTCAATTTGGTACTCTACCACGTTACAAATTTTCGTCTCCTTCCATATCCGGACAGTTTTATATTTCATGTTAATCTTTCTCGCGCTGCTTGTACCCTTATTATTCTTCTAATATATTTGTTTTTGTGACAGTTCATGTTTGTTAGCCATATCGAAAAAACTAGCAGAACACGGTGATTATATAGTTCCTGTTTTTAAAAGCGATTCGTGCTAATAATGATTTATTGCGATATACTTCTGTCTGCGTCGTATTTTTCTTGTCAGTCATAATTTATACACGTACTCGTTGACTATTTCCACTACTACTGTATTATTTAATTCCATTCGGGTATTTCGCATTACTTTGGTCTTACACAAATTTATTCTTATTATATATATATATATATATATATATATATATATATATATATATATATATATATATATATATATAAATTGAAATGTTTAAGGCTACTTACCCACGAACTTGAACAATCGGACGAAGCGATCGGTTGAAAAGCTGGTACACAACGAAACGTCATTTTTGACAAACCGTAAATATAGTTTCAATAATTCGATTCAGAGATTTACGATTAATATTAATCGATGTCCGTTTCTATATCATCTAACGGAAAACGGAACATAAAAAAAAATTACGAGAAATAAATTAATTTTAACCAGTACTTATTTGATCTTAGTTTAGATTTTTATTTAATACAGTTTTTAATAATACACGCTGGCCGCGAGAATAATTTGTAATTATTATTATTACTATTATTAAACAAGAAAAGAAAAAGAAATTATCCATAACGGTATCAGTAAGGGAAACGGAACATAGGATGTGGGTTATAACGATAATATATATTTCTCTCCCACACTCTCTCACCATATATAAGTGTATTCCTTCTTCTTCATTGCGTGTGTTATACATGTGGGCAAAATAAGAAAAAATCCTATTTATAAAGTTGAATAATTGCAATAAATAGCGTCCATTTAAACATATGTATGTAGTAAAAGTACAATTTTGCACACATACACATTAAACTGAAGTCTGTACCGTGTTATTCGAATAAACTTTCTTACTCAAAACCACTTCTATCTAAACAACTAACAAGAACATGTTATCCTTTTACTCGCAATGTTTCATGCATGGTACACGAAATAACAAAGTTATTCGTTTTCATAATAGGGGACTTTTGTTTGAAGTAAAAAATATGCAGTTCTAAAAAAGATTTACATAACGCATTAAAAAATATTCTATAATAAAAAGCAGTATGGTCCAAGTAATATTACTTTTCCACCTCCTTTAATTATTTTATATCATATCACATTATATCATATATCATATTATATTATGTACCATGTCATATCATATTATATCATATGTCATGTCATATAATGTACCATGTCATATCATATTATATGATATCATATGATATCATAATCATACCATATCATATAATACCATATCATATCATAATCATATCATATCATAAACATATCAATCATAATCATATAATATCATATCACAATCATATCATATTATATCATAATCATATAATATCATATCATCATATCATATCATATCATATCATATCATAATCATATTGTATCATATCATATCATAATCATATCATATCATAATTATATCATGCATATATATATATCACTCTGCATTTGAAGTACATAATTAACTACACACATACAAAGGTATATATATATATATAGCTATCTGCGCAATTCATATACACACACACATGCATTCATATTCACATACATTGACTTAAATGTATATAATAAAATATAAAGCAACAGTCTTCATACGTATGCATATGGTCACATAGATGGTATAAAATGTAATATTTGGACGTACATGAACGCATACAATGCCTATACACGCCATAATAATAGCGATAATAACAATAAATAAATAAATGATAATAATAAATAATTATTATAATTATTATTGTTATTACTATTTATTATTATTATTATTATTATTATTCAAATCAAGCTTCTGTTAACTTGAATGAATTTGAATTATATTTAGGAGACAATAGTGTCAAATTGGGTATGGTCAGCAAAATCAGATATCTTGGGATTCAGCTTGATCGTAAATTAACTTGGAGCGGACATGCGTTTTATTTATCGAATAAAGTTTGGGAAGATGAAGTACCTGTTTCATTATTTAAAACAGTTCCTCTCACCCGTTTGTATAAGACGTTTCTATCTTGCGTTAAACTTATAGAACAATAAATTAGGGTGTAATGTCTAAATATCATATTAAACCTATAAAAGTTCTTCAGCGAGCGGTATTAAAGATAAGCGTGCAGAATCAAACGTTTTTAAAGGTACACGAATTGTACAAGTTACAGTTTGCTTAACTTTGTAGTTAACAACGCCGATAAGTTTAGCATAACAATCAGTAATAGTAAAACGAGAACAGGAGGACATGGCGAAAATTCCGTTTGTAAGTAAATTGAGAATAAGAAGACAGACCTGTATTATTTAACATCTTGTCTCGTTATTTTAAAATTGATTTGTTAAATTATAAACGAAGACGCAGAAAATTGATAGCAAAAAATCATCAAAGGCGTTTAACACGAATTATACGTGTTTGTATTAACGAGTATTCATAGCATTATAGTTAAAAAATCGTTCTATTTATTTTGCGTTAGAAGCGTGTACACAACGCTGCGACATTACAGTCATCGTATCCGTGCTTTTATAATAAGTCTTGTATGTATTAATTTTATTCGCGCGGTTTTTTTTTTACATTACAATATATGGTCGATGAATGTTGTTTGAATCTCAGTTATGATAAATACGTTTTTCTATATTTTAAGTTATTTCATTGTGAAAGCCTTTTCTTTTCATTTTTCCAAATGTGCTTGCACGCTGTATTAGAAATGCTAACTGCTTAACTTCGTATATGTGTGTTATTATCGCTAAAATGTGCGCATTGCGAAATATGCGTTAATTTGCGTATTACATATTACATATATTGTTAAATTGTTTATTATTAGAAAGATTAATAAAATTTGATTTGATTTGATTAGAAAAGACGAGATTAGTACTTCTGACGGTGATTCCGTAATTCAATAAAACTCGTATGAGATTTCGGGCTACTTACCAAACAGCTGTAGTATTCAATAATTTACCCGGAGAACTGAAAAATTGATCTTCTTAACTATCTTCTTCTTCGTGTCCATGACAAAATTTTAAATTTTTCCCTTCCAATAATCGATAAGCGCCACGATCTTTCCATTAATTTTGTCAGTCCATAGATCGAATTCGGTTTGGATAGTTTTTATTCTTGGGCATTGAAATAGATGGTTAAAGATCATTCATTTCATTTTAGGTAAATAAAGTAATTAACAGTCGTACGTAATAAAACCAGCTTGGCTTCGCTATAGTGAATAAGATCGCCGAAAGAATAACGGGTGGTAAATTTGTTCGCAGTATTAATCATTACTTAAACATTTGGGTGTCGTCGTGTAGTATTGCTTGAGAATTATCGTCTATGGCTTTTGGTAGTCATCGGATAGCGTAATAATGGTTTCCTGACTATTTCATCGGTGTGAAGAAACATTTTCAAAGTAGCATTTTTTTTTTCTAATTTCTTCATTTTTAATTTTTACCCCACTTTAAAGTTATTCCTACTCTATTTTGCCTGTCTTTATATTTATTTTTTGTTTCGTAATAATTTTTATTTAATATTCCTTTTATTCATCGTCACTTTTTGAAATGTACTTATATATTGTATTGAAATTGAAATAAATTTGATTTTATTATTATTATTATTATTATTATTATTACTATTGTGATTATCGTGCTTGTCTGCATCTATAACCAGTGTAACACCAGATGGAAAATAAATTCTAATAGTAAGACAAATCAAAATTAGAACGAGAGACACACAAGCAATAAGAACGAATTCTTTAAATACCTGAACGTACGCGTAATGTAGTATACCGCAGTAGACGGTTGCACACACATCAGCGAAGGAAGGACGTATCGTCTACCGGATAACCGATAATTTAATCCGGATAGCACCGACACGCGCGAGAAAAAGACGCCCGTCTAATACTTAATCGTCTTCGACAATTAGCTGGAATAGGATGGAACGAATATACTCATCTCTTCAACTCCTTATTTCAATTCATCCGACTCGCTACATTTACCACTGCTGATCGTTAATACCGGCACTACCGCTCGTGCATATTATTAATAAATATTATATATTATCCATATGTTAATTGGTTTTCGGACGATGATAATCCCGGCGTAATTCGGGTTCTAACCTGTATAAGTCTTTTACGTTCTTAGTTACCTATCCGCCTTTATCTTTTCCATCGCTACGGATTGTAATTACTGTTATACCGGATTCTTAGAATTGACGCAATATAACCGATCTATAGTAGATTGTTTTATTAATAGCCTACAATACCGCTAAGTCGCAATATCTCAGGCATTCCTGTATCTTGTTACCTTAATACTCTGTCCAAAGAGCTAACCGATATCGCTGAAACGGAATAAAATAGAAAATTTCCCCATCTTCCACGCATTCATCCTCATCGCCCCCCTTCTACCGCCACTCCATCACATATATATATAAAATGAAGATTTGTTTAACATTGTAAACCCAAAACACCGATTGATTGACTGATTATTAGATATACTTACATACATACATATATATATATATATGTATGTATATATATATAGGGTGAGAGAGAGAGAGGAGAGCGGGAGAATAAAGAGCAAATCAATGAAATAACAATTAATTTTCTGATTTATATATAAATATATCATAATCGTTAAAATTATGCCTTAATTGATGGTCTATTTTGTACGCAAAAATAAAGCATAATTTGAATGTTCAGTACAGAAGAATGGTGATGATAATATTAATAAGTGTGTATATATATTTATATATAATGATGATAATGAAAGCCCAGAGCAAATTTTTTTTAACTTTGAAGGAACATATCCAACACCCATATTCTTCCAAATCATTCTATCTCTTGCTTTCCGCATCCAATCGATCCCAACATATTTAACACCGTCTTTTTGGTCTTTGAATTTTCCTTTTCCTATATAATGGAATCCATTCTATACATTTTCTGGTCCAGCTATTTGCTTGTTTCCTCATGACATGACTACACCATGTCCATTTGAGTTTTCTCGCTATCAATGCCTCTTGTTGTTTATTCTATCAAATTTTGTAACCCCTAACATTTTCCTTTCCATCGCTCGCTGCGTAATTTGTAACTTTTTTTTTTGCTTAATATTATATGACCATGTTTGTGATCCATAAGTAATCGCCGGTATGATACGTGTATTAAACACTTGTGCTTTTAATGATGGACTCATTTTCTTATTAAAAATTTCCTTCAAAGCCCAATAGTTTTTCCATCCGATTGCTATTCTTCTATTTATTTTCTTGTCTGTTTTGTCTTTAAATGAAATTAGTTGTCCAAGATATATAACTTCTTCAACCCATTTTGAATTGTTTGAGTTAATGTTCACATTTTGCCATGTGCTATTAGTTAATAATTCGGTTTTTTTGTTATTTATACTCAGTCGTTTGCAATTTCTTCTAGTTCGTTAAGCATCGTCTGCAATTGTTCAGCTGTGGAAGCTATAAGTGTCGCATCATCTGCAAAACGTAAATTTATTAAATGCGTACCATTGATATTTATTCCATATTGTTTCCATAATAGGTTCATAAAATATTTGTTCCAAAATCGCGTTAAATGAGACTGGTGACAAGGAGTTACCTTGTCTAACTTCTTTTTTCAATTGAAAGCTTTCTCCTTCCTGGTACAATATTATCTATCCATGAGTATTATCGTAGCTATTATTTATTAATCTTATATATTTCTTATGTATTCCTTGATTCTACTGAATCGAAGGCTTTCTTGAAGTCAACAAACGCAAAAAATATTTCTATTTCGTATTCATCCGCTTTTCCGATGAATTACTGTATTATTTGTAAATTATCTATAGTGGAGTAGTTTGCGCATAAACCTGCTTGTTTTGGAGGCTGTTGATCATCTAATTGATTTATTAAACTTGTGTACAATACTTTAGCAAATATGTTGTAAAAAGTTTGTAGAAGACTATTGGTCTATAGTTATTCATATCCTTTTTTACTTACTTTTTTTATGTAATAATATTATTGTTGTCTCATTCCATTGTTCAGGTAATTTTTCCGTAAACAATATCCTATTAAATAAACTTGTAATTTTATTAATTAATACATCTTTCGCAATTCAAATACATACATATCTATCTATCCATTTGTTGAGACACACATACATATATATCATTGGTTTACATCGATCTATCTGCGTATTTGTTCATTTTTGTATATACAAAAATAGCTTAGTCAAGGTACTTAGCGATGAATAATACGATGATCATGACGATGATATATATATATATATATACACACGCAAAATTCATACATACATATAAGTATCTTCCTCTTACTATCCCGACCGATCGCAGTCATAGGTGACTATCTAGCGAAGTTATGGCTAGCCTTTCCAATCGTTCTTTGTTGTACGCAGAGAGTGCCAACAACTAGTCTTGATGTTACAAAAGTACGTACGATTCGTCCGTTCAATTCTTCGTCTGCCTTGCAATTTTTCCATCAGAATGGTTTATAATTAGATGGATTTTGGGTCAAATGTTCGAAATATTCCTGTTTCCGAATATTTATTAGTTTGATGAATTCCGCGGCCTTTCTTTAAGTATATATATATATATTTTAATCCAGGGTTTCTTAGAGATTCAACACCGAAATTCAAAAGCATGTGAACAATTCATAATGTTTTTCTTCAAAGTCCACTTCTCACAGCCGTATAATAGCGCTTCGGAATTCGAATCGTTAGTTGTTCCAAGTGAAGATCATAGGTTGTTAATGTTTTCCTCATCTCGTTAAATGTATTTCTGATCTGATCAATCCGACTTTTGAGCACAGTTTTCGATTCAGTTGTAATGTTCAACCGCGTACCGAAGTTCAAATGATTCTTCTATACTTAATGTAAAACTGTTAGTGTTGCGATCATTATCTTTGTTTTTCTCCCCGTTTAACGATATTCCACATTTTCGACTAAGCTTATCTACTGTTTCTAATTGCAAATATTTGATATATTTTTCACCTATTCCGATACCTATACCTATTTTAAGCTGTTTTCCTCCGCTTCCTTACTTATATGTTGAATAGTATTGGCGACATGATACAACATTGCTTCACTTCCCGGTTTATATTAACCGGGTCTGAAGTAACATTTACAAAAACAATAGCTCTTTGATTGAGATACAGATTTTTTATTAGTCTAAAGCTTGCTGGATATATATTCTAATATCTTCTCGTATCTCGAATAACTTGGATATATGACTTTATTAAAGACTGCTAAACTTATATATATATATATATATATATATATATATATATATATATATTAGTTGCGTATATACGAATATATGCTTATGTATGTTTGACGATCTATCACGAAATCGGAGACTATAACAGTAGTATATCAATTACGTTGTCATTAAACGTAATTATCGTTCCGATATCGGTTACCGGACAAAATAAATAATCAGGATACATTAATAATAATAATAATAATAATAACGGCAGTAATAATGATCATCGTGGTCATAATTTCAATTCTATTCAATTTCCAAAAATATCAGTACTTCCTCGATGATATATATTTAATTTTAAAAAATAAATATACTTTTATAGTGTATCTCAATATATTTATTTAATAAAAACGGTCTATTAGTTTTACCGGTTCGAAATTACGGAATGAAACTAGTAAATTGTTTTTGTTCAATAAATATATATTACGATATAAAAGTATTTTTATTCAATTTATTATCATATTCCGTTGATAGAATTGTACGTATAATAAAAAACTGAAATTGTGAGAACGAACTTCGGTGAACAATTAAAAATTACATATTTTTACAAACATACACTGACCCATAAAAAAAAGTTAAAAGTTAATAATTGCTCCCAAACAAATTATTTCACTAAATCGTTTACAAAAAACCCGTTGAAAATTTATTACAACAAAATACTATCAAAAAGACGAATAAATATGAATAGAACGAAATATAAATTAAATTTTAAAAAAAACGGTACAATGCGCCCGAGAAAAAATAAACATATTTAAGTAATACTACATATAAATATGCGTACCGAACGTAATATTAAAGTTTTTGATCTTCTACGTACTCAATACTCGGTATTTTCCGCTGAAACAATATACCTCGCTATATCCACTGTCCTCGCTGAAAACCACAAAAATCTTCTAGTATGTTCCGATTCTCCCTCTTCTATGGTGTGCTTCAACTTACGTTCTCTATAGAAATCTTGAATCTCTTATACCGTAACCGTGTTCTTAATATATTCTTATTATGAATCCCAAGTCGTACAGATTTTCCACCAAATGAACTAGCAGACAAAATAACTAACAGCCACTATTCAACCATATACATTAACTCCTACATCCGAATCTGATGCAATCGTTTCCGTCAAGCACAAAACAAAACCTTTTGTGATCTACGGAACGTTATTCCTACAAAAAATCACCTTAAAGCTATCCGTTCTCATCCTTTTCTTTGGAGATCTATTTTACAATCTCGTCTTCGCATTGGTCACACTTGACTCTTTACTACATTATAAATAAAACGGATCGACCATTGTACGCTCATTGCGTCCATACACCCTTAACGTTCCGATATTTATTACTTCAGTGTCCACACCGACCTCAAAATTTCATTTGCAATTCACTACAAACAGTTTTTACCCGATGACCCAATTGCAGTAGAAACAGTTGTTCAATTCCTACGAAATATATGGATGTGATCAATTTTAAATAATATCTAATAATTACTTTCGGGTGCTCCTGGCTATAGCGGCAGTACGTGGTACCCGAAAAAAAAACCGTAATATTAATATCACGCCCCAGCTTGGTGCATATACACACACAAAATAAGACACCACAATGTTGAAACATATACCGCCGTCTAACTGATTCATTAATGGATAAATTACCTACTAGCATTGATACGTTATTTTCCGTTAAAACCTATAAGACCATCTAACATTCTCGCGCAGAACAAGATTATTACGAAGTTAAGTTATATCCGTAGATGACGTTCCTCAACTAGTTAATATCATACGACAATAATAATTATAATCAAATCGATGAAAAACACGAGCATAAAGACAGTCAAATTGATGAATGTATCTTATAAAAATAATCACGCTCATGAAATGAAACAAAGAAATATATGTTTATATTTTGAATCACTTCTGGACAATGGAAATATTTATATGTATTACCCATATTCACACGTCATACATATATATATATATATATATGTATAGGACATACACTTACGTAATGAGCCATGCGATACAATAATATATAATTTAATTATCATTTCGCGCAAATGTGCTTTTTAACGCGAATAGCGGCAATTACTGAATAAAATGGTTCGTAGCATATCCGATATAAAAATTCAGCTTGCGAAATTGCATATATATCCTTATATATGAGGAATTCACACAGTAAATGTATAATACTTAATTTCACATAAGTTCAGTTACACAAATACCCATGCGTACTACATTCAGGTCGGGTACATATAAACGAAATCAGATTAAAGTTTGACTTCTAGTTTATCTCACGAACGGCTACATAAACAGCGGCGCTATTCTCACGTCGCGTAATAGTATGTTTATCGTAGAAAATACTTTTTCATTTTTTTTTTTTATTTAGTTATTATTATTTTATTTGGAGAATTTGTTTCAATCGATTAAAAAGAATTCGTTAAAACGACACGTGTAGAGATCTTAGATGTAGCTTATGACGTGAGACACTGGGATTTAGCGAATAAATCGTACACGAAGAAAATAGATAATTATCCAAGGAAAAGAATTTAATAAGTAGAAATACAAATGAGCTGAAAAATTTTTTATAAAATTTTCCACAAGAATCTACTAAGTATAACGAGGTTATATTTATTTATAAAAAATTTTTGGAACCATTTTTGGTAACCATTAAAAAGGAAATAAGAGAAAACGTACAGACAAAATACGCATTAATGACAAATTATCGAAGAAGAGGATTTCCGGACCAAGACGAAGCTCGGAGGCTGATAAATGACTAGTAATTTCATACAGATATCACGTTTATGTTTCATATTTTATTTTATATTCAGTCTCGGACACAATAATAATAATAATAAAATAACAGCGATGAAATATATCGATGATGAGAACGAAAAATAGATAATATATATATATATATTTTTTACTTTTTATAATTAAATACACTTTCCTTATTGAATAGTTAACATGTTCGTAATTGATTTTTCTATTAGTATTTTTAAGAATATCTTTGTTTAGCTTACTTTGTTTGCAGTTGCACTGCTTCAGTTATTTCATTCAGTCTTATCTTCGTGCTTGTTTTATAATAAATTTAATTTTGATAATATAATTTTTTTTTCTTCTCTATGATATTTAGATGTAAACTTTTATTTATTTTTCTTTGGCTTGATCTTTATCTTAACAATATTACTTTTTTTGTAAATCACTATCTTAAATTGTATGTGTATGTATATATGTGCACGTGTATATATATATATTTTGTTTGTACAACATTCATTTTTATATTTACACATATACTACACAAAACTCATTTTACACACATTCTTGATGGTCTACTATGTTTCTCATCCCTTATTCCATCCTATTTTTAAGCTACACATTGCAGGAAACTACCACACACTCCGATTTATATTTGTATTATAGTGAATGTTTTCGTTTGTTTCAGCTACTCAACACTTACACATAGTTATCCATTAAGAACACTAGTTTCCTGCACCCTTTTAAACACAAATTACTTAATACATTTGCTCCACCGTATAAGTGCGGATTGGGGAATTATTAAAAAAAAAAACCCGAATGAATATGTATAATTTGGGAATATATAGTAGGATAGAAAATAACTGGAAGCCAAAAAAAAAAAAAAAAAACGATTAAAAATATGGTTAGATATAAGAGGAAAATAACGTAAACGATATAGTAAAAGCTAATATAAACTTGTAAGATATCGAATAAGTAAAATTCAAACGACGAATAGCTATTACGAATGAAGTATATAATAAAAATGAGAGTCAAAAAGAGAGAGAAAGTGCGTGTAAAAGAGAGAAATTTAAAATTTTCATATATATATATGTATGTGTGTGTAAAACTATATACAAAGTAGAAAGATACTAAGTAAAATATAATGCTTAAGCAGAATATTATTATTGGGAATTTTCAGCAAACAGACTTAACAAGATGTACAAATAACTAAAACGAATTACGAAAATCGGACATATATACGTATGAACTAACACAACGCTAGCTGAATATTCCGAAAAAACAAAAAAAAAAATAGTTACCGGATGAAAAATATTCGGACAAAATACTCGGAAATTAGAGGGGGGAAATGGCGAGGTTTGTAAAATCAAAAAACTAATTGGAAAATAGTCAACACAACACGGATGAACGCAGCTACAGAATGAAATAAAAATAAAAAAATTTTCTATATGTGTATGTGTGTGTGTCTGTATGAGGTAGTATGTGAGGCTAAAATTTAGTTTGAATAATCTTTAATAACGGCTTTTTACATTTGCCACATTTTTAAACTATAAAATAAAATAAACTAAAACTAGCTATTATAAAAATAAAAATATAATTCAAAAAGGTCCACCCGTTTTAAAACTGCCAGACTAACACCTATATTAAAATCTGATTAAAGCTGACAGTTGGGAACTGTCGTCCTATTTGCAATCCTGTCTCGTCGTTCCAAACTCCTTGAAACCATTTTATATAATAGATTAAATATAGACTGATTCCTCAAATAGCGGTGGGTTAACAACTAATTTAATTGCATTAATTGAATTGATGGTTTGTGAACTTAATGCAGATAGTGTTTATACAGATTTTGCAAAAACATTTGAAAAAGGTCAATTACTGTAAACTTAAGCGTTATGTTCCATCTAGTGAGTATCTTGATATATCGAGATTATGTTATGTGCGTTACAGTAGTTATTATTCACACAACGGGTTCAGGCGTTCTTCAAGGATCTAATCTTGAATTTGTACTATTTATTATTTTTAACAACGATAATAGCTTAAATTCTAAATTTCTATTATTTGCAAATGAAAATTTATAGACCGGTATACTCATTGATTAATTGTTTAACTCTTAAAACAAACTTAGATAACCTTACTGTGTGTGTGGTATAGACGTAATGGGTTTTCCATCAATTATAGTAAATACGTTAGATTAAAGATTATATATTGGCCGTAATATGAAACTATATTTAATTACAATCTCGATAATAATATATTCGCGATCTTGGAGTATACATTGGTAGAATCGTGACTTTCTCGGGTGCATGTGAACCATATTTCTCGACATACTCAGTTCTTG